>JAFEMH010000593.1:0-706365 GCA_022495995.1 Adenophora triphylla var. japonica | reverse complement strand
GACACAAATAAACTTGGAATTTGGTGTTGACTACAAAACACTTTTTGTATCCAACATCCAGAGCTTTCCAGAAATATTTTTTATTTTATTTTTACGTGAGTAAAACTCCCTTTTCCAAATTTTCTTTGAAGGTCAGATCACCAGTCTCTGGGAGTCCAGATCTCATATCTGAGATTTCCAGAGGGTTTTGGGTCCTCAAATCTTCTCCAAAATGGAAAATTATTTCACAGAAATCTTATTTAAGGTGTCTGAACAACTTTCATTCTCTGAGTTTTCTCATATTATGAAGTTTTGAAGCCCTTAAATCTATTTCAAAATCAAGTGTCCACTGCCTTTTTCATTCTGGCAGAAGTGTTCTTCAACTTCCAAAAATCTTTTGAGTACCAAAACTCAACCAAAATCACACCAAAAATCATGGGATCTGTCCAAAGTCTAATAAAGAATTCCCAATTTTTACTTTTTCTGAGTTTCAACTTATTTTGGCCAAAACACACACACACACACAAATGATTTTCAGCTTGGAAGACTCGTTTTTACGCAGGCATTCCGGTGCACACTAACGTCCTTCCCGGCATGTAACGTGACCTCCGAACCCAAATCTCTAATCTCGGGCATTTTTCAAAGTTTTGGCCCTTAAAACAAAAATGGCGTGGCGACTCCGGTCTTTTTCCGATTGGTTTTTCAAAGAAACAAAAATTTCAAAGTTAAACCCTTTTTCGGAAAAAAAATTTTGGCGGCACATCATCACAAAGGGCGACTCCGCTGGGGAATAAATAAGCTTTTTCTAAAAAAAATGATATTTGGTATATTGGTGGAAACCATTAAACTTCCTGTTATCGCCTCCTAACACGAGTCGGGGATAAATTGTGGTTTAACAATCCCACGTACCGGTATCATCGTTTTCAAAAAAAAAAAGAAAAGCTTTTGAGGGTCAAGCTTCCGTCCCGGCATTAAAATCATTTGTTGTGTGTGTTGATTTTTGCACATTTTCGTGTTGTTTTGGCCGCCTCGGAAAAAGTCAAAATTTTGACTGTCGGAATCATGTCCCTAACTGTCGGAATTTTTGTGCTTATGTGCTTATGTGCTCATTTCAAAAAAAAATTCAAAAAAATTCAACAAATTCTAAAAAAAAGCAAATTTTCAAAAAAAAAAATCATGCATCATATTTTTAAGACACATAAAAAATTTCTATTTTACTCAGAAAAAGAAGATAGATCGCTTGCACACTACGCGCACGTGACCGTACACCGCACACTACGTCCCTAACCCGGGAAATCCTTGTCGCGCCCGTTTGGTCTTATTACGCCTCTCGGTGCAAGCAATGTGACTACCCAAACATCCCATGGAGCCTCGTGTCGACCATGCACTTGTCCGTGACACACTTTTGTCCGAGACCCGGTTGGTTTTTAGTTTGGTCTCGTGTCATGCCCCGTCTCGTGTATAGACCTTTCCTTTCAAGCCTTTGTCGGCATACCGACTCAATATCTTTCGGGGACCCTAATCAGTCGAAGCTCTGCCGGTTTTCAGCCGCAGACTTTGACCAAGATATTGACCGGCGCCTTGACTTCGGCTCTGATCGGCACAAATTATACACCGACTCCCAAAGATTGACACCGAGTCATCAAGGATTAATGATTATTCCATGCCTAATTACGGCTTAACCGACGACAAGTCAAGATCAATCGTGGACATTTATCACCCAAATCATGCCGACTTTTTGTCGAGCCTCCTGACATGATCTTGACTTTGACGCGCCTTTGTCCGTAATTTACATCGAATGCTCGTTAAGACTCGATTACCCGCCGACTTTTAGGATCGTTTTTCTTTCTGGTCGGTGGGACCCGCTTGCCCTATAGGACCCTCGCCCGGGCCGTCCACCCCGGGAGGTCGAAATACAGTGGAATACGAGGGGCTTATAGACGTAGTGACGGGGCCCACCGATCCAGATCCAGAGTAGTTTGCGAAAAAGAAGAGAAATCTTTTCCAACCGATTAGGTTAATAAAACATGTTTTAAGTAAACGTGAACAAATAACCGCATGTTGCATGAGCCCAAAGCCCAAACACCTTACCCTCCTTCCATTCCTGCACATCCGAACCTTCGTGTCCTTTCCCCCGCAGCCTCCTCACAAAGGTTGGTTCCTGACACCGGGTCACCGTTTGATTAGCTGGGAAGAGTCAAGCGCGTCACGCCTTCACCGTTTGTTCCGACTCCGGTTTCGTAATGTCCGCATCGCCGGTAATGATGGGGATAACGTCACTCCGCCTCCCGGACCCCTCGCACGTAACAACAAGGGGAATCGCCAGCGTAACGTATGAGGTTACGACAGAAGCACATCTCGAATAGCCTTATGGGAGGCTATTAAGAGCCACGGCTTGGCCGCCACCTCAATCCCGATGGCACCTTCACCGTGGAAGAAGACGAGGATGCCAATCCCACTCTCGCCGCCCGATTACTCCAGATGCCACCACCCACCTCCTATGGTACCACTACCGTAACCCATGCTCCTGCCTTTCGGGCCGCCCAGCCTCCCCCAACCACGTACCACTGGATCCATGCACTCCGACGGCACAAACCGCTCACAGCTCCTCGCTGGGACAAAGCCGCACGGAATGTCTTCTCATGGTTGGGGTTATCTCGAATGCCCCAACAAATTGGAATGCCACCTCGCTCGGAACCGATCAATCCGACCTTCACAAAGAATGCCTACAGCTCGGAATGCCGCCACAGCCTTGGTTCTCGCGCCACAGAGCCCCTCCTCGAATAGTACTAGTTCACCGCCGCTCTCACACAAACTGCTCCTCACTGCACTTCTACGGGTTACCAAGCCTCCATCCTTGTCATCCGAATCACCAGACCGCAGCATTCCCGGTTATACACCCGCTCGCCTACCATGCAATTCAACAAATGTGACAACAGCTCGCACCTAAGCCTACTTATGGGCCCCATTCTGGAAATCCAAGTTATCCGGCTACATCGGGGCTGCCTCCACCTACTTTGCCAGCTGAAAATCAACAAACAAGCCGCAAGGTTCTATCCCTTCGCCTGTGCTCCTACTCATGCTCCCTGGCAATTTGGGCCAAGGACAAGCCACCTACGTCCCCGGATCGGCCGTTCCCTCCACCCGCCCGCCGCCTGGTAGCTCCTCTCTAGCTCGCCCACTAGCTTGAATGCCATGGTTCCGCCACAAGACCCTCATCCGGCCCGGTTCATGGAACAACACAAGGAAATGAAAGCGCAGATCGCCGAATTGATCGCCAAGAAGTCCGCTTTCCGGCCTACTGCACTGACTCCATTGTTCCCCGCCCCACAAATTCGTGATGCCTAATCTCGGATCTCTTTGATGGTACCGCATGCCCGAAAACCCATCGGGACACATATACCTTGGCGATGAAGGCCAAAGGATGCACCAATCGCCAGCTGGCCGACTATTTCGCCTATCTTTGAAATCCAAGGCCTTAAAATGGTTCTTCCGTTTGAAACCCGAAGCTGTGGCTACATGGGACCAGATTACCAATGCCTTCACAGAGAAATATAAGGCCAACTTGGAGTGGGAAACAAATAGGGTCGACCTACAAACAACAAAGGCAGCGTCCCGATGAGAATGTTGGGGACTTCTACAAGCGGTGGAATCTGAAACTCGCCGAAATGGCCATCCCTCCTTCCGAAGAGGAACAACCGGACATCTTCCAGCTCATGCTCGAAACCACATCCGAGAGCCTCCTCGCCACTTCCCGTACTGCACTTACGGGCCATGGTTAACTCCGCAGCCTAAGTTTGAAAAGGCTTACAATCCGCAACCGGCCGCCGCACCCGCTGCGTATATCGGGCTCCTCCCGCAAACACCGCCTCAAGCTCCCGCTAAAGGCAAAGAGATGATTAACTACGCGGGACAGAATGTAATAACACAACTCCTTTTGCTCCCGTAAAACCAGCCGAGCCTGCACTCACGGGTCATGAACCTCGAAAACTTTGGAATGCCTCCGAACGACATCTTTAGGGGACTCGGTGAAAGAAGGCTTGCCGCGGCCTGGAGAATTTCCAACCCGTAAATCCGAATGCTCCCGTGGATACCTCAAAATATTGTGCTTTTCATCAAGCCCATGGACATCTACCGACAACCGCTTCACTTTGAAAAAGGCAATCCAAGGATTGATAGAGCAAGGAAAGTTGGAAGGCCCCGAGGGCCTAATACGCCAAAAATCCTCTCGCCAAGGAACCATAATCGTGAATATGATTGAATGTGGAGAACCTTCGCATGCCCAGAAGATGCGGAAAATGATGAAGGTCCCCAAATACCCACGGCCAACCTTGTCGAGGATCCCGAATTCGGATTCCCCTCACCCTTGAGGATATTGAACGAATCAACCCATCTTGGTCTCATGTCGAGACTCCTTGCAAGAATACGAGGCCCGCTATTTCTGATGAAGGGAAAGCCGATACCGAAGAACCGGGCCGTTCCGGCCAAAACATGAAAGAACCATTTACACAAGATGGTTAGAGCAAGCCAAGAAAGATTGAACAAGAAAGCTTCAGACGGCGCTCAGACCGGGCTTATCAAAGAAGAAGCCGAAGAACATCTCGGAGCTAGTACACTTCGCAAACCGGCTATTGGAGAAGTCGAATACGATCCCGAAGGCAATGAAACCAAGAATCGAGGAGGAAGAATCCTTCTACATTCTACCTCGGTGTCAAATACGTGCCACCCTCTCACTCTTCCCCCGCAGCTTCGGGAGGAGAAGCCGAGTCACAATTACCACTTCCGTGAATGGGAGCATATGACAATTTCGCGCCGCACGCACCCATATTCCCTAACGGGTTTGATCGGCGTTCCTCTCACCCGAAATCCCGTAGTATGGGAAGATGATTCCGACGACAACATGACGATGATGATGACGAGAGCGAAGAGTCAACCGAGGCCCTGCATCCGGAAACAACTGGAACAATCATGCCGAAATGAGCCCACGGGAGCCAGTGCACAATGGTTGGTTGTCAAGCAAGCGACGACGAAGAAACTTCTAAGACGAATATGAAACCGAGGACACGAAGGCCATGAAGTTTCGGGTCCGAGCACGCGGATGTCTTAGAATTCAACACCGCCTACCATGCTTGGGGGAAAGGGTTTTCGTGCGTCCGATCCAGCCGATAGTCGAAGATCCGATAGAGAGAGGGAAACTAACTCCCATCCGCCCAAATGAGAAAATAACCATGGTCGATCAAATCCACCCCGAACAAAGTAACACTCCTTGTCGAGGTTACCCAAGAAGAGGTCACCTTCCCGAATGTATGTCGCCTTTCGAGAAGTCCTAGAAACCGGCATGATACCGGATGCACCTCCCACACGTAATGCTATAATCATTTCCAACTTCCGAGTATTACGTAAAAGGAACCGTAATGGTTGCACTATACCGGGATGAGATCGAAAAGCCGCCGAGTCCCGACAATAGCGACTCTTGTTGCATGATAACTATGAGCAAGGCAAAGCATGGGAGCGAATCGAGGACGCCCTAGCTCGCGGGCCATCCAAGGGGCAACAACACAACCCTGCACTCAAAAGCCTCGTGACTTGGGAAGGCCATAAGGGCCGCCCAGAAGGAGCCAAGATAGCCAACCCCTCACCGTTGCTAGACTCCGTCGTAACCAAAGGGCCGATAGCCAAAAAGGCTCCCCCGTCGACCTTAGCAACATTGAAGAAATCTAGTCAAGAAGCAACCGATGAGGAAGTTAACCCGTTGACCCGATCCGGCAAATCTTCCAAGGGAATCCCAAGGCGTATAAGAAGGCCACAGATCAAGCACCCGAGGAGAACCGCCGCCCTACGCTAAGACAGCCAAGCTCCCGACCCGAAAAGAGGATCCCGTGCTCACCCGCTTGAAGCAAACACAGCCAACATCTCTGCGGTCCCCGCTCACCTCATCCTATCCCCACAAGCTAAAGCCGGAAGAAAGCTTAGCCCGCACCTTGGTCCCTATCGATGCTACTCCCGATGACGTGGTACACTGATTGGAAACATCCACTACGGAACATAATCACTTTCACGCATCTCGACCTCCTCAATTTGGGGCCGATCATAACGAGCCTCTCTTCATCACAAATTCAATTGGATGAACGACGCCTTCCTCGGGTCCCGGTTGATAATGGGTCCTAATGAACATTCTTCCCAAGCAAAGATCATGAGCTCGCTTGATATCAAGACTACTGACTTAAAGCCTTCCTCCCTCACGCCAAAGCTTACGACTCGACATCCCGAGCACCCTGAGTTGCTACCTTGGACCTCTCGGTTTGGACGTAAATTGATACCGTGGAATTCCGTGTTATTGACATCCCGATCACTTTTAATGCCTTATCGGGAAGACCTTGGCCGCATCGTGTCAAGGGGGTCGCCTCAAGCCTCCACCAAAGGTGTGAAATTGCATCTCGAATGGGGACTCGACGACCATTTATGGGGATTTAGTCACCTTGGAGGGCACAGATACTGTGTGGAATACCTATTTTGGAAATCAAACATGACGAGGAAGGTCTCATGCTAACAAGCTTCACTGGCCGAGCCTCCCAAAGCCCAAGTGTGCAACATAGATCCGACAATCACCGGATAAAATCCCTCCTGGCCTTGAAAATGATGAGAAAGATGAGCTATCTACCCGGCCTCGGTCCGGGGAAGCACCAACAAGGAACTCACAAACTCATCGAGGTGAAAGGACCGAAAACTCGCCACGGCCCGGGGATATGAGGCCTCCTCAGGACACCGCAAAAGGAAAAAGATTTGAAGCCGCCACAGAAGGGTCCCGCCGACGACCCTAAATCTCTCCCTTTCGCCCCTAATTTGGCCGACTACTTTGTAAAGGGTCCCACACAACCGGTAACATCACAGCCCACTCCTACGTAAGGGTGGCTAAAGCTACAGGATAGCCTCAACAAGTTCGTGGGAGCCAAAGCTAACCCGGTCCGTAGAATGTTTCGGACCTACCCAAGATACCCGGGCTACCACTACCATGAAGAGTGAGTACACTTTCAAAGGCGTGCCAAGCCTAGTGGAACAGCTCGAGAAGCTCACAACCACAATTCCTACCGCCCAGAAGGTCCGAAACCCGAGTTTGAATTGACCGTGCCGAAAGCCAAAGCCACGTAAGTCTTTTCGTATGATTGGGATGGTCCGATTATGCAACAGCTTATTCGGGGAAGAGATCCAGTGCCGACTCGATTGATTTCACTCGCCAAAGAAATGGTAGCAATGATCGAGGAAGGAGCACAAACGATAATTCCCGAGTCATGAGGTCACCGACAAAGATGCCATTAAAGAATCGGGAAACTCTCTCAGCTCCGTCCGCGACCAAAGAAGAAATGATCACCAAGCCTCGGATTGGTCTCCCATCCCTTTGTGTCAATCTAGGAAAAGTCCTCCGAGTCTTTCATTGTTAAGGTCGAGTCTCTAGAGTCGTCCGACGGCCTTACGCCCGAAGACTACGAGTCCGTAGCAAATGCCGTATTTCTTTTCGTTCCTAATGAAATGACGAACCTTTCGAGTATCCCTTGATTGCCACTTTAACTAATGATGAATTAATTAATAAAAAAACATTTAATAATAATTCATTAGATAAAGAAGCGTACACATTAAACAAAAAAAAAACAAACAAAAAAATCTTTAAGCAGGTTGTCCTGAAAGAGGAAAATCGAGCCCAAGCCGCCGAAGAGATTTTGACGAGTGTGAATCTGGGAACCGCGGAAGAGCCTAAAGAGACGCAGATTGGTGATTTCTTCGAAGGAACCGGAAAGGATGCCTTACAAAATCCTACAAAATCCTCAACTCAAGGAAAGTAGCCCTCTTCATCAAAGAGAACATCATATGCCGATACGGGTTGCCACCGAAATCATCTCGTATAATGGATCCCACTTCAAGGGGAATGCGACAGCCGCCGCGTAATTCCGAATAACCCGTCACAAGTCATCTCCCTACAGCCCCAAAACCAACGGAGCCGTCGAGGCAAAGAAACAAGACTTTGGAAAACATCATCCGGAAAATGGCCGTCCGAGGCGTAGATTGGCCCGAGAAGCTACACTCGGCACTCGGGGCTACGTAACACGCCGAACGGCAACCGGGGAAACACCGTTTGCCCTCACAGACGGAATGGAAGCCGTGCTCCCAATCGAATTGGAAATCCTCTCACTCCGTGTGCTGTTGGAAAGCCAGATCAACGAGGTCGAATGGCTCCAAAGTCGCCATGATGAATTGGCCCTACTAGATGAACGCCGATTGAAAGCAATGGAACACATCCGAGCCTACCAAGGGAGAATGGCCAGAGCCTTCGACAAGAAAGTAAAGCATCGGGAGATCCGAGAAGGTGATCTCGTTTTGAAAGAAAAGCCCCCAGTCCGTATCAACCCCTCGGCAAATGGGAGCCTCGTCTGGGTCGGGCCATACGTCGTCCAAAAGATCTTCTCCTGAGGAGCCATGCAACTTGCGTGCACCTCGACGGAAATCCCTTTGTACACCCGGTGAATGGTGACAAGCTGCGCAGATACTACACGTAAAAACACTGAGTCAAAAAAAAAGAAAAAAAAAGAGAGTGCTGAAAGAGTAATACCCAACTAGGTTGAAAACCCGGAAAGGGCGGCCTAGGTAAAAACAGGTTGCACCAAAAAAAAAAAAACAAAAAAAAAAAAACAACAAAAAACAACAAAAAAAACAACAAAACAAAATCGACTGCTGAACTACGAAGACCCGAGCTCCTCAAAATGAGGGGAACGTAGGCAAATGAAACGGTTCGGTCTAAAGCACAAATAAAAGTCATACTCGACATCAATACAATTGATCGTACCATGAAAGCGTCTCGAAAACTCAAGCAATTCAAATATTCATTACAAGTTAAAAACTTTTTGATGAGTCTAAGCCCGATTCATTCCTACAACCGGCAACCTCGCTAAAAGAAATTAAGATACATAATCAAACTAATGTGTCCGCCATGACAAGAAAGGGATACTGAAACCTCAAAGTCACTCCATGCCACTCGAACCGGCCTCTCCCTCTTCTTCCCCTTCGAGTCTTCTTCTTCCGAACAGAAAATGTCGGTCTTCCTCCTACCAAGCTCGGTATAGGAACAGATCTATCAAACCAGCCTCCGTCGTGGCCTTAGTAGCCCTAGCGTCATCTCTCATCTCCCGTAGCCTAGCCGATAGCATAGGAGTCCTCCTCTCCCCGCCTCTTGACATAAGCCTCATAGTCGGTCACGCCGTCTCCGCTCCCGTCATGAGGGTTGGCCCTCGCCTCGGCCCTCCTCCTCTCGGAAACCGCCAGTCCTCCGCACCCACAATGGCCTCACGCCGTCTCAAAATAGCCATCTCGAGTCTCTCCCAAATGCCTCTCGTACTCAATCCAGTACCAAGTGGTCAGAACACAGTCTCTGACGCCGAGGATAACCCGAGGAGGAAAGACGTCATACCTCCATGCTCGGGAAAGAAAGGAAAACACCGAAGGATCATCCATAGAAACAGAGCCACCACCCCGGTGGCTATATCATCAAAGTCCTCCAAAGGAACCCGCTTCCAAGCCGAACTGTCTCGTAACCAAGGACGGAATATAGAAGCCGGACCGAGAAAGCCCCTAAGCATGACCACATGAGACCCGTCCCCGAAGTACTCGCGAGTCTCCACCCGCCAACAAGGCACCGACCATCCGATATCTTCTCGTCCGGCGACCAGCCCATCCAACGCTCCCATGAGCCCCGATCATCAAAATCTACAAAGAACCCTCTCCCGGCGAATGTCCAAGGCTTCGATCATATCAGAGTTTCCCGAAGAATCCCCAAGCGCTCCATCGCCCACAGAGTCAAGAGGAACGGGCTGCCCCCGCGCATATACCGTCTCCCAAGAGCGCCTATCGAGAGCATGGAAAGTCTCCCCAAGATCAAAGGTACAACATCTCGCCCAAGCGACAATGAACGACTACATCCAAGCAGAGACCGATGACAGATCCCAAAAGAATAGACCATGAACAAGGTCCCGAACATGCAAAGTGCAAAGGCATCCCAATAGGCATCGTCAAGCAAGCCTAAGCCCCTAAATCTATCAGGGAGACCGGAAATATCAAAATGATTGGGACCACAGATCATACCTTGTGCTTCCTCCGGAAAGATGAAGGAGGTTGCACAATCTATCAACAAAAGAGGCCCCTCCGTGCAAAGGAACCGCTATCTCCTCCACCTCCGACCACCAAGCAAAGCCCGAAATTCTTCCACTATCGGAACAACCTCGTTGTAAGAAAAGCAAAAACATGCCTTCTAGTATCCCAAAATGATGAAGAAGCTCTCAAGAGGTCGTAGTCCGGAACCAATTCTTTGAGGGACCATAAGCACTTCACCTTGTACCTTTCTTCAAAGAATGACCTCCTCTCATGCATAATCTCCCGAGACCACTCTTTAAACTTGGTGAAGAATTGCATTTGAGAATTTTGGGACAATTTGGGTGGATTTCTCATGCTCACAATTCTCCATGGTTTTTCTCTCCTTCTCCCGAAAATGGCTGTTTGAACCGGTGGTTGAAGAAGATATTTGAATTTGAAATAATGGGAGACCAGATTCGAAGCAAAATTAAAGGACAATGTCGAATGTAGGTCCTATCCGCGCGGACATGATTGTCTCCCATCGTAAAATCTTTGCAAATACCCAAACCGTCGTACCAAAGGAATATTTTGTCCCACCCAAAGCCTCGTCCAAACCAGCCATACACCAAACATCTACACCCTTGCCAAAAACCTAGGCTCATGCAACATTGCATTCATACAAAGCATTGCATTCAAAAAAACAAAAAATAATAAATAACAATAATCCCGAATTAATACATTCCAAAAAAAAAAAAAAAGAAAAAAAAAATAAGCAAAAAAAATGTGCATAAAAATAAACCGTATCCGTCTAAATACAATCTCGTAAAATCAATCTCAAAAAAATAAGTCGAGTCCTCGGTGGCCGGGCCCTTCCCCCGGTCCCCTCTTGCGGCTCGGGCCCGCCTCCTCAGTAGCCATGAAAATCTCGTGCTCGTAATCATCGCCTCGCCCCCGAAGAAGGCTCGTCAGACCAACCGGCACGCTTCCGATAGGGCAAGCCAAGATCTCGCGAAGAAATCATATCCGAAGGTGAAGGCGTCGACTCCCGGACGTGCGAAGAAGATCCACCATGCCGCGACGTGTCCCCGCCCGTAAGGATCTCCGAGAATGACGTGGTCCGAAGGTAGTACCACGCGAGGGTCAAGGAGAGGAGAAAGAGGAGTCTCAGAAGAAGTCTACGAAGGAATAGGGAAGCCTCCCGCCCGATGTGCGCCGGCCGTGGTCGCCTCGCTCTAGCCTCGAGGAGCCCCGCAAGCAACCATCCTCCCGATAAATCTCTTAGCCCCGATCACCCGCTTCGTCAGCCTCTCCACGACCACCTCCGAAAACTGCACAAAAGCAAAAGCGTCAGAAACAGTTGAAAAAAAAAATGATGACAAAAAAAAAGAAAAGACAGAAGCAAGAAAAGAGGTGGGAAGGAAAAGCCATACCTTCATACCCGGACGAGGCCGGAAAGCTCGTGGAAGCCGCACAGCCGAGGGATTCGCACCCTCAATCGGACCCCATCCCGGACATATGAAAAGTCCGTCCGAGGGTACCGCGGACCCCTAACCCCTCTCTATCCGTAACCCGGGGCGTCCTCATCCTCCTCAAGACAAATACCGGATACGGCTCAATCGCCACAAATGCCGAGAAGTGCCGGCCGGCTCGGTAATCATCCTGTGTCGCAGATCTATCACTCGGGTGCATCATATCGGCGGGAGGCTCCACCGGTGTCATCAAAGGCGACCCACGCCATGCCGGCGCGTCACCCTCTCTCCCGCATAATAGACGTCGCAAGTCGACCTCTCGTAATCCTCCGCCGCACAGTCCATATCTCGCGCCCTTCACCGCGCCACCTCGAAACGATCCTGTGGATAGAATATCATCTCCTCATCCGTCTCACCCTCGTCAAAGGAAGGCAATCCGAGTACCCGAGGGTCGTGCACCCTCCGGAGCCCTTCTTCTCCCGGGCAAACTTGGACCAGGAACGCATGGCCGGATACGCCCGACGTACTCCGCCGTCTCGTCGCCACATCGTGACGTGAAAGAACTCCAACGCCCATACCCGCGAAAGGTAAAGATCAAATCAATCCAAGTGCAAAAGAAAAGTGTGTGCTCAAGAAAAAGGGGAAAGCAAAAAAAAAAAAAGAAAGCTTATACCTCCGTGAGCAAACTCGAAGCAAGAGAAGGAGCTCACAGCCTTCCCGCCGTATCTATCAAGAGCAAAGTAAAGCTCGCCACCCGGCCTCTCCCCAAGAGACATCTCCAGCCATCTCCACATCCTCCAAACTCCTCAAGAAAGCAAACACCGCCGTCCCCTCGGCATGTCCAAAAAGAGTGCTCGAAAAGCAAACCATAAAAAGGCCCTAGCACCGCTTCGCCGCCTATCCTCTCATCCCCGCCTCGTAGCTCCCGATGATCTCCACAATCTTCCCATAAACCACGGCATACTCCATCCCCATCCCCTTTTTGGGAATGGGAGTAAAGCCTAGAAGAGCTCGCAGTCCACATCGCCGTAGCCGTCCCGCCACTCAATGCTGCGTCCATTGAAGGACAGACCCGTGATCGCAGCATAGTCGGAAGGCGTAACCGTAGCCTCGCCCCAGAAGAAGTGAAATGTGTGGGTCGCATCCCACCAATGCTGCGCCAAAGCAAACATCAAGACCTTGCTCTTAGGGAACTTAACCAACCCCCTCAAGCACTCAATGAACTCCCAAAGCCCGGTCTCAACGACAATCTGTCTCGGACTCATCAAAGCTCCTCGGCCCGCATTCGGAAGCCGGTCCCACAGGTCAACCACAGACTCCACTGATCCTCGAGTCTTCATCTTATTCAGCTGCTCCGTCACGTAGTTGTTTCCACCCTGCAATAAAACAAACAAAAAAAAAAAAAGAAAATGTCAAAAAAAAAATTGCATTTGCATTTGCACAAAAAAAAAAGAAAGCATATACTTGCATCATGCAACACAAAGTTTTGAAGAAAATTTGGCAGCATAACGGCATGCAATGAACCTAGCCCCGTTTTTCTCAAAAAAAAAAAAAAAGACAGTTTTCAGCAAATCCCAATCAACATTCATACATGAAAATAAAAATCGTACAAAGAGTCAACGGAAGTAAAAACTCCGTCCCATTTTAAAAAAAAAAATGCATACATGCATATCATCCATCATCCCAAAAGATCCTACATTCATACATTCATACAAGGAGTCGACGGAAGTAAAAACTCCGTCCCATTTTCATAGAATAACATGCATACATTCATTCAACGAGAGGAAAAATCCATTCCGTCTTTCAAAAAAAAAATCATCATACTTCTTTACAAAAAAAAAAAAGAGAGCATGCACACATTCATATCAATATTGCATTTTGAGTTACCCTTATACTCATTACAACATGCAAAGCATCAAAATCAAAATCCAAGACCAAGAACATCAATCATTCGAAATTCAAAAAAAAAAATCAAAAATCACCAAAAAATCAATTTCAAGCAAGAAATCAACAAAGGCAATGAAAAGATTCGAATTATACCGTTCGGAGACTCGGATCAGAAGCCCAATGTTGCCAAGCGTCGGGGTATGGCTCCTCCGCAATCGATTGCGAAAGAGTGTAATGCCTCCTCATTCGAACGAGCTCCAATCGTCTCTCCGCGACCGGGCCACGTCCTTGGCCTTGAAAAGCACCTCCCGCGTGTTCCATTGCTCGAAAATCGAAGAAAAACGGAAGAATTTTGGAGCTTTTTGGACAACAATGGCGGCTTGGGCGATTTCTCTCTCTCTCTCGTAATTTTTGAAAAACTTTGGGAAGAAGAAGGGCGTTGGCCCTCATTAAAACAGCCTGGGAATTCAACCCTATCCGCGCGGATGGGTTTGTAAGGGTCAAAATGACCCTTTTGCCCTTTAAAAATCCGGAACTCTGCAATTTGATCCTAGACTTAACAGAGTTAACCAAAAGTTAACCAAAGTCAATCCCCTCTTCAAAAGAGCTTCACGGCAGTCAAACGAAAGACCGATCCCCCCGAGAAAGATAACGGAATCCCGTATCTTTCATCAAAATTATTCCCCGGCAGTCAGACGTAAGACCGATTTCCCCGAGAAAGATAACGGGATCCCGTATCTTTCATCAAAATCATCAACGGCAGTCAAACATAAGACCGATCTCCCCGAGAAAGATAACGGGATCCCGTATCTTTCATCAAAATCATCAACGGCAGTCAAACGTAAGACCGATCTCCCCGAGAAAGATAATGGAATCCCGTATCTTTCATCAAAATCATTCAACGGCAGTCAAACGTAAGACCGATCTCCCCGAGAAAGATAACGAGATCCCGTATCTTTCATCAAAATTATTCCCCGGCAGTCAAACGTAAGACCGATTTCCCCGAGAAAGATAACGAGATCCCGTATCTTTCATCAAAATCATCAACGGCAGTCAAACGTAAGTCCGATTTCCTCGAGAAAGATAACGGAATCCCGTTTCTTTCATCAAAATCACCAACGGCAGTCAAACGTAAGTCCGATCTCCCTGAGAAAGATAACGAGATCCCGTATCTTTCATCAAAATCACCAACGGCAGTCAAACGTAAGGCCGATTTCCCAGAGAAAGATAACGGAATCCCTTATCTTTCATCAAAATCATCAACGGCAGTCAAACGTAAGTCCGATTTCCCCGAGAAAGATAACGAAATCCCGTATCTTTCATCAAAATCACTCAACGACAGTCAAACGTAAGACCGATTTCCCCGAGAAAGATAACGAGATCCCGTATCTTTCATTAAAATCATTCCCCGGCAGTAAAACGTAAGTCCGATCTCCCCGAGAAAGATAACGAAATCCCGTATCTTTCATCAAAATCACTCAACGGCAGACCGATTTCCCCGAGAAAGATAACGAGATCCCGTATCTTTCATCAAAATTATTCAACGGCAGTCAAACGTAAGTCCGATCTCCCCGAGAAAGATAACGAAATCCCGTATCTTTCATCAAAATCATTCTCCGGCAGTAAAACGTAAGTCCGATCTCCCCGAGAAAGATAACGAAATCCCGTATCTTTCATCAAAATCACTCAACGGCAGTCAAACGTAAGACCGATTTCCCCGAGAAAGATAACGAGATCCCGTATCTTTCATCAAAATCATTCCCCTGCAGTAAAACGTAAGTCCGATCTCCCCGAGAAAGATAACGAGATCCCGTATCTTCCATCAAAATTATTCCCCGACAGTAAAACGTAAGACCGATTTCCCCGACGAATACGTCTGATTTTTTCCAGCAAAGGCTAACGAAATCCCCAGCAAAGTCAACGGAATCCCAAAAGCCAACAGAATCTCGAGTAAATCTCGAACTACGAAAGGGCTTGATTCCCACTAGGGATACGTAGGTAGCCTATCATTAGGTCCAGCCCCCCCCCCCCGACCAAAACGGTCACCCTCTCCTTCGGCAGCAGACGAAGTCCACCGAAAGGCCATTTCACATCAAGGTTCGAGGCACCTAAAACGCCATTATCAAGGTTCGAGGCACCTAAAACGCCATCATCATCAAGGTCCGAGGCACCTAAAAAGCCATCATCATCCAGGTTTGAGGCACCTAAAATGCCATCATCAAGGTTCGAGGCACCTAAAACGCCATCACCTCCAGGGTCAAAGACCCGAACTACGACTGGCTTGATTCCTCTTAAGGATACGTAGGTAGCCTATCATTAGGTTCAGCCATCCGACCGAAAATGGTCATTCCTATCCCCAGCAGAGCGGATATACAATTTCAGCCATCCGACCGAAAATGGTCATTCCTATCCCCAGCAGAGCGAATAGCCATCAAACCTAAAATGGTCATTCCTATCCCCAGCAGAGCGGATATACAATTTCAGCCATCCGACCGAAAATGGTCATTCCTGTCCCCAGCAGAGCGGATAGCCACCCAATCGAAAATGGTCATTCCTATCCCCAGCAGAGCGGATAGCCATCAGACCTAAAATGGTCATTCCTTATCCCCAGCAGAGCGGATATACAATTTCAGCCATCCGACCAAAATGGTCATCTCTTATCCCAGCAGAAGTTTCTTTCCAAAGAACCGACCGTAACTCGCTCATCAGGTTCGAGGCACCTAAAACGCCATCATCTCCAGGGTCAAAGACCCGAACTACGGTCGGCTTGATTCATCTTAAGGATACGTAGGTAGCCTATTAAATAGGTTCAGCCACTCGATCACTCGATCATCCTGCCAAATATGGAGCCTTACTCTTATCGACGACCCCGCTTCCTTCGAAAGCGCCGTCGCCGATGGGCTACTGTAAGTGCTCCAATTTGAGCTTGTTAGAATTTTCGTTAGAAAATTTACGAAAGTTATAACATTCCTAACAATTCCTAACATTCCTAACATTTCTAACAAAGCAAGGGCAAAGTGGGCATTGTTATTTAAGGATAAACCAAAAAAGGGAATCCAAAAAGCAAAAGAAATTAAAGAAAACCAAAAAAAGAAACTGCTGGAACAAAAACTGGCTATTAATTTTATTTTTTTTTGAAAAATATTCCTCTTGTCCAAAGCCTGAAGCAGCATTTAATGAACAGTGCACGCTCAAGGTCTTATCCGCGCGGATGAGTTTGCATTTTTCAGAGGGCTATAAATTGAGCCTTCCAGTCTCAAAAATAAAGAGAGAAGAACAAATTTCCTCAACTGCACTTTGGCAAAAATAATGAGAAAACAGTGAGAATTCCATAGAATTGTCACCTTTTTCTCAACTATTCAACCAAAATCACACTCACTCAAACACTCTCATATTCAAGCCTTAAACACTCTTACATTCAAGCCTTCAAACACAAAACACAAAGAAGATAGGTATAACCTCCCTCTTCTTACCCTAAATCTCTCATCCATGCATGCATTTTCAAGCTACAAAATGTAGTTCATTCATCTTCTTGTCTTAGATCCAAGAAGATCACCATGGAAGTTCATCTCCATGGATGATCTTCTACAAGGATCAACATTATTTTCAAAGTGTTCTTACTTTCTTGCAAAGAAAACACATTTTCAAAACCCTAAAACTCATTTTCATACATCAAATCTCATTTTCAAAGGATAAAATTCCCCTTCCCAAGCAAATGAAGTGCTTAGTCCTAATGTACCCCAAGGATGGTTTGATATAGTTGATTCACCACTAAAATGTCAAGTGATCACTAATCAAAACCTAGGGAAATGGGGACAAGCATGGATGCCAAATCCCCTTTTAAATCATGTTTTTCTTTCTTGAGAAGTTGCTGTCCAGTAGCAATTTTCTAAGACCCCAGTCCATGGTCTAAATTTTTGGACACAGATAAACTTGGAATTTGGTGTTGAATACAAAGCACTTTTTGTAGACAACATCCAGAGCTTTCTAGACATATTTTTACTTTATTTTTTTCGTGAGTAAAACTCCCTTTTCCAAATTTTCTTTTGAAGGTCAGATCACCAGTCTCTGGGAGTCCAGATCTCATATCTGAGATTTCCAGAGGGTTTTGGGTCCTCAAATATTCTCCAAAATGGAAAATTCTTTCACAGAAATCTTATTTAAGGTGTCTGGAACAACTTTAATTCTCTGAGTTTTCTCAGATTATGAAGTTTTGAAGCCCTTAAATTTATTTCAAAATAAAGTGTCCACTGCCTTTTTCATTCTGGCAGAAGTGTTCTTCAACTTCCAAAAACCTTTTGAGTACCAAAACTCTACCCAAAAATCACACCAAAAATCATGGGATCTTTCCAAAGTCTAATAAAGAATTTCCAATTTTTACTTTTCTTAATTTCAACTTATTTTGGCCAAAACACACACACACACATACACACAAATGATTTTCAGCTTGGAAGACTCGTTTTACGAGGCATTCCGGGTGCACACTAACGTCCTTCCCGGCATGTAACGTGACCTCCGAACCCAAATCTCTAATCTCGGGCATTTTTCAAAGTTTTGGCCCTTAAAACAAAAATGGCGTGGCGACTCCGATCTTTTTCGATAGGTTTTTCAAAGAAACGAAAATTTCAAAGTCCTTTCGGAAAAATTGGCACATCATCACAGAACCTTCAAGAATTCAAAAGGAAAATCAGTTTTTTGATCAGAAGCAAATGTAATGTTTTCAAAATTGCAGAAACTGGACAGCAATTTAAAATAAACTGGAATTGAAGCCCAGTCCAACCGGACTGTTTTTCAAGTTGACTTGGTCAACTCTACAGCCAGCTGCCTCAAACTCAGGAACATTTCCAAACCACATCCTGTTCAAGCCTTGCCTAAACTACGTGCATCCATAGTTTAAATCATTCACTGCCGACACCACATCCGCCCCGGGCTCGTGCAACAGTGCAATTAATTAAATAACAGTGCATGTAGACAAAAATTTTGACCAGTTTGAATTTTTATGCATGTCTCATTATTATTTATTTTTGATCAACCTACTTGCTTATTTACCAAAATTAAAGAAAGGTAATCACTAAATAAATATTCAAAATACAAGGGTTCGCCTCAAAGGCCCTTTCAAGCACAAATCAAATTGTTTGGCAATACACCTAATTGTCTAAAAGAAGGGGACTACTCAGAGTCCTGCTCGTCATCCGAGCACTCGTAATACTGCCCCGCCGCAGCCGGATCCACCGAGAACATGTAATCCCCAAATTCCTCAAGGCGGGAATACGAGAAAGGCCGCCTCCGCGCGTGTGTCCCAGAGGACTCTCCTCGCTCGTGTCCCGAATACGAAGAGTGACGAGCTCTGAACCCCGCCGTCTCACCAGAGAACTGGCCGAACCCCTGCGTAAAGTCTGCCCCACCAGTCGTGGAGGCAGAGGAATCTCTCGCTGCAGACGGCCTAGACGGCATCGGCTCATGCACAGCCGCGCTCCTCTGGGAACTACACCTCAGGAACTCCACGAGTCTCCTGGCGTAGTTGGCTATCCCATCCATCGTCTCACGGCCTGGTTGTAAGTACGGCCAGACACCTGCAAATCAGGAAAACCGTCAAAAGACAACCAGACAGCATAGATGCAACATTTGCAGAATGCTACTATCAAGTACAGAAAATCAAATCAAAACACTCACCGAAGCATCGGGATCCACTCTGTACCGAGGCCTCACCTCCTCCGAAATGGGAACCGTCAGTCGCCTGCGAGAACCATCAGGCCCCTCATACGCCAGCCGAGCGCGAGGGAGCGGGTAGTCCTGGGGATATGCAGGGCCCTCGCCCTCCCTGTGCAACACATGCGGGCTCCTCAGCCTCGTCCTCAGAAAGACATCATAGTCGGCGTCCTCTATGATGAACTCAGCATAGGACACGCCCTGCCTGTACCGCTATAAATCCTCCATCGGTATCAACATAGGATGCTGCATGTGTGGAGGCGGGTCCATCGAAACCAAAGGAATGGACCCCGAACCATGCTGATATGTCACCCTCTCACCCAAGTACATCGCGTCGCAGTGAAGCCCCACCAGCAGCTTCCGCCGACGAGTGACGTCCCTAGCAGCATGGACCACAAAAGCGTCAATCCGGCTCCACCAAGTCAGTTGGATCCACGAAGAAAAGTCTCGGCTCATGGCCAAAGAAACCTCCTCATAAGTCAGCCGAGTGCTCTCCCTCGACTTCGCCGGCTTCCTCGCTTTCTACCAAACCAACATGGCAGGGAACAAGGGCGCATACTCCTCCTTGGTCTCCCACCTCTGCGGGTGGAACACCTCCAAGAACCACACCTGTCAAACACGTGGAAAGTTATGTCAGCTAGAAAGCAGATACATACGAGTACAAAATGAGACAAGGAAGAGAAAAAGACTGGAACTTACATCCAAGGCAAACACAAAATAGCCTAATGTGTTCTCCTCTCCCCGCGAAAACCTATCCAAAGTATGGTAGAGCTTGGCCAGACCAGCCTCTCCCAATGCAAACCCTCTCATGGCCTCCAGGTCAGTCAGTGAGCCGAGCAGAGGAAAGTGACATGATGTGTCAGCAGTGGGAAATAGGGTAGATGACAAAGCGAACCATAAAAACCCTCGAGCCAGGCGCTCTGCTGTCATCCTCGAAGACCCTGCCAAATACTCCTCAATCCCCCTTCTCAGATGAGCCTCCATCGGCCCGTACCGAATACCCAAGCCCCTGGCATCGGTAATGTCAAAACCCAGCAGCCCCAACAACTGCTCCGGGGTGTAGCCATCCATCCACACAAGAGTATTGCCCCAGAATGGCAACCCCGTAATTGCCGCAAAATCAGTGGGAGTCACAGTCGCCTCCCCCCACCTGAAATGGAATGTGTGGGTCGTATCCCACCAATACTCGCTCAGAGCGACATGCAAAACCCTCGCCCTCTGCGTCGAAGCCACCGCGGCTACTGCGCTGATAAATCCTGCTAAGCTGGAGTCAACCACAAACTGCCGTGGACTCCTCTCTCCGTCCCGAGCCTCGTCTGGGAGCATCTCCCACAGCGCTCGGACCGCCTCAAAGGCTCCCCTGCTCTTCAAGTTACGAACATCAACCGGCCCTCGCCCCTGCAGGTGAACACGGCAAAAGTACGTTACTACAGAAACAACATCTACAGAATGCACAGACGCATATCGAAATGATGGAACACAGATATAGCTATTTTCTCCTAAAAATATTCCTGTCCCAGTCAGAATATTCACGGTTCAAACTTCCAAAACCTTTCAAAAATATCCGTTGAACTCGGAATTTTCCAAACATTTCCAAAAATCCGTCGAATTTGGAACTTTCAAAACATTTCGAAAAAATCCGTCGAATTCGGAACTTTCAAAACATTTCGGAAAATCCGTCGAATTCGGAACTTTCAAAACCTTTCGAAAAATCCGTCGAATCCGAAACTTTCAAACATTTCAAACATTTCGAACATTTCAAAAAATTACTCCGTCCCGAATTAAACTTACTTTAATTTCGGAAAACACCTCTAGGCATGGAATTTTGCAACCAAAATTTTTATGTCATCTACCCATAATATCAATTGAACTATGCTCTAGTCAATTTCGATAAAGGCACTTCGCAAAGTCAAAAGCCCCAATTCGGGCACCAAAAGCCCTAACTCAATCCTAATCAAATTCCTAAAATTTAAAGAATGCACATTTGAAATTACCCGGGATCCGGCTCGCGCGCGGAGGGGCCCCCGTGCATCTCGCATTTTCGTTTGCGTCGCGTTTCGGGAATGTCGCCCGGATCCGAGAGGCAGTGCGTTCGTGCCCCGGCATCTGGCTTATTCCGCTTTTCGCGTTAGTTGGGAGGTGTCTCGCCGTTGTTTTTGCTTGTAGAGTCGCCACGCCGTTTTTATTAAGCCCAAAACATTGAAAAAGGGTATCAGTTTAAAAATAAACTTTTTTTTTGTTGTGTGATGAGATTTTTGAGTTCGGAGGTCAGATGACTCCTCGGGAAGAGAATATTAGAATCTTAGAGCTCACCCGAGTCGCCTCGTAAAACGAGTCTTTCGGATACCCCTAATATTCTTTAACTGTTGTGTGTGTGTATGTGCTTTCAAAAATGCATGCTGTGTCGGATGTCTACATTGTACACTGCTTTATTGAAATGTATTGAAATAGTATAGGAAGGAAGCCTTACCAATGTTGGTTCGTGTCTGTCTTCCGTAGGGGAATAGTGTTTGAGGTCGGAATAGTGTTCCGGTACGGACCGGGATTGCTTCGGAAAAGGGGCCGGTTGTCTGCGGACAGAGTTTCGGCGTGCGTTGGGATCGCAGGGATCACTCGGGCAGAGGTTCGAAGTGCGTTGGAATCGTTGGTTGGATTCAGGCAGAGGTTCGGCGTGGTTTAGGATCGTTGGTTGGATTCGGGCAGAGGTTCGGCGTGGTTTGGGATCGCAGGTTCGACTCGGAAAGAGCCGGGACGCCTCGGGAAAGACCAGGCAAGCCCTCGGAGTACTACGAGAGGCCTCAGAGTACCTCAAGAGTGCCTCGGGGCAGCCTGGGAGCGTCGCGGGAGCGCTCGGGGAGGCTTCGGAGCACCGCGAGGGGGCTCGGAAGGCCTCGGAAGGATCCGAAAGGGGCCGGGAGTGCCCCGAAGGGTCTTAGAGGGGAGCCTGAAGGCTGGGGGAGAGGAGAGAAGAGGGAATTGTGTGAAAATGAGGGAGGGGGATCCCTCTATTTATAGTGCCAGAAAACTTCAAGAAGGTCCGTACGGACCTTCTAGGTAATCTAGATTTTTGGTTTTCCTCGATTTGAGGGAATATGTGATAATTGAGAATATTCTGGAATGATGATGTCTCCTTTGCAAAGAGGTCCGTACGGACCAACTAGGCATGCAAAGAGGTCCGTACGGACCAACCATACATTCCAGTAATGATGTTCCCCGGGATTTGAGGGAATATTGTGGACTTTAAGGGGATTCAGTAATTATTAAAACAAAGAGGTCCGTACGGACCTTATTTGCTTTTCCAATTTTCTGAAAATTCCCAAGAGGTCCTTTTGTCCCTTTTTATCCCAGAAAGGTTCCTCCCTTGGTTTGGCTTGGGGTTTTTGAGGGTTTTGAGTGTCAAAAGTCTTCGAGACTGCGTTTGTGAGTCTGCGGTGTTTCCTGTGTACTCGGAAGAGGGTGATCCAGATTGGGGTACTTACAACATTCTAAAAATTAACGGAATTTAGAGGATGTTTACCTGTCTCGTAATCCCTTCCTTGGATTTGTGAGTGTCTCGAGCCGGATAAAACTCGGTTGAATCCATGGGAAGAGCGGTGGTCCGAATGGTCCTCACCAACCTCGCTCTCTCGTTGTCGGTCCTCCTATGACGAGCCCGTGTTCCTAAACCAGCATCCATAATGATTATCCCGCGAAGATTCGAACAAAACTCGCAAAAGGGGGGAAGATTTTTCTCTCTTTTCTCTCTTCTCTCTCGCCTGAAAATGGAAGAAATGGGACTGGTTTGCGTCGGCCTGGTGCTGATTTGAATCTGGTCAAATTGAGTCTCAGTCCGGCCGGACTCTTTTACAGCTGAAAAGATTCCTTACCACTTTGACCCCTCAGCTTCCCACAATTTCAATTTTACCCCTTTTGGCCCCCAAAAGTGTAAAATTTCCCCAGTTAGACCTTTCTAACACCCCCTCCCCGAGGTTAAATCCTAGTTAGACATTTCTAACATTCGTCTCCAGACGTTAAATCTCAAACCGACGTTTGACATTCAAACGCTCATTTTCGTCTCCAGACGTTAAAATTTCCAGTTAGTTCTCACTAACGTTCGTCTCCAGACGTTAAATCTCAAATCGACGTTTGACATTCAAACGCTCATTTCCGTCTCCAGACGTTAAAATTTCCAGTTAGTTCTCACTAACGTTCGTCTCCAGACGTTAAATCTCAAACCGACGTTTGACATTCAAACGCTCATTTCCGTCTCCAGACGTTAAAATTTCCAGTTAGTTCTCACTAACGTTCGTCTCCAGACGTTAAATCTCAAACCATCTACGGACGTTAAATCACAATTCGTCTCCAGACGTTAGAGTTTCCATTGGTTTTCACCAACACTCATCTCCCCGGCAGTCATTGTAAGCCCGACCATCCCATTTCAGCGGCCATCAAGGTAAGCCCGCACAAAAATCCCTCTTCGGCCACCATCGTAAGCCCGTACATTCCTCCCCAGCAGGATCCTAAGACCACCCTTCTGAAAAGAAACGTCAATCAATCCCCTCAGTTCCTAACTGGCTTTGTTAGAACTCTGGACGCTTTTCCCCAGCAATGTGTCAGTCTCTCCCGAGATCATATTCCGTTCCTAACCCCGTCGTTAGAACATCAATCCTTCCGTGTTGTTATAACATCCATTTGACGCGACCGTTCCCGTCATTTCCACCATATCCCCAGCAGATAAAACCTGGCCGTCATCATAAGTCCAACACCCAAGGCACTAACGCCTTACAAAATCAATCTCAAGGCACGAACGCCTTCATCTCAGGACAAACGCGTCCTCGTAATCTCGGTCTGAGGCGCCACACGCCCTCGAATGTTTCAGTAATCTCGGTCTGAGGCGCCACACGCCCTCGAATGTTTCAGTAATCTCGGTCTGAGGCGCCACACGCCATCGAATATTTCAATATCTCGGTCTGAGGCGCCACACGCCCTCGAATGTTTCAGTAATCTCGGTCTGAGGTGCCACACGCCCTCGAATATTTCAGTAATCTCGGTCTGAGGCACCACACGCCCTCAAATATTTCAGTAATCTCGGTCTGAGGCGCCACACGCCCTCGAAAGTCTCATTTAGGTTCAGACGCCTCACAATAGTCTCCATTCAGGTTCAAACGCCTCGCAATGGTCTCACTTAGGTTCAGACGCCTCACAATGGTCTCACTCAGGTTCAGACGCCTCACAACAGTCTCGCTTAGGTCAAGGTCCCCACGAGCGGCCCTTGCACCTACGAACTATGATCGGCTTGATTCCCGCTCGGGATACGTAGGAATCCTTCCGCTAAGGGTCCAGCCAACTGACCTCTCAGGTCTCTTCAAGTAAGGCATCCCCCGATTTGGATCCTTATCTTTTTCAATGACCCCACTTCCTTCGAAAGTATCGTCGCTGAGGGGCTAACTGTAAGTACCCAAATCTGGATCGTCGAAATCCGTTAAAAGTTAACCGGAATCCGTTAACTGGCTCGCTTCAGGTTAACCGGAACCCGTTAAACTCCCCGTTCTCAAGCCAATAAGACGTCCCGGGACTGTCCCGTGCATACAAACGTCAAAACATAGTCAACACATGTTATCACACGTAAAAGTACAGCTTTTCCTAAAAAGCGCACTTTTCGGCACTTTCCGGGGGCATTTCGGACATTTTTCGGACAGTTATTTAAAAAATGGACAAAATCGAGAATAACGGGACGAAAACCCTAGCCTAGGTGAGTCACAGGGGCACGTGGCACGCATGCCAAGGTCCTCTAGTCAACATCAATCAGATTTCAAAGGGAAAAGACCAAAATGAGGAAGAGAATCCCTCTCGTCCTATTTATTAAAACCGAGGAGGGATCCTTAACCATCAAAGGACGCTCCAAATGGTCAGACTTCAAGTAATAAAGATTGATATAGTCAAGGATCTCAGTCCAACTGTGGAACAATACAAAATTGGGGGAATCTACATCTAGTCGGTCAATCCTAAACTGACTTGGGTGTACGTCGGTTCTAGGAGATTAGTAGCTCGTCAGTATCTCCCCGATTTCATTCAAACTTAACATCATCCACGTACCATCGATTCGTTGGTAGATCCTAAGATTTTGGGTGTGATAGCAGTACAAAGCATTTGGATTACTTCTCCATGTTCTTGTCATTTCTAAATATGAGGAAAGCACAAGAAATGATCAAGAAAAGCTTCAAGAAGGTGCAACAAAGGCGTACTCAAGAAGAACCCACCAAGAACAAGAAAACCAGAAATTTGGAAGAAAAATAGACAAAAGGGAAGAAATTATACCTAATTCAAAGGATGATGGATGGAAGCACATACGAAATCAAGCACAGACTCAAGAAAATCAAACACGAAATCTGGTAGCAACCGGCGGTTTTCAAAGCTTATAGTTCTATCTCAAAGGATAAATAGGGATAAAAGAGTAAAAATGAAATGGGTTTTGACTTTTATACCCAGATCTAGAACGGGTATGGGTCAAAATTTGGGTTAAGGCCCCGTCTCCTTACTCGCATTTAATGTTCTAGAGTGCTCCCAATACAAATGTCCAGAACTCGTAAATCGCGCTCATCATTGTCTAAATAACCAGTGGATTATGGGACGCTTCGTGATTCGTAAAAAACCCGTTCGTATTCGTTTAAGCCGAGGTCGAGCATCACTTCCTCCTCGGCATAGCCGAGCTAGGAAGTCGGGGGCCACTAAACGGTATAAATCGAGGTACTAACGTGGATCATAACCGGGCAAGGCCCAATGGATTGGACCCAAAATATAATCCATATACGTCTTAAATACGACAATGGAAGTGAACTTTCCCTACCTTTGCTCGTCATGCCTCCTCGTCATTTCCACTATGTCGACTTATAAATAACAGAGCGTATAATGACTAAAGCACATAATTCTTGTATGCCGATAAGGCACATTTTAATATGCCGAGAAAGACATCTATCAAGGCCGACTTGGGCCTCACCAAAAGATGAGGAGCACCTCCTCGGTCGTCAACAAGGCAAGGAACTGAGCTTCTCTATCCTTGCTCTCCTCTCTTCCTCGGTACTCATTCAGGCCGGCCAAGCATAATAAGCCGAGAAGCATGCCTCCTAGGCATACGGATAGAAGGCAATACTAATCCTACTCAAACAAGGATTGTGGGAAGTTATAACCGTACTAGGATTATAACCTCCTAACACACAACTTCCTAATCAAAGATGGACTCTACATCCCTACACCTATAAATACAAGCCATAATTCACATATTTTGGTAACGCATCTTTTGACTCTAAACTCTTGTCAATTGATTTCTCTTTATATCACACAAATTATTACTCTCACGCCGGATGACATTTGCCGGTGAAGCCTCGTCTTAGTTTATGTGTTTGTTTATCTTTTTCAGGCTATTTAAACATACAGGATACAAACTGACGCTGAATTTGGGCTAATACAAATATTTTTTACATCATCAGTATACTTTAATATGAACCGAGTTTTTTAAAAAGATAAGAAAGGAAAACGGAAAAAGAAAAAGATGAATAATATCCAAGTGGCGAACTGGTCTAATGGACAATTATGAGTCTATATTTGCCCCATTCTTTTGTTTTTACTGCAAAAATATACTCCCTCCGTCCCACGTGAATAGACACTTATTTCCTTTTTGGGACGTCCCACGTGAATAGACACTGCCCAAAATGGAAAAGAATTTATTATTTTATATTCATCCTATCCCACCCACTCATTCTCTCTCTTCATTTCCTACCACACAATTTATTCAACCAACTCCACTCATTCTCTCTCTTCATTTCCTACCACATATTTTCATTATTATATTCATTTTCCTTAGTTATTGTGCCAAGATTTTTGGTGTCTATTCACGTGGGACGGAGGGAGTATTTGTACCAACAATAAAAATAAAAATGTAGAAGTATTTTTACAAATTTGGGTGAGTACCGACTGTCTGACACACTGGCAGAGCTATCATGGGACAAAACGGGGCAATTGCCCCCATTGGTTTAAAAATTTTAGTATTTTTTTACTGAGTAGGTCTGCTGAGAAACGCGTTTCTCCATAACTATGGAGAAACGCGTTTTTAATAGCCAGAAGCTATACGTTTGATAACCAGAAGAAAATTTTTGGATATCAGTCTCAAAGGTTTCTGGATATCCAGAAGCTTTGGAACGGATATCCAGAAGCCTTTGGGCGGATATCCAGAAAAAATAGATTTGAAGCCAAATCCAAGGCCAAGACCAGAAATTGCTTATTGAAGGTTTCTGGATATCCAGAAATCTTCAAATGTATATCCAGAAATCATCAAATGAATATCCAGAAACATTTTGAAAGTTTCTGGATATTCATTTTGAAGGTTTCTGGATATCCAGAAACCTTCAAATGTATATCCAGAAACCATCAAATGAGTATCCAGAAACATTTTGAAAGTTTCTGGATATCATTTTGAAGGTTTCTGGATATCACTTTCATAAGCTTCTGGATATCCTTTCAAAGGGTTCTGGATATCCAGAACCTTTGAGACTGATATCCAGAAGTAACCATGGGATAAGGTCATGGCCAATACAAAAAGTTTCTGGATATCCTTTCAAAAGGTTCTGGATACCCGTAACCCATTTCTCCATAACTTATGGAGAAACGCGTTTCTCCCTAGATTTTACGTTTTTTACTAGTGCAAAAATTTTAAAATTTTAGGGGTTAACTGCAATTTATTAAAACTTGCTCTCTATGATAAAAGAAAAAACACTAGAATTAAAATTTGCCCTATTAAAACTTTGTGTAATTTTTACACCAATTAATGAAAATTTCTGGCTCTTCCATTGATCTGACAGTCCAACTGTGAGAACAATAACAACAAAGTCTTAGTCTCAAAATAATTTGGGGTCGACTAACATGAATCCTCATATGTCATCGTGAAAAAAAATAAAAATAAATAAATAAATAAATAAATAATAATAAAAATAAATAAATAAATAAATAAATAAATAAATAAATAAACATACAAATCAAAATCAAAAAAATCAAAAAATCAAAAAAAAAAATAAATAAAAAAAAAAATGAAATAAAAAAAATAAAAATAATAATAATAATAATAAAAAAATAATAATAATAAAAAAAAAAAAATAAAAAAAAATCAAGAAAAAAAATCAACCCCCACATGAATTTTAGGGGAAACCTGCTTCTTTAAAAGTTATAAATAGCCCACTTTTCATCCTTAAAAATATCGAGTTTAGACCTTAAAACATTGAGTTTAGGCATTAAAATACCTAGAAAATAAAATAGTAAGTTTAAGCGTTAAAACAGTGAGTTTAAGCTATAAAATAAAATAGCGAGTTTAGGCCTTAAAACAGTGAGTTTAGGCTTTAAAACATCAAGTCGATATATTTAAAAACAGAACTTTTTATAACTTATGGAGAAACAGATTTCCCCCAAAATTTTCTGGAGAAATAATCCTCATTGTAGTATACACGTAAGGAGTACTCCCTCCGTCCGAGGAAATCCGTCACATTTTATCCAAAATGGCGTCCCGTTTGAAGCGTCACCTTTCCTAAAATGGAAAAGTCTTATTAATATTCTATTATCCCACTAACTATTTCCTCCACTCATTCTCTCTCCTAAAACACTATTACACTCACAACACTTTTAAATTTACTATTTCCTCCACTAATTCTCTCTCCTCTTTTCAAATTACACTCACAACATTTTTTCTTCCCATTTTTTTTCTTAATTTGCGTGCTGAACCTAAAATGGTGACACATTTCTTGGGACGGAGGGAGTATGTTTTAATATCCTTCCTTTGATCCACCTAATATTTACTCCCTCTGTCCCACTTCAAATTCAAATGAGTCACTTTTCTTTTTGATCTGTCCCATTTCAAGTGAGTTATTCCATAAATAGAAATATGTGAACATTGTTTCGGACATTTATACCCTCATAATATTTATATATTTATAAAAAAATCATTCATTATATCCTTATAATTTTAATATAATTACAAAAAAATCAATTATTAACTTACTATTCCTCTCACTCATTCTCTCTCCTATTAAATATTTTTAACTTTTACATTCTCTCTCCTCTAATCTTCTGCCAACTTTCAATTCTTTATTCATTTTAAAAAAAAAAATCTTAAAAATCGTGAAATGATCCCATGGCTCATTTGAAGTGGGACGGGGGGAGTAATATATACTCTCTCCGTCCCGCCTGAAAGGGCATTTTTTTTGTCCTTGCACGGGAATTAATAAAAGTGATGTAGGAAAGAGAAAAATGTATATTGAAATAAATGTTGTGAGTGAAAGGTGATGTAGAAAAGAGAAAGTGTGGTAGGAAATAGTTAGTGGATATTTATTGTGAGAGTATGACAAATGGGTTTCACAAATAAAGAAGTAATAAAAAACTTTTCATTTTCGGGTTGTGCCCTTTCAAATAGGACGCTCAAAAAGAAAATTTGTGCTCTTTCGAATGAGACGAAGGGAGTACGTAATAGCCCACAAATCAACCAAGTTATCTTTCTTTAGGTTTCTTTAATTATTATTTATTTCTAATAATATTGGATGTTCGTTAGAGGGTTTGGGTTTAATAAAAATTTATGTTGAGTATTAAAAATTTATGTTGAGTATGAAGATTAAAACTGTAACGACCCGAGCCCGTAGACCGTCCCGCTACGTAGGCATCACACACTGGCCTACTAAGCATCTCCTCAATTGGGTCAACCACAGCCCATCACAGGCCTCCAAAAGTCTAATGGATGATTTGATGCTTAGTAGCAGTGCATGAGCCTTCTATATATCACACTAAATTCCCACATATTTCCGATGTGGGATGAGGATATCACATTCTCCCCCGCTCAAACCCTTGCCGTCCCTGGCAAGGTCAATCAATACCCAGATCGTACCCCCGGGCTAGCTTGCAAGCCTTAAGGCCGGGGTTCTGCTCTGATACCATTTGTAACGTCCCGAGCCCGTAGCCCGACCCGCTACGTAGGCACCACACACTGGCCTACTAAGCATCTCCTCAATTGGGTCAACCACAGCCCATCACAGGCCTCCAAAAGTCCAATGGATGATTTGATGCTTAGTAGCAGTGCATGAGCCTTCTATATATCACACTAAATTCCCACATAATTTCGTATGAGTCCCTCTTGGATCCACACTACCCGGGGTTTCGATCCAAGTAGGCCTTGCCGGGGACGGCAAGAATCCTAAGTGGGGGAGATTGTAGCATCCCCAAAAATGTGTGTGTCTGATATGTTTGATATGATTTGATTAGTATTACTCATATCACCAAGATGCATCTTCTTTTCGAAAACTCATCCTATAAGAACTCCAAGGTTAAGCGTGCTTGACCTGGGGAAATTTTAGGATGGGTGACCCACTGGGAAGTTTCTCAGTGAGCATGTAAGTGAGGACAACATGTGCTGAAAAGACTTGTGGTGGTTTGTGGGGCTAGTCCGTCAAATCTGATAGCGTTCCGACCCGGTCTTCGGGCTCGGAGCGTTACAAATGGTATCAGAGCAGAACCCCGGCCTTAAAGCTTGCGAGCTAGCCCGGGGGTACGATCTGGGTATTAATTGACCTTGCCAGGGACGGCAAGGGTTTGAGTGGGGGAGATTGTGATATCCCCCATCCCACATCGGAAATATGTGAAAATTTAGTGTGATATATAGAAGGCCCATACACTACTATTAAGCATCAAATCATCCATTGAACTTTTGGAGACCTGTGATGGGCTGTGGTTGACCCAAGATGAGGTGCTAGTGGGCCAGTGTGTGGTGCCTACGTAGCGGGTCGGGCTACGGACTCGGGTCATTACAAAAACTGTAAAAAATAAACATGAGAAAAACACATTGATTCAAAATGTCCATAGGTCATTGGAAAATTAAACATTTATTTAGGAAAATAATATATTCTTCTGGCTCTTAACTATGATTGTCATTTTGTTACGTTTTCTTAAACATGTCCCCTCGTGTAGTAATTGCATAAAAGTCTAAAAAGCAGATTTAGAAGCTAGTATATACAAATATTCATAATTCATTTTAAACATTAATCTGCGTACAATGCTAGCATTTATTTTGTAGTATCATTTCACTCATAAAAAGCATATATTGCTCATTTCTTCTAAAATTGTGTATCATTTTGTAATACTAAAAGAGAATAAATAAAATCATGTATAATGAGCAAAATAGTACTATAGAAGGGTATGACATACTCCCTCCATCCCGCCCAAAAGGGCAAAGTTTGTGTCTTGCACGAAAATTAATAAAAGTGATATAGAAAAGAGAAAAAGTGTATAGTGAAATAAATGTTGTGTGTGAAATGTGATGTAGGAAAGAGAAATTGGGGTAGGAAATAGTTAGTGGATATTTATTGTGAGAGTGTGATAAATGGATCCCACAAATAAAGAAGTAATAAAAAAATTTTCATTATTGGGTTGTGCCCTTTCAAATGGGACACCCAAAAAGGAAATTTGTGCCCTTTCTAGCGGGACGGAGGGAGTATATGGGACACAACTGATGAAGGCCAAGCGGGTTACCCGGCCCGGGCCGGCCCGTGTAAGTGCGGACAAACGGACAAACGAGCTTAGCCCGGCCCGTCCGTGTGTATCAACGGGCTTTAACCCGGCCAGGCCCGTGGGTTAAACCGATGTGAGGCCCGCCCGTTTGGCCCGGATTCAAGGATCCACGGGCCAAACGGATTTCCTCCTTCTTTTTTTTTTACAAAATCTGAAATGGGGGTAGGGGGGATTCGAAACCGGGTTGAATGGAGGGATAGGGTGTCACTTAACCACTTGGACACTAAGCTCTTGTTTATTCTTATCCAAATGTTAACGTATTAACGTCATTTAAAAAAAAAAAAAAAGAGGAAAACGGGCCAAACGGACAAAGGGTAAACGGGCCACATAAGACCGCGGGCTAGGCCCGTCCGTGGTCCAAAAAGCTCGGTGAGGCCTGTACCGTCTAAGTAGGCGGGCCGGATACGGGCTGGCCCACGGGCGGCGGGCTTCGGGCCAAGGGCTGCGGGCCTCTTTTTTGTCCCACGGGCTATTGCCCAAAATGGCCTTCATCAGACACAACTAACTGATGATGAATAATGGGCCGGTTCGGCTCGACCGTCAATCAAGAGCCCGTCTGATACGCAGATTAACCCGGTCTGTGCTTTTCAAGCCCGAAGGCCAAGCCTGACCTGTCTTGTGTGCCATGATCCGGCCTGTCCTATTTGTCCTTGGTCCTATTCAAACGGGGTGGACATCATTTTTTTCTCTCTAAATTCTAGAAAATAAATGAGGGTGATTAGAGCTGAACTTTAACCATTTACAAGTGAATGTAAGAACTTAACCACTATATCAATGACTTTAATGTGCCATGCTTCACAATAGTTGATATTAATTAAAAAAAAAAAAACTAAAATTTTGCATATGGGTAGGCTACTCGGTGGCGGCCTGTGCAGGCCCAAAAAACATGCGGGCTTGACATGGTCCGTGACCTATATTTTAGATACGGTGCCTCTTATACACGGGCTGGGCTTGACGGACGGTGGGCGGCAAACTCTGACGTGCCGATCCACGGATTCGGGCCCCAAGTTTTTATCATCACACCTAGCTAGTAGGTGATCCTTAGAAATCTATGTATATATATTAAAGTTGGTGAGAATGCCTATGAATTTGACATGTGGACATGTTTCGGTAGAAGCTTGATTATGGAGAAACCAGCTCATCACTATCCCAAAATCAATATGACTTTTGATATTCTCCTTATTAGCTAATATTATTAGTCAATAATAATAGTTATTATATAGGTTAACTATTACTACTAATAGTATTAGTTAACTATAATAGCTATTATATAAGTTAACTTATACTATTAATTGTATTAGTTAATTATAATAGTTATTGTATATGTTAACTATTACTATTAATAGTATTAGTTAGCTTATATAATAACTATTATAGTTAACTATTACTATTAATAGTATTAGTTAACTATAATAGTTATTATATAAGTTAACTAATAATATTAATTGTATTAGTTAGATATAATAGTTACTATATTCCCTCCGTCCCACCAAAACTGATACCAAATTTTTGGGCACGCGAATTAAGAAAAAGTAAGAGTAAGAGAAAGAAAAAGTGAAAGAAAATGTTGTGAGTATGAAGAATTAAATAGGAGAGAGAATGAGTGGGAGGAATAGTTAGGAGAGAGAATGTTGTGAGTGTAAAAGTGAAATAGGAGAGAGAATGAGTGGGGTAAATAGTAAAGATTTCCTTTCATTTTGAGAAGTATCAGTTTGGCTGAGACGGACCAAAAAGGAAATACTCCCTCCGTCCCAGCCCAAAAGGCACAAAACCAACCTCGCACGCAAATTAAGGAAAGTGATGTAGAAAAGAGAAAAAGTTTAAATGTTGTGAGTATGAAAAATTAAATAGGAGAGAGAATGAGTGGGATGAATAGTTAGGAGAGAGAATGTTGTGAGTGTAAAAGTAAAGTATGAGAGAGAATGAGTGAGTGGAATAGTAATAAAAACTTTTCTTTTTGGGACTGTGCCTTTTTAAATGGGACACCCAAAAAGAAAATTTGTGCCTTTTCGACCGGGACGGAGGGAGTAAGTATCAGTTTGGGTGAGACGGAGGGAGTATATGTTAATTATTACTATTAATAGTATTAGTTATTTATAATAGTTAATACTCCCTCCGTTCCACCCAAGTGTGCACCATTGACCAAGGCACGCTGATTAAGAAATATTATTAAGATAATAAAAATGTGTGATAGAAAATGCAGAGAGAGAATGAGTGAAGTAAATAGTAGGTTGGTTGAATAAATTGTATGGTGGAGAATGAGTGGAGTTAATGAGTGGGTGGGGTATGGAGAATATAAAATATTAAAACCTTTTCCATTTTTGGTAGTTCACACTCGACTGGGACGGACCAAAAGGGAAATAAGTGTACACTCGACTGGAACGGAGGGAGTATATGTTAACTATTACTATTAATAATATTAATTAATCATAATAGTTAATATATAGTATATATATATATATATATTAAAATTACTATTAATATTATTAGTTAATCATAATAACTACTATATAGGTTAACTATCACTATTACTGTTATTAGTTAATTATAATGGTTACTATATAGATTAACTATTACTATTAGTACTATTATTAGTTAATTATAATAGTGAGTGTATATGTTAACTATTATTATTAATAGTATTAGTTAATCATAAAAATAACTATTATTAGTAAGTATTATCATTTAGTTTAATATAAGCTAATGTTATTAGTTAAATATAACAATTACTATATATGGTGACTCTTAAACTTATGATTTAAGAAGTAGATATCATTATAATCAAATCTAATTAGAAACATTAATTTTTAATATATTAGAATATCTTAGATAATGCTTCAATATTAGTTACTAATATACTCCGTATTTGATAAATATTAGATGTTAAACTTACTATATTAGATCAATATTCTCATATAATTTTTTATTTAAGATGATGATTACTATATTAGTTAGCCATAACTAGAAAAAATATTTTTTAAAAAATATAATAAAAATATTATTCTACTAATACATTAAATGTAAATAATGGTTTTCGCTAATTATATTTACTAATCATAATATGTGTATGTATGTAGTATAAAATCATTAATATCAAATATATCTAATATTATTAATTCAATCATTTATAAAATTAGAAGTTAACTAATAACAACAACAATAATTCATTGTTATTATTCAAATTTCAATTGTCATAATAAGTAAAAACTATATACAACAAAAGTTACAGTAAAAAAATTCTCTTGAATTTATAAATGTAAATATTTTGATTGATATAAAATAAATTTAAATCACCAAAAAAATGATATGCTAATCTATCAAATAAAAATATAAAATTATAAACAAAATACAAAAAAATTGGCAAATTAATTTCTCGTGCGGAGCACGGACTGCCCACTAGTGAGTATTAATGATTTAGGGCGCATCTATATATATATAATAAAAAGATAGTGGTAATTAAAGGGGGTATGAGGGGTATTTTAGTCATTTCACCCAGTGGCAAAAGGGCAAAAAATTTGACTTAAAGGACATGTGGCTAGCTGTGATTGGGCGTCATTAATTTTTTTTTTTTTTTTTTTGGAAATTGGACACGTGTCGCAATTTTGCTGATGGGTATTCCCGTCATTTACTTGACGCGTGTATGGACGCGCCCACAATGACGCGTTAAGCGCTTGAAGGCTGATTAATTTTGTTTTTTTGTTTTTTTTTGGTTGGACACTTGGCATCCTCCTATTGGCTGGTTGAATTTTGTTTTTTTTTTCTCACCCATTTCTTTTACCTCAATTATTTTATAATAACTTAAAATTTTTTTTAATTTTATTTACACCAAAATTCATAATTTTTTTTTCTCTTTAAATAGAGACTTTTTTCATTTGAGTTGGACACAGAAAAAAACTCTTATTTTTAAATATAAATTTCTTAATTATCTTTTGTTAATTTTTCTTTTTAATTTTTCAATATGTTTTTAGTCAAAATTATTTTTGACAAAAAAAATAACCCTCCGTCCCATTTCAAGTTTCACTTTTTGTCAAAATGGGTGTCCCGTTAAAAGCTTCACCTTTCCTAAAATGACAAAGAATCTTTACTATTTCACCCACTTTCAATTCTTTACTCATTTAAAAAAAAAAATCTTAAAAAGCGTACAAAGATGTCATGACTCAATTGAAGTGGGACGGAGGGAGTATTTATTTTGTTGTTAAACACCACCACCGTCAATCTAACACCACCACTGTCAAAAACACCACCACCTTCAAATCTAACACCGCTCACCGCCATCTCACCATCACTCCCACCGCCATCTCACTATAATTCAAAACATACCTAAATTTCAAAATCAAACAACAAAATTCAAACTCCAAATTCGTCATAAATTTCTTGATTATTCTTTGCTAATTTCCTTTTATTTTAATATATTTTTAGTGAAAATTAATTAAGTGTGAAGTATTTATATTTAATTATAAATGAAAATAATAACAATAATAATAATAATAATAATAATAATAATAATTTGACTAATCATAAAAATAAAGAATCTAAAATAAAGTAAAAGTGATGGGGTATAGGATGATGAGTTGAAATGGTGTTGAATTTCCAGACCAAGGGTCCTCGGGGGGGATTTCACGCTTCTTAAGAAATTTTTAAAAATGAATAAAAGTTAAATGTGGGATAGGAAATAGTAGTTAATGATTGTTTTTTTTGTTTTTGTAAATATGTTAAATTTATAAGGGTATAATGAATGTTTTTTTTGTAAATATATGAAATTATAAAGGTATAAATATATTCAAGAACTAGCCATTTAAGGAAAGAGACTCTTGGTCTGGGACGGACCAAAAGAAAAAGTAGGACTCTTGATCTGGGACGGAGGGAGTATTTAATAAGTGGGATGGGGTAATATGATTATTTTGTTTATTTTAGTTCGTTATATCAAATAATTTATTTAATTTTTGTAAATAAATCTTTGAAGCATAGTAAATAAAGTATTAATAAATTTGTCAATTTTTCTATTTGTCTTAAAAAATTGTGTATTTATAATATAGGAATTAATTTGATTGAAAAAATTAAAAAATACTGAAAAAAATAAATAATATTTTTAGAGAAAGAAATTATTATTTCAATTTATTTATTTTTTGAATTTTTTTAATGTGGGTAGAAAATGGTGTATATACTCATTTTACTAAAAGTTTGGTCTCAATTTTTTTAGTCTCCATCTATATATTTAAAATGGGTCATTCTTTCAAATCTATATCTATATATATATATAGAAAATGGTGTATAACATGATTGTGGTAATTAAAGGGGGTTTGAAGCGCAATTTCGTCATTTCACCCCGTGACAAAATGGCAATAAATCCAGGTAAAAAAACACGTGGCTATCTGTGATTGGCCTATATTTTTTTTGATTTTTTTTTTGGAAATGAGGACACGTGTCGTCCGTTTGGTCAAGGGAGATTTGGCCATTTCCTTGGGGCGGGTGGGACACGCGCCGACAATGGCGCGTGAAGGCAGATGGATTTTTTTTTTTTTGGTTTGGACACGTGTTTGGCTGTAGGATTTAGGTTTTTTTTAATCCCATTTCTTTTACCTAAAATATTTTATAATAAATTTATTTTTAAAAGAAAATAGTCTCTATTTAAAGAGATTTTTTTTATTAAAATGGGTCATTCTTTCAAATCTATATCTATAAATAACATGATTGTGGTAATTAAAGGGGGTTTGAGGGGCAATTTCGTCATTTCCCGCCGTGGCAAAATGGTAAAAAAACCGACTTAATAGATATGTGGCAACCTATGATTGGGATTTAATTTATTTTTATTTTGTCTTTTGAAAATTTGGACACGTGTTGTCTATTTGGTGAAGGGCTTTAATTTATTAATTATTATATATATATTTAATATTAATAATTATTAAAATTATATATATATATATATATATATATATATATATATATATATATATATATATATATATTTTATATTTAAAATTATATATGTATATTTATATTTAAAATTATATATATATATATGTATATACATATAATTACACCTATAAAGCATCTTTATATACCAAGGCCAAGGCCATTTTTTATTTATTTTCTTTCTATGTGGGAAATCTGCCTTGGTCTTGGCCCGGCCTTGGCCGTGGCCTAGGACTTTATCGCACATAGAAAAAAAAATCAAAGTAAGATGGGTTGCCTTGGTTATATAATGACGATGAAGCTTAGCCAAGCATGCATGATTTGTCCGAGGCTTTATCCAATGGCCGGCTTGGCCTTGACCGGCCATGGCCTTGGTATTGACTTCGTATTTTTTCAAAAAGTTTGTCAAATCAAATATTTTAATTAAATAATTCGAATTTCAATTTTGAATGGAATATAAATAATTTTTTTTATTTAAATACGAATTGAATACGAATCAGAATCAAATTTTATATTCGAATACAATCGCACGGATGTAACACAATATTTATTTTAGTGACCTTCAATCTGATATTTTTACTCATAATATATGTTACAAATAATTTTTTTTCAATGTATACAAACATCTCTATTTCTTTTGTATTCGTTTAGATTTCGATCAGTTATTCGTTGTTAACTGTCCGTGCATCGCACGGGGGTTAAACTAGTAGTTTTAAAAGCGAAAAGTTGGAACAGTTTTAAAATGGAGTATTTTTTGTTTGTCTATCAATTTAAAATGCTAATATGTAATTTGAGTATTTATATCCAATGACATTTTTATCCTTTATTTTATACTATACACGTATTCAAAGAATTGATTTTCTTGGAAATTCATTTTGAGCCGAACAAGTATATTGAAAAAATTGGAGATAATTCGTCCCTTACTTATATTCACCTTTTCGTTTTAGTCCGAGTTGTAATTTCCCCCCCCCCCTTTTACCTCGTTTTTCTTTGTTGATGTCATCCTTACATCAGTATTCCATCCATTATATCGTTAAAAATAATGATGTGGCGTGTGCTGACTCATTATAATGGTGATGGCCTAAAAAATTGATGAAATTAAGTAAGGTGGAAGTAGTCGGGGATGAAAGTGTCAAATGTTAAATTGTTGACCTTTATTTTTTGTTTTATAAATATGAAGGGTTAAACTGAAATATTTCATCTTCTTTATAATAATAACTTTTATTTAAAAAAAACTATTATATTAACTTTAAATATATATTATAAAAAACTATAAAATATTAATTTTTAATAATATTTAATTTGATCGTTCAGTCGTTCTTAAAATTTCTCATTTTTAAAATAATGTTTTGACTATTAAAAATATAATAACAATAAAAATTAAACAAAATTATAATTTTGATTGAATATTTGTCCAATATTAAAAAAAGCTGAATTTTAAATATGTATATGTATAAATATTACAATTAAAAATTTCTAAAATTTCTCCAACAATTTATTTTCTCTCCCTTTTCTTTCCATTAACTGTTGTAATGATTTTATATAGTACTAGCAGTACACCCGTGCGATGCGCGAAAATAACATAATTTTCCTTAAATCAAAATTAGTACAACAATTTATATAATCAAATACCAATTAAAATTAAAAAATATAATATGAAATATTGATATTTAACGTAAGTATAGGAAAGTAAATAACAAAGAAAACAACAGCAAATACGATTATGTAAACAATTTTCCTAATCAAAATTAGTAAAACAATATATCTAATTAAATATCGATTAAAGTTAAATAATGTAATATGAGATAGTGATATTTAACGTAAATAGAGGAGAAATAACAAGGAGAACAACAAAGAATACGATTATGTAAACAATTTTCCTTAACCAAATAACATCTTTAACAAGATGAGATTATATAACTGAATGTCACTAACGTACTACGTAACATACAGACATCCTACAACTAACTCCGTTTAACAAATGACGAATCATTTACATAAAACGATTTATCTGATATTTCGTTACTACATCATGTCAAACATTATATGCATCTAATGACATACATATTCATCCGCACTTGAATCGAAAATACTTAAAGACATTAAATACATATATATTAAACCGATCCGTATTAGTTTAGAAATAATAAACGAAAAAGGGAACCAAATTTTTTTAGACAACCGAAAATCCCAATTTTCCCATTCCAGTAAACACCAATTTTTATTTCGTAAATTAAAAGTTATAATTTCTTTGTAACATAAACTTTATGCCTATGTTGAAAAATAAATTATGGTTAAATCTAATAATGATTTAAATAATTAAATAAATAAAATTTTCTTTTAAATGATTGCAACTCTATATATGGAGAGATATTAATAAAAATAAGGTGAAAATATTAAATTGTTAACTTCACATTTCTCTCCCTTCCATACCACCACCCTCATCCACCTATCACAAATTCGTCTATCTCCCTAAAATTTGTAAATGCGTCTCTCATCTCACATATATTACTGAAAAATTATATCCACTTTTTGTAAACAATTTTTTTAACAAACGACAAATCAACTGCATTCACAATAACATAATAGACGACACTATACAAACGTCGAAAGCTCAACTCAAACATCAATATTAGTTCTATCTTTTAACTTACAACAAAGATTACTACAATCAATTAAAGAAAAAAAATATCACCTAATAGACTTTATCTTCTTCATATATGTACAGAGTAATATCATTCAGCCCTAAAATATTTCATATCTCTTCCCCACTTAATCAATTATAAATACATAATTATCTTAATCATTTGAAAAGAAAAATATATTATGTATAAATCTAATAGTGACTTAAATAAATAAATAAGTAAATATATTTTTATTTCGAATGGTTGAAACTCTAAATATGTTGAGATATTTAATTTCAACTTTATATATATGTCACAACTTAGAAAAATATTCTTCCATCAATGTAACAACCAAATAATTAATTTCGTAAACAAAAAAATAAATATCATTTATTAGCATACGAACAATAGTAATAATAAATAAATATCATATTTATTTACATTAACTCATCATGAACATAAGTATGATATTCATTTCTAATTTAACTTATTTAATTTTGGGAGAAAAAACGTAATCTTAAAAAAAACTAACAATTGTGTTAAATGAATTTTTTTTCCCAAACAATCCACTCCCTCATTAAACCCAACCCATTTCTTCCTCTCCCTCTTTCAAAATACCAATTCATACTATCTTTATTTTTTAGAATATTGACATGCACTTCAGTAAAAATTTTAAAAATGATGCGCACCTTTCCCAGTATTGGTCTTTATAAATAATAATTTTTTTTCAAATGGATAGTAGAATAATTTTATTTTATATTCTTTATTTTTATTTTATATTCTTTAATTTTATGATTAGTGTAATTATTATTATTACTATCAATATCATTTATAATTAAAAAAATACTTATTATTACTATCAATATCATTTATAATTAAAAAAAATGTCATTTAATTAATTTTATCTTAAAGTATATTGAAAATTTAAAAAGGAAAATTTACAAAGTTAATTAGGAAATTTATATTTAAAAATTAGGATTTTTTTTTCTGTGTCCGAATCAAATGAAAAAAGTCTCTATTTGTAGAGAAAAAAAATTATGAATTTTGGTGTATTTTTTTTTAAAATTAATTTATTACAAAATAATTGAGGTCAAATATATCTTTCAATATAAAATAAAAAAAAAATCCACATAGTAGGCTATTCTCTCCGAAAGTATGCATGCAAACCTTTTTAATTCTCTAAAATGAATGTTCAATAATTTTTCAAATTTGCTGTTTAATTAAGAGAAAATCTAAATTTTTTTATATTTATTTTAAAATAGAGAGAGTAAAAATAAAAACTTGCTCGAAAAAATTGAAGCTTATAAAATAGAATCACATATCACCCTTTATAATTTATTAAAATATTTTTTCACTTTCTTTTTAATCAACCTTTTTCTCTCTCCCCTATACTAATTGGGTAATAGTAAGGACACAAAATAATTACAAAAATTTGCTTACAAAATCGTAAATGTAATCATTTTATTATTTTTTTTAATTAGAGTGTATTGAGTCTATTACAGATTCTATCATAAATATCTTCAATTAATTTGATTAGCAAAATTTTGGGGACAACTTTCAATCTACCATCCAAAATATCAAATCAGCTTCAAATAAATTATCTTCATATTTAATGATACTTTTTACTTTCAACACAAAGAGAAATTTAACTTCTTTCTCATAGTCAGCCCATCACCCCTAAATTATGTCTATAAACTAAAAAATAGAGTCATGGCTCCATCCCCCATTTAGTTTTCTCGATATATCGATTTTCAAATTAAAAAGATCACTTTTTTAAAAAAAATATTATTTATATTAGTAACCATTTAAAAAAATTAATGTACCATTTTAAAAATTATTATTCTATATCTAAATTTCATTTAATTTTATGATAACAAAACATTGAATGAAGTTACAAAATAAAAAAACGAAATACTCTATTTCTATGAAAAAATAAGTCATCATAAATTAAAAAATAATGATCAAGTAATAAAGAATTTTATTTTTTAAACAAAGTAGCTAAAAATCGTTAAAAAATACAAAACAAAGTAGCTAAGTTCAAAGAATAAAAAAATAGCTTCCAATTTTAAGCCTAGAAATTCGTCAATTTTCAGAAATAAGTTCGTTTGATGAAATTTAAAATTTTCAAAGCAAGAAGGTTTTAATTAAAAAAAATGTGAAGGAAAATCTTTTGATAATATTGAAAAATAGTTTTTTTATTTCTTGAAATATAATATTAGAAAACAGTTAAGGCAGACATTTTAGTTGTATGACTTTTATTGAAAAAAGAAGTTATCTCATTACCTTTTTTTTTCTCAATTAAATTATCTTCTTGCTTCAAACAAATAAATAAATGAATAAATCTCAATCATCATATTTGCTTAAATTTGAAATCCGGAACATTTTTCTTTTACTTTTTCAATCATTCATATTTATTTTTTGAAAGTAAAAATTCATATACTTTTTTTTTTCAAAAAATAAAGGATTATTATTTATAGAAGTAGCGGTATTTTTTTTAAAGCAAAATGAGATTTTCAACTATTAAGCCTAATAAATCGGATCTATAAGCCTACAAACAAGCATTAATAGTAATTACTATATAACATAATAAATTTATTTTTTAAATAAAAAGTACACAATTTTTGCCTCTAAAACTTCCCTTACCCCCTCGGCTCTCCCTATAGTCACCTATATTATCTCAACATTCTTCAATTTTTTAAAAAATAAAATCTTCTTCTTTTTTTTTTTGACAAAAGTAAAATAAAAAAAATGTCTAACTAATGATCATCTATCTCGAAAACATAAGAAAAGTAGTTATAATCTAAATATTTATACTAAAAGTGAAAAAAAAAAATTCCACATCTAAATTTAAAAATTTTCGTTAATACAAAAAAACTGTTATTAATTAATAATTAGAAAACAATAAATTTAGTCTAAAATTTAAGAATATATATTTAGATTATAACTGTTTAATGAGTTTATTAGACTAAAAATGAGGTATTTTTTTCAATTTTTCTGAATTAAAAACAATAAATTTTAAAGCTCATTAAACAATTATTTTTTAAAGAAATAATTAGAAAACATTCAAATATTGCAGCCTAGTCTAGACACCTAGTGTTGATTAATTAATGAAAAATAAAAAAAAAATTGCACATTTTCAAAAGTTTTCAAAGAGTGTGAGTTACTTAGATTATTTTTCCACTTTCTCTCCACCCATGTTTCAAAAGCATTTGCTAAACCCAAAATCTAGGGAGAAACGCGTTTCTCCATAAAGTATGAAAAAACGGGTTTCTGGATATCCAGAACTCTTTGAAAGGATATTCAGAACCTTATGTAAGTGATATCCAGAAATTTAGAATTGGCTTCTGGATATAAGTTTTAAGACTTCTGGATATCCATATTCAATGTCCTGGATATCCAGAACCTTGTGAAAGTGATATCCAGAATCAGATTTGGTCTTGGCCTTGAATTTGGTCTCAAATCTTTTTTCTGGATATCCGTCCCAAAGCTTCTGGATATCAATCATAAAGCTTCTGGATATCCAGAAACCCGTTTCTCCATAACTTATGGAGAAACGCGTTTCCCCGGTAGACCTACTCTTTGCTAAAACAATGTGTTGAATCAATTTCCATTTTTTGCCTCTTAATAGTGACATTTTTGGGCTTCAAATTTCCATTTTGGCCACTTTCTTGCTTTTAATATATTATCTATAGTATAAATGAGGGAAGGGAGTGAACAGTACAATGAATAGTTCCAATGGCCGAAATTCCCATTTTGCCCTCACTATTTTGTCCCTTTCCCATTTTGTCCTTAAATTTTTTTTTTTTTAAAATTAAATTTTGCCCTTAAAATATTTTTTTTTTTAAATTAAAAAAAAAATGTGTCCTCGGACACGGGCTTAATTAAAAAAAAAATGTGTCCTCAGACACGGACTTATTCTAGTAGATTATAGATTATAGATATAGATATCATCATCATTTTTAGCTTAATTTTACACAACCACACCACACTAGTGCCATCATCATCAATCCCACCACTGCAACCACGGCAGCCGCCACCATCTCACTAAACATTTTCATAAAATAGGTATCAACAAATATCCCACCACTGCAACCACGGCAGCCGCCACCATCTCACTAAACATTTTCATAAAATAGGTATCAACAAATATCAAATAATCCACTAAAAATTACAACTAAAGATTTTCAAAATCACAAGATTCAAACAAAATTGAATAAAAAATATTGAAACAAAAATTACCAAATCGAACAATAACTTTGTGTACCAAATTCAGATTCAAAAATTAACAACTGAGGGACCGGTACCGTCCAGGATTGATCCGGCGAAGCTGGGGAACCTGGGTAATCAAAAAAAAATTAACAATTAAAGAAGAACGGATCTAGTTCGGCTTATAGCAACAATCGGCAAGCAATAGGGGTCAATGGCGACGGCAATGGTGACTAGATTGGAGAGGACGGAGGCTTGGCTGCGGGAGGCGGGGAAGCTGAGGAGGGGTAGAGGCGTTGGGAGAGAGAGAAGGGTTTGCTTTTTTTGACTTTCGGAATTTCAAATATACTGTATAATGGAATGTACCGGCAATTGGAGCTTGATTCCTTCATATTATTGCTAAATCCCCTAGATTAGGTGATGATGCCAAAATCGTCAAAACAGCCCAAATCCAAGCGTTGAATGCTCCGGCGATTGCAAGGCCTGAAAATAAGAGAAAATACGTAAACTAAGCCGGGGCGGATCCGGCTAAAGGCCCTCCGGCGTGAGAGTAAGTTCACGGTTGATATTAGAGAAATCAAATTGACAGAGTTTCTCCAATGTAAAAAGTAACGTACCGAATAATGAGCCATAGGGCTTGTATTTATAGGAATGGATAGATAGAATCCATGTTGGAATGAACTTGTCAAGAGATAAGATATAATTCTACTAGAATTATATCTGTTAAGGAGTCATTGTTAGACTTGAATTGATGTTGAAAAGTATAATCCTGATTGGATCATGGCTGTATAATCCTTGTTGAATAAGGATTGTAAACTGCTAGCCGGAATGCCGAGGAAGGCAAATGTTTTTCCTCGGCCTTTGGCAAATAGGCCGAGGTAAATGATTCTGCTCCCTCGTCATTTGGAGATTGGCTGGTACGGAGATATGCCGAGGTAAATGATTTAGTTTCCTCGTCATGTTGGGAGAATGCCGAGGTAAGAACTTTAGTTTCCTCGTCTCTTGCTGCGTACCGGCCCAAACATGTTGTTATAAGGCTGAGATAAACGCTCCTTGTCATATGAGGAAGACTCCACTCGGCCCTGATACTTGGTTACTTAGATAATATTCATGGCCCAATTCAATTAGGCCCAGCTTGAGCAAACCCATATTCGTATCTCGGTTTATACTGTTCAGTGGCCCCCGACTTTCTAGCTCGGATTAGGACGAGTAGAAAGTCATCTCGTCCTCGTCATATGGATGGAATACGAACGGTTTTGACACATGTCCTCGGCGTCGCTTCATATAACTGACGGTTGCCATTCTGGGGCCCCCCAGTCTTGTCACGCCTTGAAACCGTCAATTCGCATTTAATTCTTGGGGCGCCCGACCCGGAATGTTTACTTTACCCATGGGTTTAACCCGATTGAGGGGTATAAAAAGCAAAAACCCTTTCATTTTAAACCTTTACGAACTCAAATCAGTCGAACTAAGGGCAAGGTTTAGGCGAAGAACATTCAGGCGAACACAGCAATCATCCTTTCCAGATTCCGGCGAACTTTTTCCGGCGACGTTGCTTTCTTTCGCGTTTCAAAGCACTTTTCACGAACTCAGGTATGGATTTTCTCTTTTTCACCAATTCTGCTCCTGTTTTAGCGTCTTCTAGGGTTGTTAGAAGAACTCATACGTGAATCAAGAATCATGAACTGCCATTGTTGAAGATTCAAGCTTTTCTTCATGAATTTTTGTTCCCAATTATCCCGATTTCATGTTTGTGATTTTCTTTGCATTTTGTTAAACTTCTTCGAATATTGAATGAACTCCCCCTTTACTCTTTGATTCCCCTTAGAAATGGCTCGATCTTGGGACCATTCTCCCCGATTCCGTTATGGATATCATACTTGGAAATTTGAGGGTCTATCGTAGAGAGAGGTCCATGGTTGATGCTCGCTCCGGATGATGTAAGCAAGCGCTAAGAGGTTATGGTCGAACTCGTCTATTCCTCCAATACCCCGACTCCACAAGAATAGATAGGATTGAGTCCGGTTCACCCAACATTATAGTTTTTGAGGATAGGGCCGAGATGATGGAGCACATCGATCCGTTCTACCCGCCTCCGATCGCGAAATGCGTGAGCGCTGAGAGGTACGGCTCCTCCTCGGCCTTATTAAATGACGAGGAGGGGAATCTCCCTTCCCCGTCCTAAATCAGTCCATGGACGAGGTCACTAATTTTGTCTCCTCGTCTTTATGCGAGATATGACGGGAAGAGAAGGAGAACCCTCCTCGTCTACTCGAGATAATTGATGCTTTCATGGATGAAGCACAACCGATGGCCGTTTGGCCCGAAGAAGAGGAGGCCGAGGACGAGGAGGCCAAGGATTAGGACAAAGGCAAGAGAGGACCCCAAGAGCGGGGATCCCATGCTTTGGAAAAGCTATACTCCAAGTATGGGGTAGACAAAGCCAGTACGAGGCTAACTTATATGGGCCACATGGAGTGAAGACAAAGAAGGAAGAGGATGACTTCTACTATAACCAGGACTTTGTCCACTTCTACTTCAAACAATTCCAACAAGGACTTCGTCTTCCACTGGATCCTTTCATCTGCGAATTTACGGACGACGTAAGGGCGGTGCCGGCCATGCTAGGAGCGATGGTACCGGGTCCTTGTCGCCTTCATCATCCTTTGCCGTAGCTTAGGGTATGAGCCAACCATGGGAGCCTTTAGGCATTTCTACCATGTCCAATTTGTCAAGGAGAGCCGGCTCCTCGTCATCAAGAGTGCGTCCAAGAAACCAAAGTTGCTCCTCCCAATGTCTAGCAAAGTTCTTTGGTTGGGATAACCACGTTATTAGGGTGGAGAGCCGCGAAGGATGGGAGTTCCGGTCTCCTTGTAAAGGCCCAACTTCTTCGTTCCCCGTCCAACAATATGAATGGACCAAGGACTTGATCAAACGCCCGGAAGAATTTGCCGAGGTGGGAGTCCTCGATTGGTGTGATTGAGTCATCGGACCATTACTACATTCAAGCGGGTTTAATGCGGGAAGAAGGATGGGGTATCTCCCCTTGTCACTTTGTAAAGAGGGAGACGCTTCAATGAGTGGACCATTCATCCCGGTTTAGTTTTCCACGAGGATTGCATTACGTGCAAGACGGGCGTCCGGGACCAATGTTTGAAAGCCATCAACATAGTTGGACGTAAATGTTTCTTTTTTACTTGTACTTTCCCAATGCTTGTTACCTCGCCCATATTTAACTCTTTCCTCGTCCTTGCAGATCTAACAGCCGAGGAAGAAGAAACTTTAGCCATGGAGAGACTTAGTCCCCAAGAGCTAGTGAAGAGGAAGAGGAAGCTGAGCAAGAAGGCTGCCTTGACGAGAAGGAGGGAGGATGCTAATGCACGTAACCTCGTCCTCAATGTTCAGACTGACCAACCCCTTCCCCTTAAATTGCACGGGGAAGTGAATGCCGAGGAACCGGCGGGCGACAATCAAACCAACCCATCAACTGCGAGAGGGCATAGCCTCCATGTTGATGCCGAGGAAGAGGCGACCGAGGAAGCTAGCCTCGTCCAAAGGAGGTCAGGCTCCAAAAGGACTCCAACTGCTAGCGCCGAGGAGCCGGCGGCCAAACGGGCAAGCGTCAGTGCGGCCCCTAATGTTGATGCTCCCCCTCCCTTGACCGTTCAATCCATCAAGACTGTTGAGGAGGCCGACGAGCTGGCCAAGAGTATGTCCCTCGGCATTCCCCGTCTTAGGGGACTCCCCCTGTTGGCAAGGGAGGGACCCTTGGTGAGATTGGGCCGAGCTCCTATTCAAAGGGCTATAGATGAGGATGCCTACGAGGCATTCTGTAAAGAGGCTCCCAACGAGGACACCTTGCTCTGCCATAAGGGACTCTTGATCGCCGAGGTAAATGTTAATCCCTTTCTGGGTCATTATCTTTGATACTGGTTTTGCCTTTCTAACAATGATTTATCTTTCAGTTGGCCTCTGTCACGGCGTACGAGAATGTTCTGGCCAAGAAGAAGACGAGGCGTCTGAATGAGGCCAAGGCCGCTCAAGCAAAGAGCGAAAAAGACAAGTCTTCCTTGGCTAAGCTTTTAGAGGCCAAGGATGCTGAGCTTGCGGCGGCCAAGGCCAAGGTTGAGGCCGAGGTAAAAAGGGCCGAGGAAGAAAAGGCAAAAGCCGAGGAACATCTCCGGCTCAAAAATGAAGAGCTTGCCCAGGCAAAGGCTGATAAGGCCGAGCTTCAGACCAAGGCCGATGAAGCTGAGGCCAAGTGCCGGGGACTGGAAGCTACCCTCCCAGCTAGGGAGGAAGAGGCCGTAGCTCGGTTCAAGGAGAGCTCGGCTTTCAAGGAACTGATGATGGCCAGCTCGGCCTTCAGAGAGGCCGTGGACGAGCAAACAGCCACCATGTTTGAAGATGGCTATCTCCACTTGGCCCGGAGCATTTTGGCTGATCCTTCCACCGGTCTGGACATCAACAAGATTGCCCAGCTAATTTGCAGGGATCAATATGCCGAGGAAGTCAGGGCTCTCCATCACTTGGTCCCTTATTCTGAAAGCAACTTGGAGCTGATGGCTGCCAAGGATGCCCATGCTTGCAGGGAAGTGTGGAAGCCGGCTTCTGTTGTCCCCGGCAATATTAAAGACCTGGTGGAGGCGATCCAAGACGCCGAAGAGCCTGAGGACATAGAGGCCGAGGTGGAAGGAGGGACCGAGGAAAATAATGCCTCCACTAATCAAACGGTCCTTCCTCCCCCCGGCACTATCACTGAAGACTGGCTGGACAAGCCTTTTGATGACGTGCACCAATCTTAGGATAGCTTTTTTCCTTTGTTTTTTGTAATAGATAGTAGGACTTTTGTAATGTTTTGAATATTAATGAAAATCCTTTTGTCATGATTCGTGTTATTTCCATTGCTCATATTCTTGTATGCTAGGCCGAGGCACTAGACTTAAGAAGCCAAGATCCAGGGAAGGTTCCTTGCTCCCAGATGTTGGGCAAAGTGGTTAGACCGAGGAAATACTCCTCGGCTTTAACTATGCTCTTTAGTTTTTTAGGCCGAGGAGGGTCTCCTTGGCTGTAAAGTGTTGTAATCCTGAATCAGAGTAGATTCATGGTAGGAGGTTTATCAAGCCATTAGACCGAGGAAAGTCCTCGGTCTTGGCTGTTAGTCTCCTAAGTCAAGGTGGACCCTTGACTGGAAGTGTTGTAAGCCATCAGGCCAAGGAGGTTCCTTGGTCTTGGCTGCTTGGTATCCTGAGTCAAGGTGGACCCTTGACAGGATGTGTTGTAAGCCATCAGGCCAAGGTGGTCCCTTGGTCTTGGCTGTGTTAAGCCATCAGGCCAAGGAAAATCCTTGGTCTTGGCAGTTGTGTAAGCCATCAGGCCAAGGGGGACCCTTGGTCTTGGCTGTTGGTAAGCCATCAGGCCAAGGAAGATCCTTGGTCTTGGCTATTGGTAAGCCATCAGGCCAAGGAAGATCCTTGGTCTTGGCTATTGGTAAGCCATCAGGCCAAGGAAGATCCTTGGTCTTGGCTATTGGTAAGCCATCAGGCCAAGGTGGTCCCTTGGTCTTGGCTGTTGGTAAGCCATCAGGCCAAGGAGGATCCTTGGTCTTGGCTGTTGTGTATCGGAGAGTCGGAAGTAATGTCCTCATCTTCCGGTGCTGGGGTGAAGAGCTGATAGTTGCTTTGCATGTTGGAAGAAACTGCTTTCGTAGAACTGAAATGCGATTACATAGAACTGCAATCCTATCAACTAAAAAGACAAAAAGAAAACAAAAGACCGAAAATAAAAGACAGAAAATAAAGAGCTAATCTATTGCAAAATAAACTAGACTAGTGATAATATTTTCTAAGGTTGTCGGAATGCCATGGATGCTTGAGATCCTTCCCCTCCTTGGTCCTCAATCTGTAGGTCCCTTCTCGGATGACTTGAGTGATGATATAGGGACCTTCCCAATTTGGGGAGAGCTTGTTCTGTTCTGCCTTCCGACCAGTGGCTTCGATCTTTCTAAGTACCCAATCGCCAACTTGTAATACTCTTTTGATGACCCTCTTGTCGTGATATGCCTTGGTCCTTTGCTTGTAATTCACCATCCTCATCTGCGCAGCTAGTCGTTTTTCATCTATCGGGTCCAGGTCTAGGAGCCTATTGACCTTGTTGACTTGCTCATCATAATGGGAGTTCCTTACCGTAGGGATGGCCATCTCTCGCTGGTGCCATAGCCTCGTAACCGAAGGTTAGTGCGAATGGGGTTTCCCGGTTGGCCCCCGGGTGGTTGTGCGAACAGCCCATAAAGCTAGGGGAAGTTCGTCCAACCATCTACCCTCGCGACCTTCAAGATTCTTGGTGAGGGCGGTTAGGACCAGTTTGTTGGCAGCTTCTGCTTGACCGTTGCCTTGGGGTCTGCTAACTGAAGATTTTGCATGGCGTACTTTGACTCTCCCCACCTCGTTGTAAATGCCGTGGAGAATTGGAGTCCATGGTCAGAAACAATTGTATGCGGAAGGCCAAATCTGCACCAGATGTTGTCATGAACAAAGTTGATCGCGTTCTCTTCCGTTATCTTGGCCAATGCCTTGGCTTCTATCCACTTGGAGAAGTAATCAACAGCTACTATCACGTACTTGCAATTACCACGGGCGGATGGGAAGGGTCCAATGAGGTCGATCCCCCACATATCAAATGGCCACGTAGGTATTACGAGTGTTTGCTCGACCGCAGTAGTCTTGGAATGTCGAGAACCTTTGGCATTTGTCACATTTTCGAACATAGGCGTGCGCGTCTTCCCTTAGGTTTGGCGCGCAGTAACCTAGCGATATGATTTTGTCGCCTAAGGTTCCGCCCCCGGTGTCCGCCGCAAACACCTTCATGTACTTCTGCCAGGAGGTTCTCAGTTTCCTTGGGATAGACACACCTTAGCAGGGGCTTCGTGAAAGATCTTCGGTAGAGGACTCCGTTCATCACCACGAATCTTGGAGACCTCTTCTTGATAAGCTTGGCTCGAGCCTCATCTTCTGGGAGTTTCTCCTTCTCAATGTATTCGATGTAGTCATCGATCCAAAGATCTCTCTTCCTCGTCCAGAAGCATGACTTGTAATCTTTCATACGCAGGTTCCTCGGCATAAACTACATATGGGTTGGTCTCTGAAGGAGACACGTCCATGGTGGCTAGTTTGGAGAGAACGTCTGCGACTTGGTTGTCTTCCCTTCCTATCTGCTTGAGCTCGAAAAATTCCATTTTCTTCGTCATATCTAGGACCAGGTCTCTATACTTGGCAAGGGTGACATCTTGAGTGTTATATTCTCCCTTTATTTGTTTGACAACAAGCTGGGAGTCACAGAAAGCAGCCACCTTAGTTGCTCCATAGAAGGAGGCCAACTCAATGCCAAATATGAGAGCCTCGTATTCGGCTTGGTTGTTAGAGGCAGGAAACTTGAAGCGGATGGCATCTTGTATAGTATATTCTCCTTCTGGGCTTGCTAGTACAACTCCAGCTCCGCTTCTTTCCTTGGTAGCTGATCCGTCCGTATACAGGATCCAACAGTCGGATGGGAGTTCAATGGGAGAGTCTTTTTCCTCAGGCGCGTTTTGCTTCCGGGAGGTGGGGAGATGCTCACCCATAAAGGCAGTCTCGACCATGAAGTCAACCAAAGGCTGTGCTAAGAGAGTCTTCCTTGGTTGGTAAGTGATATCAAACTCCGTTAGAGCGATTGACCAATTAAGGAGACGTCCCGAGCCGTCCAACTTGTGAAGGATTTTCTTCAATGGTTCGTTGGTGTAGACGGTGATAGGGTGTGCAGAAAAATATGCACGCAGCTTCCTTGAAGCAATGACTAGTGCGTATGCTATCTTCTCCACATTGAAATATCTGCTTTCTACATCGGACAGTGCCTTTGAGACATAGTAGACGGGCTTCTGAATTCCTTCATCCTTTCGAACTAAGACAGTGCGACAAAGATGATCAGTGGCGGCTAGGAAGACGTATAGCATCTCACCGGTAGTCGGATCGCTAAGCAAGGGAGGGGAACCCAAGTACTCCTTCAACCGGAGGAATGCTTCCGAGCATTCAGAGTCCAGGAGAAGCTCTTGGTCCCCTTCAATACCTTGAAGAAAGGCGGTGACTTTTCGGCGGATTTGGCGATGAATCTTCCAAGGGCCGCAATTCTTCCATTAAGTCTTTGGACCTCCTTGATGTTGGTAGGTTCCTTCATGTCAACTAGCGCCTTGATTTTCACGGGTTTGCTTCAATCCCCTTTGGGAAACCATGAAGCCTAGGAATTTCCTCTGCGGTAACTCCGAACACGCACTTGCTTGGATTCACTCTTCATGTTGTTTGCTCGGAGGTTGTGAATGGTCTCGTCTAGGTCAGAACGTGGCTGCCTTCCTTGGTCTTTATAACCATGTCATCAATATAAGCTTCCATGTTTCTACCTATCTCGACTTGCAAAAACTTGATTTACCATCCGTTGGTAAGTGGCACCCGGCATTTTTGAGCCCAAAAGGCATCATGATGTAGCGTAAATTCCCACGTGTGTTTGGAAGGCAGTCTTCTTGATGTCCTCTTTCGCCATTTTTATCTGATGATAGCCTGAGTAGGCATCTAAGAAGCTGAGAGTTTGGTGTCCAGAAATGGAGTCAACCAACTTATCGATTCTGGGGAGAGGATAGCTGTCCTTAGGGCAGGCTTTATTTAGATCAGTAAAGTCTATGCACATACACCATTTCCCATTTTGCTTCTTCACCATAACGACGTTAGCCAACCAAACGGGGTATTTGACTTCGCGAATTACTCCGGCGCTGAGTAACTTCTGCACCTCTTCTTTTATAGCTTCCTCCTTGTCCCTTGCAAAATTTCTCCTCGTCTGGGAGATGGTCTTCGCTAAAGGATCAACTTCTAAGCGGTGGAGGGCTACTTCTTCATTGATCCCCCTCATGTCTTCGACTCTCCAAGCAAAGACGTCGAGACTGTTTTTCAAGAGGGATATGATTCTTTCTTTCTCTTCCTGTGATAGCTGGCCTCCTAGCTTGATTTTTTGTTCAGGATAGTCAGGATTAATGACTACCTCTTCTAGCTCATCTACAGGCTTCATTTAAGTCCGTCTCGAAATTCCAGGGACTCGATGATGATCTCTCTGATTCTCCTCCCTTCATTATCGTTTACGTTGAGGCCTTCTTCCTCCATAAGTTTGTCAATGTCTGGAAGATCATTCTTCCCCAAGTCATGGTTGGCCCCCGAGTTCTGGTCATTGACGAGAATGGGGTCTTCCTCGGAGATGGGTAGAACTATGCCTTGGTCATCCGCAGTTTCTAGGACCATAGGCTCTTCTTCCAGTGTGGGTGGAGTTACGCTTTGGTCATCCACAATTTCTAGGACCATAGGTTCCTCTTCCTCACTTTCCCATACTTCACGGATATAGCTCATTCTAGAGCTAGTTTCGGTGGTCTTCTGTGATTTGGAGATCTTGATGTTCTCCTCGGGCGTATCTATCTCCACGCTTTTTGACTTTTTCCGGCTCTTGACAACATGTTCCAAGAAATCTTTGGGGGTTGCCCTCACGCATCCAATGCCAGCACGAGTGGGAAATTTAACTCGTTGGTGAGGAAGGGAGGCAACCATCCCAAGTTTGACTTGACTTGGAATGCCTATAATCGCATGATAGTCACTAGTCAAGTCCATGACTATAAAAGTGACAGTAGCTTTGGCTCGGAAGGGATGATCGCCGACTTCGAGTTCTAGTTCTACGGTTCCCTTTGCTCCAACCTTATGGTTGGTGAATCCTTCAAGCCTTCCATGATATGGTTCTAGCACAGTGTCTTTCAACCCCATTTGTTGAAAGGCTGAATAGTATAGGATATCACGGGAGGCCCCCGTGTCAACAAGAAGTCTTTCGGATTCAACATTGTCAATTCGACCCTTGATGACCAAGGGCTGCTCACGAGCTGCTTGACTTCCCGCCAACTCATTCGGAGAAAAACTAATGACTTCTTCCGCTTTATGGATCCAAGCAGGGACATGGTATACTTTGCTTAGCTCGTGGATCTGGTCCCTTAGCTTTCTGGTGGAGGTCACCTCTTCACGGATCACATGTAGTTTAGCCCTAGGAGGCCTTCGATCTTCATCCTCACTCTTGGAGTCATCTTCACTCTCCTCTTGCTTCCGCTTTCGCTTGCCATCTTTCTTCATGACATAACGGTCTAACTTTCCCTCGTCAACCCATTGTTGGATTATCTTCTTAAGGGCCCAGCAACCATCAGTGGTGTGCCCGTTGTCCTTGTGAAAATCACAGTATTTGTTCTTGTTGCGGGGATATTTTGGGTTATCAGTCAGCGGACGAGGTGGAGGAAGGTTTACTAGCTGCATGATTTCAGATATGGGCTTTGTAAGAGGGGTGAACTCCAGCTTCTCAGTGCTTCTCGTTCTATTCTTTCCTTTGGAACCTTTGCCGTTCCCGTTGTCATTCTGTCGGGGGTTAGTTGCTTCAGGTTCCGTCTTGTCAGCTCCCCTTTTCTTTGTCTTGTCTTCAGCCATGGAAATGGCATAAGCCACCTTGTACAATTCGGCCTTGGAATTAGGTTCCCTGGCTGAGAGTTCATAAATGAGGGGGCCCGATTTTAACCCAGAGTTGAAGCAAACTATGACCTCCCTATCAGTGAGGCTTTCTTCAACTTGGTCTGCCATTTTTCGGAACCTATTGTAGTAGCTGAGGGTGGTCTCTCCCTTCCCTTGCTCAATGTTGGCCAAGTCGGTTAATCTCATCTTCCTCTTCCCAGCCGTGGCAAAATGATCTAAGAACATTCTCCTCATGCCCCTCCAAAGAATCGATGCAACCTTTCTTGAGCTCACGGAACCAAGTCAAAGCTGTTCGGAGAAGGTGCTCGCGAAAGCTTTGCAGAGCAAGTCATCAGGAGTGGTGAGGAGATTCATGGTTTGTTCGAAACTTTGCACATGGTCCTGGCGTCAGTGGTTCCGTTGTATTTCTCGAAATTTGGGAGCTTGAGGTTAGGATGAGGAGGTGCAGCAGTTATCCTCAAGGAAAACGGACGGGTGGCCCAATCATAATCGTCGTCATTATATTTCTTTCCCCTCTCCATGTCATCTAGCCTTTGCTTCAACAGCTCCCATTGCTTTGTTTCTATTCCCTTCTCACTGCTCGAGCGAGTGCTTCGTTGGGAGCTTCTGGCTGACTGGTCCTTGGGACGATCATTCACCCTACTATGCTCCGCATTGTGTCGGTGGCCGCCCCTCCTTGATGGTTCTTTATCATGTCTGGGTGCCAAGTCTTGGCCTCCCAGTATCATCCTATATGGTTCCGGGGTCCTCGGCCTAACAAATTCTCTGTGCCGAGGACGAGGAGAGTCCGGTCGACGAGGACGATGAGAATCTGTACGACGAGGACGAGGAGAATCTGGTCGACGAGCTCGAGGAGACGTGGGACGCCTAGGTGTCATGATAAGGCGAGTGTGGGATAGGCGCCTATTCAAGCCGAGTCTTGTCCTTAGGTACTTGGAGTTCACTTCCTCTTCCCTAGGAGTTATTTGGCTTCTCGGGTCGACCACAGGATCCTTCGCTTCTTGGTATGCCGAGGACGAGGAGAATCCTTGGGGCCGGCATTGGTAGTTCGGTCTTCGGGGAGGAGCCTCGATGCTCTCCTTGTTCCTTTCTCAAAGGTGGGCCCATTGATGGCACAATGAATGGAGCCATGGAATGATCCGGGTCCATTTGCAAAAGAGCAACTTGTGTTTCATACATCCTTTGCGAGTCTCCATTTGTTTGTGTAACAAAGAGCGTCGGTCCACGGGTTGAGATCCTCCTGCTTGACCGGCGTCGGCATTCTTTGTTTTCTTCCTTCCTGCTTGCTTCCCACGAGCACGAGTAGGACGAGGAAGGTCATTGCCCTCTCCCTCGGCATTTGCCTGACCCATGGAACGAAGAGTCATGGCAAGGGGAGGAATGACATCAGTCTGAGGTAGAGGAGGAGGGGGAGGCAGTGGTTCCTCGGTTCCAGTGTTTCCCCCATTCACTTGGGTGGGATCCTCAGCCGTAACACTTGTGAATTGTCCGTCCATTATGAATCACAAACAGATTATTGAGTGCAAAATTTTTCAAAAATCACAATTTCACTGTAACCGAATTTATGGCTAAAATTAGGGCAAATTTTAACCAAAAACAAATGACCAATTGTGATTTTTTTCTAACGCAAAGAACTCAAGTCAAAATTGGGTCGGAATTTTAACGCTAAAAACGCCTTTAACGGAATCTGGGCAAATTCCGGCTGAACTTGATGATTCCGGCGATGTCACGAACAGCCTCAATGAACCAAAAATCCCGTTCACAGAAACAAAAAATTTCGGCAAGAAGATTGGCTTTTAGCGAGCGTTTTCCAGGCCAAACAATGGGTGTTTGAATCGATTTCCCGGCAATGGAACCAATTGATGATGCCAAAATCGTCAAAACAGCCCAAATCCAAGCGTTGAATGCTCCGGCGATTGCAAGGCCTGAAAATAAGAGAAAACACGTAAACTAAGCCGGGGCGGATCCGGCTAAAGGCCCTCCGGCGTGAGAGTAAGTTCACGGTTGATATTAGAGAAATCAAATTGACAGAGTTTCTCCAATGTAAAAAGTAACGTACCGAATAATGAGCCATAGGGCTTGTATTTATAGGAATGGATAGATAGAATCCATGTTGGAATGAACTTGTCAAGAGATAAGATATAATTCTACTAGAATTATATCTGTTAAGGAGTCATTGTTAGACTTGAATTGATGTTGAAAAGTATAATCCTGATTGGATCATGGCTGTATAATCCTTGTTTAATAAGGATTGTAAACTGCTAGCCGGAATGTCGAGGAAGGCAAATGTTTTTCTTCGGCCTTTGGCAAATAGGCCGAGGTAAATGATTCTGCTCCCTCGTCATTTGGAGATTGGCTGGTACGGAGATATGCCGAGGTAAATGATTTAGTTTCCTCGTCATGTTGGGAGAATGCCGAGGTAAGAACTTTAGTTTCCTCGTCTCTTGCTGCGTACCGGCCCAAACATGTTGTTATAAGGCTGAGATAAACGCTCCTTGTCATATGAGGAAGACTCCACTCGGCCCTGATACTTGGTTACTTAGATAATATTCATGGCCCAATTCAATTAGGCCCAGCTTGAACAAACCCATATTCGTATCTCGGTTTATACTGTTCATTAGGTATTCATATCATCAAATTTTATAATTTTATGAATCACAACAATTTGATCCGACAACAACGTGGGAAAATTATAAATCATCACCCAACTTTGACCAAAATAAAATAAAATTGGGTCTTTTTAATAGTATTGTGATGAAAATTATTTATATGGCATTATTATTCAAGTAAATTATTTTTTCGTGAGAAATGATTTCTTAAATACCAGATTGAAATAGTGTTCAAGCTTTGATTGAAATGAATTCGAATGTCTATAGATTTGAATCGAAAGATTCATTCTTGTAGTTTTGGAGATAAAACTACTATTGATATTTGTGATAAGCTTTCGATATTTGCAGAGGGCCAACTTTTTTATTATTGTAAATGAAATTAAATCTGTCGTTTGCTAAAAAGGAAAAAAAAAAAAACAAAAATAATTAGAGTAAAATGATTCTAGAAGGATTTAAAACGACATCTAAACAAGCAAAATCTTAGACATAAATTTTCTATACCTCACAATGACTAGCTTCCGAAAAGAAGAGTAGATACCATCTAAAGTTTACCCGAAAACTATTGCGTGGCCTAAATCCAAAAGAGCAATACAATAAACATTAATTAAGATGTCTATTATTCTTGTTTACTCCTTAATGTAACAATTCTCATCATTTTGGACCCACAAATATTCAAAAGATATCTCAAATATTTAAACATAATATAAGTAAAAAAGGGTAATGAGTATGAAAAATAGGGTATAATTTACAAGTGAAATTCATTTTTATATATGTATGAGTATGACAAGTATAGTAGGATAAATAAGAAAATAATACAAATTGAACGGAAAAATGCATAAATATGGTCCTGAATTTTGGATTTGAATACAGATATAAGACACTAACGTCGATTATTGACATTCTTGCCCCTAAACTCAAGGAAAATAAGAGTATATTTTCCATCCGTTAAAATTTCGTCAAAAATTAACGATTTTGGGACCTAAATTGAATTAAAATGACGTTGAAGGGGGTAAACTTTAAATTAACGGGTTGAACTATAGATCCCTCATTTATTGATATTTTCTCATCTTAGTCACTAGCCTTTTCACTTTGGCAAAAAATAATTTTATTTATTAAAATAGTTTTAACTGTTTAACATAATTCTGATACTATTTAAGATTTTTTAGCATGAATTTTTTATAATAATTTATTTTAATATTTAAAAAAAAATGCAAAGATTTTTTACAAAAATAATTAATGTGTATCTCTTGATAACTATTTTATGAAGACCTTTATTCTAAATAATTCCACTTAATATAATTATTTTATTGAATAATCTGACTTTCTTTTTAAGCAAATCAAAAAATAGTTTGATTTTCTACTTAGTCAAATCGACTCCATTAATTATGTTAAATAAATAAAAATGATATTTTAAAAGATTATTTTTTAATTTTCTTAAAAAAAATCGGATTATTAAATAATAATTATATTAAGTAGAATTAGTTAGAGAGAATAAAGGTTTTCACAAAATAATAAGAGATAACATTATTTTTTATAAAAAATAAAAAATTATTGGCTATATTTTTAAAAAAAAATCTTTGCTAAAAAATTCTTAAATATTATCATAATTATGTTAAATAAGTACAAATATTTTTAATAATAAAAATATTTTTCGCCGAAGTGAAAAAAGACTAGTGACTAATGTGAGAATATATCAATAAGTGAGGGACCTATTTTGAACAAGTTCAACCTATTAATTCACAGTTTACCCCCTTCAACATTGTTTTAGTTTAATTTTGGTCTCAAAATCGTTAAGTTTTGGACGAAATTGTAATGAATTGCAAATATACTCTCATTTTAAATGAGTTTAGGGGTAATTTTGGTCTCAAATCTTTACGTTTTGTACGAAATTGTAACGAAGTGCAAATATACTCTCATTTTAAATGAGTTTAGGGGCAATGATGTCAATAATCGATATTAGCGGAATATATGCTTCTATAAACTATAATCTAAGTTTACGGGCATGCTTATGTATTCTTCCAAAACTGAACATTTAAAATTTTAGAAAGGGAACTTGAGACATCAATTTTTTTTTTTTTTTTGATATAAGTTATTATGGAACGGAGAGAGTATATGATAATTTTTTTATTTTTTAAAATAATAAATGAAATTGAACAACTTTGTGTTGGTTCAAGTAGGGGTGTGCATGGCAAAGCCCGGTATGGGCCTATTTAGTTGCGAGCTTCAATATCAAGAGCCGAACATTGAGCGGGCTCAAATTAACGGGCTTTTGCGAGCTTTAAACGGGCATTGAGCGGGCTCGGGCTTGACGGGCTTACAAAATCTTAGACACATGCATATGCACCTAACCGAATTTATGCAGGCTCCCAGGCTACGAGACATCTAGCCATTCATTTATGCAGTATTAATTGTTCTAGTTTATCCTTTTTGCTGCAGTTCATCACGAGTGGTATTGCTGAAAGGTGTTGATAAAGATGGTTTTGTCTAGGGGTGGTTCGGTTGGTATACCGGCTTCATTTTGCTTGTACCGTGTACCAACCAAGTATGAATTGGTACACAAAAATCCATACCAGTACCAACCAAAAAAGTCGGTATACCAAGTTTTTCGGTACGGTTGGTACCGGTTGGTACGGTTGGTATTCGACGAATACCAATTGTTATTGAAGACAAAAAAAAATTGTAAATCCAAGTTATTATCCCAGCACATACTAAAATCACTTGTCATTAATTCAATCTGAAACCTTGCAAAATCAAGCAGTTGCACATTAAGCGGAACCATCAATCAGTAAATCCCTTTTAGCGATCCACTTGAATTGAGTTATAGCACCAGATTTTTAGGGTTAGATTTATTTTTATAATTTAGGGTTAGATTTATATATATATATATATATATATATATATATATATATATATATATATATAATCAAGCAGTTGCACATTGAAGCAGTAAAATTTCACTTTGTTGCTCTGGTATTGGAGAAGGTTATCCTACTCCTTGTTTGTTAAGATGTGTTCCTTGTTGCAGAATGATATGTTATCATTTCACTTGTTAAGATGCATTCCTTTTCGTTTTCCACTGTTGCCTCTCTCTTTATTACGTACTATATCAATACATATATGGTTCAACTTACTAGGAAGCATAGAGGCAAAAGCTATTGGTATATAGTTACGTTGTTTCCTTGAATTCCTGTTTCATTAGAAAAGGATGGTGCTACAAGGAGTGTTGTAGATTCGATTTTTCATGGGAAGTAAAACACTGATTGAATTGATCTTCTTTTTTGGAAATGAAATCTGTTGTTGAGAGTTGAACTAGAGACTTTTCACTTATAAAACAGGTGTTCTAACCAAGTATTAGGGTTAGATTTATTTTTTTATATTATATTATATTATATTATATTATATATATATATAATTAAAAAAAAAAAAAGTCGGTACACGGTATACCAACCGAAGTCGGAATTGTATACCGTGTACCAACCAATTAGGCACAGTTGGTACGGTACTACCGTACCGAGACTTCGGTATACCGACTTCTGTTACCAATGTGTACCAATTATAATTGGTACGGTTGGTATGCGGGTTGGTTGGTACGGTCAAATACCATTTGCCACCCCTAGTTTTGTCTGGTTGGTTTCTTCCCTATGCTCTTCTCTTCATACACTGGCTCAATGTTTTTCCGAACATGCTATACTTCTTTGTTTTCTTCTCCTTTTAGTTCCTTTCTTAATAATATCAGTATATCACACTACAAGGAAAACCGGATTTAGAGACGGAAATTTAGAGACGGACGGAATCCGTAGCTAATTTGGCGACAGATTAGAGACAGAACCAAAAATCAGAGACGGATTCGGATTCCGTCTCTAAATTAGAGACGGATTCGGATTCCGTCTCTAATTCAGAGTCGGAATATGAATCCGTCTCTAATTCAGAGACGGAATCTGAATCTGTCTCTAATTCAGAGACGAAATCTGATTCCGTCTCTAATTTAGTAACGGATTCAGATTCCGTCTCTAAATTTTAGAGACGGGTTTTGTATCTGTCTCTAAAATAGAGACAGATTCAGAATTCGTCTCTAAATTAGAGACAGATTCAGAATCCGTCTCTAAACTTTAGAGACAGATTTTAACCCGTACCTGATTTAGAGACAGATTTTTGAATCCGTCTCTAATTTAGTGACAGATTCAACATCTGTCTCTAAAATTTAGAGACAGATTTAGTATCCGTCTCTAAATTTGATTTTTCTTCTATATACTTTCATTTGTTTATTTTTTTCTATCTTTTTTTATATAACTTTTTCTAAAAAAAACCACTAATTAACAAATTCTAAAATATTGTTTTCTAGTCAATAAATTTTTTTAAAAAAATAAAAAATAAATATAGGGTAGTCCGTCCCTCTTTTGACTTTTCTTCTATATACTTTCATTTGTTTAGTTTTTTTCTATCTTTTTTTATATAACTTTTTCAAAAAAAACCACTGATTAACAAAGGCTAAAATATTGTTTTCTAGTCAATAAAATCTTTTTAAAAAAATAAAAAATAAATATAGGGTAGTCCGTCCCTCTTTTGATTTTTCTTCTATATACTTTCATTTGTTTAGTTTTTTTCTATCTTTTTTTCTATAACTTTTTCTAAAAAAAAACCACTGATTAACAAATGCTAAAATATTTTTTTCTAGTAAATAAATTTTTTTTAAAAAAATAAAAAATAAATATAGGGTAGTCCGTCCCTCTTTTGACTTTTCTTCTATATACTTTCATTTGTTTAGTTTTTTTCTATCTTTTTTTCTATAACTTTTTCTAAAAAAAACCACTGATTAACAAAGGCTAAAATATTATTTTCTAGTCAATAGAATTTTTTAAAAAAAAATAATAAAATATAGGGTAGTCCGTCCCTCTTTTGACTTTTCTTCTATATACTTTCATTTGTTTAGTTTTTTCTATCTTTTTTCTATAACTTTTCTAAAAAAAATCACTGATTAACAAAGGCTAAAATATTATTTTCTAGTCAATAGATTTTTAAAAAATAAAAAATAAATATAGGGTAGTCTGTCCTCTTTTGACTTTTCTTCTATATACTTTCATTTGTTTAATTTTTTCTATCTTTTTTTCTATAACTTTTCTAAAAAATCGATTAACAAAGGCTAAAATATTATTTTCTAGTCAATAGATTTTTTTAAAAAAATAAAAATAAATATAGGGTAGTTGTCCCTCTTTTGACTTTTCTTCTATATACTTTCATTTGTTTAATTTTTTCTATCTTTTTTTCTATAACTTTTTCTAAAAAAACACTGATTAACAAAGGCTAAAATATTGTTTTCTAGTCAATACAATTTTTTTAAAAAATAAAAAATAAATATAGGGTAGTCCGTCCCTCTTTTGACTTTTCTTCTATATACTTTCATTTGTTTAGTTTTTTCTATCTTTTTTTCTATAACTTTTTCTAAAAAAAAACACTGATTAACAAAGGCTAAAATATTGTTTTCTAGTCAATAATTTTTTTAAAAAAAATAAAAAATAAATATAGGGTAGTCCGTCCCTCTTTTGACTTTTCTTCTATATACTTTCATTTGTTTAGTTTTTTTCTATCTTTTTTTCTATAACTTTTTCTAAAAAAAACCACTGATTAACAAAGGCTAAAATATTATTTTCTAGTCAATAAAATTTTTTTAAAAAAATAAAAAATAAATACAGGGTAGTCCGTCCCTCTTTTGTTTTTTCTTCTATATACTTTCATTTGTTTAGTTTTTTTCTATCTTTTTTTCTATAACTTTTTCTAAAAAAAACCACTGATTAACAAAGGCTAAAATATTGTTTTCTAGTCAATAAAAAATTTTTTAAAAAAAAATAAATAAATATAGGGTAGTCCGTCCCTCTTTTGACTTTTCTTCTATATACTTTCATTTGTTTAGTTTTTTTCTATCTTTTTTTCTATAACTTTTTCTTAAAAAAACCACTGATTAACAAAGGCTAAAATATTTTTTTCTAGTCAATAATTTTTTTTTTAAAAAAAATAAAATAACTAAATATAGGGTTGTCCGTCCCTCTTTTGACTTTTCTTCTATATACTTTCATTTGTTTAGTTTTTTTCTATCTTTTTTTCTATAACTTTTTCTAAAAAAAACCACTGATTAACGAAGGCTAAAATATTGTTTTCTAGTCAATAGAATTTTTTTAAAAAAATTTAAAATAAATATAGGGTAGTCCGTCCCTCTTTTGACTTTTCTTCTATATACTTTCATTTGTTTAGTTTTTTTCTATCTTTTTTTCTATAACTTTTTCTAAAAAAAACCACTGATTAACAAAGGCTAAAATATTATTTTCTAGTCAATAGATTTTTTTTTAAAAAATAAAAAATAAATATAGGGTAGTCTGTCCCTCTTTTGACTTTTCTTCTATATACTTTCATTTGTTTAGTTTTTTTCTATCTTTTTTTCTATAACTTTTTCTAAAAAAACCACTGATTAACAAAGGCTAAAATATTGTTTTCTAGTCAATAGAATTTTTTTTAAAAATAAAAAATAAATATAGGGTAGTCCGTCCCTCTTTTGACTTTTCTTCTATATACTTTCATTTGTTTAGTTTTTTTCTATCTTTTTTTCTATAACTTTTTTCTAAAAAAAACCACTAATTAACAAAGGCTAAAATATTGTTTTCTAGTCAATAAATATAGGGTTTAGGATTTAGGGTATAGGGTATAGGGTTTAGGGTTTAGGGGTTAGGGTTTAGGGTTTAGGGGTTAGGGTATAGGGTATAGGGTTTAGGGTATAGGGTTTAGGGTTTAGGAGTTAGGGTTTAGGGTATAGGGTAGGGTTTAGGGTTTAGGGTATAGGGTTTAGGGTTTAGGGGTTAGGGTTTAGGGTTTAGGGTATAGGGTTTAGGGTTTAGGGTTTAGGGGTTAGGGTTTAGGGTTTAGGATTTAAACTCTAAACCCTAAACCCCAAACCCTAAACTCTAAAGCCTAAACCCTAAGTAGGGTATCTATTGATGAAAATGAGGTTGATAAGGTGTCATGTACTTTGACTCGGTCCGGGGTTTTTGAGTCTGCTGCTTGGTGGGAGCATCATAGGATTCGCAGTCCGTTGGTGGATTGGGGTGCTAAGATTTGGCACAAGCATATCCCTACTAAGGTTAGTGGATTTTGGTGGAGACTTATGCACAATGGCCTTCCGGTGGATGCTCGGTTGGAGGAAAGGGGATTTAATATTCCTCCCCGTTGTATATGTTGTCCTTCTGGTGGTTACAGGGAGACTAGGGAGCATTTATTTCTTCATTCGTCGATGGCAATTTCCCTTTGGCAGCATTGGTCGTCGTACTTTGGGTTTGGTTTTCACTACACGAATTTCAAACATTTATGGGAGGTTTGGTGTGGAGGACAATCAAAAAGAGCTCAAATAGGGTTGGTTCGAATGGGAATAATGATGTTTGTTTGCTGGGAGTTATGGAAAGCGCGATGCAAAATGATTTTTGATAACAAACAGATGGATTGCAGGGCAATTATTGATGGGGTTAGGAATGCTTTAGAGGATATGTGTTTATTCATGGTTCCCAAGGCTAAAACATCAGCAGCAAATTGTATCATTTTGGTCAATATGGGTTTAAGGGTTGCTGAGGTGAAGATTAGGAGGAGTCGATCTTTGAGATGGGAGTCATCGCGTGATTACAGTTATACGCTCAACACGGATGGTTCTTCAGTTCATGGAGAGTGTTCGGGAGGAGGGGTGATTAGAAATTGGAGGGGTGGCTTCATCTGTGCCTTTTCCAATTTCTATGGGACGGGCACAAACATGCAAGCGGAGATTTTTGCTCTCCGAGATGGTTTGAAGCTATGCCAGGATCTTCATCTATCGTCGGTTCGGGTGGAGTACGATTCGATGGTGGCAAAAGCTGGGAATATTGAGAGGTTTGTATTCGTGTCCGTGGCAATGCATTTATGAGATTCGGGAGTGCAAACGTTTAATGGGTGGTTTCGGTATTAGACACGTATTAAGGGAGGCAAATTGTGTGGCGGATAGGCTTGCAGACGATTGCTCATGATCATCGTCAACATATGAGGTTTGATACGGCTTTTGTTTTGCGGGAGATGTGATAAATGCTTTGAGATTTGATGGTTTGGGCATTTACTCGGTTCGAAATTAACATGGGGTTGTTAATGCGGGTTTTAAAGCTTTGGAAAATCTTTTTTCTTGGTTGTGAGTGCATGGTTTGGAGGTGATTCTATTTGGCCGATTTCTGCTGAAGTATGGTTGTTTAATGTTCAACAATGGTGTGCCTTCAGTTGGATTTGGTGAAGGTTTCAGCTGATGCATGGTTTTTCAAGCTGCTGGAAATTTTTCTGATGTGCACCCCCGTGCTTGTGGCATTGCACGCCCGTGCTTGAGCCAAAAATAAAAACTTGGGCGGTCGCCCTTGTTTCCGTCCGGTCTTGGGTGGCCGCCCTTGTTTCGATCCGAGTCTTGGGTTGGGCTGTTTTGGTTGTTGGCCGATTTGGGGTTTTTTTGGGTTTTAATTACGGGCTAATTTTTTGTTTTATTTTTTGGGAGATAGAGTTGGGTTATAGTCCCACTCATTTTGTATTCTTTTTATTTTCCATTAATAAATTTTCCAGGTGTCGTCCTGGTTTTAAAAAAAAAAAAAAAAAAAAAAAAAAAAAAAAAAAAAACCCTAAACCCTACACCCTAACCCCTAAACCCTAACCCCTAAATCTTATACCTTATACCCTAAACCCTATACCTTGAACCCTAACCCCTAAACTCTAAGCCCTAAACCCTACACCCTAAACCCTAAACCCTAACCCCTAAACCTTATACCTTATACCCTAAACCCTAAACCCTATACCTTGAACCCTAACCCCTAAACTCTAAGCCCTAAACCCTATACCCTATACCCTAAACCCAAAACCCTAAACCCCAAACCCTAAACCCTAAACTCTAAACCCTAAACCCTAACCCCTATACCCTAAACCCTACACCCTAACACCTAAACCCTAACCCCTAAATCTTATACCTTATACCCTAAACCCTATACCTTGAACCATAACCCTAAACTCTAAGCCCTAAACCCTACACCCTATACCCTAAACCCTAAACCCTAACCCTTAAACCCTATACCCTAAACCCTATACCCTAAACCCTAAACCCTATACCCTAAACCCTATATCCTAACCCCTAAACCCTATACCCTATACCCTAACCCTTATACATTATACCCTAAATCCTATGCCCTAAACCCTAAATCCCAAACCCTATACCCTAAACCCTAAACCATAAACCCTAAATCCTATACCCTAAATCCTAAATCCTATACCCTATACCCTAAACCCTAAACCCTAAATCCTATACCCTAAACCCTAAATCCTATACCCTATACCCTAAACCTTAAACTCTAAACCCTAAATCCTATACCCTTATACATTGTTAAATTATTATTAATAAATTTAAAATAATTAAATTAATGAGTATTATTATTAATTAATAACATTATTATTTTTGATATTATGTATTATTACTAGATATTATTAATAATATTATTAATTATATAATAATAATTACTAATATATTCAATTAGATAATTGAAAATTAACAATAACATCATTATTAGTCTTATTATTAAGTATTATTACTAATTACTATTTTCCTTAAAGATAAAATTATTTGTATTGTTAATAAGTATTTTTTTATAATTTATTAATATCAATTATTACTTAGGTATATTAATATTTCTTAGAAGTTTAAATTATTAAATTATTATTAATAAATTTAAAATAATTAAATTAATGAATATTATTATTGATTAATAACATTATTATTTTTGATGTTATGTATTATTACTAGTTATTAATAATATTATTATTAATTATATAATAATATTATTATTAATTATATAATAATAAATATTAATATATTCAATTATATAGTTGAATAATTAACAATAACATCATTATTAGTCTTATTATTAAGTATTATTACTAATTATATGATAATGTTATTATTCTTGATATTAGGCATACTAATATAACTAAAATTTCTGGTAAATCAAATAAAAGTATGTAAATATTTTAGATAACTTTTTGTAAATTTCAGTAATAAAAAAAATCTAAAATATTTTTTCCTATTCAATAAAAAATAATAAAAATTACTAGTTATTGTTAATACTATTATTAATATTATTACTGTTTATATAATTAATATTAATATTATTACTGATTATATAATTAATATTAATATTAATTAATTAATTATATAATTAATAATTTATTAATAAATATTATTAATAATAAATATTATTACTCTTAATATTAGACATAAATATTTTAGTTAGTGTATAATATAGTGTGAAATAAATATAAGTACGTGTGATGTGGCATTGTTTGATTGGATTTTAAAATTTCACGCGGATTATGGACCAAAGCAAGATCCGACCATTCATAACATTATATCAAACGGTTCATATTCTTCCCACAAACCCATTTACTCCCTCTCCCTATTTCTCTCTCTCTCTCTTCATTTTGAAAATTGAAATTACAGATCGGTTTCTCCCTCAGCCCTCACCGTTTTCTTCATGCAGCTCCGCCGTCGCCGGCACCATCACAGATGCAGAGACCGTCTCCTTCATCCTCCGCCGTCATCTCCGGCGACATTTATCAACGACGCCAATTTTGACTGCTCCTCCACCGGTTTCTCACTCTAGGCTATGGATTCCAGCCTCGCTCTGGTGTCGCTCCTCCTTAGATCGGAGGGTTTTGAGCACTGGCCACCGTCCACTGTCCACCGCCGTCATCTCCGGCGACATTTATCAACGACGCCAACTTTTCTTCATCTTCTTCTCCTTCCTCCGCCGCTCACGCCATGGCCACCGTCCACTGCATCTACACGCAGCCGTGGCTTGTAGGTTTGATTTTGGGTTTGCTTGAGATTTATAAACCCAGATTTGGGTGTTTTGATTTCGATTTTGCCTTGGAAACACAGATTTCGATTTGGTTGGATTTTGATTTTGATTTTTTTGGTGATTTTTAAAGATTCAAAATTTTGGAAACCTAGTATGGTAATTTTTATATTTACAGATCGGTGGTTGATTGTGGTCGCCGGTGGTTGCTGGTGGTTAATGGTGGCGACTGGTGGTGGAAGTTTGTGAGGACTATTTGAGTATAAAAGAAATTTAGGGGACTGATTCGATAATAATAAAAGTATATATATATATATATATATATATATATATATATATATATATATATATATATATATATATATATATATATATTTAAAATATATTAATATATATTTTTAAATATATATATATATAATTTTTTTTTAAAAAAATATCAATTTAGCGACGGAAATATCCGTCGCTAAAATGGTTCGAAAATAAAACGAGAATTTAAATAGAGACGGAAAATTTGTCGCTAATCCGTCGACGTTCGTATCTGTAGCTAATTTAGAGATGGGCATATCTGTCTCTAATATAGAGACGGCCATATCTGTCTCTAATTTAGAGACGGCCATATCTGTCTCTAAATTAGAGACGGACATATTCGTCTCTAAAACAGCTACAAAACAGCGACGCCCAATTTAGCGACGAACCTGCATCCACGGAATAGCTACGGAACAAATCCGTAGCTAAACACGATTTAGCTACGGAATCTTCATTTTAGCTACGGAATTTGCCGTAGCTAAAATCGATTTTCCTTGTAGTGTCATGACCACCTTGCATATGCAGGTACACTAACTATGGAAGTAGGAAGGCTCGTGAGTTATCAGAAAATACTCATGCATCACTTCTCTTTTATTGGGATGGATGAACTGATATGAAAGAAGGAAATGGGTTTTGAGTCTTTTGGCTTTGTGAGTGTTAAATTTATTATATATATATAAATTACAAAACGACGTAATTTTGAATAGTTTTGAAAGAGACGGACCGATGAACGGGTTTTCACACCCCTAGGTTCAAGTGTTCCCACTATTCTTTGAACAATCCGCCACTCACCCATACATTATCCTACATTGACCAATGTACTCTTTCCTAACAAGAAAAAAAAAAGGACTAAAAGCTTAAACTACATCTTAATTTATGACTCATGCATAAATACACTTGAGTTATCTCATCTACACATCTAATAAAATATTGAAATAGGAGCAATGCACATGATAGTGGTGTAACGTGTTCATTAAGATCATGAGATTATTTTCATCCTTATGCTTTATTTATTTTTTAAAAATATTTATTAAACAACTAACAAGCTTTAAAATATTACCTTTACCATATTGAGGGTACGGGAGCTAGTTATTATTTAGACTATAGTCATCAGTGATCCTTAGGTTGGATCAGGAGGAAGAGACAAAATCTATATTTATAGTATATTAAAGTAGGCCAAAATGAATATATGCATGACACCTCAGCACAAAATTGGTAAAACTTCTTTCCGGGCATGCCATCTCAGCGGTTTACTTGACAACCTTTGGCTTTTCATATTCGGCTAAACAGACTTCATGAAGAGTTGAATACTCATGGTATGTGAATGAATGCAATTAACTGTTACACTGAATATATGTATATGAATTGTTATAATGATATATTACAATGAATCTATGTATTCCATATGAACAGATAGGTATCTATTGAATGAAATAATTACTGTAAATAACTTTTCCTATTATCTTGGTGCCATTTACAAGACAAAATGAATCGGCAACTAGAATAGGTATATTAATTGATACATACATTAGGTATACCTTGATATGGCTATAAGTACAGGCATATATTCTTTGTACATTATAATCATAGTGTTCATAATAACTTATAGGAACAATATTTATATACACTTGGTAGCAAACTGCTTAATCTAAATAGCCACACAATTAGAATGTTACTAAACTTTTCTTGACCTTCCAGATTACTAATCGAATGATGCATGTGTCTCCTGGCATTTATGCTTCTTACAAACTGCATGATTAATAGCATTTGTGGCCATTTAAAAATGTGATTACAGTTACTCTCAACATATATATCAACAAATTATTTTAACGTAGGGAATTGAAGCAATCAAATCAAGCATTTCAAATGGCTCCCCAACTAATTTACATAGAGCAGTTTCAAATAGGGAGATGCGATAAGAAATTTGTCATTCGTGTCAGTCGCATGTGAAGTTCTTATAACACAAGAAAAGATCGAGAGCTAATGAGTGTCGATTTTGTGGCAATAGATGAAAAGGTTAGTTTAGAAACTATCACTACTTCATGCTAACATTGGATGAATAAATACTTTTTTCTCTAACAAAGTTTGCTTCTCTTTTATAATACAAGGATCATGCCATCTAGTGTACCATTCGGAGCAGATTCATACCTGACTTCTAAGGACTGTTTGTTGAAGACTCATTTTATAGCATAAAAACTTCTCAGTTGAAGTCGAAAACCAGAGTTTCGAGTAATACAAAGGGAACATTATTTGCTCCTGGATGCATCAACATTTGTAGAGGAGATTGTCAGAAATCCTCCAAAAATTCCTAGGCATTTTTTTCAGATTGTTCCCTTCAACATGCTTCTGGAAACCAGTGATAACAAGAAAAATTTATGTGGCAAGTACCTGACTGACCTTTATTTTATTGTACTTAATTCAGTCCATTGAATCTCACTCCTAAATTTCTCTCCATTTCTAGATATTATTGGATATGTGGTTGGTGCTTCTGATGTTGTTCAACGTATGAGTAATTTCAAACCAATTTCAATGCAGTATATAGATCTTAAAGACGCTAGGTCCGTTTCTCCCTAACACTGTATTAGGTATTTGATGTGTAAATGTAATGACTCGGTTAACAGATATCTAAGCCACTTTAAATAAATGTAGGGGACTGAAATTCAGGATTACTCTATGGGGTGATGTTGTCATTAACAAGGCTGCTGCAATACCCGCAAGTAATCAGCGTGTTTGGATTATCACGTCAGCTATTGTTAAACTTGAATCCAGTGGTTCGTATATCTCTTAGATTTCTTTAGTAAATCGTTAATATATTACATGTGACGCCTGACAATATTCATGTATGCCACTTCTCTATTGGCAAGGAGTTTAGGGATATCGTCAAGCAGTGCCACGCATTTATACAACGATGACTCAATCCTTGAAATTAAGGAATTTATTAGCATGTAAGTAGTTAAATATATAATGAGTTTATCACTGTAAAAAAATTAATCTTCAATTTATGGATAAAACAACTCCTAAAATCTATGAAATATCTAGGTATAATGTATATGAAGAGGAATCTGAAATCGGAAAGATCACTATCACATCCAGCTGTGTATATAAGGATGACTACCAGCAAAATAAGAAACTTATGCAAGAAATTCAGGATATGTTGTTTCGGAACGAGAAGTTGGTAAATATGGGTTACTCTTTCATTCTCTTCGACTGAAATCTTTCACCAATACTTCCAACGATTAACTCTTATTATCTACACTCACACTGTCCTCCATTTGTCAGAAATCTCTGTTGTATGTTTATGGTAGTATATCACACATTGAGGAAATGAATGGTTGGAAATATAATTCATGTCGCACTTGCAATAGAAAAGTTCATCTTAAAGATGGCAAACTACACTGTGAAGAGTGTAAGAAGGATGAATTGTATCCAACCATGAGGTATTTTTTTTATTTAAGATACTTTTTTATTTTGTTTTAATTATAAATAAAGTATGAAATTCTTCTATATCATAATTTCATTAAACCTTCCCTCATACTGACTGTGAATAGGTATCGTTTGGAGGTTGAGTTACATGATGGCACGAATTCGTTAAAGTGTGTTTTATTTGACCGAGAGGTTGAGAAGTTAATTAAAATTAAGGCTCATGATTTGGCTCAGATGGTCGACGAGGTAATTACCCTGACCATGCACTTAAGTATTTTTAAAGCTATAATTTTCAACCATTTGTAGTAAGATTCAAATCTTTTAAATTGTTGAAGATAATTATTTTTTTAATAGGAGGGCTATGCAGAGCCTTTGCCAAGACAGATAAGGAAAGTTATAGGCAAGTGCCATATTTTCCAGGTTCAGCATAACGAGACAAGTTTAGGTCGCACAAATGAAAATTTTACTGTTAAAAGGGTGATATTTGAGGATGAAATTCGTGAGAATGCAGATGACAAGGTTAACATGTTTGGCTTAACATATTATACGGGGAAAATTTATGTGCAATAATTATTAACTTTCATATTTACCTTGCTAAGTGCATATAGCTGAGAATGATCAAAGACTTGCTTCTTCTTCAGCAGGCGTCAAGACCCCACATACCTATGATAAAAGGACCACCAATAAGAAAATGTAATATCGAAAAAAATACTTAATTTTTAGTTGGCCTAAATTTTGACTGATTAAATTTATGCTAAATGATCCAGTGGTAATAACCGTGCATCTGAGGAGGGATGTGCTGAAGAAACAGTTGAAGGTGAGGGGGAGCATCAGAATGAAAGTAACAAGAAAGCAAGGAGAGTGTTGAAATTTTGAAACTTTGGGAGGTTTCCCTCTTTTTTAATTTCTTTTTTTGGTGAATTGGTATGTAATAAAGCCATTTTTGTCTATGAATTTTACTGTAGATGCTGAGTAGAAGATTCATAGGAAAGTAGAAGTCAATCTAAGGAGAGTGTTAAACTTTTGAGAATTTGAGAGTGTGGTACTCTAATTTCTTTATATCCCAATTTAGTTCTCCATTCTACTAGAATTTAAATTATATTTTAATTGATTGGGATTATACAAGGAACAATGTGGAAAGAAAAAATAGTAATCTATAATCCCACTTTAACTATATGAAAATAAAATTTATCCAAATTACAGCCTTATGATAAACCCTATGACATTGCAAAAGATTTTGGTGAAGAATGGAAGATCGTTAGAAAACATAGAGGGGATGCCTTTTCCGGATAAGATTTTGTTGGAGCATTTAAAAAACAGACTTATTATGGAAGAGCAGAACTATGCATTGCGCATCTTCAGTCAGAGCATGAGTTATTGAAAAGTTCTTTAAATTCGGAACAACTCAGTGTATATGAAAGAGTTGTGAGTGCAGTTGCCAATCAACAATCTAAACTCTTTTTCCTTTATGGATTTGGTGGTACGGGAAAAACATATCTATATACCACCATTATTAGTAAGCTGAGATCAGAATCCAAAATTGTCTTGGCAGTCGCATCCTCAGGTTTTTTAACCTACCTTTTTCCTTCTCTTTATTTAACAACTTTTTAATTTCAAATACATCTCCTATCAGCTTCTATTCTCACATATTATTTGAAACTAACATAATGCTAATTTATACATTGAACGCAAACAGGGATTGCATCATTATTACTCCCTGGAGGGCGGACTGCTCATAGTAGATTTCAAAATCCTTTGACATTGGATGAGAACTCGACATGTCCCATAAAGCAAAATACACAATTAGCATCACTGATTCAAAAGACTGCTTTGATTATTTGGGATGAAGCTCCTATGGATTCAAAATATGCTTTCGAGGCAGTTGATAAAACACTTAAAGATATTCTACGAGGTACACCGACTTATAGCTCTGAAAAACCATTTGGTGGAAAAATAATTCTCATGGGTGGAGACTTCAGGCAAATACTTCCTGTTATTCCAGGAGGTTCTCGGGCTGATATTGTGCTGGCTTCTTTGAATAGTTCTTATCTATGGAATTATTGTGAGCTTTGTGTCCTCAGGCAGAATATGCATTTACAAAGTGATCAATCAAGTAGCAATGGAAATAGAATGACCTTGAGTGAGTTCTCAAAGTGAACTTTAGAAGTAGGAGAAGGCCGAGAGATTGCTAAGACCCGGGGTGATGATGATGAAGCTGAGTGGATTAAGATACCGGACGAATTACTTTTATCATACTCCGATAGTCCAATTGAGCACATTTTCAACTCCACTTACCCAGATTTTGAGAGGAGAAAATTTGACACGGATTACTTGACTAATCGTGTCATTTTAACTCCTAGAAATGAAGTTGTGGAACAAATAAATGAGTTTATCATGGGCATAGTGGAAGGAGATGTGAAAGATTACTATAGCTATGACACTATTGACAAGTCAATGAAAAACACAAATAATTATGACATGTTATATTCAGTGGAGTTTTTAAATAGTCTCAAATTCCCTGGTATACCAAATCATTATTTGCAGTTAAAGATTGGAGTTCCTATTAGGCTATTTAGAAATGTAAACCCAAGCCAAGGAATGTGCAATGGAACAAGGCTTATTGTTTCACAACTGGGTAAAAGGGTGATTGAAGGGACAATTATTTCGGGATCGCATATTGGTAACAAAGTCATGATTCCACGAATCGTCTTGAAAACAGGAGAAGGAAAGCTACCCTTTGTTTTAAAGAGAAGACAATTCCCTGTTAGGGTATGTTACGCAATGACCATAAACAAAAGCCAAGGACAGACTTTCGAAAATGTTGGTTTGTATTTGCCACAGCCAGTGTTTAGCCATGCGCAATTGTATGTTTCGATTTCTAGAGTTAAAACACCGGGTGGTTTAAAGATTCTAATTGTGGAAAACGACGGTGAATACAGAGGTTGGACAAAAAATGTTGTGTATCGTGAAATTTTTCAACAAATTGCATTAGTTTAATGAAATAAATTTACACTATAGTATATTAAAGAAAAAAGTATACATGTAAATACACTTTTCTGTGATAATATAATATACTCCATGTTTAATTATTAGTTAACCAATAAAGATTCATAAACTTAAGATATTGTAGTTTGGAATGACTGGACCTGCAAACACCATGGGTTCTGAGACCACCACAGGAGCTGCAACCAACACTGGATCTTCAACCAACCGATTAACTTCTAGAAAACTCACAGTACAATCCATCATTCCATTGATTGAAACTTTGGCACTTTTGAAAAAAAAAACATAAAATAATCTCATTTCCTCCTCCCCTTACTTCCATCATGCGAAAATCATCATAATAAGTCATCAAGAGAGACATAAACTAAATAATAATACTAAAAATAGAAACTTAATATATATTTCATGTTATACTGATGGATATAGCAACAAGGAAAAAAAATAAAACATTTACTAACCCAAAATATAAGGGTCATTGCCCCTACTAAAAAAAACACAAACACCTAGACTGTCAAGAACAACCAACCAAAAAACAGCTGCAAATCAGACATTCCAACACAAACTAACTCCCCATAGCAAAATTTGAAACTTAGGGTCTCCATCATCATTTAAAAACCATTACACAAATTGTAATTTTGAAACACAGGATCTGGAACCACCACATGATTTGGAACAATCACCGGATCTGCAACCACTCGACTGCATCCAAGAAACTCACAGTATGATCCATCATTCCTTGAATCGAAATTTTGGCACTCTTAAAGAAAAATCATAAAATCATCTCCTTCCCCTCTCCCCTTAGTTCCATCATGTGAAAGTCATCATAATAAGTCATTAGAAACTCATGGAAATTGGAACCACCAAACCCTTCACTTAATATGGTAACATCAGGACCCAAAAAACGCATATAAGTGTTGAACTTGGTTCTCATCTCTTCTTCACTATCAAATTCATCAGCCAAAATCATGAAAGATAATGACCTATTTTCACCCTCTATATCAAGAGGACGGTCCCCAAAATGATCAGGTACAGAATAAATTTCAAGCCTTTCAAACATCTGATAATGAGCTCTATGCATAACAAACTTAACTTGATATGACCTCATATCCACTACGACAAGCTTAGCAACATCGCTATACATTTCAGGAGTGCGAAAGATGATAGTATTTCCACTTAGAAGGTGAATTTGGGGATTTGGAGCGAAATTAAACTGAGGCACAGGAAGGAAAGCCATTGTAATAGGAAAGCAAGTATGGTCATAGAATATACCAAAGTCTGTATATATAGGAAAGAATGAGGTGTTGTGAGTACCCCGATCCGAACTCAAGTTTTGGATTCAATTTAATTAAAATTTGGGCTTACACTAATTGCTAAAAAGCAATTAGAGTCCAAAAATCCCAGCAGCCCACCAATCCGTTGGGCCTGCCAGCCACTCGGCCCATTATGGCCAAAAGATGTACGCTGTCGTCCGACAAGGGACACTAAGGCGGTTTAACTGCCTATGTCGTGCGACATAAGAAGCCCCAAGACCACCAATCCATTGGGCTCGCCAGCCACTCGGCCCATTATGGCCAAAATGTGTACTGTGTCGTCCGACAAGGGCCACTAAGGCGGTTTAACCGCCTATGTCGTGCGACATAAGAAGCTCCCATCAGGATGCCTATAAATAGAAGGCATGGCTGATCATTTTAAGGGGGAGGCAAAGGAAGAGAGCCAAAGTGAGGGTCAAAACTCTGAGAGTAATATCAGTAAAATAGGGGAAACTCTTGCCAAATAGAGTCTCTCCCTCTCTCTCTCTCACACACACACTCACCTCCCTCCTTACACACACACACACTTCAAGGTCAAGACTCCAAGAAGCTTCCTTTGGTGGTGATTGAAGGGGTAGACACCATACTATTGGTGATTCTACTTCGTGGACTACAATAGGTAGACACTAAACCTCTCTCTCCCTTTAAATAAAGTCTTTAAATATACCTTGCATGCATACTTGCTCTCTTACCATGTAGAAATTGGGATTTTGCATGACAAGGTGGTAGAGAAGTGAATCTTCAATATTCACTTCTCCCTACCTCGAATCTGGACATTTGGTGGTACACACACCAATAAAGTTTCAATCTTTGCATAGCTACATTGGGTTAGGAAGTGATGGCTACTTCAAAGTGGCCATAAAACGTGTGATTTATCACATTTGGTCACTAAAGCCATGTGATCTTCCCATAATACCCATATTATAGTATTATATTACTGTCTACGAGTTAATAAATATGCTTGGTTTGCTTGGGGAACAAAGGAGGAACCAAACGGCGAAGGGCACTGAAACGGGCTCCCCATGTCGTGTGACATAAGTCTCCATGGAGACCACTGTGTCATACGACATGGGACTCCCGAAAGGCCGCAAAGCCATTCTTGGACTTCGAGAATCTGCTAGGCCTATCCCTTTGTGACTCAAAGCCTACCTAAGCATCTTCGGCTCATAAGCCACTATTTGGGTGCCTAAACTCGGTTTGGACGCAACCCACTTGACGGAAGAGGATCACCATATGACATAGAAGACTTCAAAAGACTCTATGTCATGTGACACCCGTGTCGACAAAGCCTATCGTGACTTTGTCCACTCCCATCAACCCCAAACTGGGTTCTAGACCACTAAATAGTGTCCTAAATGAGCAAAATAATATCTTTTTATTTCTCGAGTAGCTTTACCTCGTAAGGGACAATCTGTCTCAAAACCTACGCCTTGTGATAAAAGATATCACGTGTAAAACGGGTGCGGCCCCCTATCATGGCTCGCAAGTTGTATTCAGTTCCATACCATTAATGAAATCTAAGGCTTGCACACTTTACTTGTTTACACACATCGCACACACATTTTGAATGTCCATATTTGTCCAAATGTTGATTGAAAGTCCCGAAAGGGGCGTGTTGGGTGAACTCTCTAGTTCTTCCCAACACGTAACCAGACTCCCGGACTCAAAATCTCTTAAAATTAGGTTTTTCAATGTTTTCCTCTAAAAACGGCGTGGCGACTCTAAAAGAAAATATCATCATTTTTGAGCGAGCGTTTATTCAGTGGCGACTCTGCTGGGGACATTGAAAAACTTTTTGTTCTAAAAAGTGAAGACGATACTTGGTATATAGGTGGAAACCACTAACCTTCCTGTATCGCTCCCTAACCCGGGGCTTGGGATAAATGGTGGTCTAACAATCCCACGTACCAGTATCATTCTTCTATTTTCTAAAAGAAGAAAGGTTTTTCTTAAAGAGAGTCTAACTTTCTCCAAATCAACTTGGACAAATTTTTCATTCTTCTTGTGTGTGCATCTGTGTCATGTTGTGTGCTTTGCCTTGATTCCATGCTTATATGCTCTATCATGCTTTGGTATGTGATACTATCGAGAGCCGGGGCTCTTTTCCTTTTTTGCTACTTGCTTGTTCCGTCAAAGTAGAACAGGGCAGAAAGATACAGGACTACAGCTGCTGGTAAATTCTGACATTTGGGGCAGTCCCCTTTTGTCATGCTTTGACTCATTCTTTTACTTTTTCTTTGCATACTGCATAAAAAAAAAAAAAACCTTTTGCAAAAAAGCAAAAAAAAATATTTTCTAGAAAATACCTTCACACTACTCGCACTCTACCCGCACATAGAGTTAGAACCCGGGAGTGTACGGACGGCATCGCGGAAAGTGACATGTTTCGCTGACGTTTGAGCGCCTAAAGTCCTCCTAGCCTGTGAGTCAGCCAACACTTATCCGTGACACACTTTCTACCGTGACCGGTTGGTTTTTGGCCAATACTTTTCAAAACATTTTAAACTCGGTTTTTCAAAATTTTTCTCACAAAGTCCGAGTCATGCTTCGTCTTTGAAAACCTTGGCATACTCTCCCCCTTCGTGTCGGAATCACGACATAATTCCAACGTAAGTACACGTTAAGATCTCTACATATCTCGACGTAGGTACATATAGATTTCTCGGCTTGGCTTCGTGAGAAGTCATGACGCGTTCTCGACATGTGTCAACACGGGACCATGTCGATTTCTTAACGCATACTAACAAGAGTTATGCCGAAATTTCGCCACCAAGTGACGAGAGGCCATGCCAGATTTCCAACTCGAAAAGAGGAGAGGTCATTGCGGTCTCATACGTTCAAACATACGCTCGACCCTCTCTCCTCCCGAGTTTAGACGTTGACTTGGACTTGGTTTTGAAAACCCCGAGTTTGACTTGTTTTGGCTCGTATGTCCATAGGTTCGTTCTCCCTTTCGGTCGGTGGGTTCCACGTGCCCTATAGGACCTCTGCCGGGATTGTCCGTCCCGGAGGTGCAATACAGGTGAAATACAGGGGTCTATAGACGTAGTGATGGAACCCACCGATCCAGAATAGAGTAGAATGCGAAAAAGAAGGTTTCCCTTTTCCAACCATTCCTAGGACTAATAAAAATCATTTTTAAACAAAAACAAAAAAAGATATATAAAAGAAAAAAAAGAGCATATGCATGAGTCCGTCCTCAGCCTATCCTCTCCCCCACCTAAAACCGTTCTCTCCCCCTTTCAGCGAGCAAGTATTGGGTCAGAGTTCCGGGTGGTCGGTTAATCAGTCTCTCTCCGGTCAGAGATTCATTTCCAGCAGTCTCAGAAATGGCAGATTCGCAGGGTTCAGCAAGTTTGGGTCCGGACACAGATCCAGCTCAGAATCAGAATGTCAGTCCAGATATAAGGCCAGATCAAAGTCAGAACGCGGGGCAAAATGTCAGATTTGGATTCCCTCTCAGCTCAGAAAGCAGTAAACAAACCAATCCCCCCTGGTCTCATTTTAGCCATTTCTTGCAAAAAAACGAAGACTGGTATTTCTCAGAAAAAAAGGAAGCCGATACTACGGAACTGGGGTTGTTCAGATCAAATCACGAGAAAGTCATTTACACAAGGTGGCTAGAACAATCAAAAAGGATCGAGCAAGAGAGCTTCAGACGAACATCTGTGTTGAGACTCATTAAGAAAGAGGCCGAAGCTCACCTTGAGTCGATACATCTCTGTAAACTGGCTCTCGGATGGACCGGGTACGACCCTGAAGACAGTGAGGACGAAGAATCAGAGAAGGAAGATTGTTTCTATATTCTGCCCGGAGTCAAGTACATACCTCCCCCTCTCACTCTTCCCCCGCAATTTTTAGGAGGAGAAGCTGATTCGCAACCACCTTTTCCAGCTTTGGAGGCCTACGACAATCTCTGTTGTTGCACATGCCCACCCTCCCCTACCAGATACGATCGGCGTTCTCTCTTAGCCGAAATTCGAGGGGTATGGGATGACAATCCCGATGACGGCATTAACAATGATGACAACGAGAGCGAAGAGTCAGTTGAAATCTCGAGCCCAGAATCAGTTCAAGAGGGTGACACCGGGAGCGACCATATGGGTTCAGGGCATAATGGTTGGTTGTCAGACAGTGATGACGAGGGATCACCAGAAGATATAGACCAAATGTCAATGGAAACCGACCCCTATGAGGAATATTTCTCAAGATGCCACTGTGGCCAGTGCCCGAGCACCCCAGAGGGCGAGGAACATCCCGACCCATCTAAAGAAGAGTATGAGTCCGAGATATTGGAACACAATGTTCCTTATGGAGAACTAACCGGTGAATGGAAACAATTCATTGTTATGCTAGCTGAAAAGGTGTTTCCGGCCTTCAACAAACGACGAATTCGTAAACGTCGTCGATCCCTTTCTTCTTCCTCAGACGGACGGCATCACAGCTGTAAGAGTCACTGCCGAACCTCTCGAGCACGATGAATGCCTGGAATCTCTCAAAAGGGTTATGGATTTAGAAGCCACTCCCGTTGCATTCATACCTATGTACCCACACGATGCCTTCTTGGTTGCCCCAATACCCGGAAATGGATCCCGAGTGCTTCTCACTTGGACTCAGGTGTCCCGAGCTCCGACGTCAGGCCAAGGGAACGGACATTGCCAATCTTTCACTTGCGGTTGCCCAACCTGCAAAAGCGAGAGGAAAATGGTGTACGATGAGATGGAAATCAACAGTCAGGAAATGAGAGAAGTCTCGGAAGACGACTATATGACCAAAGACATGAGAGCAATGGATCTTGCCGGGTCTGAGTATGTGGATGTCATAGAATTCAATACCACCTATCGTGCTTTGGGAAAAGGATTTTCAGGAGTCAAATCCAAACAGATGGTTGAAGAGTTGTTAAAAGAAGGGAAACTGAATCCCATCCTCCCAGACGAAAAAGTAACCATTGTCAAGTCAAGCCCACCCGATGGTGAAGAAACGATCCTGGTCTGAATTACCAACTGGGAAGTCACTTTCCCCGAGTGTATCTCAGCCCTAAGGGAGGCTTTGGATGCCGGCACAATGTCCGATATTCCCTCAACACAGAGTGCTACAATCATCTCAAGCACCGAGCATTATGAGAAGAGTCCAGGATTACTGCATGATGATGAAAACGGAAAAGAAGGATCACTGGGCTCTGGAAGTAGTAGCCCTCGCTGCCTGATAACCTTCACAGACCTTGACCTCCCCAATTGGGCCGATCATAACAAGTCCCTCTTCATCACAATCCCGGTCAAATGGACAGCAGTTTCCGCGAGTTTTAATTGACAACGGGTCTGGGATGAATATCCTTCCAGCAAGGATCATGGGCCTACTCGGAATCAAGCCCACAGATTTGAAACCTTCCTCCCTCGCGATTAAAGCATACGACTAAACGTCTCGTTCAACACTCGGGATCGCTACTTTAGATCTATGGTTCGGTAAGAAGATGATGCCCGTGGAATTCCGGGTCCTTGATATCACAGCAGCCTTTAACGCCCTGCTAGGAAGACCGTGGTTGCACCAGATTAATGGGATCGCCTCAACCTTGCATCAGTGTGTCAAGTTTGTCCAAAATGGAGAATTGATTGTTATTCGTGGAGACAATGTTACCACCAAGCTTGATATGGACGAAGATGTCGCAGCCTTGTTCGAAGGAACAGATTTGTCAAAAATCACCGGGGCTGATCCACTGGCAGAAGCACCGTTATTTGATTTCCGAAGGGAAAAGATTAATGAAGAAGCTCGGGCTGACCCCTCGTCCTGATATGTCTAAGCCGCCCCCGTAATCCCGAGCCGCCGAGTCTTTCGTTATCAAAATCGAGTCTCTAGATATGTTTAGTGCTCTCACGACTAATGATTATAGTCGTATCTCTGTCTTCCTTTTTACATTGAATGAAATGGTTGACCCTTTTGCGTATCCCTTAATTGCCACCTTAAAAAATGATAAGTTAACTAAGACAAATCTTAATGATTTAAAAATGGTTAATAATGATTCATTTGAAGAGGACACAGACCTTTTAGATGAAAACTTTTTAAATGATAATATAAAGCAGGTTTTTGACCGAGACGATAATCGGGCCCAAGCTGCCGATGGAGTATTAACCACGGTGAATTTGGGAACTACGGAAAAACCCAAAGAGACACAAATTGGTAGTTTCTTCACCGGAGAAAAATGAGAAGTCCTCGTCGATCTGCATCCCCCCCATTGCTACCAAGATAAACTTCCAGAAGGAAAATCAGCAAATCCGTTCAGGGTCGGGAGGCGCGAGAACCCCGCCTACTGTTGCCAGGTCGAGCTAGAAAAATTCGATGACCCATGGTACAGTCAAATCTTTCAGTACCTTAAGCATGGCGAAGCCTCATTTCCCACAGAAGAGGATGGTAGGCTAAAAGAAGGCCTCCGCGCAAAGGGCTTGCAAGCATTAAAAAGGTTGTCTGCGCAATACTTTATTCTGAGGGACGACCTATGGAAGAAAAGGCATCGAGGGCCACTTCTGCTCTGCATCAGCAAATCTAAAGCCAGAAAGGTCATGGAAGAAGTCCATGGTGGCGCATGTGGACCACATATGAACGCCCGAGCCTTGATGTTCAGCATACTCAGGATGGGTTATTATTGGATCTCCATGGAAACTGACTGTATTCAGTTTGTGCGAACCTGCGATAAGTGTCAGCGGTTCTCCAATCTCAACCATATACCTCCTCATGATTTCTACTGCATGAGCACTCCCTGGCCATTCGCAACTTGGGGAATCGACGTTATTGGGAAGATAACTCCTGCCGGCAGTAACGGACATGAGTTCATTTTGGTCGCTGTGGATTACTTCACCAAGTGGGTTGAAGCAGCATCCTACAAGGTCCTGAACTCCAAAAAGGTAGCCCGCTTCATAAAAGAAAACATTCTGTGCCGATACGGAGTTCCAAATGAGATTATCTCAGATAACGGGTCACATTTCGAGGGACACACCGACAAACTGCTCGCAGAATTCAGAATCAAGCGACACAAGTCCTCCCCTTATCGCCCTCAAACCAATGGTGCTATCGAGGCCGCAAACAAGAATCTAGAAAGGATCATCCGGAAAATGGCTGAAAGGAGCCGGGATTGGCCTGAGAAGCTTCACTTAGCACTTTGGGGCTACCGTACGTCAGTAAGAACTGCCACCGGCGAAACCCCGTTCGCTTTGACATATGGGATGGATGCCGTTCTACCCATTGAGCTAGAGATACCCTCTCTACGGGTCCTGCTTGAAAATGAGGTCAACGAGATAGAATGGCTTCGTAGTCGACACGACGAACTAGCTCTCTGGACGAGCGGAGGCTTAAAGCAATGGAGCACATCCGAGCTTATCGTAAGCGTACGGCTAGGGCCTTTGACAAGAAGGTACATCCCCGCGACATTAAAGTGGGTGATTTGGTCCTAAAAGAAAAGCCACCGAATCGGTTCAGTCCTGCGGGCAAGTGGGCACCGGATGCAGGTAGGCCCGTATCTCGGTGAAAGAAATCTTCTCGGTGGAGCAATGAAGTTGACGGATTTGGATGGAAACCCCTTCATGCATCCGGTAAACGGCGACAAATTACGCCGTTATTACATCCGAATCGAGTCTCCCCCTAAAAAAAAAAAAAAAGAAGAAAAGATAAAAAAAAAAAAAAACAAACAAACAACAACAAAAAGCGCGAAAATAATGTACCCGGACGAGGCCGAAAACCTCTCAAAAGGCGGTCGTGCAAAACAAAGGGCGCTCGGTGCTAAAAGAATATACCCAACTAGGCCGAAACCCTAAAACGGGCGGTCTAGGTAAAAACGGGGTTGCACCATTTGTCCCCTTCTATCTATCCCTTTCTTAAACACGAAATTGGGTCGAACTACGGGAGACCTCGAGCCCCTCACCCAATCTCGTAAAAGGGAACGTAGGCGGCCGTTCGCGGTTCGGTCTAAAAAACATAAAAATCACCAAATCCTGTCAAACAGTTGTATTTGTGATCACCAAAATGTGTCTTGATTAAGTTTTGAAGTAATTTCAACTTTCATCACATTAATACATTCATTGATGAGTTCAAGCACGGTCTACTCTCGACTCATTAACATTAGCTAAAATAATATCTTTTAAAAAGAGCATCTAAATTGTCTGTGTTGGCAACAAGGGATACAATGACTGGTCACCTAATCCTAGTCGCTCGTTCCCACTCCCGAGTTAGCATTCTTCTGCTTCCTCTTCCTTGGTCCTCGGGAGGTCTTTGGCTTAGCCATATCAAACAATTCTGTCTCCCGTCGTCCCGGCTCGGGAATAATACGAGTCGGCGAGTCAATCAATCCGGCAGCTCTCAATGCCGCCTGGGTAGCCCTTTCATCTCTCAGGGTTGCCCTCCTAGCCATAACTTCAGGGTCATCCCTCATCTTGGCTCTCCTCGTCATGAGTCTCTCAAAATCCGCCGTCGAGTCGTCGATCACATTGCCTGGGTCAGCCTGTGCTTCAACATCGCATAGCTCCCGGCTAGTTGGGTCTCCTCCTCGGATCCCTCGGCAATACACTTCAATGGTGTGCTGGACTGGTCCCATCTGCTCCCCATACCAGATCAAATACAAGGTGGATAGATATGTGATCCCCCGAGTCTTCCGTATCAGGGTATGAGTGGGAAAAGCTACTCCTAAAAAGGCCCTGGCAAAGAACCTAAGGGTCCAGGCATCAGTCATGTCAAGAAGGGCGGTATCCCGAGCCATCTGCTCTCTGAACCCATCAACAGCCTGCTGTGGGTATCCATACTGACTCTGAACAAGCAATGGGATACTGAATGACGAGAAGTGTAGTCCTGGCAGCCTCACTATAGCAGAGCCATCCTGCCTACCGCTCATGGTCTCGAGCCTCCATCCGGGAACCCAAGATCTTGGATATCGGTGGTAGTATACGGCCGGTCGCCTCACACTTGACCTTCTGTGAAGCCTCGGGAGCCGCTCGCCTCTGGCTGCGTAACCCAAGGTGCTGCGATCGTCCAACAGGTAACAGGAAATAAGCCTCAATCGCTCAAAGAGCCACAATGACAAAAGAGCCCAGGGCTGCCGCGTCCCATGTGCACCAGGCCCTCCCGGCCGGTCGGTCCATCCCGTGATAGGTCTCTGCCAGAATGGGAACTATGTCTCTCTCTCCCCGCCCGGGTCGAACCTCGGTCGGTGTGATACCTCGAGAGCCCCGCATCTGCCTAACAACTCCCAAAGAAGAAGTCGGAGCATACCCCATCATACTCACGAAGCGGTATAGGGAGATCATAATTAGCATAAAAATGTCCATGGCCGTAGATAAGTCAAACTGTTTCCGGGCATGACACGTGCCAATCGGGCTATACGGGCCGGGTCAACAAAGGACGGGTCAAGAATCGAGATCGATCACACCTCTGCGCGAAAACCCAAGAAGTCGGCCAATTGCTCAGTCAAAGGTCGCGAATCTCGCGGGAAGACAGGATCTCTAAGCTCAGCTCCCCCAATCAGTTCACGGAACTCCTCAATCGTGGGTGTGAGATCGTTATACGAAAGGGTAAAGACATGCCTCTCCCGATCCCGGTGTGCGGATGCGGCCCGGAGAAGGTTCCAATCTACCGCCCACTCCTTCAATGCCCGAGATGCATTTCAACCCATATCGTTGGTCAATGATCCTCCCGTTGTTCTTTGCGATGACGGCGGGTCGGATCTATGAGATCGGAATGAAATTGACGCTCTTTGGTCTTAGACTGTCGTCATAATGTTCCATTTTGGACCAATGATCAAATCTTGGGGCTAATTTTGAGGTGGAAGACAAACCCGACACACGATGTAGCCGCTTTGGAATGAACTGTTCCCGAATCTGCCTTTTATAAAGTGCTGAAACTTGCTGACCAAGAAACCTGTCCCACAGACTCTCTATGCCGTGCGACATAAAGGTCCCAAGAAGCCCTGTGTCGGATGACATAGAGAGCTACATCAAGAATAAACGGCAAGAATACGCAATCGGCAAAGCAATCCCAAAGCGACCCAACGCTTGCTCAAAAGACCACCCAAACCTATCCAAAGCACCACAAAATCATGCCTAAACACCCCCCTTGCTCATAAAGCCCACAGGAGAGTATGTGGCACATCCAACATTCCCACAAAAATCACAAAAATACCCCAATACATCAAAAGCCACCATTTTCGTGCCTTTCTTGGGACGAACTCGTGCATATGAACCAGCAAATACATAAATAAATAAATGTTTTGGCTGTCAAAATACAAAAACAATAAAATATTTGTTTTACAATCCCAAAAGAACAAAAATTTGCACATGCATTTCTCCTCTCTCCTAAAAAGAGTCAAAGCATGGCAGAAGGGGACCGCCGTGATCACTCCGACTCGGAGTCGTCATTAGAACCGTCCTCCTCCTCAGAACCGCTGTCATCCTCAGCGCTGCCCACCTCCTCCTCGGAGCCACTCTGCTCCTAGCCATCATCGCCACCCTCGGGCACCTCATGGATCTCGCCGTCAGAGTCATCGCCCTCATAATGCGCCCAAGGCTGGGGCTCAGCATAATACCCCTGCCACTCAGGAATAGTGGAATAAGGGGGCTGGTAGGGATCATCCTCGCCATCATCATCATCAGGCTGGGGCTGTCGACTCGATCCACCCGCCTGAGAACCAGAAGGAGCCAAAGCTGGTCTGGGCCTCTTCTTCGGAGGCACTACATCATCAGGCCGGGAGCTGCACTTCCCCTTCCAATGCTCCGCGCTCCTCTGAAACTGGCGCAGCATCTTCACAGCACCGGTGAGCGCCTTCGCCACCGTCCTGAACGTCTTGGCTGGAACCTGTTCAATGAAAACAGAAAAGGCAGTCAGAAGCAATCAATGCAGACAGTAAAGCAGTTAAAAGCTGGAATGAATCAGAAAAAAGGGAAATTACTCACAGAAGTAGTCCCTCGGGGCAGCCGCAGATGCGGGTGAGTCTCGGACATATCAAAAGAGGAGCGGCGAATACTGCCCCCAGCCTCATACTCAAAAGATCGGGGAGGCGCCGGTGCCTGCATCCCCGCTGCCCTCCTAGCAGCCATAACCTGAGGAGTCACCAACCGGGTGAAAACAAAATAGGCATAACCACCCTCCTCATAAAACTCAGCGGCATCAATGCGGGTCCGCAGCCGCTCCAAATCAGGCAGGGCCCGAATGTGCCATATCCCCAGAGGAGGATTGCGAGGAACACTAGCAGCCGCACCAGGACCATGCTTCCTGCTCACTCTCTCCCCCAAGTACAGGGCATCTCCCTCCAGGCCGATCAAGAGCCTCCTCGTCCTGGTCACCATGGCAGCATCACCAACCAAATCCTCACCATAACGGTCGTGCCAGGGGAAGTGTCTCAACCTAACAGGGGTACCCCTCAGAGCAATCATAATGTCATGGTAGCAAGCCGTCTTACGGGGCTTTGCCCCGTCCACCTTCCGGCTCTCCCTCGCTCCAAAAGCCCAACGGCGCATGGCAGGGAACAGATCTGCCGCAATCCTCTCGGGCACAGTCCAGGCGTAACAGCCGAACACCTCATAGGCCCACACCTGAAATCAGAGACAAGAGACTCTCAGTATGCAGCAATAGTATGAAATGAAGACAGAAAAGTCAAGTGCAACAGTCAATGTGCGAAAAAAGCAAAGGACATACCTCCAGCACAGTCTGGTAAAAATCCAAAGAGGTCACGCTGCCCCTGCTCACCTCATCCAGGCCTCTGTACACCTGGGCCAAACCAGCCTCTCCCCATGAAAAGGTGGACACCTGGTCCCAATCTCTAAGAGGCTCCAACAGAAGTGTCAATGCCGTCGTAGAGGCATTGCAAAACGGGGTGTCAGACAACCCAGTCCAGACAAAGGCTCTAGCTAACTGCTCAGCAGTAACAGTAACGGCATCCTCGGAAAAAAGACGACACTGGTGCATCAAAGCAGAATGCAAATCCGCCAAAGGAACCCCATTGCCCTTCAGGCGAAAGGTCATGCCCGGTCAAGGCTCGATGGCGTGCAGGCTCAGCACGCCAGGGTCCTCAGAAAAGATGGGCCTATCTGTAAACTGCAGACCGGTAATGGCAGTGAAGTCATATGGAGTGATGGTCGCCTCACCCCAGGACAGATGGAATGTGTGGGTAGAGTCCCACCAGAACTGTCTGAAGGCACGCACTAGCTCGACGCTCCTGGCCGTGTCCCCAAAAGCTCCGACAGCTGTGAAGAACGGTCCAAGACCAGCAGCAAAGACCAGTCCCTTAGGACTGTCCGGTAAATCAGAAGAGCCCGGAAGAAGACCCCAAATGGTCGCAATAGCCTCAGGAGACCCCTTGGTCCACAAGGTCTGCAGGTAAGCACAACACAGGTATCAAAAACCATAACAATATGTGCATGCATTCACACACAAAAATCATCACTAAATTCTTTCAAAATAAGAAGAAACAGAAAAGGAAAAATCTTTTCAAAAACACATTCATCCCATGCCAAGCATGCAATTCCTATTCGGGTGCGATTTCCCCCAATTTCAATCCCTAACCCTAGAAATCAAATTTCGAAAAGGGTTAATCTTTCAATACTTACCCTCTTCTGCTCCAACGTAGAAGTGTGAAAATCAAGACCCGGGTAGAGCCCATGTCCCTCGGGGAATTTCTTCCGCTTGTTCCGATCCACAAGCTTCCGTCTCTCGGACAATACTTGTTGCACGTTCCTTCTCGATTCGGCCCGCGGAGGCATTTTCAATGTCTTGATCTAAATCAAAATCGGAGGGAGAATTTTCAAAATTTTCTCTCTTTCTTTCTCTCTGTTCTCGGCGGCAATGGATGGTCTTTTAAAAGACCTGTCTTACGACCTGCGGTTTTAATTAAAACTGCCTGGGAACCTCCCCATGTCGTACGACATCCATGTCCCAGAAGGGTGATTTTCCCCTTTTGCCCCTGATCAACTTTGTCAGCCTATCTTGGCTACCTGACATTAAAATCCGTCGTTATAATTGGGTTCAAGTACCCACCTCTCTCGGTTAACACAACACAATGGCCCGGAACGGCCTTAAACTACCCGGTCCGAAAAGACCGCACAGATTTCCATAGTCAGATTAGCGGGTGACTCCCAAAGAAAAAAGTCAACATTTCCAGCGGGTGACTCCCAAAGAAAAAATCAAATCTTCGGGGTGACTCCCCATCAAAACAGTCAAATTAGCGGGTGACTCCCAAAGAAAAAAGTCAAATTCGCGGGTGACTCCCAAAGAAAAAAGTCAAATTCGCGGGTGACTCCCAAAGAAAAAAGTCAAATCATCGGGGTGACTCCCCATCAAAACAGTCAAATTAGCGGGTGACTCCCAAAGAAAAAAAGTCAAATTCGCGGGTGACTCCCAAAGGAAAAAAGTCAAATTCGCGGGTGACTTCCCAAAGAAAAAACAGTCAAATTCATGGGTGACTCCCCTCATACACAGTCAATCTCGGGTTCAAACACCCATCTTCGGGGTGACTCCCCTTGGAACAGTCAATCTCGGGTGCAAACACCCATCTTCGGGGTGACTCCCCATTCAACAGTCAATCCTGGGTACAAACGCCCATCTTCGGGGTGACTCCCCATTCAACAGTCAATCCTGGGTACAAACGCCCATCTTCGGGGTGACTCCCCATTCAACAGTCAATCTCGGGTGCAAACACCCATCTTCGGGGTGACTCCCCTTATACACAGTCAATCTCAGGTGCAAACACCCATCTTCGGGGTGACTCCCCATCGAAACAGTCAAATTCGCAGGTGACTTCCCAAAGAAAAATAGTCCCATCTTCGGGTGACTCCCAAATACAGTCAAATCCTCGGGTGACTCCCAAATACAGTCAAACCTCAGGTGACTCCCAAATACAGTCAAACCTCGGGTGACACCCAAATACAGTCAAACCTCGGGTGACTCTCAAAAAACAGTCAAACCTCGGGATGACTCCCCTTGGAACAATCACTTTCGGGTACAAAACCCGTAGCCTTTCATTTGGCACCCCATCTTTGCCTGAACTATGACTTGGCTTGATTCCCCCACGGGATACGTAGGAATCCTCTTCATAAGAGGTCCATCCACTTGACCATCTTGGTCACCTCTTTCCCCGTCGTTCGTGTCCGGCTCGGGATTCTCATTTTTTTGTCGACGACCCCGCTTCCCGTGGAAGCGACGTCGCCGAGGGGCTCTGTGAGTACCCCGATCCGAACTCAAGTTTTGGATTCAATTTAATTAAAATTTGGGCTTACACTAATTGCTAAAAAGCAATTAGAGCCCAAAAATCCCAGCAGCCCACCAATCCATTGGGCCTGCCAGCCATTCGGCCCATTATGGCCAAAAGATGTACGCTGTCGTCCGACAAGGGACACTAAGGCGGTTTAACTGCCTATGTCGTGCGACATAAGAAGCCCCAGCAGCCCACCAATCCATTGGGCCTGCCAGCCACTCGGCCCATTATGGCCAAAATGTGTACGTTGTCGTCCGACAAGGGCCACTAAGGCGGTTTAACTGCCTATGTCGTGCGACATAAGAAGCCCCATCAGGATGCCTATAAATAGAAGGCATGGCTGATCATTTTGGGGGAGGCAAGGAAGAGAGCCAAAGTGAGGGTCAAAACTCTGAGAGTAATATCAGTAAAATAGGGGAAACTCTTGCCAAATAGAGTCTCTCCCTCTCTCTCACACACACACACTCACCTCCCTCCTCACACACACACACTTCAAGGTCAAGACTCCAAGAAGCTTCCTTTGGTGGTGATTGAAGGGATAGACACCATACTATTGGTGATTCTACTTCGTGGACTACAATAGGTAGACACTAAACCTCTCTCTCCCTTTAAATAAAGTCTTTAAATATACCTTGCATGCATACTTGCTCTCTTACCATGTAGAAATTGGGATTTTGCATGACAAAGGTGGTGGAGAAGTGAATCTTCAATATTCACTTCTCCCCACCTCAGATCTGGACATTTGGTGGTACACACACCAATAAAGTTTCAATCTTTGCCTAGCTACATTGGGTTAGGAAGTGATGGCTACTTCAAAGTGGCCATAAAATGTGTGATTTATCACATTTGATCACTAAAGCCATGTGATCTTCCCATAATACCCATATTATAGTATTATATTACTGTCTACAGTCAATAAATATGCTTGGTTTGCTTGGGGAACAAAGGAGGAACCAAACAGACTGAAGGGCACTGAAACAGGCTCCCCATGTCGTGCGACATAAGTCTCATGGAGACCCTGTGTCATACGACATGGGACTCCCAGAAGGCTGCAAAGCCATTCTTGGACTTCAGAATCTGCTAGGCCTATCCCTTTGTGACTCAAAGCCTACCTAAGCATCTTCTGGCTCATAAGCCACTATTTGGGTGCCTAAACTCAGTTTGGACGCAACCCACTTGACGGAAGAGGATCACCATATGACATAGAAGACTTCAAAAGACTCTATGTCATGTGACATCCGTGTCGACAAAGCCTATCGTGACTTTGTCCACTCCCATCAACCCCAAACTGGGTTCTAGACCACTAAATAGTGTCCTAAATGAGCAAAATAATATCTTTTTATTTCTCGAGTAGCTTTACCTCTGTAAGGGACAATCTGTCTCAAAACCTCTGCCTTGTGATAAAAGATATCACGTGTAAAAAGGGTGCGGCCCCCTATCATGGCTCGCAAGTTGTATTCAGTTCCATACCATTAATGAAATCTAAGGCTTGCACACTTTACTTGTTTACACACATCGCACACACATTTTGAATGTCCATATTTGTCCAAATGTTGATTGAAAGTCCCGAAAGGGGCGTGTTGGGTGAACTCTCTAGTTCTTCCCAACACGTAACCAGACTCCCGGACTCAAAATCTCTTAAAATTAGATTTTTCAATGTTTTCCTCTAAAAACGGCGTGGCGACTCTAAAAGAAAATATCATCATTTTCGAGCGAGCGTTCATTCAGGTGCCTAATAAATATAACCCTAACCTAGCCGACGCCAATATTCGAAGAGGCATGGCCATTGATTGTCAAAATTTTGGACACTATGCATTCTTACAAATAACCCTATAAATAAATAGACCCATCTACACCAATTCAATATATTCAGAGCAAATCAATTCAAGTAGAAGGCAAAAACATTAATTGAAGAAGTAATTTCTAAAAATATACTAACCTCGCCGTTGTTTCGTCCAGGAGAACGGTTGCCTCTTAAATCGACATGATTGATGTCTGCAATTGAAAGCAGGAGAAGGAGAGTAATCGATTGTAATAAAAACCCTAAAAACCTAACCTACGCCTCTCCCATTAATATCGCCATCTGCAGGATCAGTTTGAGAAACTAAATATGATAAATAACCCCAAACACAAACAGATGAGAATGGGATACGACGACATGTTATTGTAAATGTGAGCACCCCAACCCGGGACCTAACGCGTGTCCCGAGCTGGAGAAGCCCAGTCTAATAAATCCCATCTTAAATTTTTTAAAAACTTTTATTTCCCTTTAAAAGATAACCAATTCTCAAACTGCCAAATTAAATCAACTAGTAATATCTCTACTTGAAGAAATTTCAACAACAACTTCCATAAACCGTAATCTGTTTACTTACATCGAAAACTCACAATTAACTTGGTTTTACAAAAGAGTTTATATACAACTTCTCAAAAGAGTCTTACTTAATAAATACACCTAGTCAACCAACTCATATACTTAACCTGACAAGTCCCAAAAGCAAAAGTCCAAACTCTTATCCCCGGCCTCACTAGTTCAGGTCACCTGTCTCAGCACGATCTAAAACAGTAAAATGGAAAGGGGTGAGAATAAATCTCAATAAGCTATTATGAATGCAGCAAGATGCCAAATAAGATGCAACACATAGCATGGTTACACATAACACATTATTAAAGCGGTAAACACCTTACGTTACCTCATTTTACCTTTCCCGTCTGAACAATAAGTCGTACAACATGGGAGTAAAACTCCGCTCTTTGGTGAATTGCCCCCATGCACCTTCACCGCTTATAGGACTCATACCCCAGAGATCCATATAAGAAAATAAGATACTTATATGACCCTTATTCATAGTATCATATAATATCGTCGCTATCTGTAAAGCTTTTGGCTTAATACAGAAGCATTCCACCTAACTCCATAAAATCGCAGCATCGTAAGGCTTTTGGCTCAATACTGTTGCTAGCACTCCCACTCTGTGGCCTGAGGGGCCGGTCACAGGTATGATGAACCTTCAATCACTTATAGAACAAATCAATAATTGATTGAATTCCATTATACCCCCGAATCATATATAATATAAACACGTTCAAGCACATAATAGATACTTGAAATAAAATCCACCAAAGGGGTAAGAATATAACAACATGGTAATGTATACTCATGCTAAATCAATACCATAGTGCAACATTCATTTAATACACTATACATAGTATCATCAATGAATATTAATCCAAGTAAGGCAACAATATGGCCAATAAATCCACAAATGGGATGACAAAGGCAACCATACGATAAACATATCCACACTTGGGATAACCATGCAACCATATAATGAACATATCCACCCTTGGGATAACAAGTTAACAACATAGTATATAAATCCACACTTTGGATAATAATGAACCAATGTAATGACTGCACATTTCCAAACTAGCACGATAGTGTAACACACAGCTTCTACACTATTCAAACCACTCACCAAGGATATGGGGAAAGTAAGGCCACTATGTATCATAAACCATTCCTACATAGTCATTACACAACCTCAAATAGCCTTAATAAAAGTTCAAGATCTACTTCCCAAGTTTGAACTACTTTGGTGAAGTTACTAATCAAGCTTATTAACCATTTTCCGGACAATATTTAAACTACTTCCCCAAATCCATTTTGACCAAATAAGACGTCATGGTGTAGCCAAAGTATTCTACTTTAATCTAGGTTAAAGAGGATTCATTTTGGTTCTATTTTGATTAGGTTTAAACAGCTCACAAATTGGATCTTAGTCACCAGGCCAGGGCACGACTCGTGCCCCAGGGCACGACTCGTGCCCCCTTGGACCCCTCCTAGAAACAGTCGTCCCTACAAGGGCACGACTCGTTATCCCACAGGGCATGACTCGTGCCATTTCAGTCCCAAAACAATCAGAACGACTTAACCCCAAATTCACGAATCGTTTTCACGAGTTGGCCATGGGCACGACTCGTGCCAAGGGGCACGACTCGTGCCACGGCCAGAATCAGACACCAGAAACAGATTTCAGCTACACTTCAAAAACCCAATTAATTCTAACCAACTTACTCTATTTTGGCAACATAAAAAGATTACCAAGTTCATCAACATTTCTAAAACCTTCCAATTAATTTAAGATAGCCCTAGACCCCTTATCACTTAATTATTTTATTCATTACATTATCACAATTCATGTTTAATATTCCTTCTTCAACTTAAACCATACCATCTTACTCTTCAACAATTTTCATTAGCATCAATATATCCCAAAACCATTATACACTTAGAACAACCATTCTACTTCCATCCAATACATCCCAACACTAACCAAAACCTTTTAGTACCAAAACTTAATTCCATTTTAACCTTTAATCATTTCTTATAAACCATTTTCTTCACTTTCTAATTCTAGTAAATTGGCCAAAATCACAATCAACACCTACACTTAAATTATTAACATTCACAATTACTTTATACCACTCTTCATTCAACTTAGATCATCATTTTATAACCACAATCAATTCAACCTTGACTAAACCATTTCAACTCAATTAGCATTATTCAAAATACCCAAAATTCTTTTCTTTCTACAAAATATTCATTAACACATAAAATGAACAATTATTAGAAGGAAGTCATAATAACTTACTTTAGCAATATGAGATGAAACCACGATTTTTCTAGCTTGATGTGTTCCCCTCAACTCCACGAACACGAAAGTACACCCGGATCATCAAATGGAGAAGAATTGGATTTATTAGAATTTTTGGAAGGAAAGATATTGAGAGAGAGCTTCCATGGAAATTTGGAGGAGAAAGTAAAGAAGATGATGAAAGAATGAGGAGGATGAGGAGGTTAATAATTGAAGAAGGTGAGGGAGAAAAAGGTGGAAGTATGGCCTTCCATACTTCCATTAAATGAGATCTATCCCCAAATTGCACTTAAGCCCTCCAAGATTTAGAGAAGGCAACTAACACCTCTACTTCTCTTCTTTACACAAAGACACCTTAACTACTCACACTATTTTATTTATTTATTTTATTATAAATCTACCATACTACTTAAAATAATTTATTTATTTTCAATTATTATACTTCCACAAAATACTTTAATCTATTTTCATTTAATCCTAAGGCTTTAAGATAATCTCATAACCATCTTCAATTACCATAATAAATCAAAGACATAATTTAAGCACATAAAGTCAACAAATAATATAAAAGACATATAATAGTGTGTTAAAGTAGGGCCTAGGGTTAGGGTCGTTACAGTAAAGATAGAAAACGTTTGAGTCAATTACTCGCTTCTTCAGAATTTGCTCTCAATTTTCCATAAAAGTCCTTTAAAAATATAGAAATCATTTTAGAGACCTAAAATATTTTAGAACCCGTGCGTAACACGGGCAATTTACTAGTAAGAGGAAAAAAAAGAAAAAAAAGTTGTCAAAATTGCCCAACTCAACCCCAAATCAACTTGCCAATATTATTGGCCCACTTGGCAATATCTCGTTGATTGATGTAATTTTATAAATATTTTTCTTATCTATAATTTATGAATAGGTATAAATGTTTTAATTTTTATTAAAAATAAAAATTAAATTTACTAAATTTTATATGTTTACATTCTCTATAAATAGATATCTTTTTTTGATATATTCCGAAATAAAATAAATTTCATATTTTTACTTTAAAAAGTTTCATCCTTTGATCTGCGTCATTATTTTTCTTAATTTCTAATAATTTACTATTTATATGATAATTTTATTATATGTAATAATTATAAATTAGGCCAATGTATTTTTTATATAAACTATCAAATAATAAAATCGATTAAATAAAAGATAGTTTAAAGAGATAATGTTAGTTGGGTTGGGTTGAGTTGAGTTGAGTTGAATTGGGTTGCTGATGGATGATAAAAAAAAAAGAAGTTGGTTGTAAATATAATTAAATAAATGAAGAAAAGAAAAATAAGGCTCCGTTTGTTTTCGGGAAAATGAGGGGAAAACGTTTTCCCAATTTTCTGGTGTTTGGTAATTTTTCGAAAAACGTTTTCCCCATTTTCCGGTGTTTGGTAGTTTTCCGAAAAACGTTTTTCCCATTTTCCGATGTTTGGTTGTTTTTCGGAAAATGGAGAAAATTTTTTTCGCCCTTTCTAAGGAAGTTGTTTTCCGAATTTTCCCTAAGGAAGTTGTTTTCCGGAAAATGGTGTAAACAAGTGGATGGATAATAATAATAATAATAATAAAAATAATAAAATAATAATAAAAATAATAAATAATAATAATAATAATAATAATAATAATAATAATAATAATAATAATAATAAAATAATAATAATAATAATAATAAAAATAAAATAATAATAATAATATAATAATAATAATAATAAAATAATAAAAATAATAAAAATAAAATAAGAATAAAATAATAAAAATAATAAAAATAATTAAAAAATAATAAAAAATAAAAATAAAAAAATAATAATAATAAAATGATAATAATAATAAAATAATAATAATAATAATAAAATAATAATAATAATAAAATAAACATAAAAATAATAAAAATAATAAAATAATAATAATAATAATAAATAATAATAATAATATAATAATAATAAAATAATAATAAAAATAATAAAAATAAAATAAAATAATAAAAATAAAAATAAAAATAGTAAAATAATAATAATAATAATAATAATAGTAATAATAAAAATAATATTAATAAAAAAAATAAAATAATAATAAAATAATAATAAAATAATAATAATAATAATAATAATAATAATAATAATAATAATAATAATAATAATAATAATAATAATAATAATAATAATAATAATAATAATAATAATAATAATAATAGTAATAATAATAATAATAATAATAATAATAATAATAATAATAATAATAATTTTCCGGAAAACATCTTCATTTTTCGAAAAAATCTTCATTTTCCGGAAAACGTTTTCCCCATTTTCCTAAGGAAGTTGTTTTCCAGGAAAACATCTTCATTTTCTGGAAAACATCTTCATTTTTCCGGAAAACGTTTTTCTTTTCCGAAAAACATTTTTCAGAAAATTATTTTTCGAAAGTCATTTTCCCCGAAAGAAACGGAGCCTAAAATTTTATTGTGATTGGAATGAATCGATGGACATAGTCTTAAATCAAATACTTCAAGATCTCTCTTAAGTGCCGACCTCACTCACTCATCATAAAGTTAGACAATTGTCACCACCGCACAAGTGTTGGAGGAAGACCAACACGTGTCATTATTTACCAACGAAAATTTCACCACAACCATAGTATTTGCATGTTTGTTAATCTTATAATAATGGTTGTGTATTTCATTTAGAAAGAGACTAGAGGTCGGGTTATTACTTTACTCCCATAAGGTATGCAAATATTTATTAATCATCCCATCCCAATTGAGAGTGGTGCATACTTGTACTTGAGAAAACATGAAACATTGTATGCATCCAGGATAATGTTGAAGATGATGTTAGTGGTTGTTAGGCCCTACATTTTCAGTCAACTTATTTTCAACTTGCACCTAACATCTTGGTACTAACAACTTGAGTTGTCCTATTACATCTTGATCATCTTGCAGGTTGAATTATTGTTACGTTAAACCCTACTTTTCAGGGAACGTGCCAATGGTTAGAAGACTAATTCAATGACGTTTCTCCATTAAAGTATCCAGCAACGGACCATTATCTCCTCCATCAACAATGTGGCGAGAATATCTCAACAAGATCAACTTATTTCCGAGATTCAAGGCCTGTGATTTTCTTTGTATTTTAGCCGTTATTTGAGGTATAAAAAGGGGATAAACACCTGTATTTTGCACACACAATCTCACTAGCTTAAGCTCCCTTACATACGCTCTTAGCTCTGTACTCAAACTCGATCTTTAATATATCTTTTGGTCAAGGCAGGTTCCTAAACCTCCCGGGGTTTTATCTTAGGCGAACAAGTTGTTCAAGGGCTTTCCCTAGTCAACAAAATTCCTTGTGTCCATTTCTATTCTATCCAATAATCATTGTACCCTGATTCATATCTCTTCTGTCATTTTTCTTGTCATTGGTAGTATTTGTAGAAATTTGACCAAAACAATTTGGCGCCGTCTGTGGGAAAACTTTGATTATTTGCATAGAAATGACCAATCCGCCGTCCGGTAGTCAAGGTGAGAGGAGTCAGCCGCTTCCTAGTTCCGGAACCCAAAGCAATCTGTCTTCAAATCCGGAAGCTGTCAATTTGGAGCTAATGTCCAACATGGTCAATATGTTAAAGAAAGTGACTGATCAGTTGGATGCTCAGGAGCATACAAACACCATGATATTCAATGCCATTGATGCCATGCGTAAAGGGAAGCAAGCTGAAACTCAAGTATCTACTCCATTTTCACCTTTGCATCCCAGATCTTTGTTTGGTGTAGATACAGGACCAAGCCATTTTGGAGACATCCCTATGTCCAGTACCTTGCCAGCAGAAAGCACAATCGTGACATCCATTCCAATCACGCAGCCAAGATTCAGCCTTACAGCTAGCCAACCTGTGTTGTCATCTTGCTACACCTATGCCACACCCTCGATGGGGCAAACAGGGAGTTTCTTTAATGCTTTTGATACTTCTGCATCTCAGTTTAATAATACTCCTCTTTTCGCAGAGAATCAACTTGTTAAGGAAATGCAGACCATAAAAGAGTTGCTTCGAAGTGTACCTGGAGTCAACTTGCCTTATCACCAAGTTTCTCCAACTTGCTATAACGAATCTCGTTTTGTTCCAGCAATAGCTAATGTAGAGATCCCAAAGAAGTTCTCAGTCCCTCATATGAAGAAGTACGACGGGAGCACCGATCCAGCAGAGCATGTGTTGCTGTATCAGGAATCGATGGATATCATAAGTATCCCCCCTGTTTTTAAAGAAGCATGTTTTTGCAGGGGTTTTGGCTCGACTTTGTCAGGACCAGCCTTAAAATGGCTAACATGACTTCCTCTAAATTCTATTTCTTCTTATGCTCAACTTGTCAACATGTTTACTAATCAATTTTCGTGCAACAGGGCATTTGACAAGTTGACTAGTGACCTTTACAGAATTGTGCAACAGCCTAATGAAAGTCTTAAAGAATATTTGCACAGGTTTAACAAGGAGGCAGTGACTATACCCAACTTGGATATGTCCACAGCTACGGAAGCATTCCGTATAGGCTTGAAGAAGAGCTCTCTATTTTATAATGAGTTGGTGATGACTCATGCGAAACAACTTGAAGAAATCAGAACCAGAGCCTTGCGTTTCATCAGATTGGAAGATGATAGCCTGGCAATGGAGAAGTCAGCTGGGAGGACCCCTACTCCTCTATTTGAGCCCTCAGACAGAAAAACAGATTCCCATCATTATAAGTCTAACAGGGGCAAACCCCCTGCTAAATCTGAATCTTCTAAATTTCATTTTGTAGATGATGATCAAGATGGGGATGATAATGACTATCCTAAAATTTCTGATTACTGCTTCTCTGTGGACATTGAAGGAGTCCTTTGCACCATGGAAAATCTTGGAGATAAAGCAAGATGGCCTAAGAAGAGTGACAATCCCTCAACTTGGAAGGATAAGTCCAAGTGGTGCGCGTTTCATGAAGAGTTTGGGCATACTACTGAAAATTGTTTTGCCTTGAGGAAGGAGATTGCTCATCTATTGTCAAAGGGTCTTCTTAAGGATTTATTGGGTAAGAAGAGGGTCAGAAATGAGTCCAAAGAGCCTGATTCTGGAGAACAGTCCAGACCCGAGAAAGTTGCACCTCCTCCAGCCACCAAGGTAGTAAATGTTATTTCAGGTGGATCCCATATTTGTGGTACAACCTATTCTGCTGCCAAGCGTCATGCCAAGAGTTCAAAGGAGGATCAGTCAGAACTGCCCTCAAGGTGTCGCGACTTCACAGATGGTCAAGTTATCTCCTTCGAAGATGAGGATAAAGACAACACGTTGGACCCCCATCATGATGGTCTAGTTGTTCAGGTGCAGATTTCTAATTGTGTGGTCAAGAGAATTCTGATTGATGGCGGCAGCTCGGTCAACATAATCTTCACTCATGCTCTGGAAGAGATGGGCATTCCTTTGTACGAAGTTGTGAAGAATTCGTCCGTACTGGTAGGGTTCAGTGGTGAAGTGAAGCAAACAGTCAGAGAAATCAAGTTGCCTATCTATTTGGAGGGTATGAATTCTATGGAAAGATTCTGTGTGATTGAATGCTCATCCTCGTACAATGTCATTTTGGGAAGACCTTGGATCCACAACATGAAGGCCGTGCCGTCAACTTATCACCAGTGCGTCAAATTTCCAACACCTTGGGAAGTAGCCAAGTTGAAGGGAAATCAGCAGGTTTCTAAAGAATGCTACAAGGTTAATATGAAAGCAAGTTCAGTTCCTCGTCAAGCATAGCAATTAAAGAAAAAAAGGCCCAGGATGTTCTTGAAGCAGTGGAGCATGAGACGAAAAGTATTTCTGTTGATGAGTCAAACCCCGGGCCCCAAGTGCAAGTTGGTGCAGATCTTCCATCAAAAATTGAGGAGGAGCTGATTGAGTTCTTGAAAAGTCAGAAATGTTGTTTCGCGTGGAAGCATGAGGACATGACAGGGATAAGCAAGGACATCATTACTCACAAGTTGAACATTGATCCAGCCATCCGTCCTGTCCACCAGAGAAGAAGAAAGTTTGCCCAGGAGTGGAACCAGATCATAAAGGATGAAGTTGAGAGGCTTTTGAAGTCCAAGATGATCAGGGAAGTTCAATATCCAAGATGGTTAGCTAATGTTGTGGTGGTAGAGAAGAGGAACGGCAAGTGGCGAGTATGCGTGAACTTCACAGACTTGAACAAGGCCTGCCCGAAAGATCCATTCCCTCTTCCTCATATTGATTCTCTAGTTGATGAGACAGCTAGTCACGATATCTTGACATTCATGGATGCATCCTCAGGATATCAGCAAATTCAAATGGAGCCCTCAGACCAAGAGGACACGACATTCATGACTCCAGAAGGTATATATTGTTATATTGCTATGCCATTTGGTCTTAAAAATGCAGGGGCAACTTATCAGAGGCTGGTAAACAAGATGTTCAAAGATCAACTTGGCAAGACAATGGAAGTCTACATAGATGATATGGTAATAAAGTCCAAGCATATTGAAGATCACGTGGAACATCTTGCTGAGGCGTTCAACATCTTGAAAGCTTTCAACATGAAACTTAATCCAGCAAAGTGCAATTTTGGTGTTAAAGCAGGAAAGTTCTTGGGCTATATGGTGACCAAAAGAGGAATTGAAGCCAGTCCCGAACAGATCAAAGCTATTCTCAACTTGGAATCCCCCAAGAATATCAAAGACGTCCAAAGGTTAACAGGTAGAGTAGCTGCCCTATATAGATTTATATCTAAATCATCTGATAAGTGCAGGTTATTCTACGAAGTGCTAAGAAAGAATAAACTCTTCCAATGGACTGACCAACATGAGGCAGCTTTTAAACAACTTAAAGAATACTTGATGATGTCACCCCTACTTGCTAAATCAGAACGTGGTGAGCACCTTTATTTATATTTAGCTGTATCTGAGAATGCAGTTAGTGCAGTGTTGGTGAAAGAAATTCAAGCTAAACAGCATCCTGTTTATTATATAAGTAAGTCTTTACTAGATGCTGAAACGAGGTACTCTCATCTTGAAAAGTTAATTTTAGCCTTAACTACTGCTGCTACAAAACTACGTCATTATTTTGAAACACATTCTATAACTGTTAAAACTAACTATCCTGTGAGAAATGTGTTAAGAACTCCAGAGATGTCAGGTAGATTGGCCAAGTGGTCGGTCAAATTGAGCACGTATGATATTTCATATGAACCAAGAACAGCTATCAAATCTCAGGCTCTAGCCGATTTTATAGCAGACTTTAGTCCAAGTTTGCAGCCCGAGGTGGAACTGGAAGTACAACAGCTTGAAGGTAAAACAATTCCTAGATTTTGGACACTGTTTACAGATGGAGCCTCAAATTCCAAAGGAATTGGCTTGGGAATAGTTCTGAAATCCCCTCGAGGTGATATCATACCTCAAGCTGTATCTTGTGAATTCAATGCGACGAATAATGAAGCTGAGTATGAGGCTTTAATCATGGGTTTAACTACAACTTTAAGTTTAAATATTACTCATATAAATGTATATGTTGATTCTCAATTGCTCGCTAACCATTTCAATGGCAGTTATATGGCGAAGCATTTCAAGATGACTCTGTATCTCCAACATGTTATAGCCTTGGCTTCAAAATTTATGTCGTTCTCTTTGGAACAGGTCCCTAGAGAAGAGAATACAGAAGCGGACGCATTGGCCAACTTGGGTTCAACTTGCAAGTCTATGTTGCATGCTAATATTCCCATTATTTATGTTAAGTACCCGACAATAGACCAAGTGGAGGAAACTCAAGAAGTTACTCAATCTAATGGGGCACAAGATACAAGTTCATCTTGGACCCAACCTATAATTGAGTTCCTTCTACTTGGAACTATTCCACCTGATATTAAGAATGCTAGATCTTTTAAAATGCGTACTTCAACTTTTGTTTTAATAGATAATGTCTTGTTTAAGAAATCTTTTGCAGGACACTATTTGAGATGTATTGACAATAAGCAAGTTGAGCTCGTGCTAAGTGAAATCCATGAAGGAACGTGTGGAAATCATTCTGGTGGGAAAGCATTGGCATCGAAGGCTCTCAAGACTGGCTATTACTGGCCAACCATGCGTCAAGATGCCATGAGCTATGTGCAGAAATGTGATGCCTGCCAGAGACACAGTAACATCTTGCATCAACCTGCTGAACCTCTACACTCTATCGTTTCATCTTGGCCTTTCATGCAATGGGGCATGGATATTGTGGGCAAGTTGCCTAAAGCCCCTGGAGGCAAAGTGTTCATGCTGGCAATGACTGATTATTTCTCAAAGTGGATTGAGGCAGAGGCTTATGTGCAAGTAAGAGATAAGGAGGTAGTTTCATTTTTAAAGAAAAATATTATTAGCAGGTTTGGCGTACCATCAGAGATCATATGTGATAATGGATCCCAATTCATAAGTAAGAAGACTAGAGATTTTTGTGCTCGTTGGGGGCATCAAGCTGATCATGTCTATGCCTGTCCACCCTCAAGCCAATGGTCAAGCTGAATCAAGCAACAAGTTGATTGTCAACAACTTGAAGAAATGCCTAGATCAAAAGAAAGGAAAATGGGCTGAAGAATTACCACTTGTACTTTGGGCAGACAGGACCACTACAAAAGGGGCCACAGGTAGAACTCCATATTCCTTGGTATTTGGAGCAGAAGCTGTAATTCCAGTCGAGGTGACAGTCCCAACAGCAAGGTATGGTTTATTAACTCAAGATGAAAATAATCTCTTGTTAACCCAAGATTTAGATACAATTGATGAGATCAGGGATTTAGCCAAGATAAGGATGGCAGCCTATCAACAACGGATTGCTAGATCTTACAACAAGAATGTCAGAATAAGAAGATTCCAGGTTGGTGATTTAGTTTTGAGAAAAGTATTTCAAAATACAAGAGAACTGAATGCAGGTAAATTAGCTCCCAAGTGGGAGGGACCATATCTTATTGATGCTGAAGCTTGCAAAGGGGCGTACTGGTTGTCAACCCCAAGTGGAGATAGGATCCCTAGGAGTTGGAATGCCATTCATTTAAAGCTCTATTTTATGTAAGTCAAGTTGTTAACAACTAGACTTCTCAGGTATGATTTAATTTATGTCAAGTTCATTCGTGTGTTTAAATTCTCAATTTTATTGGAAACCCTTACTAACTTAAGCATCGGAGGGGTGTTAGCTACGCTAACACCCAATCCTAACATGAATTTGTTTTGCAAGGTATACAAGCGGAGTAGGCTCAACATGTTAACATGCCAGTACGGCTCCGACATGTTGAGACCTAAATTGGAGCAGGTCGAACATGTTAACACGCCAGTACGGCTCCGACATGTTTAGACCTGAGATAAAGAAGTTCAACATGTTAACACACCAGTACGGCTCCAACATGTTGAAACTTTAGCTGGAGAGGAATAGAACATGTTGACACGCCAGGACGGCTGAGACTTGTTCTATTTCTTCAAAAGATTTACCTCTGATCAAAGGTACACTTTACTTATGGTTAAAAGATTTACATCTTTTCTAAAGAATTAAGGTTTTGACACCTTCGCCCGTGCGCACGATTTCACATTTATTCAAGTTGTGACTATTGGTTGTAACATTGACATGTTACCTACTGTTTATACCATCAACATTTTATCTACTGAACAAGCAAGTATTTCTGAAGAACCTAAAAGACTTCTATAAAACTTCAAATGTTTCCAATAGATTTCACAGTTAAAGGACAAGTTGGATAAGCCAACAAATCCCTTAAAACCTACGAAAGCTTGGAGTACTAGACCAACCTAGTACCCCCAAAATAAATTGTATGCGCTCTTAAGAGCCATTACATAACCAAATAAATAGAAAAAGAAATTGTTTTTGATATCCTTCCCTCCGAACTACTTAAAACTTTCAGATTGATCAAATATCTTGGCATGCTGCCGCTGGTGGTATAGTTGCTTCCTTCTCTTGATTATTCTCTTCAGCGTGAGTCACCACTATGGTACTCAAAACCTTGTTGGCATCATCAACCAGTTTGTCAAGAGCTTCAAGGGCCGGTGAGTTCACTTCCTCCCCATCCACCGGTTCGCCAATGAAGTCTTCTAAAGTTATTTTCTCTTCCTCCAAATCCCAACTTGAAGCCAGCCCATTCTTGAACTCCTCCATGAGCTGAATCCTAGCCTCCAACACTGTCTTGGTGGCATTAAACTTGAAATCTTCTTTTGCTGCTTCAAGTTCCTTTACATGAGCCTCATTCTCCTTCACCTTCTCAGCACGAACATCTGCCAATTCATTTCTCAAAGTCCCAATGTCTTTCTTCAATTTCTCCACCTCACCAGCATATATTTTTGCTTCTTTCTTCAGTCTCTCTACTTCCCCAGCACTTATGTTGGCTTCTTTCTTTGATTCCTCGGCTTCATGACTACATCTAGTCGCTTTGATCTTCAAAGTATTTACTTGGTCCATAATAGGACTCATTATCTCTGAAACCTGTGTAAAAGAAGTATTAATTCTTTGTAAGTTTTTTGGTATAAGATTCAAAATTTCATCGTTTTACCTTGTCGACAAAATCGCCATCACAAAGACCAAACTTCTCTTTCGTTTTTTCCACATCCAAAGCATTACTCACGTCCGTGGCTTCAGCCTCCACCAGTTTTCTTTTCTTTGATTCATCCTTCTTCTTGGATGCATGCACTTCAGAACTGGATACCACAGATTGGGGAGTTAGGGGCTTGCTATTTTTCTTCACAGTCCTCTTTGCTTTAGCATCAACAAGTAGATCCGCAACACTCACATTGGTTTTAGAACGAGTAGCTGCAATAAAGGGCATAGAATTAAAACAACTTGAAGAATTAGAACAAATTGAAGATAGGAAAAAACTTTAAGATGTTAATCAAACCTGTAGACATCTTAATAGAACCTGCCAGAGACTCTTCTGGTTTAGCTTCTTCTTCCAAACCCTCAACCCTCTCAGCAGAAAACAACACAGGAAATGCTTTGAAAGACCTAACCAGTGGATCCAACTCGTAAATTTTCTTCACGTTTTCTTCTGTCCCTTCTTGTTCTGGGAAAATCACGCACAATTTGGCAACTTCTACAAAGGGAGATTCAAGTTGGTTAAGATTAGGTGTTGTGATGAATGTGTCCCGCCGCGATTTTTCCTTTTTTGAAAAATCATTTTAAAAAAAACGGGAGTCGCCACACCATTTTTATTTTAAGGGCCAAAACATTGAAAAATGCCCGAGATTAGAGATTTGGGTTCGGAGGTCACGTAACACTTCGGGAAGAACGTTAGGGTTCACCCGGAATGCCTCGTAAAACGAGTCTTCATAATTTGAAACCATTTGTGTGTGTGTGTGTATGTGTGTGTGTGTGTGTGTTTTGGTTAAAATAAATATAAACTGAGAAAATTAAAAATTGAGAACTTTTTGTAAGACATTAAACAAGTCCCATGATTTTTGGTATGATTTTAGGGTTGAGTTTTGGTACTCAAAAGACTCCTTGAAGTTGAAAGTCAATTCTGCCAGAATGAAAAAGGCAGTGGACACTTGATTTTGAAATGGATTTAAGAGCTTTAAAACTTCAGAATCTGAGGAAAGTCAGAGAATGAAAGTTGTTCAAAACATCTTAAATAAGGTGACTGCAAAATATTTTTATGATTGGAGATGATTTGAGGGACAAAAACCTTCTGGAAATCTCAGATGTGAAATCTGGATTTCCAGAGACTGCTAAACTAACCTTTGGAAAATAATTTGAAAAAAGGAGTTAGACTCAATAAAAAAATAGAGTAAAAATATTTCTGAAATTCTATGGATGTTGGCTACAAAAAGTATTTTGTAGTCAACTCCAAATTCCAAGTTTTTCTGTGTCCAAAAAATTAGACAATGGACAGAGGTCTTAGAGAAAGGCTACTGGACAGCAACATTCTCAAGAAGGAAAATGTGATTTTAAAGGGGGTTTGCATCCATGATTTGTCCCCATTTCCTTAGGCTTTGATTAGTGATCACTAAACATTTTAGTGGTGATCTACTATATCAAGCCATCCTTAGGGTACATTAGGACTTGAAGCATTTCATTTGCTTGGGAAGGGGAGATTTAACCTTGAAATAAAGATTTTTTGTATGAAAATGATTTTTAGGTTAAGAAAAGGTTTTCAAGTAAGTAAAAATAATTTGAAAGGAATGTTGATCCTTGTAGAAGATCATCCATGGAGATGAACTTCCATGGTGATCCTCTTGGATCTAGGGCAAGGGATGGACAACAAACAAGTTACATCTTTGAAATGTGAGATGCATGTGTTAGGTATGCATGTTTTAACCCTCCTATTTTGTATTAGATTTGATTGATACCATAACCTCCTATTTATTTTAAGAACTTTAGGACCCTATGTAATGAAGCTTAGACTTCAATTTTTTAGCTAAGTCCATTTTATAGAATAGGTTAAATTTAGGCTTGAAGACTGGCACAAGAATCATTGGATCTAAGGATTACAGTTCTGAGGTTTCAAAACCGCCTATCAAGAAACCGCTTGGCAGAACCGCTTGTAGCCTAATTGCCTTGTGATCCCCTCTTTTGAAACCGCTTGTTCACCAAAGTGCAAACCGCACTCTTGGAAATCCTTCTTCTGGTGGAACCGCTTTCTTGTCAAACCGCCTTGCCCCAGAACTGCTCCAATGATTGGCTACTTGAAGTGAACCTCTTTTGACCGTTGGAATCCACGTCAGCATTATCAAAAGTCAACTACCATATCTTGTCACGTGACTACTTTTCAGACAAGATCTGCAAGGATCTTGAAAAGGTGACAGATGTCCTAACCACCTTGATTGCAGCTGAGGTCTGATCAGCTTTACCTGCATCAACAGTTCCAAAGGATAAAAGTGGTTACTGTGGACCAATGGGATTGCATCAAGGACTGTCCTTACAACAGCTGTATCCAACGGCTAGTTTCTTGATGCTTGGGTATAAATACCCCTAATCTTCACCATTTGAAGATTGCTTGAAAAATTGAGAAATTGCTGTGTTCATAAGAAGTTGAAGCTCTGCCCAGAAATTCTTAGTCCTTTGAATCTTCATCTTCATACTTCAAGAAATATTCCCCAGCCCAGAAATCAAGCCTTAACACATTCAAGAATCATTGAGCTCTACATCTCTCAGATTTAAAGAGACTTGATCTTGAACACACACACACCTCACTTATTTTAAACACATAGTTTATTCATTTGAGATACACTGGTTATAGTCTAGGATTTGTTCTTCATAGAAAAGATTTTATTGTACTTTGTAATCTCTCAAATACTCAATATAAAATCTCTCTTAGAAATCCAAGACTAACCATCTTGGTAGTGGACGTAGATCGTTTATCGATTGAACCACTCCAAATAGCTTGTTCATATACTTTACTGCATTTATATTTTCTGTGCTTGCTAATTATTTATCTTTGTCTCTGTTTGATCTTTATATAGTTATCCTTATTGTGAAATTGTGTTTGGAGTTAACATTGTCAAAACCTCACTTTTTGCAAACTGCACCTTCTGACAACCGCACTATCAAACCGCTTTGCAAAACCGCCTCTCCCAAAACCGCTTTATAACTTATATATTCCGTTGTGCATTTTACAACTCTACTTGCAGTTTCTTACACACTGCAAGAGGTTTTGTAAGCTTAGAGGTTTAGTTTTTTAAAGAGGGCGAAAAATTTGAAACAGCTATTCACCTCCCCTCTAGCTGTATTTTCACCCTTGTTGCCACCTTTGGGACCAACAGCATGCATGGATGAGGGAGGTTTAAGGTAAAGAGAAAGAGGGTTTACCAATGGTGGTATCCTATCTTCCTTGTGTTTGTGTTTGAGCCTTGAATTTGAGAGTGTTTAGTGAGTGTGATTTGGGAAAATAATCAAAAGAAAAAGGTGGCAATTCAAGGAATTCCCACTGTTTTCTCCAGTATTTTCACCAAGGTGCTTACTGTGAGTGAATTGTGTATCTTAAAAATGAGACTGAGGGGCTCTATTTATAGGCCTCTAAAAATGTCAAAACCATCCGCGCGGACAAGTCCTTCAGCGTGCATTGTTCATTTAATGCTGCTGCAGGCTTTGGACAAGAGGAATATTTTTCAAAATATTCAAACAGCTGTGTTTTACAGCTTACCCGTTTCGGGTTTTTACATTTTGTAATATTCTTTCCCTTGTTTAACTCTAAATAGCAATCCCTAATTTACCCTTGCTTTGTTAGAAAAGTTAGGAATCGTTAGAAATGTTAGGGATGTTAGGACTTTCATTAATTTTCTAACGAAAATACTAACAACTCAAATTGGAGCACTTACAGTAGCCCCTCGGCGACGGCGCTTTCGAAGGAAGCGGGGTCGTCGATAAGAGTAAGGCTCCATATTTGACAAAATGGAAAGGGGCGACCAAAGTGGTCGAGTGGCTGGACCTGGTGATAGGCTACCTACGTATCCCAAATGGGAATCAAGCTGGTCGTAGTTCGGGTCTTTGATGTTGACCCTGGAATGACTGTTTTAGGATGTCAACCTGGTGAGCGAGTTCTGCAGTCGGTTGCTGAAAGAAACTCTGCTGGGGATAGGATATGACCATTTTGGTCTGATGGCTAGAGTTGTATATCCGCACTGCTGGGGAAAGGGATGACCATTTTGGTCTCATGGTTGAACCTAATGGTAGGCTACCTACGCATCCTTAAGAGGAATCAAGCCGGTCGTAGTTCGGGTCTTTGACCCTGAAGTGACTATTTTGAGGCATCAACCTGGTAATGATGGCGTTTTAGGTGCCTCGGACCTTGAAGATGGTGTTTTAGGTGCCTCGAACCTTAAAGATGATGGCGTTTTAGGTGCTTCAGACCTGGATGATGGCGTTTTAGGTGCCTCGAACCTTGCTGATGATGGCGCTTTAGGTGCCTCGAACCTTGATGATGGCATTTTAGGTGCCTCGAACCTTGATGATGATGGCGTTTTAGGTGCCTCGAACCTTGATAATGATGGCATTTTAGGTGCCTCAGACCTTAAAGATTTTGGATTGATGGTCCTTTGGTGGACTTCATTTGAAGGGGCCGGTCTTTACGTTTGCTGCCGGAGAAGGGGATGACCGTTTTGGTCGAGTGGCTGGACCTATGGTAGGCTACCTACGTATCCTTAATAGGAATCAAGCCAATCGTAGTTCGAAAGCTGCTGGGAACGGGTTTCCGTTAGCTTTCGTTGATGAAATCGGACTTACGTTTTACTGCCGTTGATGATAATGAGGAAAGAAACGGGATTCCGTTATCTTTCGTTGATGAAATCGGACTTACGTTTTACTGCCGTGAAGTTCTTTTGGAAGGGGACTAACCTAGGTAGACTTTGGTTATCCCTGTTAAGTTTGGGACTAAACTGCAGAGTCCTGGAATTTTAGAGGGCAAAACAGTCTTTTTGGCCCTTCAATTCCATCCGCGCGGATTAGAACGAAGTCCAGACAGGTTTTGAAAAGAGAGCTGCCGCCCTTCTCCTTCTTCCTCACTATTTTTCCAGTTTTTATGAGAGAAGAGAGAGAAAATCGAGAGAGAAGCCATTTTTGGCCCAAAAAGCTTCGAAATTCTTCCATTTTCTTTGATTTTTCGAGCAATGGAACACGGGGGAGTTGCTATCCAAGGTCAAGGACGCGGCCCGATCGCGGAGAGGGGATTAGAGCTTGTGAGGATGAGGAGGCATTATTCGCTCTCGCAATCGATTGCGGAGGAGCCATATCCCGATGCGTGGCAACATTGGTCCACTGATCCGAGTCTTCGCACGGTATACTTCGAATCTCTCCATTTTCTTTGTCGATTTTTGCTTAAATTTTTGTGATTTTTCTTCCTTTTTTTATCCGAAAATTGATGTTCTTGGTATTGAAATTGGACTTTGATGATTTGCATGTTGTAATGAGTATATGGGTGTCCCAAATATGCATTTTGTTTGAAAAAAAGATTGGGCGATTTGCCATTTTTTTTTTGAAATATGAGATGACGAAAATTTATCCGAATCCGGGACGGACTTTTTTTGTTGCATGTAGGATTTTTGCAATGAGATGGTGCTTCCATGAATGATATGAATGCATGCGTGCATGTTTTTTGATTTTTTGTGAAAAATGAGACGGATTTTTGCTTCTGTTGATTGAATGTATGAATGTGGAAAATTGTTTCTGTATGCTATTTCATGAAAAATGGGACGGAGTTTAGCCTCCGTTGACTCAATGTTATTGACATGTCTCTTTATGAACGCATGAATGATGAATGGTGATTGTTGAAAAACTTTTCTTTTGTGCAAGAAAAATGGGGCTGGGTCCATTATATGCCGTTATGCTGTCGATTTTTTTTTCAAAAATTTATGTCTATGATGCATGAGTATGCTTTTAAATGCAAATGCAATTTTTTTCTTTTTTTTTGACATTTTTTTTTGTTTTTCTTTCAATTGCAGGGTGGAGATCATTTTGTGATGGAGCAGCTGAATAAGCTGAAGACTCGGGGATCAGTGGAAGCTGTGATCGGCCTGTGGGATCGGCTTCCAGTCTTGGGCAGAGGAGATTTGATGAGTCCGAGACAGATCGTCATTGGGGCCAGGGTTGTATGAGTTCATCGAGTGTCCGAGGGGTTGCTCAAGTTCCCCAAAGTAAGGGCTTGATTTTCGCTTTGGCGCGGCCTTTGGTGGGGACGTGACCCATACATTCCATTTCTTACGGGGCGAGGCTACGGTCACACCTTCCGATTATGCTGCGATCACGGGCCTGTCCTTTAAAGGACGGAGCATTGAGTGGAGAGATGGTTACAGTGACCGCGAGCTGCAGGATCTTCTAGGCTTTACCCCCATTCCCAAAAAGGGGATGGGGATGGAGTATGATGTGGTCCACAGGAAGATCGTGGAGAGCATTGAGAATTATGAAATTTGGGGATGAGAGAGTGGGCTGCGGTGCGGATTGCTAGGGCTTTTACGTGGTTCGCTTTTCGAGCACACTTTTGGATACGCCGAGGGACGGCGGTATTTGCCTAGCTGCGGACGTTGGCCGACGTGGAGATGGGCGAAGAGGTATCTTGGGGAGGCCGGAGGGCAGAGCTATACTTTGCTCTAGACAGGTACAGCCGGAAGGCTGTGAGCTCCCTGACGTGCTTTGAGTTCCCTCTGGAGGTATAAGCTTCTGCTTTTTCTTTTCCTTATGCATGCGTTGTTTCTTTCCGCACTTAATTGATGTGATCTTTACCTTTCGCAGGTATAGGCTGCTGAGTTCTTTCATGTCACGATGTGGCGGCGTGGCGGAGCACATCGGGGCATATCCGCTATGCTCTCTGGACCAAGCATGCTCGGGAGAAGATAGGTTCCGGGCGCACGACCCTTAAGTACAAGGATTGCACTTTGCCTTTGATGAGAGCGAGAGACGGATGAGGGGATGAGGTTACACCCACAGGGCCGCTTCGAGGTGGAGCAGCTGAAGGGTGCGGAGAGGTGGACTGTGGAGCGGAGGATTTTGAGGGGTTTAACCTGTGACGCGTATTATATGGGGGAGAGAGTGACGCGCCAACATGGCGAGGGTGCGCCTTTGATGGCACCGATGGAGCCTCCTGCTGACATGATGCATCCGACTGAGAGCTCGGAGACCTGGGGTGACTATCGAGGTGGCGTGCACTTCTCGAGGTTTGTGGCGAGCGAGGATTATTCACGATTTATCTTGAGGAGGCTGAGGATGCCCCAGGTTCTTGAGAGAGAGGGGTTGGGGGTTGTGCGGTACCCTCGATCGGACTTTTCATATGTCCAGGACGGGGTTAGACTGAGAGTACAGATCCCTATCCCTGATCGGGTTCCACGAGCTTTCCGGCCTCGTCCGGATATGAAGGTACGGATTTTTACTGTTTCTTCTTCTTTTCTTTCACATCAAATTATTTCTCGCATCAATTATTTCTGACGCTTTTGTTTCCGTGCATTTCTCAGCCGTGGTGGTGGAGAAGCAGACGAAGCAGGTGATTGGGGCCAAGAGGTTCCTCAGGAGGATGGTTGCACAAGAGTTTGCTCGGGCGAGCGAGACATGCACAGCCGGCGCCTGTAGAGCGGGAGACTTCCTCTATTCCTTCGGAGCATTCTATCGAGACTCCTCTTTCTCCTCTCATAGATCCCAGTATGGAGCTGCCTCCGGACCACGTCATCCTCGGGGATTTGCATGGGCAGGGACATGTTTGGCACCACGGCGGGCCATCCTCGCATGTTCGGGGATCCGACGCATTCACGTTCGGATATGACTTCTTTGCGGATCTCGGCTTGCCTTATCGTGGCGTACCGGTTGATCCAGGCGAGCCTTTCTCTGGAGACGAGGATGACGATCTCGAGCCCGAGATATTTATGGCTACTGAGGAGGCGGGCCCGAGTCGCAAGAGGGACCGGGGGAAAGCGCCAGCCACTGAGGATTCTGATTGATGATTTGTTGGTTGATTCTGGGACTGTACTTATTTTGAGGGATACAGTTTATTTTTTATGCACAAATTTTTTTTAGTTTTTCCTTTTTTTTTTGGAATGTAATGATCTAGGATTACTGTTATTTTTTTTTTATATTATGAATGCAATGTTGCATGAGCCCTTTTTTTTTTGGCAAGGGTGTGAATGTTTGGTATATGAACTGTTTGGACAGGCTTTGCATAGGTTTCGAGCGGCTGGGACGAAATATTCCTCCGTGGCGCAGCAGTTTAAACTGCTGCAGATTTTCAGTGGTGACATTCATGTCCGCGCGGACGGGGTCGAATGCAGCAGGTTTCATTTATTTCGGTGGTTGGATCTGGTTTGGACCATAAATATCATTGAAACTCCATCTTCTCCAGTTCAAACTTACTGGAATTTCGGGAGAGAAGAGAGAAAAGCCATGGAAATGACCAAAAATTCTCCAAAATTGTCCAAAGAAAGGCAAATGTTGTTCTTTGAAAAGTTCAAGGAGTGGTGTAGGGAGATTATGCACGAGAGAAGATCATTCTTTGAAGAAAGGTACAAGATAAAATGCTTGTGGTCTCTCAAAGAATTGGTTCCTGGCTATGATCTCTTGAGGGCTTCTTCTTCATTTTGGGATACTAGAAGGCATGTCTTTTGCTTTTCTTACAATGAGGTGGTTTCGACCGTTGAAGAATTCCGGGCTTTTCTTGGTGGTCGGAGGTGGAAGAGATTGCGATTCCTTTGCCGGAGGAGCTTCTTTCGTTGATAGGTTGTGCAACCTTCTTCATCTTTCCCCGGAGGAAGCACAAGGTATGATCTGTAGTCCCGATCATTTTGACATTTCTGGTCTTCCTGATAGATTTAGGGGTTTAGGCTTGATTGATGATGCCTATTGGGATGCTTTTGCACTCTGCATGTTTGGTACCTTGTTTATGGTTTACTCTTTTGGGATTTGTCATCGGGCTTTGCTGGATGTGGTTGTACACTGCCGTTCGGGCCGGGATGTTGTGCCCTTGATCCTGGGAGAGACCCTTCATGCTCTTGACAGGTTAGCTACCGGGAGGCGGTATATGCACGGGGGCAGCCCGTTTCTCTTGACTATGTGGCTGATGGAGCGCCTGGGGGTCCTTCACGAAACTTCTGATGCGGTGAAACCTTGGACTTTAGCCAGGAGAGGGGTTAATGTGGACCTCGATGATCAGGGCTCATGAGAGAATTGGATGGCTTGTCGCCAGACTACAGATATCAGATGGTTGGTACCTCATTGGCGGGTAGAGACTCGGAGAGTGCTTCAGGATGGTTCTCATGTGATTATGCTTCCGGGGCTTTCTCAGTCCAGTTTTATATTCCGGCTACGGTTCGGCGGCGGTTTGGCTTGGAAGCGAGACTCCTTTGGAGGATTTTGAGGATATAGCTACCGGGGTGGTGGCTTACGCCGATGGATGATCCTTCAGTATTCCCATTTCTTTCCCGAGCATGGAGGTATGACGTCTTTCCTCCTAGGGTTATCCTCAGGTGTCCGGGGCATGTATTTTTGACCACTTGGTACTTGGATTGGTACGAGAGGCATTTGGGGGAGACTCAGGTGGCTATTTTGAGACGGCGTGAGGCCATTGTTGGTGTGGAAGACATGACTGTTTCTGAGAGGAGGAGGGCTGAGGAGAGGGCCAACCCTCATGATAGGAGCGGGGATGCCGTGACTGACTACGAGTCTTATGTCAAGAGACAGGAAGGGCGGATTCCTATGTTACCGGCTCGACTGCAGGAGATGAGAGACGAGGCTAGGGTACTAAGGCCCTGACAGACGCGGGTTTGATAGATCATGTCCTTACACCAGAGCTTGGTAGGAGGAAGACTGACATTTTTCCCGTGCAGCGGAAGAAGACCCGAAGAGGAGGGAAGAAGAGGGGAGAAGCCAATACGAGTGGCTTGGAGTGACCTTGAGGTTTCCGAGTATCCCTTTCTTGTCGTAGCAGACACATTAGTTATTATGTATCTTAGTTTTTTTTAGCAGGTTGTAAGTCGTAGGAGTGAATCGAGCTTAGACTCATCAAAAAGTTTTTAACTGTAATGAATATGTGAATTACTTTAGAGTTTTTCGAAACGCCTTCATGGCTTGATCAATTGTATTGATAACAAAGTATGACTTTTATTTGTGTTTTAGATCGAACCGTTTCCTGCTGCCTACGTTCCCTTGGACTAAAGGGCTCAGGTCTCCGTAGTTTGACCCAGTTAATTTGTTTTTGTTGTTTTTTTTTTGTTGTTTTTTTTTGTGCAACCCTGTTTTTTACCTAGGCCGCCCTTTTCGGGTTTTCAACCTAGTTGGGTATTACTCTTTTAGCACTCTTTTTTGTTTTTTTTGTTGTTTTTTTTTTGTTGTTTTTTTTTTTGGTGCAACCCTGTTTTTTACCTAGGCCGCCCTTTTCGGGTTTTCAACCTAGTTGGGTATTACTCTTCTAGCACTTTTTTTTTGCTTTTTTTTTTTGACTCAGTATTTTATGCGTAGTATCTGCGCAGCTTATCGCCATTCACCGGGTGTACAAAAGGATTTCCGTCGAGGTGCACGCAAGTTGCTGTGGCCCCTCGGAGAAGATCTTATGAACAACGTATGGCCCGACCAGAACAGGCTCCCATTTGCCAAGCGGGTTGATGCGGGTAGGGGCTTCTCTTTCAAAACGAGGTCACCTTCCACGATCTCCCGATGTTTTACTTTCTTATCGAAGGCTCTGGCCATCCTTCCTTGGTAAGCTCGGACATGTTCCATGGCTCTCAATCGGCGTTCATCTAGCAAGGCCAATTCATCATGGCGACTCTGGAGCCATTCGATCTCGTTGATCTGACTTTACAACAGTACCCGGAGTGAGGGAATTTCTAGCTCGATTGGGAGCACGACTTCCATTCCGTAGGTAAGAGCAAATGGTGTTTCCCCGGTTGCTGTTCTGACGGATGTTCTGTATCCCCAGAGAGCAAGGTGCAGCTTGTCAGGCCAATCTCTGCCTCGGACAACCATTTTCCGAATAATGTTTTCCAAAGTCTTGTTTGCTGCCTCAACGGCTCCGTTAGTTTGGGGCCTGTAGGGAGATGACTTGTGACGGGTTATTCTGAATTCTGCCAGTAGCCTGTCGCATTCCCCTTCAAAGTGGGATCCATTATCTGAAATGATTTCGGCCGGCAACCCATATCTGCATATGATGTTCTCTTTGGCTTCCGGGTCGAGCGATATCCAGGCATGTCTTTATAGGACCGCGTAAACACGTCCACGAATTCTCAGGGCATCTTTTCAGTCCCTACCAATCTGCGTCTCTTTAGGCTCTTCTGCAGTTCCCAGATTCACACTTGTCAAAACCTTTTCGGCAGCTTGGGCTCGATTTTCCTCTTTCCGAACATCCTGCTTAAAGATTTCTTTAATATATTGTTCATTTAATGTGTCTGCTTCTTTATCTAGTGAATCATTATTAACTGTTTTTTTTCTTTTTTCTCTTTTTTTTTTAAGTTATTAGTTATTTCATCATTAGTTAAAGTGGCAATCAAGGGATACTCAGAAAGGTTCATCATTTCATTGAGAACGAAAGGGAATACATCGTTTGCTACAACCTCGTAGTCTTCAGGCGTAAGGCCATCGGATGACTCGAGAGACTCGAACTCAATAATGAGAGACTCGGAGGACTTTACATAGGTTGACACAAGGGGACGGGGGACCAATCCAAGCTTGGTGATCATTTCCTCCTTGGTCGCGGACGGGCCTGAGAGAGTTTCCCAATTCTTCAATGGCATTGCTGTCAGGGGCCTCATGACTCGGGATTTGCGCTGTTCTCCTTTCTCAATCATTGCTATCATCTCTTTAACTGAACCGAAATTAATCAGGTCTGGCCTCTGAACCTCTTCTCCGAATAACTGCTGCATAATCGGACCATCCCAATCATCTGAAAAGACTTCTGTGGCTTTGGCTTTCGGCATTGTCAGCTCAAACTCAGGCTTTGGGCCTTCCTGGGCAGTCGGGACCACAGTGGCAAGCTTCTCGAACTGCTCTACTAGGCTTGGAATGCCTTTGAAAGTATACTCACTCTCCATGGTGGTGGTAGCCCCAGGTATCTTGGGTAGGTCCGCAAACATCCTACGGACTGGGTTGGCTTTGTTTCCCCTGGACTTTCTGAGGTCATGTTGTAGCTTCAGCCATCCCTCTGTAGGTTCTTTGACTGTGGCATTACCATGCTGTGTAGGGCCTTTCACGAAGTAGTCACCCAAATTAGGACTGAAAGGGAGAGATTTAGTGCCATTGGCCGGGACCCTTCCTGTGGCAGCTTCTTCCCTTTTCCGGGCAATTTCTTTTTCTTTCGCGGTGTCCACCGAGGTGGCCTCATATCCCAGGCCGTGGCGAGTTTTCTGTCCTTTCACCTCAATAACTTTGTGAGTTCCTTGCTGATGCTTCCCCAGACCGAGACCGGGCAGGTAGCTCATTCTTCTCATCATCTTCAAGACTGGAGGGATCTTGTCCCGAGTGATCGTCAAATCTATGTTACAAACTTGGGCTTTGGGAGGCTCGACCATGAAGCCTGTTAGCATGAGGCCTTCCTCGTCATGTTTGATCTCCAGAATAGGTATCCCACCCGTATCCGTGCCCTCCAAAGTGACTAGGTCTCCATAAATGGTTGTCAAATCCCCATCCGAGACAAACTTCACACACTGATGTAGACTCGAGGCAACCCCTTTAACTTGATGCGGCCAAGGTCTTCCCGGCGGGGCATTAAAGGTGATCGGGATGTCAATAACACGGAATTCCACGGGTATCATCTTCTTGCCAAACCGGAGGGCCAAAGTAGCAACCCAATGCTGTGCGGGATGTAGAGTCGTAAGCTTTGGCTGTGAGGAGGAAGGATTTAAATCTGTGGATTTGATGTCGAGCGAGACTCATGATCTTAGCCGGGAGGATATTCATCCCGGACCCATTGTCAACCAAAACTTCGGGAAGACGCCGTTCATCCAGTTTGGTGTGATGAAGAGGGGCTCGTTATGATCGGCTCGGGCGAGGGAGGTCGAGGTACGTGAAAGTGATTATATTCCCATAGTGAATGTTCCCAATCAAGCGCACCACATCATCGGGAGTAGCATCAATAGGGACTAGCGTGCGGGCTAGGCTTTCTTCCGGCTTTTAGCTTGTGGGGGTACGATGAGGTAAGCGGGGACCACAAAGAGATGTTGGCTTTGAGTTTGTTTCGGTTTGGGTGAGCACGGGATCCTCCTTCTCGAGGTTAGGAGTTTCGGTTTGTCTTGGCGTAGGGAGACGGTCTTCCTTTGGTGCTTGATCTGCTACCTTCTTATCTGTCTTGGGGTTCCTGGTAGAGTCTGCCGGATCGGGTCAACGGGTTGACTTCCTCATCGATCGCTTCTTGACTAGATTTCTTCAATGCAAGGTCAGCGGGGGAGCCCTTTTGGCTACCGGCCGGCAGGCTGGTTACGACGGAGTCTAGCAGCGGTGAGGGGCTAAGCTTGAGCTATTGGCTCCTTCTGGGCAACTTTTAAAAGCTTGCTTCCCATGTCACGAGCTTTTGAACACAGGATTGTGTTCTTTATCCCTGGATAGCCTGAGCTAGGGCGTCCTCCGATTTGCCTTTATAGCTTTGCCTTGTCCATAGTTATCATACAACGAATTGCTATTCTCGGGGCTCGGCGGCTTTTCGATTTCATCTCGGTATAGTGCAGCCACTCTGGGTTCCTTTACGCAATACTCGGAGGGTTTGGAGATGATTATAGCATTAACGTGGGAGGAGCATCGGGTATCATGCCGGTTTTCTCAGGACTTCTGAGACGAGCTGAAATACATTCGGGGAAAGGTGACCTCTTCTTGGGTAACCACGACAAGGATTGTTACTTTGTTTCGGTGGCGGATTTGATCTCGACCATGGTTTACTTTTCTCATTGGGGAGGATGTGGAGCCGGTTTCCTCTCTCTCTAACGAGATCTTCAACTATCCTCTTGGATCGAGCGCCCGAAAACCCTTTCCCCTAGAAAGCACGCTGGTAGGCGTTGTGGCTAGAACTTCTATGACATCCACGTGCTTTCCGGCCTCGAGGAAAATTTCAGCTGGCTTTCACGTCCTCGGTTTCACTGTCGTCTTCCGAAGTTTCTTAGCCATTTCTTGACTGCTCCTTCTCCAAATCTCATCATACATCTTCTGCTTTTCGCCACTTTATGGCAGCGACGACCGCTTAGTAAGGATGAAACCAGCGCTCCCTTCATAGTTTGGTGCAACAACTCGGTAGAAACTGGCGACAACTGAGGGTAATTTTGGGGTCCACTGTCGAGATGCAAGGGGAGCAATTAAGAAAGCGTCATGTGGGTCCATGGGTATGAAGCGGCCAGGAGACGGCCCCATATAGATCAATAACGCTTTCGGTGACTCCGTCGCTCGGTGTGTTGAGCGGCTCGGCGGTGACCACTTCTTGTTGTGATACCGTCTGTTTTAGGGAAGGAAGAAAGGAACCGATGATGGCGTTTACGGAATTCATGCGTCTTAGATTCTTTGAAAACCTCCCTCTTGACGATTAACTTGATGAACCTTCTCCATTCTCCCATTTAGGTGCTGTAGAGAACATTGTGAATGCAGTTTTGGATACGTATGGATGCTGCCAAGTGGGCTTTGTTGTCCTTCCATCCTGCGGGGTATCAGGAAGCCGACCCACGAAGTGCATCTTCACGAGGGTACTTCGTGGGCGTCACGTCCTCGTGGTGCTCGATTCGCATTTTCTACGGCGGTCCTTGGCATCGTCGCTTCTTGGCAGCCCGGCCATTGTGTCCAGGCTCCCGTGATGTCATTTCGGCATGATTGTTTCCCGAGATTGATTCCGGTTCTTGGGCCTCGAGTTGACTCCTCACTTTCGTCGTCATCATCGTAAGTATTTTATGCATTCTCTTTGTCATCAGAATCATCTTCGGCACATCTTCTTTGGGATTCGGGTGAGAGAGAGCGCCGGTCAAATTTGTTAGGGAGGAATGGGTGCGTCTGGCCATGAGCGGAGTGTCATATGCCCCCATTGCCCGAAAACGGCAATTGCGACTCGGCTAAAACTTCTCCTCCCAAAAATTACTGCAGGGGAAGAGTGAGAGGCGGCGAGCGCGTATGACTCGAGGGGAAGGATATAGAAGCAAGTCCTCCTCCTACGAGTTTCTTCATTTTCCTTTGTCCTCAGGATCGTCGGCTTCTCCAGAAGAAGCCATCTTGCGAAGTGCACTAAGCTGCTAAGTGTTCTTCCCGGCCTCTTTGCTGATAAGCCCCCATCTCTGAGGCGCCTTAGTGCAAGCTTTCTTGCTCAATCTTCCTTGAGGCACTCTAACCAGCTCGTGTAAATGGTTTTCTCATGATTTGTTAGGAATATTGCCCAGTTCTTCGGCATCGGCTTTCCACTTCCTCTCAGAAAGTAAAGCGGGCTTCGATATTCTTTACCAAGAAATTTCTCAACATATGAGACCAAGGAGGAGTTGGGTTTGTTCACCATCCTCAAGGGCGAGGGAATCCGGAATTCGGAGGATCCTCGACATGGTTTGGCCCATGGGTATTTGGAGGTCTTCATCGGTTTCCGCATCCTCCTGGACATACGAAAAGGTTGCTCCGGCTTCAATCATGTTCACCTGGTTTTGATTTCTCGGGAAGGGATTTTTGGTATTGTATTAGGCCCCTCGGGGCAACTTCCAAGCTCAGCCACTTGCTCTATCCAATCTACGGAGTTGCCTTTTCGTAGTAAGCGGTTTAATACATTAGATGTCAGTGGGCACGATGAAAAGCGCGAGAACTTAGAAGTATGCACGGGAGGCATTCGGATTTACGGGTTGGAAATTTTCCAAGGCATTCCCAAAGCTTTCGAGGGTTTATGAAAGCGCCCGAGAGCTTGGGACTCAGAATTGGTTTCTGGGATGCAAAAGGAGTTGCATTATTACATTTCACGCCTGCGTAGTTGATCATCTCTTTACCTTTAGCGGGCCCGGGAACCGATGTTGGAAGGGAGGAGCTGGCTGTATCGCAGTAGCGGAGTCACGGCCCGACGGCCCAGAAGCTGTTGTTGATTGTAAGCCTTTTTCAAACTTAGGCTGCGGAGTTAACTATGGCCCGTAAGTGCGAGTACGGGAAATGAGCTGAGGAGGTTACTCGAGATGTGACTTCGGGCATGTGGCCTTTGGAAGATGTCCAAGCTGTTCCTCTTGACGGGAAGGAGGGATGGCCATCTCAACGAGTTTCAATTCCACCGCTTGTAAGAAATCCCAAGCATTCTCCGTCGGGAGACGGCTGGCACGGTTGTTGCGAAGTCAACTCTATTTGTTTCCCATTCCGAATTAAGCTTTGTAACACTTCTCTTATTAAAGGCTTACTTTGAGGTGATCTGATCCCAGTGTAAGCCACTGGCCTCGGGTTTTAAGCGGAAGAACCATTTTAGAGCGGCTGGATTTCAAGGAGAGGCTGGATAATAGTCGACGGCTGGCTGATTGGTGCATCCTTTGGCCTTCGATTGCCAAGGCCCATATGTGTCCGAGATGAGTTTTCGGGCATGCGGTCCCATCAAAGAGGTCCGAGATTAGGCATCACGAACTTGTGGGGCAAGGGAGCAAATGGGGAGTCGGGTCGCAGTAGGCCGGAGAAAGCGGAGCTTTCTTAGCGGTCAATTCGCGGCAATCTGCGCTTTCGTTTCCTTTTGTCTTTGTTTCCACATGAACCGGGACGAGATGAGGGTCTTGTGGTGGAGCCATGGCATTCGGACCGGTGGGCGAGGCTAGAGTGAGGAGCTACCAGCTGGCGGTAGGCGGGTGGAGGAATGGTCGATCACGGGGGACATAGGTAAAAACTTGTCCTTGGCCCGAATTACCCTGGGGAGCGTGAGTAGGAGCCTGGGCATAGGGATAGAACCTTGCGTCTTGTTGATTTTCATCCGGCAGAGTGGGCGGAGGCAGGCATGATGTAGCCGGATAGCTTGGTCTTCCGAGCTGAGATTCATATGTAGGCATAGGTGCGAGTACATTGTCCTGGTTGTTGAGCTGTATGCCGGGCACATGTAGCAAGAGGTGTGTAGCCGAGAGGGTATTGCGGTCAGAGGGATTACGATGAAGCTGGATTAGGGGCTTGGTGGCCCATTGGTCCCTGAGTGAGAAATGGGTTTGTAGGAGCTGTCTAGGAGCATTGACTGGCATCATTCCCGAGGAGGGGCTCTGACTGTTGTCCCGAACCAAGCGTGGTGGCATCCCAGCTGTTCTTTGCGGTACTACGAGCTGCTATTGTGAAGGTCTGGCTTGGTCGTTTCCGAACTGAGACGGGATCCCAATTTCTTGTGGCATTCGAGATATCCCAACCGTGAGAAGACATTCCGTGCTTGATTTTGTCCCCCTTTGAGGAGCTGCGAGCTGATTCGCCCCGTCGGAGTTGCATGGATCCGGTAACTGTAGCGTGGGGAGTTTGGTGACTCGAAGATCGAGCGTAAGGTCCTGGTAATAGTACCATAGGAGGTGGGTGGTGGCATCCTAGAGTAATCAGGGCGACAGAGAGTGGGATTGGGGTCCTCTTCTTCTTCCACGGTGTAGGTGCCATAGGGATTGAGACTGGCGGCCAAACCATGGCTCCTGATGGCTTCCATAAGGCTATTCATCTGTGCTTCCTGTCGCAATCTCATACGTTACGCTAGCGGATTCCACTTTGGCACATTGCTGTTTGAGGGGTCCCGGGAGGCGGAGTGATGTTGTCCCCATCATTACAGGTGATGCAGACATTACGAAACCGGAGTCGGAACAAATGGTGAAGCTGATGATGCGCTTGACTCTTCCCAACTGATCAAACGGTGACCCGGCGTCCGAAACCAAGCTTTGTGAGGAGCTGCGGGGGGAAAGACACGAGGGTTCAGATGTTTGGGAGTGAAGGAGGGTAGGTGTTTGGGCTTAGGGCTCATGCAACATGCAGTTATTTGTTCTTGTTTACTTAAAACGTATTTTATTAAACCTAAACGGTTGGAAAAGATTGCTCTTCTTTTTCGCAAACTATTCTGATTCCTGGATCAGTGGGCCCCATCACTACGCCTGCGGACCCTCAACCTGTAACCTCGAACAAGAGTTTCGTAGGGCAAGTAGGTCCCATCGACCGAAAAGAAAAATGATCCTAAAGTCTGGCGGGTAATCTAGTCTTAACGAGCATTCGATGTAAATTACGGACGAAGCTGACGTCAAAGGTCAAGATCATGTCCGGAGGGTTCGACGAAAAGTCGGCATGGCTCGGACTGATAAACGTCCATAATTGATCTTGACCCGTCGTTAGTTAGGCCGTAATTAGACATGGAATAATCATTAATCCTTGATGACTCAGTGTCATGCCGGGAGTTGGTGCATAAGTTGTGCTAGTCAAAGTCAAGGCACCAGTCAATATCTGGTCAAAGTTTGCGGCGAAAAACCGGCATGACTTCGACTGATTAGGGTCCTCGAAAGATATTGACTTGGTATGCCGACTAAGGCTTGACAGGAAAGGTGTATACACAGACCGGGCATGACACGGACCAGACTAAAAACCAACCGGGTCTCGGACAAAGTGTGTCACGGACAAGTGCATGGTCGACACGAGGCTCCAAGGGATGTTTGGGTAGTCCCGTGCTCGCACCGAGAGGCGTAATAAGGCCAAACGGGCTGCTACTGGGATTTTCCCGGGCAAAGGACGTAGTGTGCAGTGTAAGGCAAGTGCGCGTAGTGTGCAAGCAGTCTATCTTCTTTTTCTGAGTAAAATAGAAATTTTCATATGTGTCTTAAAGAGGATGATCCATACAAAAAATTTGAAAATGATTTTTTTTTTGAAAATCTCTTTTTTTTTGAAAATCTTTTTTTTTTTTTTGATTTTTTTGAATTTTTGATTTTTTTTGAAATTTTTTTTTTGAAAATCTTTTTTTTTTGAAAATCCTTTTTTTTTTGAATTTTTTTTTTGAATTTTTTTTTGAAATTTCTTTTTGAAAGCAAATAAACACATAAGCACATAAGCACAAAAATTCAAACAGTTAAGAAAGTGATTCCGACGGTCAAGATACCGATTCTTAGGGACAATCAAAACAACACGAAATGTGCAAAACAAACACACACACACACACGGTACAAATGGTTTCAAATGCCGGGACGGAAGTTTGACCCACAAAAGCTTTTTTTTTTCTTTTTATTTAAAAAAAAACAATGATACCGGTACGTGGCTTTGTTAGACCATAATTTATCCCAAGCCCCGGGTTAGGGAGCGGTACAGGAAACTTAATGGTTTCCACCTATATACCAAATACCATTTTTTTATACATTTTTTTTAAAAGAAGATAAAGCATACAGGTCCCCAGCGGAGTCACCACTGTGATGACTGTGCCCCGCCGCGATTTTTCCTTTTTTGAAAAATCATTTAAAAAAAATGGGAGTCGCCACACCATTTTTATTTTAAGGGCCAAAACTTTAAAAAATGCCCGAGATTAGAGATTTGGGTTCGGAGTTCACGTTACACTTCGGAAAGAACGTTAGGGTTCACCCGGAATGCCTCGTAAAATGAGTCTTCCTAATTTGAAATCATTTGTGTGTGTGTGTGTGTGTGTGTGTGTTTTGGTTAAAATAAATGTAAACTGAGAAAATTAAAAATTGATAACTTTTTGTAAGATATTAAACAAGTCCCATGATTTTTGGTATAATTTTAGGGTTGAGTTTTGGTACTCAAAAGACTCCTTGAAGTTGAAAGTCAATTCTGCCAGAATGAAAAAGGCAGTGGACACTTGATTTTGAAATGGATTTAAGAGCTTTAAAACTTCAGAATCTGAGGAAAGTCAGAGAATGAAAGTTGTTCAAAACATCTTAAATAAGGTGAATGAAAAATATTTTTATGATTGGAGATGATTTGAGGGACCAAAACCTTCTGGAAATCTCAGATGTGAAATCTGGATTTCCAGAGACTGCTAAACTGACCTTTGGAAAATAATTTGAAAAAAGGAGTTAGACTCATGCAAAAAATAAAGTAAAAATATTTCTGGAATCCTATGGATGTTGGCTACAAAAAGTATTTTGTAGTCAACTCCAAATTTCAAGTTTTTCTGTGTCCAAAAAATTAGACAATGGACAGAGGTCTTAGAGAAAGGCTACTGGACAGCAACATTCTCAAGAAGGAAAATGTGATTTTAAAGGGGGTTTGCATCCATGCTTTGTCCCCATTTCCTTAGGCTTTGATTAGTGATCACTAAAATTTTTAGTGGTGATCTACTATATCAAGCCATCCTTAGGGTACATCAGGACTTGAAGCATTTCATTTGTTTGGGAAGGGGAGATTTAACCTTGAAATAAAGATTTTTTGTATGAAAATGATTTTTAGGTTAAGAAAAGGTTTTCAAGTAAGTAAAACAATTTGAAAGGAATGTTGATCCTTGTAGAAGATCATCCATGGAGATGAACTTCCATGGTGATCCTCTTGGATCTAGGGCAAGGGATGGACAACAAACAAGTTACATCTTTGAAATGTGAGATGCATGCATGGATGAGGGAGGTTTAAGGTAAGGAGAAGGAGAATTTACCAATGGTGATATCCTATCTTTCTTGTGTTTGTGTTTGAACCTTGAATTTGAGAGTGTTTAGTGAGTGTGATTTGAGAAAATAATCAAAAGAAAAAGGTGGCAATTCAAGGAATTTCCACTGTTTTCTCCAGTATTTTCGCCAAGGTGCTTGCTGTGAGTGAATTGTGTATCTTAAAAATGAGACTGAGGGGCTCTATTTATAGGCCTCTGAAAATGTCAAAACCATCCGCGCGGACAAGTCCTTCAGCGTGCATTGTTCATTTAATGCTGCTGCAGGCTTTGGACAAGAGGAATATTTTTCAAAATATTCAAACAACTGTGTTTTACAGCTTACCCATTTCGGGTTTTTACATTTTGTAATATTTTTTCCCTTGTTTAACTCTAAATTGCAATACCTAATTTACCCTTGCTTTGTTAGAAAAGTTAGGAATCGTTAGAAATGTTAGGGATGTTAGGACTTTCGTTAATTTTCTAACTAAAATACTAACAACTCAAATTGGAGCACTTACAGGTGTGCAAAGATTTTAAGAATGTATGAAATCAAAGGAAAATTCCCTTACCTTGGGACCTCCACTTCGAGATTACACCAGCTTCTTGACCTAGGCTATCTTTCCTAGTAAAGAAAAACTTGTTTCTCCATCCTCTATTAGCAGGGTCATTGTTGAAATTCAAGACAGGGTCACCATCGCTCTTAACCCTAAAGCAAAACCTCCCAAGATCGAATCCCCTTATCTCAGTAGTATAAGCAAACTCTTCTAGACCCACATTCAATCCAGTTTGTTCCTTCAACCTAACTAAGGTTTGTAAACACTTCCAATCTTGAGGCATAATTTGGGCATAATTAAGTTTGGTCGAGGTGAAGAACCTAGTAATTAAGTCAGTGAAGGGGAATTTTAGGCCAATGATGAAGGGATATTCTGGGAAACACACCCATTCAGGGAAATAGCACTCAGAGGTTAAGTCGGGATGAATGAAGAAAACCGTTTCGGGTGGAAATGCATGATTCTTCTTAATAATTTCCAAATCAGCCTCAGAAATTAAGCATTTTTCCTTATCAGGTTCTTTTAACAGATTTTGGGTCACCAAACCCTCAGGAAAGACCTTCATCGCTCTCGATTATGCTCACCTTCTTTCTCCCCATTTTTTACAAACTTGAGAAAATTATCAAAAAGAAATTGAGAAGGGGACGAAGCAACTCACCGAAAATTTTACTTGTTTTTTCTTCTTCTTGTGTTCCTCCTTGATTCCTCTCCAAAACCCTTTTTGTTAAAAAACTTTTGTGAAAAGGAGAGTTGGGGAAGAAGGATTCTAATTTAATTGAGAGAGGTTGCAAGCGGTTGGAAGTCTAATGAAACATCATGACCTTTGCCTTGGAAATACTCAAAACCGTCCCATCAAACCTTTTCATTAATAACCGCCGTACACTTTATCCATTTTTGGCAAACTTTTTAAATTTTTGTCTCTTTATATTCTTTATTCTAAAATTTAAAAAGTTTGGGGGCAATTGTTAGGCCCTACATTTTCAGTCAAGTTATTTTCAACTTGCACCTAACATCTTGATACTAACAACTTGAGTTGTCCTATTACATCTTGATAAATGCTGCCCGGTTGAATTATTGTTACGTTAAACCCTACTTTTCAGGGAACGTGCCAATGGTTAGAAGACTAATTCAATGACGTTTCTCCATTAAAGTATCCAGCAACGGACCATTATCTCCTTCATCAATAATGTGGCGAGAATATCTCAACAAGATCAACTTATTTCCGATATTCAAGGCCTGTGATTTTCTTTGTATTTTAGCCGTTATTTGAGGTATAAAAAGGGGATAAACACCTGTATTTTGCACACACAATCTCACTAGCTTAAGCTCCCTTACATACGCTCTTAGCTCTGTACTCAAACTCGATCTTTAATATATCTTTTGGTCAAGGCAGGTTCCTAAACCTCCCGGGATTTTATGCCGGCGAACAAGTTGTTCAAGGGCTTTCCCTAGTCAACAAAATTCCTTGTGTCCATTTATATTCTATCCAATAATCATTGTACTCTGATTCATATCTCTTTTGTCATTTTTCTTGTCATTGATAGTATTTGTAGAAATTTGATCAAAACAGTGGTGAATTAAGATTTTAACAAAATCGGAACAAATTGTTTTGATACTTGGATTAAGGGGAAGGTATTAGTCATTTGTGTAAAATGTGAACTATGGATTTTGCAAGGCAATGGAGAGGGAAGGACCATCAAATAAGAAGACTATATATACATGGATGGCAGGCATTAGGTCGATAATGTTGTTTACTCCACAACAACCATCCAAGTTCGTTAGTTTAGGACAATTAACTAGTTTGTGGGTGGTTCTAAGTCAAGAAATGAAGTACCAGGTGGTAACCTTTTAAAACAATATAACTAAAGGGGTCTGTTGTACATTTTTCAAAATAAAAGTCTAAAGAGTAGCCCCACACTGTTTCCACTCTTCATCATTATTATCTTTTCTTCTCATGAACCCTATCCCCAAATCTAATTCCCCAACATTTTCCCGGGAAAATTCTCCCGAACTCAGATTCAATCTCAAGAATCTGTACATGCATATTAGATTCATCAATCCTTACCATGTTTAATTCTCCCTTTGTTCTTTCCTTTGCCCTTCTGCTTTCTTTACCCCTACTGTTCTTGTTTGCCCCTCGAATCCTCACTCCTAAACATGTACAAATCTCTCTTCCGGACGAATTAGAGGATCTTTCCCTTTTCCGGCGAGCCACCCTCCGCCGTCCCGGCTCTGTTTCCCGCCTCGGCACTGTCAATGCTAAACCCAAAATCGCCTTCCTCTTTCTTACCAACACTGATCTCCACTTTGCCCCTCTTTGGCAACTCTTCTTTCAACCCAATCTGAAACCGGATCCCAAACAACAACGTCTGTACAATATATACGTCCACGCCGACCCTTCTTCCAAAGTTACTCCTCCCGGCGGCGTCTTCGAAGGCCGATTCATCGCTGCTAAACGAACTGAACGGTCATCCCCAACCCTAATCTCCGCCGCGCGCCTCTCCTCGCGACCGCCCTTCTCGACGACCCTTTAAATTCTTACTTTGCCCTAGTTTCCCAAAACTGCATCCCACTACATTCCTTCCATTACGTCTACCAAACCCTCTTCGAATCACCACCAGCCAACACCGAGTCAACTCGGTTTCCAGTTCAGCAAATGTTCCCCCACAAAAGCTTCATCGAGATCCTCTCGGAAGAGCCACAACTATGGGACCGGTACATCGCCAGAGGGAAAAACGTCATGTTGCCGGAAATACCATTCGAGCGATTCCGAGTCGGCTCACAGTTCTTCGTACTGAGTCGAACCCACGCGTTGACGGTAGTGAAAGACCGGCGGTTCTGGCGGAAGTTTAGGTTACCGTGTTTGAATATTGACTCGTGTTACCCGGAGGAGCATTATTTTCCGACCCTGTTGTCAATGGAGGATCCGAAAGGGCTCAATGAGTATACACTCACTCGGGTCAATTGGACCGGTAGTGTGGGTGGGCACCCGCATACATACCAACCCGAAGATGTGTCGCCGGAGTTAATCCACCAGCTCAGGGATTCCAATTCAACTTTTTCGTACCTTTTCGCGAGGAAATTTTCGGCGGATTGTCTGCCGTTGTTGATGGATATGGCGAAAAAGGTCATTTTCCGGGATTGAAACTGGGTCGGGTAAGTTTTATTCTTTTAAACCCAAACTCAATTTACATCTTTTTCTTTGAGTCATTGATTTATTGACTGGTTGAGTTGAATCTGAGTAGGACGAGTTAACTCGGGTAGTGAAAAAGTGTTATTTTAATGGTTTTATATGTGGTTATCAACTGTTGAAAAATTTCCCTGAAATAATGCTTGAATTTTGGTGATTTGAATTCTTGAAAGTCAATAGGAGATTAAAGTTTGATCCTTTATTTGGGGAAAATTTTACCTAGTAGATGATACTAGTATGAATTACTTGCATTTTATAGTATATGTTTTTTTATTATAAAATTGCATTTTATAGTGGCTAAAATCCGACTGATGTGGACTTGATTAGTATATGATTTTACAATTATTTTAGCCTGGCTTGGTCAAAATAAATCAGCTCTTGGATGTAAAAAAATGGTTAGGACACCAACTAAAGTGTGTTGGCACATTGCTGATGCATTATTCACCAGATAACTTTTTTTTCTTGGTTTTTGTAACAAATTTGTTCTTGTGAGTATTTGTTTATGGTCTAAGGCGAACGTAACTTCTGATGATCTTGTTGTCTACTGCTTGGTTAAAGAATGAATATTCACAAGTCTTATAATTTGTGTTAATTGTGATTACGTGACAACATTGATATTGGAAACATTGTGGTTTTAATATATATATATATATATACTCCCTCTGTCCCCTACAAACTGCACACTTTCCTTATTGGGCGTCACGCTACAAACTGCACACTTCCTAAAATGGCAAATAATTTTTACTATTCCCTCCACTCATTCTCTCTCCTACATTATTTTAATACTCACAACACCATTATAATTTACTATTCCCTTCCCTCATTCTCTCTCTTATTTTACTTTTACACTCACAACATTTATATCATTATTTTTTTCCTTAATCCCCACGCAAACATTAACTGTGCGGTTTCTACCGGGACAGAGGGAGTATATATTTGGAAAATTATTTTCATAAGGTAAAATTTGGAAACCTTATTATTTTTGGGAGGAATAAAGAATTTTAAGTGAGTATTTTCTTGATCGGATAAATATCATTTATACCAACGTATTTACTCCAAATTAGTATTATGAACAAGAAATGGATGGTCATTTTACTCTTTTCACATTCTATTTTTAACTTTTTCGTTGTGTGTTCCTACTAGGATCTGAGAACATAGGGGTGTTCATTTGGTTCTTAATTTAGCTCTAATTTTTAGGTTTAAGATAGCACCCATGTGGACATTAGTTTTAACAAAAGTAAGAGCAAGTTGGATTTTGGTCCCATTTGTTATTGGTATGCTTTGTCTATTATACCTTTTTACTGAAGTGCATTCACATTTAATTTTAGATAAACCTGAAACTTTTCAAAAATGGAGAGTCCAGCCACATGTCTTGATCAACAGCCGGTCATACTTGGGCATCTATTTAGTGTGTTTGTTAGGGTTATCTAGTCTTAATAAATAAGATTCAGATATCGGGTTAAGTATTAAATAATAAAGTGACGGACAATTGACTCGATGTTGGATTAAAATATAGTTGTATAAATTTTGGCAAGGATGCTTACCAATTTCATTATTAAAAAGATATAAATAAAGATTGGGTTGATGTCTCTTTTTCTTTCGGATGACTTATACTACTATAATCCTATTCTAGAAACTACTGGTATTTTGCACTTCAATTAATTGATAGAAAATTTTATATTTCTTAAAATAATAAAAAAAGAAATAGAAACTTATGTTTACGCTTTTCATCAAATTCTTGGACTCTAATATCATCAATAGCTTACTATACTTTTCCTAGTAGTACTTGATTGAAAACAAAAGTATCAGTTATTTTTATTTTTATTTTTATTTTTTTGGTACAAAAAAAGTATCAATAATAAAGTCTCGAGTGTCATTTAGCATACACGCTTGGGTCCAAATTCCCCGGGCCCAGTAAATACACGCTTGTGTTAGTGTTGTCCTCCCTGTTGACTGAGGACGTGGCGGTGGAGCCACACATGCACAAACACAAATAGTGCAAGCCAAAGTTTGGTCTTTGGTGTTAGATTTTTAATGTTTCTTTGTTTAATATAATGAAGACAACTGCTACTAGTACATGTGTTGGAAATTAAATTAATAAGCACCACAGATTAAACAACAATTTAATCAACAGTAGGGGATTTTATTGATCAAGTCAAAACGTACCAATTAAGATGCCAATAGCAAAACCGAAAGCCAAGGAACGAGGATCGTGGAAAACAGGCGAAACAATAAAACAAACGGTTAGAAAACTTATCGTGATTTGATCGAGTCGCCTTAGGAAGACGCCCTAAGAGAAAATATTGCCCCCAATTGGTGCAACTCAGTGCAGGCAAATTTCTCCGAGGATAAAACGATCACGAACTACGTACCACAAAATAGCACAGGGTAGGTAGTCACGGCGGTCCTATCTCGCCGCCTTGAATCTCACGAACGAATCTCTATGAACGGGAGTGTTTTATCTTTGAATCAAAGCAAGAGAATTGTGTTTCTCTTCAATATTCAATCACCAAAAACGGGAGAAGTAGAGTATTTATACATATGGTCTAAATTAGGTTTTAGGCTTAATTAAACCTAAAAGCGATTTAATTCGGCCCAGGAATTTCACCCGGCCGTCGCTAGCGCGGCCGCCCTCGGCTAAGCGCGGCCGCGCACCTTGACGGGCAATTTTGGAGAACCTTCGTCGGACCGGCGCGGCGCCACACACAGAGCTCAGCGCGGTCGCGCACGGCGAGACTCCGACGTGATTTTCCTCTATGCCTCGTTCATTCCAAGCCAAACACCCACCAAGGTAATATGACTATGAACTTCAACACCACTTATGCAAATATTCCAACAATCCCCCACAAGTTCGCTAGAAATATGACGTGTACAGATTGTCCATTGCTATGCTTTCAATAATGGTACCTTCCTATTGAACCACTACCTATGTTATCAGCCTTGAAACCTCCACAGGATCGAGATGAACGGGTGTCTTGAATACGATGCCTTTGGATGTAGAGGCCTTTCCGGTAACAAACACGACAAAAGCTATGATAGGCCCTCTATCGAACACTTCGACGCTTATAAGCCATACGTCCCGATCCTCTATCATGAGTGCTTTCAAGGAATAACCCAAATTCCTCTAGTTGCGGCCAACAACAACACTCACTTAGCCGGGCATCTCGTAAGATGCATCGCTAACATCTTGTCTAAAAGACTTGATCCCATTCAAAGTTCCAAACTTTTACTAAATTAGCAAAGAATGAGCACCTCTAGGCTATTCGGGGGATAGACTCGGACATGTAACATGTCAATCTATTATTAGTGCTCCGACTCACCCCACAAATTGCTTATTACCACATTGAATCTCCTTTGTGGGATCTCCACTGTGTAGATTGGGTTGCTACTGCGTTTGAGTCGGGCGGGGTTCGATCCCATCCCCAACCTAGATTTTTGAACAAGAGCAAATTCTAGCCCTTTGGTTAAAGGATCATTGTGTTATCCTCGGTACCAACATAATCAACAAATATCACCTTCCGAGACACAAGATCCCTTATAGATTTTAATCTAATTTGGATGTGTCTTCTAGTTTTACGGTTGTACTTCGACACTTTTCGGTTTCTCGGTGGCGGTGTTGTCACAATGTACAGAGATAACGGGCGTGGGCTTGCCGACCGTGGGCGGCTCGGGCATAAGTCCTCGAAGCCATTCGGCCTTCCAATCCGGTAGTGTCGAGGGCAACTAATTCGGCCTCAAAGTAGACTGGAAACTGACGAGAGTTTGTTTGGTCGACCTCCAAGCGACCGCAGCCTCCGCCTAAGGTGAAAACATACCCCGTACATGCCCATAACTCCCTGAGTTAAAGGCAATCCGGCTTGCATCACTATACCCTTCCAAGCAATGAAGGATATCTACCGTAATGCGGCCCAAGGGAAATCGTTCCCTTCAAGTACTTGAGAACTCTATCAAGAGCTTCCCAATGTGCTTTATTTGGACATCGAGTATATCTAGCCAACCTAGTAACCGAGTATGAAATATCCGGTCTAGTACAATTGGCAAGATACATCAAACTTCCAATAATTTGAGAATATCTCAATCGAGCCGTCGGTACTCCACTTTCATTCTTAGTAAGTGCGGTGAAGGATCATATGGAGTCTTAGCTACTTTGCAATTCTTATAACCAAATTTCTCAATTACACTTTCGGTATAATGAGATTGCGATATGGTTATGCCACTAGTTGAACGAGTCAACTTAAGGCCAAGAATCACGCTAGCTACTCCCGTATCCTTCATCTCAAACTTACTTTTCAAGAATTCCTTAGTAGTATTAATGATCCTCATATCGGTTCCAAACAACGAGAATATCATCGACATACGTACATAAGACAATACTACTATTACCAATACTCTTGCTATAGACACACTTATCAAACTCATTAGTAACAAAGCCAAACGATGAGACAATTTTATCAAATTTCTCATGCCAGCTAGGGGCTTGTTTCGATCCATACGAGGACTTGACAAGTTTACAAACCTTTCTCTCATTGCCGAGGCCTCAAAACCTTCGGGTTGATCCATATAAATTTCTTCCTCTAGATCGCCATGCAAGAAGGCGGTCTTAACATCCATCGATGGATAGGAAGATCATATACGAGGCCAATGCGATAAGCATTCGGATTGTAGTCATTCTAGCAGGCGAATAGGTATCGAAATAGTCTATTCCTCCATTTGCTTGAATCCCTTAGCCACTAACCTAGCCTTAAACTTGTCAACGGTTCCATCGGTTTCGGTTTCCTTTTGAAGACCCACTTACATCCTATCGTGCTACAACCGGGAGGGAGATCGACCAATTCCCATGTCCCATTAGAGACAATAGAATCCATCTCACTCTTAACAAAGCATCCTTCATTTGCTTGGCATCGAAGTAGCCGTAAGCGACTTTGAAGGTTAGAGGATCACCCTCGACATTGTAAGTGATGAAATCATTTCCAAAGTCCTTGTGGTCCTTGCCCGTTTGCTCCTTCTTGGTTCAATCTCATCGTCGGAATGAGTTGCACTAGAATCAACCCCCACATTCGTTAGCTCCTCTACTTGAGCGGGAATGGAATTAGTGGTCGGGTTGGATTCTTTAGGAAGTCCGTCTTTCGTAGGAAACACATCCTCAAAAATGTTGCTTCACGTAACTCAACTATAGAGTTCACATCTATGCCGGAAATTTCGAGATTTTATAATAAGAAATCTCAATGCATAACTTGTTTCGAATAACCTATAAAGATAGCATCAACAGTTTTAGGTCCAAGCTTCTTCCTTTTGTGTGCGGGTACAAGTACCTTTGAAGGCACCCCCACACTTTTAAGTGTTTCAAGCTAGCTGTCGACCTCTCCAAAGTTCAAACGGACTTTCCTTTCTATGTTTAGGAGGGACTCTATTCGAATATGGCAAGCCGTATTCAAAGCCTCTCCCCAGCATATATTTGGGCAATCCGTAACTTATGAGTAAACCTGTTAATCATATCGCAAGGGTTCTATTCTTACGTTCAAAGAATACCATTTGATTGAGGAGTATAGGGAGGAGTCTCTTCATGTACTATTCCGTTTTCTTGGCAATAATACATGAAGGGGTTAGACTTCATATTCGCCTCCTCTATCAGGACCTTAGCGTTTAAGTTTCTTGCCGGTTTGTGTTTACGCTTCGTTCTTAAATATAATGAATTTATCTAATGCTTCATCCTTAGAATTAAGCAAGAACACATAACAGTATCTACTAGCATCATCAATAAAGGTGAGAAAGTATTTCTTTTTGTCTTTGGTCAACACACCATTAAATTCACAAATATCAGGTATGAACTAAATCTAGAATTTCGAGAATTTCTCACAACCGTTTTAAACGGACCTTTTGTAGATTTAGCTTCAACACATACATGACATTTAGAACTTTTATCAATAGCATGTTTAGGAATAATATCTAAATTCATCATTCTTTTCACAGAATCATAATTAATATGTCCTAAACGACCATGCCAAACATTTGAAGATTCAATGGAATACGAAACAGGATAATCAATAGAACTAAAATTATTGTTGTGCGAACAAACATCAGTTTCAACTCTAATTTTAAATAAACCATCCGAGGAATAACCTTTCCCCATGAAAACTACCAGAATCCAAAATAATAACCTTATTACACTTAAATGAAATCTCAAATCCTTCCCTAACTAGACTAGAACCACTAATAATGTTGCGACGAATGTCGAACGTGATACGCTCGATGCAAGGTAAGAATGCGCCCGTTGGGAAACCTCGAGGTCCACGCGTCCGGCCCCAAGCACCTTTGCGGCAAAGACTAGAATTCCCCATCGTCATCGATCTACCACGGTCAGCCGGTAAGACACAAATAGCAATTTATCGGCACAAACGTGCACATTTGCCCCAAAGTGTCAACTAGCCACTCGTTGGGTTCATAGACAAGAAAGAGTTCGGGACAAGAAGTTACATACTTTGTAACATTGCGCAGTCGAGCGTCAACTCCGGGTGCGTCGAGTCGGGATCATCATAATCCTTCGGACCCAACACCGTGTTGACGGCAGGATTGTCATCGCCAGAGGCTTGTGGTCCTTTTCCTTTCTTGGACGGGCAAATTCCTAGAAAAGTGTCCACCTTCTCCACAATTCCAGCTAGCCTGCTTTTGCTTTTGGCTTCCTAAAGTTATTTTTCTTAACTTTAAGCTTATCATGGTTTTCTTTATCCTTAGAAGTTTTCACACCTTTTCCTTTAAACTTGCTTTTACCGGTTATCATATTAGCAGCAGCCTCCACAGGTACACTCGGTTGGTTACCGTTATGCACCTCCTGAATCGCAATTGCATTCATCAACTCATTGAGTGACAAGTTTCCAGTACGATGCTTGAGAGTCATACCGAATTCCCCCCAAGATCGAGGAAACTTCTCAATGATAGCCATGACAACGAACTTATCAGGAAGTCCCATGTCAGCATCCTTGAGTGACTGCAAAACGATTTGGAGTTCGTGCACTTGGTCGGTAACCGACTTGCCCTCACTCATGTGATAATTCAGGAACCTTCCCACTTGGTACTTTTCCACACCGGATTCGTCGGTGCTGTACTTCTTGGAAAGAGAGTCCCACAGTGACGCAGTAGTGAGAGGAGCAGAGCAATAAACATCAAAGAGTGCATTCGACAAAGCTGACAGAATGCATCCTCGAACAACATCGTCCTGCTCCTTCCACAGTTTAACCGCAGCCACACTAACAGGATCATCACCATTCGTAGTAGGACATTTGGATGTCAAGATACTGCATACATGCCCTTAATTGACAAATGATTTTCATGCGTTCTGCACCAACGCTTGAAGTTCTTACCACCAAACTTCTCCGGAAGATCGGAGGTGTCAACTAGGGACTTAAAGGGAGAGCTAGAGGAACCACCAGACATGATCAAATAAAATACTATTTTCTCTTAGACTGTTGGAAATTAAATTAATAAGCACCACAGATTAAACAACAATTTAATCAACAGTAGGGAATTTTATTGATCAAGTCAAAACGTACCAATTAAGATGCCAATAGCAAAACCGAAAGCCAAGGAACAGGATCAGGAAAACAGACAGAAACAATAAAACAAACGGTTAGAAAACTTATCGTGATTTGATCGAGTCGCCTTAGGAAGACTGTCCTAAGAGAAAATATTGCCCCCAATTGGTGCAACTCAGGTACAGGCAAATTTCTCCGAGGATAAAACGATCACGAACTACGTACCACAAAATAGCACACAGGTAGGTAGTCACCGGCGGTCCTATCTCAGTCGCCTTGAATCTCACGAACGAATCTCTATGAACGGGAGTGTTTTATCTTTGAATCAAAGCAAGAGAATTGTGTTTCTCTTCCATATTCAATCACCAAAAACGGCTGGGAGAAGTAGAGTATTTATACATATGGTCTAAATTAGGTTTTAGGCTTAATTAAACCTAAAAACTGATTTAATTCGGCCCAGGAATTTCACCAGCCCGTCACTAGCGCGGCCGCCCTCGGCCTAAGCGCGACCGCGCACCTTGACAGGCAATTTTGGAGAACCTTCGTCAGACCAGCGCGGCCGCTCACAGAGCTCAGCGCGGTCGCGCACGAAGGCAGAGACTCCGACGTGATTTTCCTCTATGCCTCGTTCATTCCAAGCCAAACACCCACCAAGGTAATATGACTATGAACTTCAACACCACTTATGCAAATATTCCAACAACATGTTAATAACACGACCATGGCCATTGCCTAGTAGTAGCTGTGCGTGGAACCTCGTTTTTGTATCCGACATGTTATGTTACCTCCATAACTCTAATTTATTAAATAAATCAGAGCATTTGTCCTCCATATCTATCTCTCTCACTCACCTGTCATTTATGTTTATTTTATGATACACTTGAACTACAGCTGATTATTCTGATCTGATCTGATCTAAATCTGACTCTTGTTTTTAATCTGTTTTCTTCAGGTTTTGAGTAGGGAATCTCTCTCCGTCTCTGTTCTGTTTGTCTGTAAGGGCAGTTGTGGGTAAAAGAGTAAATGTTTTGTTGAGTTGAATTTAGGAGGTGGAAATAAAAGGTGGCGGAGCGGAAGGCCCAATAAGCGGAGCCTAAGCCCAACACAACTTGTAGGCAGGTTGGCACCTTGTTGTTGTGAGAGTATGTATGTAAGGATAAAGTTTGTACATATATGGTCGAGTCAAAGTGAGTCAGGATGTTGTGAAGCTATTTCTCTAGCATAGCAGGAGCATGGAGGACTTGAAGAAGAAAGGAAAAGTAAAAAATGGGGCATAGCGAGGAGTTCAAACATAGGGGAACAGTGTTGCTGCTTTATACTTTTCCTCCTATTTTATCTCATTCTTTGCCTTTTCTTTTCTTGTAAGAAAAATAAAAGCAAGAAAAAGAGAAAAAAGTAGTGATGATGTTGATAATTCCGGAAGAGAATCTCTCCCTCCCATATGCTCATTTCTTCCTTCAACCTTCTTACTTTTCTTTGTTTTACTATTTTCTTTTTGATGGGGATTCCTACTGTGCCAATGATTTCGTAATTGGCTATTTGACTCGGAAACGCAAACTCGAGTGAGCTTGAACAAAATTACACTAACAAAAATAAACAATCTTAATTAGCTTTCATCTCCTCTTTCCCAAACCTACAGCCTACCCTTTGCTTTCAAATCACTTTCACATTTACACATTCCCTTCCCTTTAATTCAATTTACCTATCCCCATTTTCTCTTCTCTACTACGATCGACACCACCCACCCCACACCATATTTTTCCTCTGCACAACCCACCATTCTTCCCCTCTTTCTCAGTTTCGGTACCAAAATTTTGGGCTCTCTACCCCTACAAACAATGATTATTTTTTATCGCTAACAGCCTTAAAATGATGAAATTTGCTTTGCTTAATTAAATCTAATGCAAAGGAAACTAAAAGGAGAGGGAGTTGTCTGTCGAGTTGTAGATTTGGGCTAGAGAAAAAGGGGAGGGGTGGGTTGCCAGATGTGGGAAAGGGGGTGGAGAAGGTAGATCTGGTCGGCACGATCGTTGACTTGAGCAGGTGGGAAATAGTTGATTCAAGTTAGAGCTTGAGCAGATATAAGATTAACCACTGAAGTTGATGAATAATCGGTGGGCGGGCGGCCTGAGGTGTGCAGAGAGAGGGGAGGGGGGTTGGCTGGAGGAGGAGGGAAGGTTGACCGACGGGGGAAGGAAAAGGGTGTTAGAACATGGATTGCAAAATGTGTATACTTGATAAATATACATAAACATTTAGACGTACATGTATAAATCATAAATATAATGTTATTATAAAGTATATAAATTAATCAATGTGTAGAATTCCTAAAGTGAATTATTATCTATTTATGATGGACAAAAGATAATCTTTTGCTGCTTTATATGAAAGGGTGTGGTTCCTAAATGAAGTGCCCATTGGTTTCCAATATATAGAAGCTTTTCATCAGCCTAGAAACACACTTCATTATGGCTTATACTCTCTCCATAAATCTGAGTAGAAGTGAAGGGCATTCATCATTTCGAAGAACTACATTTCCCTCATTATTTCTTCTTCTTCTTCGCTTCAACATCAAGGATAATGGATTTGTCAGGTATAATACGCTTCCACCTCCTTTATTTTCTCATTCTTATTCAAGACATGAGTACGCATTGGGGTTAACGGAATAGAAATATTTCAACAATTGGTATCAGAGTCTACACATGTTCTTGATTAAGTTTGAGTTCATGATAGCATAATTTTGCTTTACTTTATGTTGAATTCATTATGTTTTGATGTTGTTTAATCACTCTAATTCATTCATAGAGTGTTAATAACATTTATCAAGTTTAAAATCTGTAAAGGATTGAAGTTTTGACTCAAAATGCATAAAATTCGTCAAAAGGACAATGAATCAAGCAAGATTATCCCATTGGCACGATCGAGCGTTGAATGGCGCACGTCCGTGCGGATCTACTTGTGAAATTCAAGTCCATACAGACTACTTTGCTCGGCCAAATAAGGCAAAACCTCGGCTGAGCATCATTGGACAGATTGTTGAAAATTTTCTGAAAAAGACCTGCTCGGCCGAGCAAGGCAAAGACTCGGCCGAGCATCATTGTACAGAGAGTCCATTCAGCTAGCACGTCCGTGCGGACCCCTTTTGCTCGTCCGAGCAGTCCTCATGACTCGACCGAGCACTTTTGTACAGAATGTTGTACTTTTCTGGAAAGATTTGCTCGGCCGAGCACCTCACTTGACTCTACCGAGCACCATTGAACAGAATGTTGTGATTTCTGGACAGGCCTGCTCGGCCGAGTCATACCTTATGCTCGGCCGAGCACTACTTGCAGATTCAGCATTCGATTTTGAGTAAAAATATACATTTTTCAAACCTTTATTTCTTTATGATTAATTATATGCTTAAACAACTTAATAAATTTTCTAAATAATATTGTCGCCAAAGTGATTTACGTTATTTAGATCCGAAGTTGATTAAGTGATAAATGTATAATTTAATATGTGGATAAAATTAATTTCCCAAAGAAGATCGATTATTTGACTAAAGTTATACATTCATTGGGTGACAAATAAGAAAACGTTAAGTTGTTTTGTTAAACACTTAAATCGGCCTAAAGGAAGGTTAAAGTGTTTGATTAAAACATTGTTCGATTACTTGGTTACCTAAAGATAATTATATTTGAGTCAACTCGCAATACAAAGATTAGTTTTGATGGCATATTAATTATCTTATAGATGGGTTTCATTTGATATGATTAATCACTTCTTATGTAGTTACTTATACATGTTTTGCATTTCATTCTTATTCTTACCCCCAACAGATGTAGTAAATGCTTCTTTAATAACTACTGCTATGAATAACGTTCCGATGTTTAATGGGACAAATTTTAAAACATGAAAAAACAAAATAACTATGATCTTAGGCTGTATGGACATTGATCTCCTATTAAGGGAACCAAGTCTCCCTCCTCTCACTGTTAAAAGCACTCAGGAAGATCGCTTGAGTATTGAGAAGTGGAACCGTTCTAACCGCATGAGTCTAATGATCATGAAGAATGCCGTCCCGAAAACATTCTTGAACAGTGTTTCTGAGGACGTCAATGCTAAGGGTTTTCTGGATACCCTTGAAGAACGCTTTGCAAAAAGCGAGAAATTGGAAACAAGTGCTTCCTTGAGGAAGCTTGTTTCCATAAGGTACAAGGGTAACGGAAATTTAAGGGACTACGCTCTTGAGATGTTTCATCTCTTAACAAAACTAAGGACACTTAAGTTAGAGATTTTGGAAGATTTACTCGTGCACTTAGTTTTGATCTCTCTTCCTCCTCAGTTTGGTCACTTTGAAGTGACCTATAATTGTCAAAAGGACAAGTGGAATATTAATGAATTAATTTTATATGTGACACAAGAGGAAGATAGAATGAAACAACTTAAATCGAAAAGTGCTCACTTAGCATCTACCTCTTCTCGTGGGACTAAGAAAAAAGGGAAGGAAATTGCGGTTGCAAGTAAGAGGCATAAGGGATCATCCAATGAAGATCAAAAGGTTAAGAAGTGCTTCTTTTGCAAGGACCCTACTCACATGAAGAGTGACTGCCCTAATTATCATACTTGGCATGTTAAGAAAGGTATGTCATTTGGTCTTGTTTGTCCTGAGGCAGATTTGGTTTCAATTCCTACATATACATGGTGGTTGGATTCTGGTGCAACAACTCACATAAGTATGTCTTGCCGAAGCCCTAGCGAAGATGAGAAATACATCTATATGGGAGCTGGGAATCCGGTTGAAGTAATAGGCATAGAGACCTTTTTATTATTATTCAGTACTGGATATTATTTTTTATTAAATAATACATTCATTGTACCGTTCTTTAGGCGGAATTTGATCTCAATCACAGTTTTGGATAGGGAAGGTTATTCCTGTTCGTTTGGCAATAACAAGTATGGGCTTGTCCGGGTCAGGCCCGAGTGAATTGGGCTATAAACATAATCAAATCTCAAGTTACGAGGTAGGATATGGGCTTCCTCGTCTTCTTATCTCGGCATCAACAAGACCGACCAAAGGCCCAGCAAGCAAGCATAAACAAAGCCCAACTCAAAGGGCCGAGGAGACCTCCCTTGTAGGCCGAGATCCTCTCCCTTGAGGACGAGGTGCCTCCCTCGGTCTTGATGTTGACATGACGGGCTCCACTTATTTCTCATCCCTTTCCCGGCTCATCATGGACCGAGATGACCATTTATGACGAGGAGAGGAAAGTTTGTATCTCATCATACAGGCGTATGACGAGGAAAGGAATTCCTGCATCTCGGCTTTTCGGCAGAGCATTCCTTTCAATCCTATTCAAACAAGGACAATAAGCAGTTATAATCTAATTAGGATTTCTCCTATACCAGTTCAAGTCAAATAAGGACTCTCTAACAGATATAATCCTCCTAGGATTATACCTTATCTCTTTATAGTCCAAGTTCAATATGGATTCGACATATTCATCACTATAAATACAAGCCATTATTTTCATATTCTGGTACGTTAATTCTTTGACTCGATACTCTGTCAAATTATTTTCTCTCTCTACAAACCGTGAACTTACTCTCACGCCGGAGGGCCTTCGCCGGTGAAGCCCCGGCTTAGTTTACGTGTTTTGTTTTATTTTCAGGCTAAGCAATCCGGGAGTACAATCGATCGCTTGGATTTGGGCTGATTCGACTTTTTGGCATCATCAGTTTGGTTCCGTTGTCGGGAATTGATTCAAACGCCCATTGTTTGGCCTGGAAAAACCGCTCGCCTGCACCCTTTTTTCCGTCGATAGTTCTTAGTTTTCGGCTGAAAAAATCTGTTTCGTTTTGCTCTGATTTGTTTGTGGACGGAATCTGTAAATTTCGCCTGAAGTAATCGTTTTTGACCGGAATTTTGGTGTTCTAACAATCGCAATTGAATTCTGATAACTGGCGTTCGAAACATGTTCCAAGTTTTGGCCCAAAAAATTGTTATTTTTGGCCGGAAAATCTTGCTGGCTGGAAAATCTGTTCCCTGAGAATTGTGGTCCATTTTTCTGTTTGATTCTGATTAGAACTTTGTGTGCACCACAATCTTTGAATTGCAATGGAAGACGGTCAGTTCGCTAGTGTTACTAATGAGGAACAGACTCACATGGATGAGATACCACCTAACACCGAGGTACTTCCACCTCCACCTCAGCTTGAAGGACCACCTCCCCTCGACATGACTCTCCGTTCTATGGGACAGCCAGCTGCCGAGGGGGCAGGTGCAAACCTTCCTCCTCCTCGTCATACTCGTCCCCGAGGGAAAAGGACGAGTAAGAAGGTGACGAAGAACGCCGACCTTGGACGAGCTGAGAACACCCAGCCCGCCGACCGACGTACCTTGTTGCACCAGCAAGTGGAGACATTGCAAAGAATTTATGAGACTCAGGCTGCTCTATTGCAATTGGATCCAGACAACTCAATGGCCGAGTTCATTAGGCCTTCGAGGTCAGGAGGCAACTCTTGTGGAAGGGATACTCATGGAGAGAGACAAGATAGCCAGAGGAGTCCTCCTCGTAGCCAAGATCCTCCTCCCTGTGAGCCTGCTGTACCACCTAAGCAGAACCTCCGAGATGCTCCTCATCCTTGGCCTAATAATCATGGAAACGAGAAGGAGGTGGTGGACTTAAGGAGCCATTTAAATTCAAAGGACCAGGAGGTAGACTCAAAGGACTTACGAACGAGGCTCAGTCTGTCCAGGCGCTTATCACCTCCTCGTCTCGGCATGGTCCCTCGTCATAACCATCATCGGTGTGATTCTCCTCGTCCCCGGCGTGATTCTCCTCATCCCCGGCGCGACTCACCTCGTCCCCATCACTTTGCAAAGCCAAGGACACCACAACAATACAGAATGGACCTCGGCGGCTGTGAGGGAGAGCATAGAAGGGATCATGTACCTACTAAATGAGGAGAGAACCCTTGTGATGACGGAGAACATAGTAGGGTGAATGGTTACCCCGGAGAAAAGTCCCACCGGAGTTCTCACCGGAGCACTCATTCCAACACTGAAAAGGGGATTTCTGCCAAGGAATTATCACTCTTGAAAAAGAGAGTTGATGATATGGAAAAAGGGAAGAAGGATGACGATGATGATGATAACTGGTCCACCTTCTCTCAGAGAATAACAGATGTACCACCTAATCCTCTTTTTAAGGTCCCGAACTTTGATAAATACTCCCTCCGTCCCACTTCACTTGGCACTAATTTCCATTTTGGTCCATCCCACTTCACTTGGCACTACCCAAAATGGCAAACTTTTTATAATTTTATATTCACTCTACCCCACCACTCATTCTCTCTTTTCATTTTCCACCACTCAATTTATTCAACCAACACTACTATTTACCCCCACTCATTCTCTCTCTTCATTTTCTACCACACATTTCTTTTATTTTATTCTTTTTTCTTAGTTATTGTGCCATTCATTTTGGTGCCAAGTGAATCAGGACGGAGGGAGTATAACGGAACCACTGGCGCAAAGGACCACGTGCAAAGTTTCGAGTCGACTATGGCCCTCCTCACTAAGGCCGATGACATGCTCTGTAAAGCTTTCGCGAGTACCTTCTCCGGAACAACCCTGACCTGGTTCCGTGAGCTAAAAAAGGGTTGCATCGATAGCTGGAGAGGAATGAGGCGAATGTTCCTAGACCACTTTGCTACGGCAGGAAGGAGGAAGAAGGGGTTAACCGACCTTGCTAACATCGAGCAAGGGAAAAATAAGACCACTTTGAGCTATTATAACCGATTCCGAAACATAGCGGAGCAAGTGGAAGAAAGCCTCACAGACAGAGAGGTGATTGTTTGTTTCAACACCGGATTGAGATCCGGACCACTCATTTATGAACTCTTCGCCCGAGAGCCAAAGTCCAAGCAGACTTGTACAATGTGGCGTACGCTATTGCCATGGCAGAAGACAAAAGCAAGAAGAGGTCAGATAAGAAGGAATCAGAAGCAGCTGGCACTCGCCATGCTTCCAACGGAAATGGGAATAGTAATGGATCCAAGGTGAAGAATAGAATAAGGGGTTCTGAAAAGCCTGAAATTTTTACCCCTCTTACCAAACCCATCATGGAGATCATGCAACTAGTGAACCTTCCACCTCCTCGTCCGCTGAGCGACAAACCAAAGTTCTCTCGTGACCCTTCCAAATTCTATGATTTCCACAAGGACCATGGTCACACCACTGAAAGGTGCATTGCCCTCAAGCGAATGATCCAAAGGTGGGTCGACGAAGGCAAACTCGACCGCTATGTCATGAAGAAAAATGGAAAGCGGAAACGGAAGGAGGACGAGAGTGAAGATGATGATAAAAGTGAGGACCGGGAACAGAGGCCTCCTAGGTCCAAATTGCATGTGATTTGAGAAGAGGTAGTCTCTACTAGAAAGCTAAGGGATCAGATTCATGAGCTGAGCAAGGTGTACCACGTTCCTGCTTGGGTTCATAAGGTGGAAGAGGTCATAAGTTTCTCTCCCAATGAATTGGTGGGGAGCCGTGCCGCCCTTGAGCAACCCTTGGTGATAAAGGGTCGAATTGACAATGTTGAATCCGAGAGACTTCTCATTGACATGGGGACCTCTCATGATATCTTGTACTACTCTGCATTCCAGTTGATGGGTTTAAAAGACACCATCTTGGAGCCTTATAATGGAAGGCTAGAAGGTTTCACCAATCATAAAATTGGTGCCAAGGGAACTGTCGACCTAGAGCTAGAAGTCGGCAAATATCCCTACCGAACCAAGGCTACAATCACTTTTGTAGTAATGGATCTGACAAGTGATTATCACGCAATCTTAGGGATTCCAAGTCAAGTAAAACTTGGGTTGGTCGCCTCCCTTCCTCACCAATGAGTTAAATTTCCTACTCGTTCTGGAATTGGATGTGAAGAGGGCGACCGCCAAGAACTTCTTAGAGCATGTCGTGAGGAGCCGGAAAGCATCCAAAAGCGTGGAGATAGATACCTCCAGGAGCCGAAAAGCATCCTAAAGTGTGGAGATAGATACCCCTGAAGACAACATCAAAATCTCTAAGTCACTAAAAACTACCCATACTATCTCTAAAATGAGCTATATCCGCGAAATACTGGAAGAGAAACCTCTGGTCCTAGAAATTGCAGCTGACCAAGGCATAGTTCCGTTCGTCCCGGAGACAGATCCTGTTCTCGTCAACGGCCAGAACTCGGGGGCCAACCCTGACTTGAGGATAGTTGATTTGCCCGACGTTGACGAACTGATGCAAGAGGAAGGCCTCGACGTAAATGACAATGAGGGTAGAAGGCTTAGAGAAATCATTATTAAGTCCCTAGAATTTCGAGACGGTCCAGAAATGGAGCCCGTGGATGAGTTAGAAGAGGTAGTCATCAACCCTGATTACCCAGAGCAAAAAATCAAACTCGGGGGCCAGCTATCCCTGGAAGAGAAAGAAGAAATCACCTCCCTCTTAAAAAACAGTCTTGACGTCTTTGCTTGGAGATTTGAAGACACGAGGGGGATCAATGAAGAAGTAGCCCTCCACTGCCTAGAAGTTGATCCATTGGCAAAAACCATCTCGCAGACAAGGAGGATTTTTGCAAGGGATAAGGAGGAAGCTATCAAGGAAGAGGTGTAAAAGTTACTTAGCCCCGGAATCATTCGAGAAGTAAAATACTGGTTGGCCAACATGGTAATGATGAAAAATCAAAATGGGAAGTGGCGAATGTGCATAGACTTCACTGATCTTAACAAAGCCTATCCTAAAGACAGTTATCCTCTCCCCAGAATCGATAAGTTGGTTGACTCCATAGCTGGACACCAAACTCTCAGTTTCCTAGATGCCTATTCAGGCTATCACCAAATCAAAATGGCGGAAGAGGACATTGAGAAGACAGCCTTCCAAACATCGGGGGGAAACTATTGTTACGTCATGATGCCCTTTGGGCTTAAAAATGCGGGTGCTACGTACCAACGCAGGTGTGATGATGTGCCCACCTAAAATTTTTTCCGAAAGGGTTTTGCTTTTAAATTTTGTTTCTTTGAAAACCAATCGAAAAAGAACGGAGTCGCCACGCCATTTTTGTTTTAAGGGCCAAAACTTTGAAAAATGCCCGAGATTAGAGATTTGGGTTCGGAGGTCATGTTACACGCCGGGAAGGACGTTAGTGTGCACCCGGAATGCCTCGTAAAACGAGTCTTCCAAGCTGAAAATCATTTGTGTGTGTGTGTGTGTTTTGGCCAAAATAATTTGAAACTCAGAAAAGTAAATATTGGGATATCTTTTTAAGACTTTAAACTGATCCCATGATTTTTTGGAAGATTTTTGGATTGAGATTTGGTACTCAAAAGACCTTTTGAAGTTGAGAGTCACTTCTGCCAGAATGAAAAAGGCAGTGGACCTTTGATTTTGAAATGGATTCAAGGGTCTTAAAACTTCATAATCTGGATAAACTCAGAAAATGAAAGTTGTTCCAGACACCTTAAATAAGATTTTTACGAAGGAATTTTCCATTTTGGAGAAGATTTGAGGGGTCAAAACCTTCTGGAAATCTCAGATATGCAATCTGGATTTCCAGAAGCTGATGAACTAGCCTCTAAAAGAAAATTTGAAAAATAGAGTTCTACTCACCCAAAAAATAAAGTAAAAATATTACTGGAAAGCTCTGGATGTTGTCTACAAAAAGTGTTTTGTAGTCAACACCAAATTCCAAGTTTATCTGTGTCCAAAAATTAAGACAATGGACTGGGATCTTGGAAAATTGCTACTGGACAGCAACTTCTCAAGAAAGAAAATACTCCCTCCGTCCCAATCTAAATGTCCAAACTTTCCTTTTTGTGCGTCCCATTGAAAATGTCACATTTCCAAAAAGGGAAAGTTTTTTTCACTATTCAACCCACTCATTCTCTCTCCTACTTTACTTTTACACTCACAACATTCTCTCTCCTAACTATTCCTCCCACTCATTCTCTCTCCTATTTAATTTTTCATACTCACAACATTTAAACTTTTTCTCTTTCCTACCTCACTTTTTCTCTTTCCTACCTCACTTTCCTTAATTCCCGCGCCGAACTCATTTTTGGACATTTAGATTGGGACGGAGGTAGTATGATTTTAAGGGGGGGTTTTGCATCCATGCTTGTCCCCATTTCCCTAGGTTTTGGTTAGTGATCACTTGACATTTTAGTGGTGAATCAACTATACCAAACCATCCTTGGGGTACATTAGGACTAAACATTTCATTTGCTTGGGAAGGGGAATTTTATCCTTTGAAATCAAGATTTGGTGCTTGAAAATGGTTTTTAGGGTTTTGAAAATGTGTTTTCTTTGCAAGAAAGTAAGAACACTTTGAAAATAATGTAGATCCTTGTAGAAGATCATCCATGGAGATGAACTTCCATGGTGATCTTCTTGGATCTTAAGACAAGGAGATGAATGAACTACATTTTGTAGTTTGAAGATGCATGCATGGATGAGAGATTTAGGGTAAGAAGAGGGAGGTTATACCTATCTTCTTTGTGCTTTGTGTTTGAAGGCTTGAATGCAAGAGTGTTTGGGTTTGATTTGAGTGAGTGAAAGTTGGGAAGATTCAAGAGAAAAAGGTGACAATTCTTATAGAATTCTCACTGTTTTCTCGAGTATATTCGCCAAATACTGTGAATTGTGTTCTTTTTCCTCTCTATTTTTGTGACTGGAGGGCTCAATTTATAGCCCTCTGATTTTTACAATCCCATCCGCGCGGATAGGACCTGCAGCGTACACTGTTCATTAAATGCTGCTCCAGGCTTTGGACACAAGGAATAATCTTTTTTAAAATTCAAATTAACCAGCCAGATTTTGTTTCCTGCCATTTCTTTTTTTGGTTTTTCTTATTTCTTTTGCTTTTTTGATTCCTTTCCTTGGTTTATCTTTTTTTGGCAATCCCTAATCTACCCTTACTTGGTTAGAAATGTTAGGAATTGTTAGAAATGTTATAACTTTCGTTAATTTTCTAATGAAAATTCTAACAAGCTCACATTGGAGCACTTACGAGCCCTCGGCGACGGCGCTTCGAAGGAAGCGGGGTCGTCGATAAGAGTAAGGCTCCATATTTGGCAGGATGATCGAGTGATCGGGTGGCTGAACCTAGCGATAGGCTACCTACGTATCCCGAATGGGAATCAAGCCAGTCGTAGTTCGGGTCTTTGACCCTGGAGATGATGGCGTTTTAGGTGCCTCGAACGAGTTCTGCAGCTGGTTGCTGGAGAGAAACTCTGCTGGGGGTAAGAGATGACCATTTTCGGTCGGATGGCTATCCGCTCTTCTGGGGATAGGAATGACCATTTTCGGTCTGATGGCTATCCGCTCTGCTGGGGATGATTGTGATTTATCGTTTTCCTAGTGTTGTGTGTGATAGCGTCTTAGGTGCCTCGAACCTCGAGATGGCGTTTAGGTGAGGAGATGGCGTTAGTGCCTCGAACCTTGGAGATGGCGTTTAGGTGCCTCGAACCTTGGAGATGGCGTTTTAGGTGCCTCGGACCTTGATGATGGCGTTTTAGGGTGCCTCGACCTTGGATGATGATGGCGTTTTAGGTGCCTCGAACCTTGGAGATGGCGTTTTAGGTGCCTCGAACCTTGAGAGATGGCGTTTTAGGTGCCTCGGACCTTGATGATGGCGTTTTCGGGTGCCTCGAACCTTGATTGTGGGAAATGGCCTTTCGGTGGACTTTTTGGTGCCTCGACCTTGGGGGGCGTTTGGTTGGGGAGTGATAGATAGGCTACTACGTATCCCTAGTGGGAATCAAGCTCCTTTCGGAGATCTTCTCGAGATTTCGTTCTCGAGATTGATGATGGATTTTAGTGCCTCGAACCTTGATTAGAAATGGGATTTCGTTAGGACTCTTTGGGGAAAATCGAACGTATTCGTGCAGGAAATCGGTCTTACGTATCCCTAGTGGGATCTCGTTATCTTTCTCGAGGAGATCGGTCTTACGTTTGGGATTCCATTGACTCTGGGAAGATTTTGATTAAAGATACCTTTGAGATCTCGTTATCTTTCTCGGGAAAATCGGTCTTACGTTTTACTGCCGGGAATGATTTTGATGAAAGATACGGGATCTCGTTATCTTTCTCGGGGAAATCGGTCTTACGTTTGACTGCCGGGGATGATTTTGATGAAAGATACGGGATCTCGTTATCTTTCTCGGGGAAATCGGTCTTACGTTTGACTGCCGTTGGTAATTTTGATGAAAGATACGGGATCTCGTTATCCTTCTCTCGGGGAAATCGGTCTTACGTTTGACTGCCGGGGAATGATTTTGATGAAAGATACGAGATCTCGTTATCTTTCTCAGGGAGATCGGTCTTACGCTTCGATCAGCCGGAATGATTTTGATGAAAGATACTTAGATCTCGTTATCTTTCTCGGGAAATCGGTCTTACGTTTGACTCGCCGTTGGTGATTTTCTTGACAAGGGGCCGACTTTGGTTAACTTTGGTTAACTCTGTCAAGTTGGGATTGAACCGGCAGAGTCCCGCAGTTTTTAAAGGGCAAAAGGGTCATTTTGACCACGACAATCCTATCCGCGCGGATAGGAGCGTATTCGAGGGTTTTAAATGAGGGCCGCCCTTCCTCTTCCCCATTCAGTTTTACGTAAAATTACGAGAGAGGAGAGAGAGAAAATCGCAAAAAACCGCCATTGTTGGGCAAAAAGCTTCGAAAATCTTCGATTTCTTCGATTTTGAGCAATGGAACACGGGAAGGCGCTTTTCAAGGCCAAGGACGTGGCCCGGTAGCGGAGAGACGATTGGAGCTCGTCGGAATGAGGAGGCATTACACACTTTCGCAATCGGTGCGGAGGAGCCCTACCCCGATGCTTTGGGCAACATTGGGCTTCTGATCCGAGTCTCCGAATGGTATACTTCGATCTTTTCATTCCCTTTGTGGATTTCTTGCTTGAAATTGAATTTTGGGTGATTTTTGAATTTTTTTTTTTTGAAAATTCGAATGATTGATGTTCTTGGCTTTGAATCTTGATTTTGATGCTTTGCATGTTGTAATGAGTATATGGGTATCCCAAAATGTGCATTTTGCTTGGAAAAAGAATTGGCATTTTCGCCATTTTTTTTTTGTAAATTCGAAAATTGTGATTTTTCTTTTTTTTTGAAATTTGAATATTGATCTTGATGATATGCATGTTGCAATGAATTTTTTGGTGTCCCAAAATGTGCATTTTGCTTGAGAAAAGAATTGGCATTTTGCCAACATGTATGATTTTTTGACTTTTTTTTTTTTTTGAAAAGTGGGACGGATTTTTCCTCCCGTTGATTGAATGCATGTTATTTTATGAAAATGAGACGGAGCTTTTACTTCCGTAGAATGCATTTTTTTTTTTTTTGAGATGATGAATGATATGCATGCATGCATAGGAACTTCTTTTCTTTTTTTTTGGGAATGGGACGGAGTTTTTACTTCCGTTGACTCTTTGTATGAAAGATTTTTTTTTTTCATGGATGTTGATTGGGATTTGCTGAAAACTGTATTTTTGTGCGAGAAAAATGGGGCTATGCTCATTGTATGTTGTTATGCTGTCGAATTTTCTTTGAAATTTCATGATGCATATGTATGCTTTTTTTTTGTGCAAATGCAAATGCAATTTTTTTTTTTGACATTTTCTCTTTTTTTTTTGTTTTATTGCAGGGTGGAAACAACTACGTTACGGAGCAGCTGAACAAGATGAAGACTCGAGGGTCGGTGGAGTCTGTGGTTGACTTGTGGGACCGGCTTCCAAATGCGGGCCGAGGAGCTTTGCCGAGTCCGAGACAGATTGTTGTTGAGACCGGGCTTTGGGAGTTTGTTGAGTGCTTGAGGGGATTGGTCAAGTTCCCTAAGAGCAAGGACCTGATGTTTGCTTTGGCGCAGCATTGGTGGGATCCGACCCACACGTTTCACTTCTTTTGGGCGAGGCTACGGTTACGCCTTCTGACTATGCTGCGATCACGGGTTTGTCCTTCAATGGACGCAGCATTGAGTGGCGGGATGGCTACGGCGACGCGGACTGCGAGGCTCTTACGGGATTTTCCCTATTCCCAAAAAGGGGATGGGGATGGAGTATGCGGTGGTCTACGGGAAGATTGTGGAGACCATTGTGAGCTACGAGGGTGGGGAGGAGAGGATAGGCGCCGATCGATTGCCGGGGCCTTCTTGTGGTTTGCTTTTTCGAGCACCCTCTTTGGACATGCTTGAGGACGGCGGTCTTTGCCTTCTTTGAGGTCCTTGGAGGACATGGAGATGGGCTGGAGATGTCTCTGGGGAGAGGCCGTGGCGAGCTTTACTTTGCTCTTGATAGGTACGGCGGAAGGCTGTGAGCTCCTTGTATTGCTTTGAGTTTGCCCTGGAGGTATAAGCTCTCTTTTGCTTTCCCTTTTTTTTTGAGCACACACACTTTTCTTTTCAGACGCTTTGGATTGATTTGATTTTTACCTTTCGCTTGGTATGGGCGTTGGAGTTTTTCCATGTCACGATGTGGCGGCCCGGCAGGAGTACGTCGGGGGCGTATCCGGCCATGCACTCTTGGTCCAAGCATGCCCGGAGAAGATAAGCTCCGGGGCGTACGACTCTCGAGATACGCGGATTGCCTTCCTTTGACGGAGGCCGAGACGGATGAGAGGATGATATTTTATCCACAGGATCGTTTCGAGGTGGCGCAGTCGAAGGGCGCCGAGATTTGACCTGTGCGGCGGAGGATTACGAGAGGTCCGACCTGCGATGCCTATTATCCTGGGAGAGAGGGTGACGCGCCGGCATGGCGTGAACTCGCCTTTGAGGACACCGGTGGAGCCTCCCGCCGATATGATGCACCCGAGTGACAGGTCTGTGACTGGGATGATTACGGAGCCGGCCGGCACTTCTCGGCATTTGTGGCGGTTGAGCCGTACCCGTATTTGTTTCTGAGGAGGCCGAGGATGCCCTGGGTTACTGGATAGAGAGGGGCTTGGGATCCCGCGGTACCCTCGGACGGATTTTTCATATATCCAGGATGGGGTCCGATTGAGGGTGCAGATCCCTCGGCTGAGCGGCTTCCACGAGCTTTTCGGCCTCGTCAGGAGTATGAAGGTATGGCTTCTCCTTCTTTTTTTTTTTTTTTGTCTTTTCTTTTCTTTCTGTCATCATTTTTTTTAACGCTTCATTTTCGACGCTTTTGCTTTTGTGCGGTTTTCGGAGGTGGTCGTCGAGAAGGCGACGAAGCAAGTGATCGGAGCTAAGAGATTCATCGGGAGGATGGTCGCTTGCGGGGCTCCTCAGGCTAGAGCGAGGCGACCACGGCGGCGCCTGTCGGGCGGGAGGCTTCCCCTATTCGCTCGTAGACTTCTTCAGAGACTCCTCTCGTCTCCTCTCGTGATCCCCGCGCGGTGCTTTGCCTTCGGATCACGTCATTCTCGGGGATCCACACGGGCGGGGACACGTCTGCGGCAAAGATGGTGGGTCATCTTCGTGACGTCCCAGGAATCCGACGCCTTCACCTTCGGATATGATTTTTTCGCAGATCTCGGCTTGCCCTATCGGGCGTGCCGGTTGGTCTGACGAGCCTCTTTCCGGAGACGAGGACGATTACGAGCCCGAGATTTTCGGGGCTCCTGAGGAGGCGGGCCCGAGCCGCAAGAGGGATCGGGGCGTACATCGGGCGCTAGGAATTCCGATTGATTTTTTTTTCTGAGATTTTGAGATTTATGAGATTGAGATTTGTACGGCTTTATGCACATTTTTTTTGCTCTTTTCTTTTCTTCTTTTTTTTGATGTAATAATTTAGGCTTATTGATGTTTGTTTGTTTTTTTTTCTTTTTTTTTATGCACACTCTTTTTTCTTTTTTTTTTGGAATGTAATAATTTAGGATTTTATTTTATGAATGCAATGCAGTATGAATGCAGTGTTGCATGAGCCTTGTTGTTTTTTTTTTTTTTTGCAAGGGTGTTAGTGTTTGGTATATGGACTGGTTTGGGGAGGTTTTTGCACAGGTTCCGAGCAACCGGGACGGAATATTCCTCTTTTGGTGTAGCAAACTTGACTTGCCGTGCTAGATTTTTCTGATGGAAAGACAATCATGTCGCGCGGAGGAGTCACGCATCGACATTGTCTTTTAATTTTGCTTGAGATACTGGTCTCACTTTATTTCAAATTCAAATATCCTCTTCAACCTCCAGTCCAAACAGCCATTTTCGGGGAGAAAGAGAGAAAATCCATGGAAAACCTTAGAAAAGCTCCATCAAAATTGTCCCAAGAATCCCAAATGTCATTCTTCAACAAGTTCAAGGATTGGTCCCGGGAGATTATGCATGAGAGGAGGTCCTTCTTTGAAGAAAGGTATAAGGTGAAGTGCTTATGGTCTCTCAAGGAATTGATTCCGGATTATGAGCTTTTGAGGGCTTCTTCCTCATTTTGGGACACTAGAAGGCATGTCTTTTGCCTTTCCTCCAACGAGATGGTCCCAACCGTCGAAGAATTTCGGGCCTTGCTTGGTGGTCCGGAGGTGGAAGAGATAGCGGTTCCTTTGCTCGGAGGGGCTTCTTTTGTTGACAGATTGTGCATCCTCCTTCATCTTTCCCCGGAGGAAGCGCAAGGTATGATCCGTGGTCCCGATCATTTTGATATTTCCGGTCTCCCTGATAGGTTTAGGGGCTTAGGTTTGCTTGACGATGCATATTGGGATGCCTTTGCCCTTTGCATGTTCGGGACCTTGTTCATGGTCTATTCTTTTGGGATCTGTCATCGGTCTCTGCTGGATGTAGTCGTTCATTGTCGCTTGGGCAGAGATGTCGTACCTTTGATCTTGGGGGAGACTTTTCATGCTCTCGATAGGCTGGCTACCGGGAGACGGTATATGCACGGGGGCAGCCCGTTCCTCTTGACTCTGTGGCTGATGGAGCGCTTGGGGATTTTTCGGGAGACTCCTGATATGATCAAGCCTTGGACATTTGCCAGGAGGGGGGTTGCTGTGGATTTCGATGATCAGGGCTCATGGGAGCGTTGGATGGCTGGTCGCCAGACAGAGGATATCAGATGGTCAGTGCCTTGTTGGCGGGTGGAGACTCGCAGAGTGCTTCAGGACGGGTCTCATGTGGTTATGCTTCCGGGGCTTTCTCAGTCCAGCTTCTATATTCCGTCCTTGGTTCTGAGACAGTTCGGCTTGGAGCAGGTTCCTTTGGAGGACTTTGATGATATAGCCCTCAGGGTGGTGGCTTCTGTTTCTATGGATGATCCCTCGGTGTTTTCCTTTCTTTCCCGAGCATGGAGGTATGACGCCTTTCCTCCTCGGGTTATTCTCAGGCGTCCGAGACCGGTGTTCTTGACCACTTGGTACCTGGATTGGTACGAGAGGCATTTAGGAGAGACTCAGATGGCTATTTTGAGGCGGCGTGAGGCCATTGTGGGTGCGGAGGACCTGACAGTTTCTGAGAGGAGGAGGGCCGAGGCGAGGGCCAACCCTCATGACAGGAGCGGAGACGCTGTGACCGACTATGAGGCTTACGTCAAGAGACAGGAGAGGAGGGCTCCTATGCTACCAGCTAGGCTACAGGAGATGAGAGATGACGCTAGGGCTACTAAGGCCCTGACAGAGGCTGGTTTGATAGATCCTGTTCCTATACCAGAGCTTGGTAGGAGGAATACCGACATTTTTCCTGTTCAGAAAAAGAAGACTCGAAGGGGGAAGAAGAGGGGAGAGGCCGATCGAGTGGCTTGGAGTGACTCTGAGGTTTCCGAGTATCCCTTTCTTGTCATAGCAGACACATTAGTTTGATTATGTATCTTAATTTCTTTTAGCAGGTTGCCAGTTGTAGGAATGAATCGGGCTTAGACTCATCAAAAAGTTTTTAACTTGTAATGAATATTTGAATTGCTTCAGAGTTTTTTGAGACGCTTTCATGGTCTGATCAGTGTATTGATGTCAAAGTATGACTTTTATTTGTCTTTTAGACCGAACCATTTCCATTTGCCTACGTTCCCCTCATTTTGAGGAGCTCAGGTCTTCGTAGTTCAACCTGATTTTTTTTTGTTTTTTTTGTTGTGTTTTTTTTTGGTGCAACCCTGTTTTTTACCTAGGCCGCCCTTTTCGGGTTTTCAACCTAGTTGGGTATTACTCTTTTAGCACTCTTTGTCTTCTCTTTTTTTTTTCTTTGTTTCTTTTTTTTTGACTTCTTTTTTTTTGTTTTACGCGTAGTATCTGCGCAGCTTGTCACCATTCACTGGGTGTACAAAGGGATTACCGTCGAGGTCTGCAAGTTGCATGGCTCCTTCGGAGAAGATCTTCTGGACGACGTATGGTCCGACCCATACAGGCTCCCATTTGCCGAGGGGGTTGATACGGACTGGGGGCTTTTCTTTCAAAACGAGATCACCTTCTCGGATCTCCCGATGCTTTACTTTCTTGTCGAAGGCTTTGGCCATTCTTCCTTGGTAGGCTCGGATGTGTTCCATGGCCTTCAATCGGCGTTCATCTAGCAGGGCCAATTCGTCATGGCGACTTTGGAGCCATTCGACCTCGTTGATCTGGCTTTCCAGCAGTACACGGAGCGAGGGGATCTCTAGCTCGATTGGGAGCACGGCTTCCATTCCGTATGTGAGGGCAAACGGTGTTTCCCGGTTGCCGTTTTGATTGATGTTACGTAGCCCCGAGTGCCGAGTGTAATTTCTCGGGCCAATCTCGCCTTGGACAGCCATTTTCCGGATGATATTTTCCGAGTCTTGTTTCTGCCTCGACGGCTCCGTTGGTTTGGGGCTGTAAGGAGATGACTTGTGACGGGTTATTACGACTCGCCACGGCTGTCGCATTCCCCTTCGAAGTGGGATCCATTATACGAAATGATTTCGGGCCGGCAACCCGTATCTCGCATATGATGTTCTCTTTGATGAAGAGGGCTACTTTCCTTGAGTTGAGGATTTTGTAGGACTTGGCTTCAACCCACTTGGTGAAATAATCCACGGCTACCGGGACGAATTCGTGGCCGTTCTTGCTGATGGCGTGATTTTGCCTATGACATCAATTCCCCAAGTGACGAAAGGCCAAGGGGTTGTCATGCGGTATAACTCGTGAGGAGGCAAATGATTAAGGTTTGAGTATCGGCGACATTTGTCGCAGCTTTTGATGAACCTGGATGCGGTCGGCTTCCATGGAGATCCAAAAGTATCCCATTCTCGGTATAATTTGCATCGGGGCTCGAGCATTCATGTGGGGGCCGCGTGTACCACCATGTATTTCTCTCATGAGTTCCGTAGCCTCTTGTTTGCCGATGCATCGCGGGAGGGGGCCTTGATAACGCTTCTTGTATAGCATATTCCCAAAAGAACATAATGGGAGGCGAGCCGCTCTGTGGCCGAGAGACTTTTCGCTTTGATTCCTTCTTTATATTCCCCATCTTCATTTTGAAGGAGGCTTCTCCGTTCTTAAGGTACGATAGATCTGAGTGTACTGGGGATCAACGCCAGTTCGGCTTCGCTTCGATTTCAAAGCAATAAGCGGGATTTTCTCTTCTCCCGACTACGAATGGTTTGACGGACTTCCCTTCGGGTATTTCAACGAGGGAGGCTAGCGTTGCCCAGGCAGCATCTGCAAATCTGTTGCGATCTCTGGGCAAGTAATGAAAGATGATCTCCTTGAATTGAGTTACTAGCTCTTCCATGTAAGTGTGATATTTCTGTAGACCCGGGTCCACGGTCTTCCATTTGTTAGAGACCTGATTGATGATGAGGGCAGAGTCACCATACACCTCCAATTCCTTGATATTTCTTTCAAGGGCGGCTTCCAACCCGGCTATGCAAGCTTCATATTCAGCAGCGTTGTTGGTGACTTCGAAGTTCAACCTTACTGCTATGGGGGTGTGTTCGTCAGTAGGATCGACCAGAAGCATTCCTATTCCGTTCCCCCTTTTGTTTGACGCCCCGTCGAAGAAGAGTTGCCAGCGATTTTCTCCTTCTAGAGCAAAGATTCCATCATCGGGAAATTGAGGTTCAGGTCCTCGGGACTCATCACTTGGGAAATCGGCCAAATGTTCCGCCATTACGCGTCCTTTTACGGATTTCCTTGAAACATAAGTGATGTCGTATTCAGCCAAAAAGAATGACCATTTTGCCAACCTCATAGAGATGGAAGGCTTGTCGAACAGATATTTGATGGGGTCTATCCTTGAGACGAGATGTATCGGGTGAGACTGCATGTAGTGTTTCAACTTTCCCACTACCCAGACCAAACCTGCGCAAGTCTTCTCAAGACGAGTAATTGAGTTCGCTTCCTTGGAGCTTTTACGCTACGAAATAGATGGCGTTTCGACCTTGGAATCTTTCTTCTCTTGAGCTAGCATAGCCCCAATTGCGGTATCCGTGACAGGTTAGATATAGCAAGAGTGGCTTTTGCCGATGTGGTGGGCGAGAGAATCGGGGGATTAACAAGGTACGCCTTGATCTGTTCAAAGGCAAGGCGACATTCAGGAGTCCATTACGTGTAGGCATTTTTCTTCATCAACTTGAAGATCGGCTCGCGGATCGAGGTCGGTGATTTACAAAGCGGCTTATGTATTGCGGTCTTCCCATGAAGGATTTCACTTACGTCGGTGTCGGGGTGGCTTCATTTCAACTATCGCCTTGATTTTACGGGGATCCACTTCGATTCCCCGTTCTGTCACCATATATCCTAGCACCTTACCTTGTCTTACACCGAAGGTGCACTTGGCTGGATTCAGTCTCATGATGTGGTCTCGGAGGCGGCCGAAGAATTTTCTCAAATCAACAAAATGCTGGCCATCTGATCCTCTGGCATGTATTATCATGTCGTCCACATAGACCTCAATTTCTTTGTGGATCATGTCATGGAACAAGCCGTGTAGCTGCCCTTTGGTATGTAGCCCGGCATTCTTTAGTCCGAATGGCATGACCGTGTAGCAGTATGTGCCCCAAGGGGTTGTGAAGGCTGTTTTGGCTTGATCTTCTTCTGCCATTTTGATTTGGTTGTATCCGGCAAAACCGTCGACGAAGGATTTAACCTCATGGTTGGTCGTGGAATCTACCAAAATGTCGATGTTTGGCAGGGGGAAATCGTCTTTTGGACTGGCTTTGTTCAAGTCTCTGAAGTCTAAACAGCACCGGATTTTTCCGTTGGCCTTGGTCACCGTTACTATATTGGAAAGCCATGTAGGGTATTCAATGACCATGATGAACCCTGCCCTGAGCATCTTTTCTATCTCCTCCTTCACTTGTAGGGACCATTCGGGCTTAATTCTTCTTAGCTTCTGCTGCTGGCTTGACTTACGGGTCGAGCGGTATTCGGTGCTCAACTATAGAAGGATCGAGGCCTGGCATATCTTTATAGGACCATGCGAACACATCCACGAATTCTTTTAGCAGCTCAATTAGGGCGTCCCTTTCAGTCCCTTCGAAGAAACTACCAATCTGCGTCTCTTTAGGCTCTTCCGCAGTTCCCAAATTCACACTCGTCAAAATCTCTTCGGCAGCTTGGGCTCGATTTTCCTCTTTCCGGACAACCTGCTTAAAGATTTCTTTGATATATTGTTCGTTTAATTTGTCTGCTTCTTCATCTAGTGAATCATTATTAACTGTTTTTAGATTATTAGTTAATTCATCATTAGTTAAAGTGGCAATTAAGGGATACTCAGAAAGGTTCGTCATTTCATTGAGAGTAAAAGGGAATACAGTATTGGCTACAATTTCGTGGTCTTCAGGCGTGAGGCCCTCGGACGACTCGGAAGACTCAAACTCAACAATGAGAGACTCAGAGGACTTTACAAAGGTTGACACAAAGGGACGGGGGACCAATCCAAGTTTGGTGATCATTTCTTCTTTGGTCGCGGACGGGCCTGAGAGAGTTTCCCAATTCTTTAGCAGCATTTCTGTCAGGGGCCTCATGACTCGGGGGCTGTCTCTTTTCTGTTCTCCTTCCTCAGTCACTGCTATCATCTCTTTCTATGAACCAGGATCAATTGTGTCCGGCGTGCGAAAGCGAGCATGTGGATGTAGGGATCTTCCTCAATTGCAGGGATTTCTATCTCGTCACAATCTGACCGCTCAATCCAGATGTAAGGACGTATTGCGTCTCGATGTGTTGCTGGAAAAATCTCATGTCCCATACTCGAGCGGAAAGGCTTGGCAGGCAGTTCAGCAAGGAGGACGTCCCACACGACGTTCATGGATTCGAGTTGAGTATGACGATGCTTGTCGATCTTTATCATGAAAATTTCCTGACTTGGCAGGGTCAGAGAGTGGGTTTGAAGAATGGTGACAAAGCTGTGATTAGGAACCGGGGGTTTGTGTGCCTGTATCATGGCGGCGTTCAATGTTTCCTTCCAGTATGCCTCCAAATGTTGGAAATGACAATTGGATTTGATGAATCGGACTTCTTCGGAGTCTGCTCGCTTGAGTGCGTTGACATAGTTGGCATCACCGGATTCTGAGGGATTCTGGCGAGACTTGCCCCGATAGTCACTTGGTCGACTCGGAGGAGGTAGCCCCGGTGTCTGGCTAAGAGCATGCTTGGTAACGGTCTCGGCTTCGTTCCCTATGAGGAAGCTGTCGCCCCTTATGACTTCAAGGTCCCCTTGTCGGTTAATGAATTTGACGCATTGGTGGAGAGTGGAAGCTATGGCTTTCATGTGATGCAACCAAGGGCGCCCTAGTAGGGCTGTGAACTCGGAGGGGATATCCATTACATGGAACTTTGCCGGCACCATTTGGGTTTCGTACCAGAGTTCCAGAGTCACTGTCCCCAGGATGGGGCGGGACGTGCCATCATATGCCTTGACTGACCGGGTAGATGGGATCATGTGCCTTTCATTGATGCGCAGGGCCCGCATCATGCTGAGGGGCAGGACATTAACGGCTGATCCGTTGTCCACCAATACTCCGGGGAGCGATACGGTGTTGAGCTTAATGGTGATGTACAAAGCTTCATTGTGTTGGGAGACATCTCTTGGTAAATCTTCGTCGCGAGAAGGTGACCATGCGCCATATAGGTGAGGATCATAGATTTGGTCCTTGTCTCGGGATAGAGAGTCATTAAACCAGTCACTTCGTGCTTTTTTCTTGCGAGGTAGAGCCTTTGCTGAAGCCCCAGGGTTATACTGAGGCTTTTTATGGCGGTTGCCATCTCCGGTCAACATGTTGATTGAGTGGGAGCGCCAAACTGGCGTTGGTCTTTCTTTGTCGGTGTGCACTCGGGAGCTGGTCAAACTGAATCCTGGCCGTTCCCGCGGGGGGATAGATTTCTGATTGGCAGTAGAGTTACCCAGGTCCACAGTATTCTGGCATCCGAAAGTCTCAATTCTGTCGTTGGCAAGGCTTTTCTGCTCTTTTACCCCTGTTTGCTTTGGGGAAGACTGGCTGGAGTAGAGTACATAATAATCAAATCCCCCAGATGGCTCCCCGAGCGTACCCACACTGGTATCACCGGCCTCGAATCTCTCCTTCAATTTTTGCTGGGAGGAAATTTTCTTCTTCTTAGGGGGACGGTCCTCGTGTATCCAGTCCTGATAGTCCCTTTCAAGGCAATCGGGACAGTCACAGATATCCCACCAAATGTGTTCTACGGCTGGTGGCGGATTTGGGATCTCAGGTTGAGCGGCGCTGGAACGACTTTGAGTGGAACTGGTCCGGGGAGATCTGCTGTTGGGCTCATCTGGAAGCGAGTGGTTGGACTCCGCCGGATAATGAGAGACAGGCATATGTTTGTCCTTCAGGGTAGCCCCAGTCAGTTGGGAGATTGTTAAGGTTCCGAAGTGGCGTGTGGCCTCTTCAATCCAGGCTTGCTGTCTGTTCTGGCGTTCCTCCAAGGCTTTGATGGCTGACCATATTTCTTCCACTGTTTCTCGATTTTCATCACCCAGGCTGATATTTGCGGGATCATCACTTTGAGAGGGGACAACTGACAGTATGCCGAACTCTTTCGTCCCTAACTGCTGTTTGGGGGCCAGTTGCCCTGTAAGTCGACGGGCAGGAGTCCCGGCGGTGGAAACATAGGAATCTTGGGGCAGCATCTTGATGTATCCGGGACGATTAAGAAGAGGAGGAGAACCTTCTTCCTTCTTTGCGGTAAAAGTGCCATCGGAATTGAGACTGATAGTCAAACCATGACTTGCGACAACCCCCAGAAGGTCGCTAATTTGAGCCTCATGTCGAAGTCTCATCTGTTCTACCAACTGGATCCAATACTGGTCTGTCTGAGGGATTTTGGAGGGCGGAGTGACGTTGTCCCCATCATTACCGGCTGACGCAGACATTCTGAAACCCAGAGTCGGAACAAACGACGAAGCTGATGACGCGCTTGACTCTTCCCAACTGATCAAACGATGACCCGGTGTCCGGAACCAACCTTTGTGAGGAGCTGCGGGGGAAAGGACACGAAGGTTCAGATGTCTGGGAATGGAAGGAGGGTAGGTGTTTGGGCTTTAGGCTCATGCAACATGCGATTATTTGTTCACGTTTACTTAAAACATGTTTTATTAACCTAGTCGGTTGGAAAAGATTGCTCTTCTTTTTCGCAAACTACTCTGGATCCTGGATCAGTGGGCCCCGTCACTACGTCTATAAGCCCCTCGTATTCCACCTGTATTTCGACCTCCCAAGGTGGACAGCCCCGGGCGAGGGTCCTATAGGGCAAGCGGGTCCCACCGACCGAAAGAAAAACGATCCTAAAAGTCTGGCGGGTAATCGAGTCTTAACGAGCATTCGATGTAAATTACGGACAAAGCTGACGTCAAAAGTCAAGATCATGTCCGAGGGCTCGACGAAAAGTCGGCATGATTTGGACTGATAAGCGTCCACAATTGATCTTGACTTGTCGTCAGTTAAGCCGTAATTAGGCATGGAATAATCATTAATCCTTGATGACTCAGTGTCAATGCTGGGAGTCATTTGTGTGTGTGTGTGTGTGTGTTTTGGCCAAAATAATTTGAAACTTAGAAAAGTAAAAAGTGGGATATCTTTTTAAGACTTTAAAATGATCCCGTGATTTTTGGTGTGATTTTTGGGTTGAGATTTGGTACTCAAAAGATTTTTTGAAGTTGAAAACCATTTCTGCCAGAATGAAAAAGGCAGTGGACACTTGATTTTGAAATGGACTTTAGGGCTTGAAAACTCCAGAATCTGGGAAAAGTCCGAGAATTAAAAATGTTAAAAACAGCTTAAATAAGTTTTCTGTAAAAGAACTTCCCATTTTGGAGATGATTTGAGGGACCAAAACCTTCTGGAAATCTCAGATGTGAAATCTGGATTTCCAGAGACTGATGAACTGACCTTTAAAGGAAAATTTGAAATATGGAGTTTTACTCATGCAAAAAATAAAGTAAAAATATTTCTAGAAATATCTGGATGTTGGATACAAAAAGTGTTTTGTAGTCAACACCAAATTCCAAGTTTATCTGTGTACAAAAAATTAGACCATGGACTGGGGTCTTAGAAAATTGCTACTGGACAGCAACTTCTCAAGAAGGAAAAACATGATTTTAAAGGGGGTTTTGCATCCATGCTTGTCCCCATTTCCCTAGGTTTTGATTAGTGATCACTTGACATTTTAGTGGTGACTCAACTATATCAAACGATCCTTGGGGTACATTAGGACTAAGCATTTCATTTGCTTGGGAAGGGGAATTTTATCCTTTGAAAATGAAGATTTGATGTATGAAAATGGTTTTTAGGGTTTTGAAAATGCATTTGCAAGTAAGTAAGAATACTTTGGAGAGAATTTTGATCCTTGTAGAAGATCAACCATGGAGATGAACTTCCATGGTGATCTTCTTGGATCTAGGGCAAGAAGATGAACAAACTACATTTTGGAGTTTGAAAATGCATGCATGGATGAGAGAATTTTAGGGTAAGGAGAGGGAGGTTATACCTATCTTCTTTGTGTTTTGTGTTTGAATGGATTCAAAGGCTTGAATGTGTTTAGGGCTTGAAAGTGTTTAGGGTTGATGATTTGAGTTGGTTAAAGAGAAAACAAGTAGATAACAATGAAGTCCTCTATGTTTTCTCTCTAATCCTCCTCCTAAGGGGTGATTTGAGCTTGGATTGGTGTATGTATGAGAGTATGTATGAGAGTGTTTTGAAGTGTTTGTGAGTGAGTGAGATTTGGGAAAGATTGGAGAGAAAATGGTGGCAATTCAAGTGAATTCCCACTGTTTTCTCTCTATTTTCCTTGATGTCTTTATTCTTTGTGAGTGATTTGTGTTCCTCTTTCTCCTTTATTTTTGTGACTGGAGGGCTCAATTTATAGCCCTCTGAAAATTGCAATCATGTCCGCGCGGATGGGATTGGTGGCGTGCACTGTTCATTAAATGCTACTCCAGGCTTTGGACAAGAGGAATAATCTTTTTTAAAATTCAAATTAACAACGGATTATGTTTCTGACCATTTCTTTTTGGTTTTTCTTATTTCTTTTGCTTTTTTGATTCTTTTTCTTGGTTTATCCTTTTTTGGCAATCCCTAATCTACCCTTACTTGCTTAGAAATGTTAGGAATGTTAGGAATTGTTGGAAATGTTATAACTTTCGTTAATTTTCTAACGAAAATTCTAACAAGCTCAAATTGGAGCACTTACACCAGCCTATATACTAAGTAATACTTAAGTAAATTCTAGCACGCGGTTTCAAAAGATAAACAAGCGGTTTCCAACATGGGGTTTATAGTTAGCATGCGGTTTGAAACATAAAATATATGCGATTGATAACAAGCGGTTTCAAACACGTAACATGCGGTTGAGAATTGAAGCAGTTCTAAATGTAAAACAAAATCCAAAATTTCAGAAAATTTTCTAAGTATGAAAAACAAGATTGAAAATCAAGGCAATCCAAAACATAAGAAATTTCTGAAAAAGGAGATGAACAGTCTCATGAATGCATGAAGAACACGAAGAACACGAAGAACAGAGATTTAACAAAAGTTAACCAAAATCAACAAATGATATGTCAAAATGATCACATTGGACAGTAGATTAATAATATAACAATAAAAATTCATACTTTGTCCAGAATCATCACGAAATAGCAAAAACATGAAGTGGGTTTTCGAAAATGAAAAACCTAAAAGTTCAAAATTAGTACCCAAAACAGCTATTGATCATGAAATAAAGTACATAATCATAATCTAGGCATGAATCCGAACAAAACCTAACTAATTTTACACAAAATGATCAAGAAATGAAGCAACAGTGAGCAAAAATCAGTTTAAGGTGTTCGAAACCTTCAAGGTTCAACAATGGCAGTTCTAAGCAAGTATGATTTGCAGAAAGTTAAGGAGATTAAGGTTAGCAATCATACCATGTCGAAGAAAGGCTTCTTTGGTGCCATTGAAGTTTTGAAAAACTTAAAGATTTATGAAGGTTTTGAGAGGAGAGAGAGAATGAGTTTGGTAGAAAACTGACACTTGAAGGTACGAGGGTGAGAGAAGACAGTAGATAAAGTTGAAATTGTAGGGGATGTCTTCTATTTATAGGCAGGTTTGGGGGTTAGGCAGCTGAAGGGACAGTTTCAATTTCCCACAGGGTGAATCATTACAAAGGTTACACCCTTTCAGCTTCAACACATCAGCCAATGATGGCTGACTTGAAGGCCAATTAATGCCAATGTTCCCTTTGCATTAAATGCATTTAAATTTTGAAATTTTGAGGGAAAACATTTGCAAAACTACCCTTATGCAAAAAATAAGGACTGAAAAATAAATAAGGAAAACATACCTGGTCCACGTGTCAAACATGTAAAATAAAAAAAAATGAACATTTTTTTATTAAATAAGAGATAACAAAAATACTTTAAGTTGAAATGCGGTTGAGATCCATGCGGTCAGTGCTGCAGCAAGCGGTTTGGAAATAGGCAATTGGCTGTAAGCGATTGACTGTATACAGTTTGATACACGCGGTTTCGACAGGGTGAGGTTTGAATCCTCAACAGGAATTTCAACCTATACTCAACACACAAGTTAGCAAATAAAAAGAATGGACTCATTTAAGTTCAAGCATACCCATTTCTCCTCTGAGGAAGGAAAACCTCTTGGAGTCCAGAGCTTTGGTGAGGATATCAGCAATCTGGTTGTCTGTCCCCACTTACTCTAGATGGATATTCCTCTTTTTCATATGATCTTTGAGGAAATGATACTTGATATCTATATGCTTGGTCTTGGAATGCATGACAGGGTTGTTGGAGACTAAAATTGTTGAAGTGTTGTCACACATGATAGGGCAATTTCCTTCTTCAATTCCATAGTCTACCAACTGCTACTTCATCCAAAGGATTTGACAGCAACAACTTACAGCAGCAATATACTCAGCCTCTGTGGTTGACACTGAAACTGAAGCTTGCTTCTTGCTGGCCCAAGCAACTAGTCTATTCCCAAGGAAATGACAAGTCCCACTAGTGCTTTTCCTATCAATAGTACAAGCTGCATAATCTGAATCTGAATAACCTATGAGATCGAAGTTTGAATCTTTGGAATACCAAAGTCCAAGGTTAGTGGTTCCAGATAAATAGCGGATTATAGGCTTGACTGCAATTAAATGTGCTTCTCTAGGATCTGCTTGATAGCGTGCACATACACAGACACTAAACATGATATCGGGCCAACTAGCAGTTAAATAAAGTAATGAGCCGATCATACCTCGATATAAGGTTTGATCAAACTTCTTACCTTTTAAATCTTTATCTAGCTTATTGTCGGTGGCCATTGGAGTATCATATGCTTTTGCATTCTCTAATCCAAACTTCTTTATTAAATCCTTGGTGTATTTAACTTGGCTGAGGAAAATACCTTCTTCGCATTGCTTGATTTGAAGCCCGAGGAAGAATGTTAACTCTCCCATCATGCTCATCTCAAACTTGCTTTTCATTAGCTTTTCGAAACGCTTACAAAGTAACTCATTAGTAGAACCAAAAATGATATCATCAACATATATTTGAACAAGTAAAGTATGATCATTGTATTTGGCAATAAAAAGAGTTGTATCGATTTTATCGCGTTTAAATCCTTTTTCTAGTAAAAATTTAGAGAGAGTCTCATACCCTGCCCTTGGAGCTTGCTTAAGTCCATACAAAGCCTTCTGGAGTTTGTAGACATGATAGGGAAATTTGGAGTCTTTAAATCCAGGCGGTTGGGCAACATACACGGTCTCTTGCAGTTTACCGTTGAGGAAAGCACTCTTTACGTCCATTTGATATAACTTGAAATGCTTGAAAGAGGCATAGGCTAAGAAGATTCTGATAGCTTCCAATCTTGCAACTGGAGCAAAGGTTTCATCATAATCGATTCCTTCTTCTTGCCTATATCCTTGTGCAACCAACCTTGCTTTATTCCTTGTGATGCTTCCATTCTCTTCCATCTTATTCATAAACACCCATTTAGTTCCTATCACTCCTTGATCCTGAGGTCTAGGCACCAATGTCCAGACCTTGCATCTTTCAAACTGGTTAAGTTCTTCTTGCATAGCAACGACCCAACTGGAATCTTGGAGTGCTTCATCAATCTTCTTGGGTTCAACTTGAGATAACATAGAAGTATGCTCAGCATAGTTCGATCTCCTTGTTTGAACACCGGAAAATAGATCACCAATCACATTAGAGAGAGGGTGACTGCTGACTTCACGAACCTCCAGGGGTAAGTCTGGTTGGACTGAGGTTTGCTGAAGATCTTCAATTGGAGCATCGTTAGATCCTTCAGCGAAGTCATGGAAGGTAAGTTGATGAAGAGGTTCAATAAACTGGATGGGGGAATTCTCAACATCTTCTTCCGTTGGAGTTGCATCTGGAGTAGGAACTTCAGGTGCGGTTTCAAATGTGCGGTTTGAGGGAATTTTAGTTGAAGGTGCTGGATTTTGCGATTGAGGTTCAGGTGCGGTTCTAGAGGGTTCACCTGTTTCATTATGCTCAGCAAAATCATCAGTAACATTTGGAGCCAAATGTGGCTCAAGGAGAGAATGCTCATCGAATGTAACATGGACAGACTCAACTATCTTTAAACTAGTTTTATTAAAAACACGAAAAGCTTTTAAATGTTTAGCATACCCAACAAAAATACCTTCATCGACCTTGGCTCCGAATTTACCTCTATTTTCTCTTCCGTTGTAGAGGATAAAGCATTTGCAGCCAAAGATTTTGAAGAATGCAATGTTGGGGGGTTCTTCCTCTCCATAGCTCATATGGAGTCTTGTTATAGGTTTTGTTGATGAGGAAGCGGTTCTGAGTGAAGCATGCTGTGTTGATTGCTTCAGCCCAGAAATACTGAGGCAGCTTGGCTTCAGATATCATTGTCTTTCCAGCCTCAATCAACGTCCTGTTCTTCCTTTCCACAACTCCATTTTATTGTGGAACACCAGCAGTTGAGAAATTGTGATCAATCCCATGGTCATCACAATACTGAGCAACACCGTTGTTCTTAAATTCTGTTCCATTATCTGATCAAACACTAATGATGTCATCTTCTTTTTTAGTTTGGAGCCGTCTAAAAAGGGAGGTTAAGATGTCATAGGAATCGTCCTTAGAAATTATCATCTCAACCAATGTATATCTTGAATAATCATCCACCACCACTAAAGTATATCTACTTCCTCCAATGCTGGCAGTGGTAACGGGTCCAAACAAATCTATGTGAAGCAGTTGTAAGCATCTTGAAGTTGATGGAGCGGTCTTCTTTGGTGAAAGGCAGCCTTGATTGCTTACCAAGTTGACATGCACTGCATTTTTCTGGATGGTGGTCAGCCACTTTGGGTAAATCACGAATGAGGTTTTTCCTTCCAATCTTTGCTAGATACTTGAAGTTCAAGTGACTCAACCTCTTGTGCCATAGCCAACTATTTTCGCTCACATTTTTAGCTACAAAACAGAGATTAGTAATACTACATGCAGAGTCTAGATCAATAATGTAAATATTACTCTTACGAATCCCTGTGAGTAGGGTGATTCCGGAAATGCTATCTTTAATAAAGCAATTTGATGACGTGAAGTTGCAAAGCATTCCTTTGTCGCAAAATTGAGAAATTGAAAGGAGGTTGTGCTTGAGTCCTTCAACAAGAGAAACCTTCTCAATGGTTAGGTTTCCTCTCCTTATTACACCATACCCAATGGTCTTGCCTTTGTTGTTGTCACCAAAGGTTACAGACGGACCACTTGCTTCAATGACATCTTCAAGTAATGATCTATCTCCAGTCATATGTCTTAAGCAGCCACTGTCAAGATACCATTCATTATCCTTGGAGTGACCAGCCATTAAGTAGAGGACCTGAAATGTAAACATTAAGAACGAGGTCCCCCTTTATTCCTTGGGTCCTGAAGTTAGCAACCTTTAATGACACACCTGTTTGACAGAAGGAGGTTTACTCTTCCTGGCATTGGGTGTGAATCGCAAAAGGCATTCTGCAGCCTTGTGACCTAAAACATCATGCACAGAGCATTTATAAAAGCTACAAGCATCATGAGGTTTTACTAACTCCTTACTTTTCTTAGGAGTTGCATGCGGTTTGGGAATAGCGGTTTCATCCTTGACAAAGGTAACTGTCTTTGGTTTGACCGCGGTTTTTCTAGGAACGCTCTTCTTGCTTTTGAAGGCAGAAGGAGCAGTCGAAGAAGAAGGGCGGTCAGCCTTGCAGTTGACAGCATCACCTACTCCACCAAAAGCGGTTGAGGTAGAGGTGCGGTCTGCTGCATAAGACATTTCATCTGCATCATCATTCTCAGAATCATTTCCTTTCATCTGAGAGTTTTTTCCAAACTGTTTCTTTGGGTAGACATAATGGAAGTTAAGTGGAGCCTTTTGTTCCTGTCCTTTACCCTTAGAAACAACATGCTTCCCCTTAGAAATTTCTTTAGTTAGTTTTAAAATTTCCTCATCCTTTTCACAGCAGGATGCACACTTCTCCTTTTCACCAGTTTGGAATCCCATGCCTTCTTTAATTCCACTGGCCATTTGGGAATCTATAATTTGATCCATGGTGACTTGTGACTTTTTCCACCCATCAATGATCTTTTGGAGATCGAGTTTCTGGGCAACTAGGTCATCATTCCTAAATTGAAGTGCAGCAACCTTAGTTTCAAGGATGCGGTTTTGGTCAGCAAGAGGAGTCATACTTTTGATTTGGTCCTTAAGATTTGAAATTTCAGACCTCATCACAGTTTTCTCCGTCTTGTACTGAGAAATTTCATCATAAGCTAATCCTAAAGCTTTCTTAACATTTGAGAATTTTTGGATCATCATTTCTGCTTCCTTGAACATCCTTTCATGTTCCATGGGAGAAACTTCTTCCGCCACCTTTTTCAAAATTTTCTTCTTTGGAATTATTTTTGAAGGTGGAGCATTTGTAGAAAAAATAGGACGTGAATACGAACAGTTTCCTATCTTAATGCTTGGAGTAAGTTTGACATCTCCATCCAATTTAAAATTTGGAATTTTTGCAGAAACCTCTTCATCCTCCATATCTAGCGACTCGATTGACTCAGTATCTGACTCATCGGAAGCATCTGCAACTAAGCAGAGATTAACCTCTTCGGTTTCTTCATCACTTCCATCATCAGAGTCTGTTTCAATCCAAGTTGCTAATTCCTTAGAATTCTCTTCCTCCTCAGCAACCATTCCCTTGCGACGAGAAAATTTCGCAGGAGAGGTTTTCTTTTTCATGTATTCATATTTAGGCTGTGGACACTCAGATGCAAAGTGACCAGGTTTTCTACAGTTGTAGCAAACTAGATCACTCTTTTTCTTTGTATCTGCAGCCTTAGAAAACGTTGCAGGAGGTTTGCCTTTAGAAAATGATTTTGTGAAAGGTTTTGAGGATTTTCTAAATTTTTGAAATCTTTTCACAAACATGGCAAAATCATCATCATCCATTTCAATGAGTAATGAGGTTGATATGGAAGGATCTGCGGTTTGATTGGATGTGGTTGGTTTCTCCTCATGTTCCACGACGGACATGGAAAGCGATTTGGTTTTCCCTTCAATCTCTTCAATATGATTTAATTTGAGTTCATAGACTCTAAGATTTGCATACAAGTTACTTAACAACCAAGTATTCAAAACTTTGGAGTCTTCTAGAGAGGTTGCTTTATTTACCCATCTAGAACCTAAAGCAGCTAGGAAAGTCATATTGATTTCCTTATCAGTTAAAGTCTTGCCAAGAGATCTACAAGCATTAACTACCTCAACATAGCGGTCGTAGGTCTGACGCAAGGTTTCGTTGGATTTTCTGTTGAAGTTGTTGTAGGATCTTTCAACAGCATATAATTTGTTCTCCTTGCATTCGTCATCACCTTCGAGGTAGCTCTCTATGGCATCCCACATCTGCTTTGCGGTTTTGAGATACATCACTTTTTGAAGGGTTGAAACGGGAAGGGTTCCAGAAATGATGTGCCTCGCCTTGCTGTCCAAGGCAGCTAATCTCTTCTCTTCATCTGACCACTCGCCTTTTGGCTTTTTAACTTCTGGAGTTTCTGCACTGGTGGCTGCATCTGTGTTGGCCTTCATGGGAACGAACGGGCCATTGATCACGCATTCCACCAGCATTTCATCAATAGTCTCCAAATGAATAAGCATTCGGCACTTCCAGATGTCGAAGTGGTCTTCGTCCAAAATTGGAATGTGTGAATAGTTAACAGTTGTCATCGTTTTTGAGTTTGCCATATTGAATCGGCACACAAGCTGTTAAGCTTGAAAAACAGTGGTTTTATAAATGTGTTTAGCTCTGATACCACTTGTTGGTCCCAAAGGTGGCAACAAGAGTGAAAAACAGCTAGAGGGAGGGGGGTGAATAGCTGTTTCAAAATTTTCACCCTCTTTTAAAAACTAAACCTCTAAGCTTACAAAACCGCTTGCAGTTGATAATAAACTGCAAGTAGAGATGTAAAATGCACAGCGGAATATTTGAAGATACAAAGCGGTTTTGAGGTGCGGTTTGTAAAGCGGTTTTGATAGTGCGGTTTCAGTGAGTGCAGTTTACAAACAAGTGAGGTTTTGACAATGTTAACTCCAAACACAACTCTTAATAATGGATAACTACAATTAAGATCAAACAGAGAAAAAGGTAGATAATTAATAAGCACAAGAAATAATAAATGCAGAAATGTAAGAACGCAATATTTGGAGTGGTTCAATCGATAAACGATCTACGTCCACTACCAAGATGGTTAGTCTTGGATTTCTAAGAGAGATTTTATATTGAGTATATGAGAGATTACAAAGTACAATGAGTAATACTCAAATCTAAAATCTTTTCTATGAAGAACAAATCCTAGACTATAACCAGTGTATCTCAAATGAATAATCTATGTGATTAAACAAGTGAGGTGTGTGTGTGTATTCAAAATCAAGGCTCTTTGAATCTAAGATATGGAGAGCACAATGATTCTTGATGTTTATAAGGCTTGAAATCTGGGCTGGGATATATTTCTTGAAGTAGAAGATGAAGATTCAAAGGGTTGAATAATTTCTAGGCAGAGCTTCAGCTTCTATGGACACAGCTGTTGCAAGGACAGTACTGGTGCTTTCCCATTGGTCCACAATATCCACTTTTGTCCTTAGGAACTGTAGTTGCAGGTAAAGCTGATCAGACCTCAGCTGCAATTAAGGTGGTTAGGACATCTGTCACCTTTTCAAGATCCTTGCAGATCTTTTCTGACATTGAATCACGTGACAAGATTTAGTGGTTGACTTTCATTATTGCTGACGTGGATTTCAACGGTCAAATGTGGTTCACTTCAAGTCTTTAATCATTGGATGCGGTCTGGTATACAAGCGGTTAGGGAAGTGCGGTTGACTACACCAGAGGAGGTTACAAAGTGCGGTTGGCATTTGGAACAGCACAAGTGCGGTTCACAAATGCAATTGTGCTGCAGCTGTTCAAAGGGCGGTTTCAGATAAAGGAATTCCACCAAGCAGTTGCTAGGAGCGGTTAGCAAGGTGCGGTTGATAGTGTTGTCTGAAACTTTTTGAACTGCAACCTCATATTTAATGACTCTTGTGCCAGTCTTCAAGCCTAATTTTAACCTATTATATAAAATGGACTTAGCTAAAAAATTGAAGTCTAAGCTTCATTACATAGGGTCCTAAAGTCCTTAAAATAGACAGGAGGTTATGGTATCAATCAAATCTAATCTAAAAAATAGAAGGGTTAAAACATGTATACCCAACAATCTCCTTCTATTTGATTGATGCCATTACCTACTACAGCAAAAGCAAACATTGTACTTGGTGGCAAATACTCAGGGAGAGCTGGGAACGAGATCACACTCCACAGACATGGAACAATTTCACCCGGAGTTTCAGGGAGCACTTTATACCTATGGTCACGAGAGATAAGAAAGAAGCAGAATTTCTGAAGCTGTGACAGGGAACAATGTTCGTGGCTCAGTACTCAGCGAAGTTCACGGAATTGGCAAGGTATTGTCCTCATCTTGTACCGGAGGAGCAAAGGAGAGTATATAGATTTCTGAAGGGATTGAGGCTAGAGTTCAGAAAATAACTACTAACTCATGACTTTCCCAACTACCAAGTGATGGTAAACATGGCTTACAGAATTGAGAATGACATCGAAGAGCACCGAGGCAAGCATGAAGGTGGTGGATTCAGGTCTAAGTTCTCGGGTCAAGGTTCAGGTCAGCAGCGGGGTCAGCCAAAGCCTCCAACTCTTGGAGGGGCTAAAGGAGGAAGTGCTAGCGATTCTTTTCGTCCGACACCCAGCAAAGTTGGTATTGTTTGTAATTGGTGTAAGAAGATGGGACATTCGGAAGATAACTGCTGGAGCAAGCAAGGAAAGTGTATGAGTTGCGGAGAAGCGGGGCATTTCAAAAGAGACTGTCCTAGAATTAACCGAGGTCAGAATGCGGGTGGAAGACCGCAGGGGGTCCAGCCAAGGAGTGGTGTTAAGAGGGACGTGGAAGGAAAACCTAAGGAGAGAGTCCCGGGTAGGGTGTTTGCCTTGGGACGTGGCAAGGTAGATCCGTCAGCGGTCATTAGAGGTATAGTCCCTGTCTCAGGGGTCAGGGCTCGTATTCTTATTGACCCTGGATCGTCTCATTCATATGTGGCATCTCATTTTGCATTCACATTGCATAAATTGCCTAAGCTGCTACCTTATGTGTTAGAGGTGTCTACTCCCGTGCGAGAGTGCCTCGAGTCTTCTCTGATTTATCATGATTGTGAAGTGCTTATATGTGGGCATGTGTTGCCAGTGGATTTGGTAGAGTTACCAATCCGAGACTTTGATGTTATTTTAGGCATGGACTGGTTGAGCTATTGTCATGTCTTAGTAGATTGTCCCAAGAAGCGCGTCACCTTTTCTATGCCTAATGTGCCTGTATTTGTCTTTGATGCTGATAAGTCATTGTTTGACATACATGTGATATCTGCATTAAAAGCTAAGAAATTGTTATCAAAGGGGTGTGAGGGTTATTTGGCTTACGCGGTAGATGTTCGTAAGAAATCTCCCGAGTTGTCGCAGGTGCCAGTTGTGAATGAATTCAGTGATGTGTTCTCAACTGAGTATGCTATGCCTCCTGATAGAGAGGTGGAATTTTGTATTGATCTTTTACCTGGTACCTCACCCATCTCTAAGGCTCCGTACAAAATGGCTCCAGCCGAGCTTTAAGAGTTGAAAGTTCAGTTGCAGGAACTACTTGACCGGGGTTTCATTCGTCCCAGTGTGTCACTATGGGGAGCGCCAGTGTTATTTGTCAGAAAGAAGGATGGTACGCTACGGTTATGTATTGATTACAGGTTGTTGAATCAAGCCACTATCAAAAACAAATATCCTTTGCCTCACATTGATGACCTCTTTGATCAACTCCAAGGGTCGGTTATCTATTCCAAGTTAGATTTGCAAAGTGGTTATCATCGGTTGAAAATCAAACCAGAGGACATCTCCAAAACTGTTTTCAGGACGAGGTACGGACATTATGAATTTCTTGTGATGCCTTTTGGATTGACTAATTCACCTGTCGTGTTTATGGATATGATGAACCGAATTTTCAAGCCGTATCTTGATAACTTTGTTGTGGTTTTTATCGATGACATCTTGGTATACTCCAAATCCCGGGAAGAACATGAGGAGCACTTGAGAATCGTCTTATCCGTGCTTCGTGAGAAACAACTGTTCGCCAAGTTCAACAAATGCGAGTTTTGGCTTGAGCGGATTTCTTTCCTTAGCAATATCGTATCAGGTGAGGGGATTACCGTAGATCCTGCGAAGATTGAGGCAGTAGTCAACTGGAAACAGCCGTCTACAGTGACAGAGGTTCGCAGTTTTCTTGGCTTGGCGGGATTTTATCAGAGGTTTATTGAGGGATTCTCGCGGATTGCAACTCCGTTGACTCGATTGACTAGGAAGGAGGTACCTTTTATGTGGGATGCGAAGTGCGAGGCTAGCTTCACTGAATTGAAGAAGAGACTGACTTCGGCTCCGATCCTTACATTGCCAGATGGTTGCGAGGATTTTGTCATTTACAGTGATGCTTCTAAAGAGGGATTGGGGTGTGTTCTTATGCAAAGGGGAAAAGTAATTGCGTATGCTTCACGGAAATTATCACCAGCGGAGCAAAATTATCCTACCCATGATATGGAATTAGCGGCTATTGTATTCGCCTTGCACAAGTGGAAACACTACTTATACGGAGCTAAATTTGAGATATTCACGGATCATAAGAGTTTGAAATACCTGTTTACCCAGAAGGAGCTGAACAACAGACAGAGGCGATGGTTAGAGCTCCTGAAGGATTATGATTGTATCATCTCGTATCATCCGGGGAAAGCTAACGTGGTGGCTGATGCGATTAGCCGTAAGGCTCACCTATCATCATTGAGATCTCGGGAAGTGAAGAGTCACATGTTATTTACGAATGTGAGAGTTGTTCCAACTATATACGGAGATCTTTTGGAAGCGCAACAGAGTGATGTGGAATTGAAGAAAATCCGGGAGAAGTTGCAAGATGGAAAGGCAGGAGAGTTTTTATTGAATCAAGAGGGGATTTTAACATTCAAAGGCCGAATTTGCGTTCCTTCGTCTCCGGAGATTAAAAGACAAGTGTTGGAAGAAGGCCACAAGTCCAAGTTCGCCGTTCACCCCGAAAGCACTAAAATGTATCAAGATCTGAAGAGAGGGTATTGGTGGAATGGTATGAAAAAGGAGATTGCGGAGTTCGTGTCAAAGTGTCTAACGTGTCAACAAATCAAAGCGGAGCATCAACGACCGGCGGGATTGCTTCAACCATTGGAGATTCCGGAGTGGAAATGGGAGGGCATTTCGATGGATTTTGTCACGGGATTGCCTCCTACGCCTAAGAAGATGGATGCTATATGGGTGATCGTGGATCGGTTAACCAAGTCTGCACATTTTCTACCTGTTTCAATCAAATATTCCTTGGAAAGGTTAGCTCAGCTATACATCCGCGAGATAGTGAGATTACATGGAGTACCTGTTACTATTATGTCAGATAGGGATCCGAGGTTTACCTCTCGGTTTTGGAGAGCATTACACGAAGCTTTGGGGTCTAAATTGAGTTTCAGTACCGCATTTCACCCTCAGACCGATGGACAAACGGAGAGAACCATTCAGATTCTCGAGGATATGCTACGAGCTTGTGTGATGGATTTTCAAGCATCGTGGGAAGATCATTTACCTCTTGTGGAATTTGCCTACGACAACAGTTATCAGTCCAGTATCGAGATGGCACCGTATGAGGCACTGTATGGGAGGAAATGTCGGTCTCCAATCTATTTAGATGAAGTTGGTGAGGCGAGACTTTGGGGTCCAGACTTAGTTAGAGACTCAACCGAGAAGATTAAGGTGATTCGTGACAGGTTAAAGATAGCCCAGAGTCGACAGAAGAGTTATGCCGATACGAGAAGACGGGAACTATCATTTCAGGTGGGTGACTCCGTATTTTTGAAGATTTTGCCAAGAACGGGTATTAAAAGGTTTGGCAATAAGGGGAAATTGGCACCGAGGTTCATTGGACCGTTTGAGATTCTAGAGAGGGTGGGTGAGTTAGCCTACCGCTTGGCTCTCCCTCCATCTCTTTCTTCACTCCATGACGTGTTTCATGTGTCGATGTTACGGAAGTATTGTTATGACCCTTCGTATATATTGAGTTCGCCTCCCGAGGATGTTAGAGCGGATATGACCTATGTGGAGGTTCCATTGAGGTTTCTAGAGCGACAGGTTCGAGAATTGCGTACCAAGAGCATCCCCATGGTTAAGATCTTATGGAAGAATCACACTATCAAGGAAGCTACTTGGGAATTGGAAACGGAAATGAGGGAAAAGTATCCGAGTTTGTTTGATCCTTCCGGTAAGTGATAGTCAAATTCGGGACGAATTTTTCTTAAGGGGGAGTGAGTGTCACGACCCTAACCCTAGGCACTGTTTGGTCACACGTGGAGCACGTGGGAATGGGGGGTGCACTTCATTTTCTATGATGCATTACTTGGTATTTTGGGTTCATGACATGATCATTGGTTTGCTAGTTCCATGGTTATGTGTTTATGAGAGTTATAAATTCATTTTGTTACATAATGTTTACGTGAATTAAATGGGAAATGATGTGAGGAAGATATCCTACTTGGAATTATAAATGGAAGGGATTATGAAAGTAGTAGGGTCTTTAGAGTAATTATAAGTGTAGGGGCTTAATTATAGTTAGTTGGTAATTGGAGGGGCTTAGTGTAAAATGGATATATTAAATTTATCAAGAAGCTTCTTTTATACTCCACTCTTCTTCCCTCAGTTCTTTTTCTTCCATGGAATTCTAGAGAGCTCCCAAACCCTAACTTACCTTCTAAAAATTATAGAAAATCATCCGGCAATCTGTTCTTCAGTTTGAGCACGGATTATTGATCACGTCGTGGAGTAGAACTCATCTAGCCGGATAAATCTTCTTGTTGTTTTTCCATATTTTGGGGTAAGTTATTATGATTTCCTTTCTATGTTGTGCATATGAAGTTAATTGATGTTCAAAGGTGTTATAAATGGTATTGAACTTGTTGTATCATCTTCCTTGGCTTGGAAAATTAGGTAGAAAGGGGTTAGGTTGAAGAACATGGTAAAGAGGGCAATGGAATAGTGGGTTAGCTTTGGGGATAGGTGTGGTATAGGTGTTTTATGGCCTGGATTGAGTCTTGCTAGGGGTTAAACTGGTATATGGACTGATTTTAGTTGGGTTGGTATAGTTTGGTGAAGTTGGAACTTGGTTTTTGGTCTTGGCTGGTGCTGATGTTCAACATCAGCAACATTTCTGGTGTTGGGCACGACTCGTGCCCTGGAGCACGAGTCGTGACCCTCAACTTGGAGTCGTGATACATAGTCGTGAGAATTTAAGCAGTCGTGCTGGGGTTTGGCATGACTCGTACCCTGGATCACGAGTCGTGCCCAGGACTGGTGTAGGGTATGAATTTCAAGCACCGTGGAACCTAAGCAATCTAGTTCGGATTTGATCCTTCCTTAACTATAATCCTAGAGCAACATTGGTACTCTACCATGGCAATTTAAATAGACCAAAATGATATTGGGAAAGTCATTAAATCTTGCTTTGAAAATGGTTGAAAGCCATGGTAAAACTTTAACCAAAGTTGATAAAACTTGGTATTTGATTATGTAACCTTTAAAGAAGTTGTGTAATGTTATATGATGAATGCGTAGGGCTACTTGTATGGCATTTTATCTCTACGTGGTTAGCTATGGATGGTTATTTGTTAAAATGGTGCGTGAAATACATGTTGCACGACATCATTGGATTGATCATGAGTATGTATGCCATATGTGGATTATTTGTGACTCAATAGTGTTTATATACATGTTACACTATTTGAGGATTGAACATGAGTAATTGTACCATGTTATATATTGTTATCCCAATGTGTGGATTTAATTTCAAGTAACTGTTATGTACTTGAATGTGATTATGAATGTGATTGATATCAGCTGATTATTGGGGTATAATGGAATACAATCACTTATGAGAAATTGTTCCATAAGGTGCTCGGATTACATTATACCTGTGACCTCCTCCCCCACTGTGGCCACAGATGGGGGTTCAGTTACTATGGATATGCTTAAGCAGTTCATAGGACACTGATACCTTACATGGTTCCCTGAAAAATGGGTCTTGTAAGGCGTGAATAGGCCTAAGCCGTTCACAAATAAAGTGGGTTTCATTCCCAATGTAGTACGACTTATTGTTCAGACGGTAAAAGGTAAGGTCAGGTAATGTAATGTGTTTAACGCTTTCCAAATATGATGTTGAGCAACTTGTTTACTTGTTGCATATTATTTGGCATCTTGCTGCATGCATAATAGCTTACTGAGATTCTTTCTCACCCTGTCTCCCTTTAATTTTTTTAGATACCGCTGAGACAGGAGGTCAGGATCGGTGAGGCCGGGGCCAAGTTGGATCTCTTTTGGTTGTCAGGGTACGTTTTGCTAGGAGGGGAGAATTATGTTTTGGCTTGTTATTCTTTTGGGGCAAGTTTGTGTATAACTTTTATAAACATTTTCAAAACTTGGCTTTGTAAATAATGGTTGTGATTGCTTGTAAATATGATGGTATGAATCTTTAATTTTAAGGTGTGATGAATCAAAGCAGGTTGTTATCTCAAACAGGTTCTTAACGCTTCCATTTAGGAAGGTCATGTCAAAATTTTCTTAAAAACTCACTTGATTTAAATGGTTTTATACAAAGGGGTTACAATTAAGATGAGTAGAGTTTGGGAACCCTCCAGCCGAGGCACGAGTTTATAGGTCCCGGGGTTGGGGAGGCCCCACATCTTAAACCCCTATAAAATACCTGATAGCTTTCAGTATTTCAGAGGTCCCCGATCCCCGATCGAAAACACACAACATACACAATTTGTTGGTTTCTTTCCACGAAAGTCTCCTTCAAATCACTCAAAAATAACTCCTAAATTCGTCCATCAACCACGTTGATTGACGAACATCAAGGCTCAAGCCTAACATCAAGGCGAAGCTCTGCCCAAATCACTTCTCGACCGAGAAGACATCTTAGAACTACGTTCTAAATCAAATACTTTCCAAACGCTAGGTAAATTCCTATACTTTTATTCTTCTTCTCAACCTCTCTATTGGCTTTTAGAGTAGTGTAAGTCTATCAAAAGGATTAGCCTAGAGTCCCTTCAATCCATGGAGGAGATCTCGAAGCATACAATCCGACATTCCTAATCAAGAAATTGATTAGGATTTTCTTGTTCCTTTATTTAATTAATAATTGATTAAATTGATAATACTCGATTGGCAAGACCGATCTCCGGATTGGGTGGAATGGGTGCTCCTCGACCTTCTCATTTCATAACTTAACCCCCGAACACAATCTCTTTAAAATCAAAAAGGTTTTTCTTATTGTTTTCCTAAATAAATAATAAATGGCGACTCTGTTATTCATAAAATATCAATGCTACAATTATCATCGTCTTTCACATGAGGAAACGTTGTGTTTGATGTAGTCTAACACTATCTTTAATAGGATAGCAATAAGGGCTATGTTGGCATAACTGGATTCTTGTAGGGAAGAATGATAAGTCAAGATGGGATTTATCCCTTATAAAGAGAGATAATTGCTTGGGCCCCTCGATGAATAGTGTTGATGAAATGTATGGCCATACTCAAGAGATCTGATTGAGATCAAATACACTTGGATTATCAACATATTCGGAGTCGAGAAAGCATTGAACAATATAAGTTGACGTGGACCATGACTTATGTTCAATATGACATCGTGAGATAAAGGGATTGTGACAATTATCTATCAAGGAATCAAGATTTGATGTTATATTTAATTGGGTGGACATAATAGCTTGCTAGAGACCACTTATGTCTTATGAGGATTGATGTTTCAACTCACTACCAACATAAATATAATTCCTATAGGGTCACACACAAAGAACGAATTGAAAAATGGCTCAAATGTGAAATATGGGGCCATGGGACGACTCGTCCCCAAATGCACTAACTATTCCCCATAAGGGGGACGAGTGTATCAAGATGCTGGAAACAGGGGACGACTCGTCCCGCCTGTGCTGGAACGCCGTTTTTTACTTGAAAAATATTGTTTTCTTCCTAATTGTTAGGAATATTTATAAAGTATAAATAGACCCTTTCTCCTTAGCCTCCATAGACGAAAATTAGGGTTTATGAAACACTAATTCATTGATTTTGATTACGAATCAAAGATCAAAACACCATTCCATATTAGCCATAGATTGTTGAAAAGAGTTTCAACAAAAGGGATCATCTAGCAATCCAACAAGATATTGATCTTGGTTTGTTCGCGTGTGGATTACCAATAGAGGGTGATTGCTTTATCACCTAAAGCTTGAAGGCCTACCGTTGTTGATTAATCACAAGAAAGAACAAGGAGAAGATCAAAGTTTCGTCCACGATTCAAGTTGGATTACGAATACGTGTACGAAAGACAAAATCGCAACAAAGGTTAGTAAATCTATATTCATAATTCTAATCTATTCATATTAGACGGATTCATGGCTAGAGTTTTGTGATTTTGCTAAATCTTTCGCTGCGCATGTTACCCCAAAACCCAACATCTTTTCTCTTCCCTCCTCACCTTCAGGCGGTTACACGGAGGATTATCCACCATACCGACTTCTTTAATAGTGTACGCAGTTGATAAATTCACCAAGAAGAGGGGCAAAGGTTTTAATTTTCTAAGATATCAACATAATATAGTATAAGTTTATTTTGTATGTTCGATTTGAACATGCATATAATTAAGAGCCCGAGATGGATTAATATTTTTATGTAGACTTAGAAATATTTCGTAAGATTGTATGGTATAAATGGCAAAAATGATGAATTAGATAGCTAGGGGGCATCGTAGAAATGAAGTGTAAATAAGGAGGTGGCATTTGTAACTTATTCCTTAATTCTTCTAATTTTATTTTTATCTTTTAATTTTATTTGTTATGGATGATATTTATGTTAAACTGATTCCCCCACCTTCCCTTCCCAAAACGTTTCCTACTCCTCATCCTACTTAGAAAAAGTCAGATTTATTCTGGGGTTGGAACTTTTCTCCTTCTACAACCCGATTTCTACTCTCCCAAATCGAAACTACACAAAAATTTCTACTCTTTGACCAATTCTTCTATAAAAATCTGAACAATATTCTTTACTCTTACACCCAAGCTCTCGAACACTGTCACCCAACCTCTCAAAATAACCTCATATTTTTCTCTTCAATATCATCTTACATCGTTGTTTCAAACTTTTCTGGATTTTTCAATCAATATGTACGCCATTAATTATCAGGTTAGTTTCAACGCTATTAGGTCAATACGTTTGTGTTTGAATAATGGGTCCGAGGTTATGAACTTGTTGATTGTTGTATATAGATATTTGGCTACTCCCTTTTGATATTTTGGAATTTCTTCTGTTGTTGATGCAATATTGAAGCCTACACTAATTGGGCCAACTTCATAGAAGTTTACAAAACAATAGAGGTCTACCTGTTCGTTAGAGTACTTGCCGTCTTAAAAAAAACACTCCCTCCGTCCCTAAATAAATGTTACAAAAAGTTTAAGGGAAAATTATCATATAACAAACATTACAGCATTAAAATTTTGTAGGGTGTGATCACCCAAATTGAATGTTTGATTTTTAATATAATCTATCACATATTATACTACTGTCCCAAAATAATTGTCTATTTTTTACAAAAGTTTTTCTGTCTCAAACTAAATGTATGATTTATTAAAAAAACAATTAAATTTCTTCTTTCTTTTGTACAAAGCAAGAAAATAATTAATTGTTGTCTTTAAACAACATTGATATGTACTACATTATTTTGATTGTGTAGTATGCGTATAGGGAAGTTATTTATGGAAACAGTTTGAATCAGCAATCCTCCATCAGTCGGCTACGTTTCTTCCCCTAAGGACATCAACAAATCTCTTCTATAAACAAAGCATAAATTCTAGGACATCTTACTCCCTAAGTCCTAAATTGAAAGTTTAATTTATCCTTAAACTCTATCACATTTTACTCTTCCTATTACAAAAACGACAATATTTAATTAGGTTGTCATTTGCAGTTACTATAAATAAATCACAAGGTTAGACAGTTAAATTTGTGGGAATTGATCTTTGGATGCCAGAGTTTACTCATGACCAACTATACTATATGTTATCCCGATATACTATACTTAATAGGATAATGGTTATCTTTCCGTCAAAAGATGACACATCCACCACAAATATAGTTTATCCAAGTTCTTATGTAGGGCACAATATCTATGTTTCTAAAATTTTAATTCTTCACTTTTTAAAGGTAAATTTTATTTCTAATAACAACATATTTTGATATTATTATTCTTCTTATTTAATAACATACAAGCCATTTTTTTACTAATTAATTGTTAATATTTATGTAGTTCTATTTGAATATTGTGTTTATAAAAAAGTTTACGTTTATAAATTATTGATCTACTATATATTTTGTATAGGTGCCTACAAATTCATCCAAAGAGTTACAGGAGACTCAACCTCCAACTGATACTTTACAAGCGACTTCTCTTCCTTTAGTATATAATGATATTTGGGATGATCAAAATTTTGTTACTAAAATAGTTTTTTTTTATATATATAATCGAATGTAGTGCATCAAGTATAGTTAAAGATGTGTGATTGATATCTTTTTTGTCTATGAGCAGGTGGATTAAGCTGAAAAAGTTGAAAGAAAAGTTTTATTAGCTGCTAGTATTGTCACACAAGAACCCAGAGACACTACTAGAAACATGCCGTTCGTCGACGAAAATATTACCGACGGACCATTAATAAATACCGACAGAGTATAAATTTGAACTTTTCGAAAATTTCTTTATAATATTTACATTTTATTCCGTTGGCAAATCTTAAAAATCCATCAGTATTACCGACGGAAATTTCCGTCGGTAAGTTGACATATAAATATTCTAGCTTAGCCCTTTCTTATTTCGAACCCTATCTTTTTTTTCTCTCTCTCTCTCTTTCTAAACAAGCTGCCGCATCAGCAATGAATCCCCTCAAAACCCTTCCAATTTCTCTCTCTTCCTCTAGCGTCCGCCTCTCCGAGATCCCCCCACCGCAAACCCTAGCTTCTTCCATCTCCGACAGGAGAGAGATTCCGGAGTGCTCTCTCTTTCTCTCTCTCTCTCCGCTCTAAAACGCATCTCCGATCCCGTCAATTTCCAGGTAATAACTCAGCAACGAATCTCGGTTTGATCAACTGCTTTCTAGATTCTCTCTGTTCACGATTTTTTATTCTTACAAGGTGTTGAATTAGTAGCGACTATTTGGTTAGGGTTTTTGAATTATCGATCTACAATCGTTGCTCCATTTAGAAACCTACTAGCAGTATGAAAATTTCGACCTGCGTGGGATGGCGAACAAGGCTGCTTGGAGTGTCAGCTCTTGCAAGCCTGGAAATGGCCTTCTCTCTCTTCGTGATGACAATTTTGAAACCTACTGGCAGTATGAACTTTTCTCTTTTCCCTTTGCCCACCATGTGTTTGTTTTTATGTCTGTGTGAAAGTGGTTTATTTTCAATTTCAGGTCAGATGGGGCACAACCGCATCTTGTTAATATTCAGTTCCAAAAGAAAGTTAAGCTCCAAGTATGTTTCTTTTTCCTAATTAATTAAGGCTATGTTTGGATCATGCAGTAAATCCTAAATTCGTTGACAGATTTGATTTTGACTCTAAACTGGATATGGTTTTATTTTCAGGCATGATTGGTTGATAAGAAATGAAATTAAGTGAACTGTATAATATAATTTGTATCTGAAAACTAAATAGTTTGTCAATTACCATCATGTGTGATATAATCAACGGAGTTTTCACATCAATCCATGGTATAATGCAGATTTATAAAACACTTGTGTGAAAGATGGTTTATACTGATAGTGTATTGAAATTAAATCCAGCAAAGTTATTTCATTTGATTATTTTGTATTTCTATACAGTTACTGGCACTACGGATTATTAGCAGCTCGAGTTGAGATTCTGGGATTCATAAAGACTCCGACAATCCTTGCATTCCAGTACAGCTTTATTGGTATAACAAATTATTTACATAAAGCGTCTAATTCTGTTTGCGTTCCTACTGCTCTTTATTTTATGTGGTATTGCATTTTTGTTATCCAATAAAATTTCTGTTTGAGCTACCTAGTGATGATACCCATGTGTCTCTAAAAATTTTATCAGTGACTTAATATATCAGAAGTTTATAGAAGAGAAAGAAGATCTAGGTGCAGCGGGGGAGAGAGTCAGCTAAAAAATGATAAAAATCTCCACTTACATTATGTCTTGTCTGCTCGTAGGGGGAGAGTCACGAATGAAAGGACATACAAACAAGTAGAGCGGCTACAATCGTGAGAAATTAAAGGAGACCCTTTTATTTTATTTTATTTTGGATGCGGAGAATTATTGGTTGTGGGGCAGACCGTTTTGATGGCTCAATGAAGTTCCTTTAGCCTACAGGTCTTGTATCGTGTCTTTTTACTATTTTTTTTTATTAGCTTTCCATAGGAAGAGTTAGTGCAATGGTGAATGTATGTTGCCCCGATATGAGTGCGTCAACGTGTTCCCTTTCTAAATGGATTAGAAATACTTATTTTTGTATATTTGCATCTATGTCAATGTAGCATGGAATTCTACATCCAGTAATTTTAGCAATCTCTCATGCTTTAAGCTTACTGGTTGTCTTCTTGTGAGCTTGAAGGTTTGCAAGTATACGAATCACAGTGTTTCCTTATCAACTGCATATAAAATCTCAGAAGAGTTGTTTGTTGCTTTTTGATTGATTTGATTGCTTAAAGTAACCTGTCTTCCAACTTTGACCATTAGTCATCCTTATTTCCGTTAAAAGTTTGAGACTGCTTAGCTTAGCAGATTGTTCTTGAATGTTTTTTAATGAATGTGAGGACTGTAAATTGAGAATTGTTTCTCATGCTCTACACCTACTGGTTGGCTTCTTGTGAGGTTTGTATCATTTCATCTCTTTTGGTCGTAGTTTATTGGCTCCAATGTCTTTCTAAATTGAATGCTCACCAGTTGACATTATTCATTGCAGATATTTGTTGGCGGTTTGGATTCCAATGTTACGGATGAGCACCTGAGGCAAGTCTTCAGTCAATATGGGCAACTAGTTCATGTAAAGATACCAATTGGCAAGCGATGTGGGTTTGTTTAATTCGCTGACAGGTTCGTCTAATAGAAAAACTTAACATCTTCAACAAGAAGGGTCATGTATAATTCGATCATATCTGATGACAGGAGCTCCGCCGAGGAAGCACCAAGGATGTTACAAGGAACTCAGTTGGGTGGACAGGCAGTTCGTCTTTCATGGGGCCGTAGTCCTTCAAATAAACAGGTTTCTTCTTTTTTCTGGAAAGGCTATTTCCTTTTCTTTCCCTTCTCCTTACAGCTTGAACTTATCTTGACCCAATCCATCCGTTGGATCTATGGAACCCACACCTGACTATGGAAGCATGCTACAAAGATTTTGTGTGCGTAGAAAATGCCAAGGTAAATAAAAAGTCTAATATTGGCGCCCAATTAAGCTGGCTACTCATAATGAAAAAAAAATGGAAAATAATTATTTACACTTTTTAGTTTTTATGGATGTTGCAGATTGGAACGGTTGAGCTAGAGCCTGAATAATCTTGGACCGCCCCACCAAAGTATTGAGCTTAGTCATGAGCGTTTCATTGGTCTTTTCGTAACTATTTCCAGTTTGTAGAACCTTTCAGAGTATTGTAATTGAATGTTGGTATTTTGGTGATTGAATGTTTAATTGAGTTGTATTTGAATGTTGGTATTTTGATGATTGAACATGTTGTAGGTGGCTTTTTAAATATTTCAGATTTTTTTTTCAATTCTGAACAATTTATCGACGAACCATTCCGTCGATAAGTTCTTCTAAAAAATGATAATATTATTACAGACGGACTGGTCAGTCGGTAAATCTGAACTTTTACCGACGAAAATTCCGTCGGTAACCCTCCGGCAAATACGCCGGTCATCGGCCGACAGTTTTCCATTGCCGATGATTATTTGGTGTTTACCGACGGACCGTCCGTCGAAATTATCAACGAAAATATCCGTCGGTATTACCAGCGAATAATTACCGACGGAACGCGTCCGTCGGTAATTGCCCAGTTTCTAGTAGTGAGATTGATTTAAATTTTTATGTTTTATTCTCTTAATTTTTTATTATGTTTCTTTAAATAATCGAGTCGTAGAACGCTTCCTATTTATTTTTCGGTTTGAAAGTTTTTTTTATATAATAGTTTGTCAATTTCATTACTCAATTCTATAAAGGAAAATAAACTAATATTAGTAACTATTTTATTTTTGTTTATTTTCTGGTTGTCAGTTGCTCTCAATTTTTAATTGTAGCGAAATCATCAGGAATGAATGTAATACAAATTGTTGTGAATGTGATCTTATGATATAGTGTTTAATTATTTGCTTTTCTATTTTGATAAATTTCGAGATATTGAAGAGATTTTAATGATACTCATATTTATATTTTCTTCGTTTGACCATCATTCATGCCGTCACCGTGCCATTAGCACGGGCATGTGAGTACTATACCCTAAATCATATAACCTATACTATAAACCCTAAATCATATACATAAATCTCACGACCCCTAAACTCCACTCTAAATCCTAACCATAATAATATTTTACTATATATTTTATACCCTAAATCATATAACTAAACCCTATATATACCCTAAACCCTAAATAATATACAGCATACCTTAAATCCGATCCATATCCTAAATTATATAAATACTCCACACCTTAAACCCTAAATAATATACATAAACCCCATATATACTAGGGGTGGACATGGTTCGGTTCAAACCGCGGTTTGAGACCGAACCGAACCAAACCATGCAGTTTGGTTTGGTTTTTTTCTATAAATGGTTTAGCTTGGTTTGAAAATTTAATAAACCGTGTGGTTCGGTTCAGCTCGCAGTCTGGAACCTCAAACCGAACCAAACCAAACCGAACCAAACCGATTCAGACCGAACCGCTATTTAGACAATGTCTTGTAATTTGTTTTGAGATGGTTTCTTTTGTTGTACTTGTTAGAACAATGAACTTTCAGTTTACTAAAACGCATTCCTATTTGGATAGTAGTATTTGTGTTTTATGTTTAATATATATGATTGCTAGTTTGATAAAAAAAAATATGTAAAATGCAACGCTTTTAGTTGGACATGTTTGTGGTTCGAATAGCGGTCTAGACCGCAGTTCGGACCACGGTTTGAACCGTTTATGAAACCGTGGTTTGAGACCGAACCGAACCAAACCGAGATGGTTTGGTTTGGTTTGGTTTGAAATTTTCTATGGTTCGGTTTGGTTTGGGATTTTCCCAAACCGAGTACTAGCGGTTTGGTCTCCAAATTCCTTCCAAACCGAACCAAACCGAACCATGTCCACCCCTAATATATACCCTTAACTCTAAATTATATACGTAAATCACATATATATCGTACCCTAAATCCTAAATCATATACCTTGAGAGAGAGGAGTATATCTCATACCTTAAACCCTAAATCACATACACATACCCTAAGTCATATACCATATACCCTAAATCCTAAATTATATACCTAAATCCCACAATCCCTAAACCATATACGTCATACCCTAAATCCTAAATCATATACCTAAATCTCACAATCCCTAAATCTCACTCTAAATCCTAACCCATAATAATAATTTACTATATACCCCATACCTAAACCTAAATTCATATAATATAAACCCCATTGATGAACAATTGACTCAAAGCAGAAAGAAGACAAAAAGATAAAACAAATGTTCGTGTCGAAGATGAGTACTTTGATGAAAATACAACGGGAAGCGATTAAGGGAAATAAAATGTAAAAATTTAATTTTTACCATAGTTTTTATATAGGTTTAAATTTAGATAACTATTGTAATAAAAGAGGTAAAGACTCCAAATGTCCTCTGTTAATTATAAAAGTGTAAGGTTTGGTTATCTCTCTCATTGTAGTTTTCTCAATAATTAATAAAATTTAAAGGGCACAGTCCTTTTTTTTTCTTTTATATACTTTAATTTTTTTAATAATTTTTCTAACAATTTTTTTTTGAAAAAAAATCAGTAATAAAAATAATTTAGAAACAGTTTTTTCTATGCAAAAACAAAAACCTCTTAATCATCTGAACTGAGACCGGAATTGGGAATCGGGGTTACATGGTTCGGTTGGGTTCACCTATTTCCGGAACCGGAAGTGGGTTTGATCATCCGTACCTTCAGTTGAAAACACATTTTTCTAATTCAAAGAAAAAAATGAGTTTCTAAACAATCTGTCATAATCTAGACCATGTTTGTTAATCATAATTAGAAACTAGATAATCTACCCCAAATATATTTCTACATTGATCTTGTATGTTAATTTGAATAAAATTTGACCAAATAAATTTGTATCAAAATAAGATTTTATGTTCTTATCTTAGCTTTAAGGTATAGATATGGCCTTAATTAATATTCATACCCTTGAACCCTTGAACTAAAAAAAAAAAAGAAAAAAGGATAAATTCGACCACCTTCAACATTTTATCAAAAATTTAACAAAAATGTTGACTCGTCGACTTATTTTATTATTTGACCATAACGTGTTAAAAATACACATATAAAATTATTTATATAGTTTTACAAGAGCATATTTACATACTCCCTCCGTCCAGGTACATACTTCACACTTTTTATTTTGGGCGTCCAATTAAATACTTCACACTTTATCTCCTACATTATTTTAATACTCACAACACCATTATAATTTATTATTCCCTCCACTCATTCTCTCTCCTATTTTACTTTTACACTCACAACATTATATCATTATTTTTTTCCTTAATCCACGCGTGAACAGTAACCGTAAAGTATGTACTTGGACGGAAGGAGTATATCTTATAATAGAAGGATATGCATAATTAATTAACAAAGTATATACTTCGGCCGTCCCATCTCAAACTAACCAAACTATCCAAAATGACAAAGAATCTTCATTATTTCTCTCACTCATTTTCTTCCCTACTTTACTTTTATACTCACAACACCAATCAACTTACTATTCATCCCACTTATTATCTCTCCTACTTTAATCTTCATCTCACAACACCTCTCTCGTACTTCACTTTTACTTAATCACCGTTCCCAAAAAATGTGTACGATTCGAGTGGAATTGAGGGAGCATATTTCAAATCACCATTAGCCACCACTATCGTCACCACCGTAACCATTACCACCATATTCACCTCTAGACTACATCATCACAATCATTAACATAACTTCTTAACCACCGCTGCCGCTTACCACCAACACCGTCACTAGCCACTACCATCATTATGACCTTCATCGCCATTTAACCACCACTACCACAAACCCCCGCCACTAACCATCACATCCATCATCAACATCACAACCATTAACATAACTTCATGACCACCGCTACCGCTTACCACCAACAGCGTCACTAACCACTACATCAACATGACCTTCACCCCCCTTTAACCACCACTACCACCAACCATCACATCCATCGTCACCATCACCGCCATCAAAGTCACTTGCCATTACCACCAACACTTATGACACCACCATCATTACCACTTCACCATGACCACCACCATTACTCACCATCACCATCGCCGCTACTATTTGTATCAAACTAGTTGTCTCGAATCAACTTGATTATACCCTTGCAAAGAAGTATTCATTTTAACGACTTTACTTAATTTACATTTAGTAAATAGCCAAATATCATCTGAATGTATTTTTGTTAGACTTAGACTCCGTTTGCTTTGAGGAAAATGTTTTTCGAAAAATATTTTTTTCATTTTTCTAAGTGAAATAACTTCAGAATTTCTCCTTCGTATTTCATTTTTCGAAAATTGTTTTTTAACGACATCACCCATCCACCTTTCCAAACTCCCACCCTTTCTCCTAACCATTACCGAAACACCTAACCCACACCTCACCCTACCACCTCTCACCCGCACCCCACCCACCACACACCCCTCACCCCTACCCCATCCCTTCCACCTCTAATACCGTATTGGAGTTCTTTTTAATTTTTATGTGTGTACGATATCAACCCAAAAAATCTATTTTAGCATTATTATTTTAATTAAAAGTTTAATAAATTATTCTAAAAAAATTATTATGATTTTGTTATATTAAGTGCATGCTATAACTTTTTTTCATCTATTTATATATTAATAATTAGATAAAGCTTAGTTGTCTCGGATCAACTTGATTATACCCTTGCAAAGAAATATTCATTTTAACGACTTTACTTAATTTACGTTTAGCAAATAACCAAATACCATCTGAATATATTTTTGTTAGACTTAGAGCCGCTTATTTGGAGGAAAATATTTTTCAAAAATGTTTTTTTTTTATATTTTTCTAAATGAAATGACTGATGAATTTCTGTTTCGTATTTCATTTTTCGAAAATTGTTTTTCAACGCCATCACCCGTCCACCTTTCCCAACTCCCACATTTCTCCTAACCATCTAACCCACACCTGTTAGGATTGGAGTCAAAATCAAGGAGAGGATCAAAACCATGGAGGAGAAGAAAATCGGAGCGAACTGTTGAGGTGGGCGACCGCCCAAGTAAACAGATTGACGGGGACGGTTTGGCTGGGGATATTAATTCCTTATGGAATTAATTTCTGTAACTTATTAACATTCCTAAATTAAAGTGATACTCCTTCCGTCTCAAGGACTCCGGGTAAATTAGGTTTTGATTAGGAGTAGGTTTTGTATCTCTATAAATACATTGTGACTACCACCATAATATTTGTACCCAAGAGGAGAAAGTTAGGATATCAAAGGGAGCCACAAAATAGTGTCTAGAAAGGGAGGTCGGGGGCCTAGGAGAGCCATGGGGGCGATCCTACAACCCGGCCATGATCGTGTTATTTGTGCATTATAGGGGAGGTGAGATAATGTATATGAGAGATTGCTCATGGAGAGTTACTATGCTAGATCTGTGTGAGTGCATATGTAAAGTTGTAATCCTTCATATATTATTATAGTGATATCCTGGCTTGGTGCCTCCGGATGTAGCCACGGGTGGTGGTGAACCGGGTTAACAAATTATCGGTGTTCTTGTTCTTTCATATTATCATGTGTTGACTTATTTTTCTCCATGTTGATGACTGCTAGTATGGGCTAGTGGTTGTGGTGATCCCCCCAATTTCACAACAACTGGTATCAAAGCTTTGGTTAGAGATCTATGAGAGATCCAAGGTGAAGAAAAGAGACAACAGTTTTTTTCGTGCAGATTCTTCGTGTGGAAGACATGCAGGGATCTGAGAGCTTCTAGGGTTTATGGTTGAAGCAAGACACGTGCCAAATAGGTCCACGATCGTGCGGAAGATCAGTAAGTCTGAAGAGTTCGTTTGTTTCTTATTGAGATCTGCAGAAATTCGAGGTGGAATTTTGGAGATGCAGAGATCAAGATAGATCTGGAGATGTTCAAGGGTTTATGGGGCAGTCAAGGTGGTTGGAGAAAAATATGAAAGAAAAGGAGTCTAAGTCGGAGGAGTTGGTGAGATCAAGTAGGAAAATCGTGGAGGAGTTTCTGTTGAGCTGGGCGACCGCCCATGGTGGTGGTGGGCGACCGCCCACATGGACAGAAGGTTGGGCTCGTGGGAAATTCTTCATGGGCGACCGCCCATGGGGTGGTGGGCGACCGCCCACGTGTCGGGGAGTTTTTTCTGCAGCAGATTTTGTTTCCTATTTTGATACAATCTCTTCTTGCAAAGGTGAGTGGTATAAGCCGGTTAGACCACGTGGGAAGAGGAGGACTTCTCGCAAACGACGGATGAGGGGTAAGGAGGATGTTGTACTCTACCGACAACATCAATTTCGTTCCGGGTGGGAGCAAGAGGCTTGGAGACCGGCCTGTTGGTGTAAAAAGGGGAGAGACATCAATAAACGGTGTGTTAGGGTGGAGAGGTGACAATGTGTAGCTGGCCAGCAAGGAGACAGTCACAAGTACCTAACAGAGAGCGAGAAAAAAAAGACCACAAGAAGACAATGCAAGAAGCAAGGTGTGTCCGAGTTTCATGGGGAGCATTGCAAGGGGAGTGGATCTAGGAGGGAGAAGGCGAAGTTAGTCTTGCAAATAAATCAAGGTAGAAGTTGATTTGGGGAGGCAAGAAGGATCTAACACGGAGAGGTTGAAGCGTCGCTTGGTTTCAACTCGCCTTATTACTTGGGCGTGGAGGCTCATGGTGGAGGAGCGTGGAGGCTCAACATGGTGGTGTAAAATATTTGGTGGATCATTCTCAGGTGGGAGTATGATGGGAGCATGTCACAATGGTGGTTTATGTCTCCAGGTGGGAGATTGTTGGGATTGGAGCCAAAACCAAGGAGAGGATCAAAACCATGGAGGAGCAGAAAATCGGAGCGGACTGTTGAGGTGGGCGACCGCCCATAGAGGAGGTGGGCGACCGCCCAAGTAAACAGATTGACGGGGACGGTTTGGCTGGGGATATTAATTCCTTATGGAATTAATTTCTGTAACTTATTAACATTCCTAAATTAAAGTGATACTCCTTCCGTCTCAAGGACTCCGGATAAATTAGGTTTTGATTAGGAGTAGGTTCTGTATCTCTATAAATACATTGTGACTATCACCATAATATTTGTATCCAAGAGGAGAAAGTTAGGATATCAAAGGGAGCCACAAAATAGTGTCTAGGAATGGAGGTCGGGGGCCTAGGAGAGCTATGGGGGCGATCCTACAACCCGGCCATGACCGTGTTATTTGTGCGTTCTATGGGAGGTGAGATAATGTATATGAGAGATTGCTCATGGAGAGTTACTATGCTAAATCTGTGTGAGTGCATATGTAAAGTTGTAATCCTTCATATATTATTATAGTGATATCCTGGCTTGGTGCCTCCGGATGTAGCCACGGATGGTGGTGAACCGGGTTAACAAATTATCGATGTTCTTGTTCTTTCATATTATCATGTGTTGATTTATTTTTCTCCATGTTGATGACTGCTAGTATGGGTTAGTGGATGTGGTGATCCCCCCAATTTCACAACAACACCTCACCCTACCACCTCTCACCCGCACCCCACCCACCACACACCCCTCACCCTACCCCATCCCTCACCTCCCATCCCCTTCACCCTTCGTATTGGAGTTCTTTTTAATTTTTATGTTTGTATGATATCAATCCAAAAAATCTATTTTAGCATTATTATTTTAATTAAAAGTTTAATAAACTATTCTAAAAAAAAAAGAGATTTTATTTTGATTTTGTTATATTAAGTGCATGCTATATTTTTTTTCATCTATTTATATATTAATAATTACATAAAGCTTAGTATAAAAATGTTTACTTTTTTGTACAAGAGATTGTATTAATATTTTTGGTAAAAAAAATAATGTATTTTTTATAAATATTATTTTTCGAAATTAGATAATAATAATAACACTTATATTTTTTTACTTCCTCCATCCCAAAATAAATTATCATTTTTCATTTCATACAAATTAAAAAAAAAAAAAAAAATCAACTTCTTGTTAGTTATAATAATTAAGGTGAATGAAAATCTTTGTTATTCACTTTTTAAACTTTTATTTTTGCAAAATATATATTATTTGATGTGTTAGTTATGTGTTCGATATTATTGAATTATTACAATTATATATCTTTATTGAAATAAAAATCTTTAAAATTGCATCTTCTTAAATTATTAAAACTTTTTTTTATTCTTTTTATCTAAATTGTCAAACTTATTTGCTTGTTTATGCGTTTGTTTAACTATCGACCGAATGTAACACTATTTCCAAGTTAAAACGTTTAGCCCAGAACATGAATCAACAATCTATAACATATTACTAATTCAATCACCAGCTGACATCATCGATGACACATGGCATACCCACATTAAAAAATTTCCCTCCAAAATGATATGCTTACATCATCAATTTATAATTATTTAATTAATTAATTTAATTAATTCAATTTATAAATATTTAATTAGTTTAATTGATTGTTACAACATTTACCAAGAAGGAAGATCAAAGGCCCTTTTGTATTTTTGAAGCATCAATTAAGTTGAAGAAAGCTGTGTGATTGGGGTTTCGTGCTTGGGGTTTCAGGCCTCTTAGTCATTTGATTTTGGTTAATGCTTAGAATTGTTTTACAAAATACTCCCTCCGTTTTATAATATATCTCACTTTCATTTTTATTTTATCATTGTAATTCTAAATAAGAAAATATTGTTAATAGATTTTTATTATGTCTAAAATAATATATAAATAAAAGAAAAATAAAGTAGAGTACATTTTTTTAAAGAAATTAACAAGTTATATGTAACATTAATTTTAATGATACAGAAAAAATATAATTTAGTTTATGTACTTACACTTCAATCCAATGCATAGTATTAGTATATCAAATTTACTTTTTCATAGTTTAATTATGTAATTATTTCATCATAGATCAAGAATATTATGTACTCAATAATAAGTAATGTATTTAATAAAAATAATTACTTTTTTATTATTTAACATAAATTGATATTAAAATATGCAAATAAATATTACTATAAAATAGTTATAACACATAGTTAACTAAAATACTTTTATCTCAATTTGTTTTATAATATTTCTTATTCAACCCAAAAAAATAGTCTCAGTTCAATTTTAGTGATCAAATTCAATTGAACTTTTAATCAATTAAGAGAGAATCTGGTTATCCACATTAAATTTAAAAAATATACCCCCTATTATACACTAAAATTTTTATGGCAAGAGTTTGAAGGAATTTTAAAGAGTATGAATTTGATTAAAAAAGGAATTAAGAAATCGTGTATCGCACGGGGCGTTAAACTAGTTTTTTATTAAATTAAAACAGAGGACAAGGCCCTGGCCCAGGTTCAGGTCCAACAGACATGGGCTACTACAAGGGGTAATCCTGGCCCATTTAATGAAATCCAGAAAGTTAAGCAAGGTAGTCAAGAACCCGAAATCGGTCGTGCCTAATTTGCTTCTCCTCATAATCGAGCCTGGTAAATAGTGCCACATACTTCAAAATAAAATAAGTGATTAATATTAATTTGATTTGAACTGAGTTTCACATATATTAAATTAATTATGATCGTCCATTCACCATCGGACAAATTATAAACTATATACTTGAGGGGAGGAGCAAATACTCCTTCCGTCCCATTAATAACTTCACCTTTTCCCATTTTGGGTGTTTCGTTTAAAGCTTCACCTTTTCTTTTTTGGCAAAGAATCTTTACTATTTTTTCCACTCATTCTCTCTCCTATTTCACTATTACACTCACTAACACTTTTCAAATTTACTATTTCCTCCACTCATTCTCTCTCCTATTTTACTATTACACTCACAACATTATTTTCACCCTTAATTTATGTGTCGAGATCAAAATGGTGAACTAAATAATGAGACTGAGGGAGTATATTGAGTTTGGGCAAATCAAAATTCAAGACACTCAATTTGGTTCCAAGTAGCTTGCACTCCTGTGAATTAGATATTTGGCCCTATTTGGATAGGTTGCCTTTTTTATGGTTTGTAATTTTTTATTTTTTTATTATATTCATTCTCTTTGAGGTCATTTTTTTCCCTATATATCTATTTTCTACTTGTGATGTAAATATTATAGAAATATTAAGAAAATTAAGGTCATGTTTGATTTGACTTATTTCAAAGTGCTTATGACTTATGATTCTCCATAAGTCATTTTTGAACCGTTTGATTTCATTTTAAGCAAAATAAGTCATATACAAGTCAATTAAAGCACAATTCCCCTTATAAGTCATAAATTAAATCAAGTGCTGAATCAAAAAACACGTATGCACAGTAAAAATATATATATATATATACATATATATATATATAATAATAATAAAATAAAATAAATAAAATAATAATAATAATAATAAAATAATAATAAAAATATTAAAATAATAATAATAATAATAATAAATAATAATAATAATAATAAATAATAATAATAATAATAAATTAATATTTAATATTTAAAATAAATTAATAATAATAAAATAATAAAAATAATAATAATTATTATAATAAAAAATAATAAAATAATAAAATAATAATAAAAATAATAATACAAAATTAATACAAATAAAATAATAATAATAATAATAATAATAATAATAATAAAAAATAATAAATAAAAATAATAATAATAAAATAAAAATAAAAATATAAAAATAAAAATAAAAAATAATAATCAAAATAATAATATTATTATTATTATTATTATTATTATTATTATTATTATTATTATTATTATTATTATTATTATTATCTTTATAATTCATTCAACACTATCAGCTTATTAATTAAACAGTCATACTTACTTATGACAGCTCATCAGCACTTCAGAAAAGCTAAATCAAACAGCATTATTTATCAGCTCATCAGTCATAAGTTATCAATCATAAATAATAAGTCATCAGCACATATCAATAAACTAAATCAAATGGGCCTAAATATCCAAACAATTGCAATTTAACAGTACAAACTCTCAATTCCTCAATTTGTATGCTATATTCTATAGAAAGAAACAAAAGATATACTCCCTCCTTCCCGGTCGACTTAGGATTTTTTGAAATGGCACGGGGATTAAGGAAAAGGTAAATGTTGTGAGTGTAATTTAAAAATAGGAGAGAGAATGAGTGGAGGGAATAGTAAATTATAATGGTGTTGTGAGTATTAAAATAATGTAGGAGAGAGAATGAGTGGAGAGAATAGTGATTTAAGGTTTCCATTTTGGGTCGTCCTAAGTCGGGTGGGACGCCCAAAATGGCAAAAATTCCTAAGTCGGCCAGGACGGAGGGAGTATTAATTGAAACAATATCTTCTTTAGTAGAAACAAATGATTTCGTGTGTCTCTTTTTTGGATTCGGATTCATTATACTCCCTCCGCCCCAATAAAAGCTTCACTAATTATTCAAAAGGGCGTCCCGTTAGAAGCTTCACCTTTCCTTTTTTGGCAAAAAATCTTCACTATTCTCTCCACTCATTCTCTCTCCTAAAACACTATTACACTCACAACACTTTTCAAATTCACTATTTCCTCCACTAATTCTCTCTCCTATTTTCAAATTACACTCACAACATTTTTTTTTCTCTCCCATTACCATAATTCTCGTGCCGAAGAAAAAGGGTGAAGCAATTGGTGGGACGGAGGGAGTACTTCCTCCTGTCTAAATTTAAAATTTAAAATAGCTGTCGTTTAAGTTTCTCCCGTCCCAAAATATTTATAGTTGAGAAAGATATAAATTTGTTTCAAAGTATATCCTTATTTATGGTTGAAGTAAATAGTTAAAACATTTAAATATCTTATTTTAAATATTTCAAATGTAATTTAATCTATATTAAGTATGTATTAAATATATTTTTTAATTTGTGTGCAAAATTCTATAATTACCCCCTTCGGTTCTAAATAGTTGTAGTTTTGAAAGATAAATTTTGATTCAAAAACTTTAGAACTAATTTCTCCCATTTATTTTTATTAGAGCTGCAAACGGGTTGGATTCGAGTCGGGTATAGCCGAGTTCGAGTCGAGTCAACAATGAAGAAAAATCGAGTCGAGTTTCAACGGGTCGAGTCGAGTTGCAATCACACATGCCGAGTTCGACTCAGGTATACTCGGTTTGGGTTCGACGGGTACCCGGGTTCGACTCGAGTTTGTATTTCCGAGTTGAATGAGTCCGGGTCGAGTCGGGTGCTACCGGGTCGAGTCGGGTAACACCAGCTCTTGAGCGGCCGCCCTTCCTCCACGGCATAACTACAGCGGTCGCCCAAGGACTAGAGCGGTCGCCCAAGCTCCACGGCATGACTACAGCGGACGCCCAAGCTCCAAATTCCAAAGGGATTAAATCATTAAGCATTTAAGCTTTACAAATTACATTCCATGATTTCCATCAAACTCCAAATTACATTTTTTGTAACAGTTTTAATTTTAAATTCAAAGTTTGGATTCCAAACTCCAAAAAGGGATTAAGGGAGAATAACAGTAATAGAGTAATAACAAAAGTTACAAAACTTTTGTAACAAAAAAACCAAAATCTTTCTCCTTCCTGCTCCTCCTTCTTTACTTCTTTAAGACTACAAAAAAAAAAAATCATAAAACAAACATAAAAAAATAGGCTAAACTTCTAAAGTATCTAAAATTGGGTATTCATCCAATTTTCAACTAAAAATTTACACCAAATCAAAACTCAAACATGACTTGGAAAAGACAAATAAGCTAAAATACCTCAAAAGAGATGAGATTGATCATACCAATCCCAAATACACATCATTAGTTATGGATCGAGCCACTTGCTGGAAAAAAGAAAAACACACAAAAAAAGTGATATATTACACATATGAAAATTACAATTAACATACAAATATAATTTAAATATTCTATTATAACATACCTTCCTTATCAGGAATGTTCAAGTCAATCTCCACTTCCTTTAATGTATGCTTATCCTTCTAGATAAGTTAACATAAGTAGAAAAAAGAAATTAAAGTGTGTAATACTAATGATAATATGTAGTTTATAGGTCTAAATAATCAATATGTACCTGTGACATCTTCTTAAGTCCATAGAGTTCACGCGCCCAATCAGCTCCACACAACAACATTTCCACTGTTTTAGGTTTCAAGCATGCCCTATGAGGCTCAATGACTCTACCACCAGCACTAAAAGTTGATTCAGACGCAACAGTTGTGATTGGAATAGCTAACACATCAGCAGCCATCAACGACAACACCGGATACTTTCCTCGATTTGCTTTCCACCATTCTAAGGCATCAAATTGATCTCCTCCGACAATAGGAATCACATTTTCATCCAAATATGAATCTAATTCTGATTTTGCAGGCTTAACAATCGTATCTATTTGGCTCAAAAACTGACCATATTTGGAAATTTCCCCAAGAACAGGCTTACCCGATAAACTTGTTTGTCTACTCCTCGAACTACTATTGCTTGATGATGACTCCATATTAGATAACCCTTTTCCATTGTTTCCATTTTCATTGATTCCGACTTGCTCATCAACGTATTCTTGAAACAAATCCCTTAATGCTTCTTTAACAATATCCATATTTTTCTTCCCCTCTTCTCAGTAGATAATTGGAAAACAAAAGTCTAAAAGTATCAACTTGAACCTTGGGTCTAACACCGAACCTATTGACATAACCAAATTACATTGTGACCAATATTTGTCAAACTTCTCCTTCATTGGGATAGCCATATCCTTAATATACAATTTTCTGTCCACACATTTCAAATCTAGCAATTCTTTCACTCTATAAACCTCGGATAGAAATAAATTTGCAGTTGGGTATTGAGAACCCGATACGACATGTGTGACATCATTAAAGACCTCCAAGAACTCACATACGTTGCTAACCTTTTCCCAATCTTCATTAGTTGGAACATACTCAAACCCCTTATCCCAATTACCAAAACGACGAAACACTTCCTTAAAAATGCAAGCAACTTTTAACATATTGTAAGTTGAATTCCAACGTGTTGGGACATCAAGAACAAGTTTTCGAACAGGAATTCTAAATTGAGTAGCAAATAGACCAAATTGATTTCGTCGACCCTCTGAACCAGCAACATATTTAACCCCATCTCTTATATTATCAATAATAGACTCAATTGGCCTAAGTCCATCTTGCACCAAGAGATTGAGGATATGTGCACAACATCGCACATGAAAAAGTCTCCCGTCAATAGGTAAATGTTTTCTAATCGTCATGTAATTTTCCTTTAGAGTTCTTAGTGCTACATCATTTGCTTTAGCATTGTCCACTGTGATTGTTCCAATTTTTTTCTCAATTCCCCATTCTACAAATGCAGTAGAAAGTGCCTCTGCAATGACAAGCCCACTATGAGGAGGAGGAACATTAAAGAAGTTAAGGACTCGCATATTTAACTTCCAATTCCTATCAATCCAATGTCCAGTTACAACCATATACCCAAGTTTTTTATTTGAAGATGTCCACATATCTGTTGTAATGTTTACTTTGCCCACACCCTTTAAAATCTCTTTCAATTTTGCTTTTTCCAATTCATAACACCTAAAGCAATCTGACTTTGCAGATGTCCGACTTATCTTCTTCCAAAAAGGAGTCGCAGTCCTCATTATTTCATTAAACATAAATGACTCGACATGCATGAAAGGTAACTCATTTATTAGAATGTAGTGTGCTATTTTCTCTCTCATCTTTGAGTGGTCATATTGAAAAGAAGTGAGTTGTTCACTTACTTCTTCACCCTCTCTGCCAGAATTGTCAATACTTGACATAAAATCTAATTGTTTCTGCAACTGCTTCCCATTCTTTAATTTGCAAGACTTCAAATGTCTATTCAATGCAGATGTTGAAGATGTCTTCCCCCTTGAATACACACCTGAAATGAAATAATACAAAAAGTAATCAACAGATGCTCAACAGATCAAGTAAAAAGCTCTTTTCACACAGATGCTCACATGAACAAAGCTTGCATTTAGCTTGCTTATTCCCGGTCTTAGGATCATCTGGATACAAATCCATATACTTCCACACATCGCTTGTCTTCTCTTTTTCTTTTTTCTTAAAAGCTTGTGCATCTTCTGTACTCGGGTCATTAGCTTTCCTTTTACGGATTTTGTCAACTTCAATAGTCTCATCGTCCCCATTATCGTCAAAATCATCACCCAAATCTTCCTCTCCAAATTTCGGCAATACATTGTCGGTATAAATGGTGTCTCTACAAGGCCTAGTAGACGATTGATGGAATGACATGATCAATCTGCAAAGTAAACGAAATCAAAAATCAAAATTTTGAATGGAGACAAGAAAATCCAACAAACTATCCATTTGTCAACTTCAACTGAAAGTTAGACCACATGCTCCCTCCATTCGATAAGAAAACCCCTACTTTGACTTTTCAAAGTCAATTTGACTATTTCTTGAAGATTTTGTAAAAGCCTTCATGTACTTGTGTGCAATCCATTTCAAATATTTATGCAATAGTTAAGATCAAACACATCCAGACTAAGAAGCACCACTATTTTAAGGTGGAAAAAACTCCCATTAAAAACACAGGGCCATTTCCCCAACAAAAAAAAAAAAAAAAACAAAAAAACAGGGACAAAATTGTTCATAGTGTTAGGTCATTTAACAAGGCTTTGTTCTGGTAAAATAGGACGCATAAACCATCAACACTCATCAAGAAAACATATTCTACAAAAGAAGCTAGATATACTTCACAAAGAAAAATACCAAAATAACAAAGCAAGATCTTTAATAATCTCAAACACACCAATCAAATTGGAAACCCAATCTCTCATGCACCATTCCACTCCAACATATCCATGACAATGACAAATAATGCATCTTTATAATTACTTAGTATTTCAAACCAAACTTGATCAGTAAGTAACAGAATAAAATCCGAGAATATATGTGATGAAACAAGAGAGAATGGGCGCATAGAGGATGCGATTTGTTGCAATTAGGTTTAGGGTTTAAGAGAGAAATTGAGCATTACGAAACCAAATTACAAGTTTATAATGGAGGTAATAAACAATTTAAGTATTGTAAATCAAAACAAAACAAACAAATAAACAAAGAAACTTCTGATTTTTACCTCAACCGGATCTCCTAATTTGAATCAATGGGAATGGCGTGAACTGTGTGACTGAGTAGAGTAGTGAACTAGTGATCGACGGCGACTAAGCAAGTGAACGACGGCATCGGCGACGAAGCAAGTGCGGTGACTCGTAGCTCGTATGGTTTAGGTTTCACTCGAATTTTGATTTTGGGGAGGGAAACAAAAGGTTTATTTGATATTTCATTTTCTGATTGATTATAATTTTTCATATTTTAATTTTGGTTAATGGGTTGGTTCACGCCACGCGGGTCAAAAAAAACCCATCCGGATCCAGGTTTCTGGTAACCCGGCGAATGTCTCATTCGAGTACCCGGGTATACCCGACCCGACTCGACCTAGAAAACGGTCATGATATGTGAGACGAATTCGACCCGAGTTTTTGGATGGAGCCGGGTCGATCCCGGGTGAATTCGAGTCGGGCCGGGTCGACCCGACGGGTACCCGCCCGAATTAACAACCCTATTTTTATATATTTTCCATCTCAATTAACTTATGAAATCACGAGTGAAATACGAAAGACATGTCACATATTTATATGCTTTTGAAATCATGAAGAGAAAAAGAAAAGAAAATGATTTTTTTTTTTTTTCATTTTTTTGAAAGTTACGAAATAATGAGTAAAATATGAGGGGGGCGTGGTACAAATGGGATGTACACCTAATTGGTGGGGTGGGCCTTTGAAATGAGTAATGTTTAGGGAAGTCGTTACGCATTCCGGTTCAAACTAATTATCGTTTTTAAATATTTAGGTAGTTTTTAAAAAAAATAAGCATTGCCTCAATTTATTTAGTCAAAAACTTGTAAAAAACGCATTTTTTGATAAGTTTACTAAAAAACGTGTTTTAAAACCCGTCGCACTCTCATTCTCTCTCTAAACGCAAAAGTCTCTCTCTCTCTCTACTATCTCTCTAAACGCAAACACCCATTGCTCTCTCTGGATCGTCTTCTTCACCGTTTGTGTTTTTTTGTTCATCTTCTACTCTTTCCCAATTCAATTTGTAAGAGAAAATTACGGCTCTTTAGACCTAATTTGAAAATCTTCAACAAATTTCATCAATGGCGTCGTTGGTTCCAGCTGCGGTTTCAGCATTTTTCGGACGTTGTTTTTCATCTCCCTCTCCTTCTCCGTCTTCTTCTTCTTCTTCTGCTGCATCAACTTCACTACTTTCTTTCTCTACTTTCCCGGAAAATGGCCGGAAAACTTGGAAGGGAAAGAGAGTAGGTTCGAAATTCGGAGTCGTTAGAGCAATGGTACAGCAGGTAGCTCAAGGAGTGTCAGTTCATTTTAATTCGAGTGCCAGTGCATTTTAATTCGAGTGTCAGTACATGTGTTTTGGAATGCCAGTAAACCCGTCATGCAAAACAAATCAGATGGGAATTTGAGTGCCAGTGTATGTGTTTTTGAGTGCCAGTACATGTGTTTTTGAATGACAGTGCATGTGTTTTTGAATGCCAGTGCTTGTGTTTTTGAGAGGCAGCAAAAATGTTAGCGTAACAAAGTGCCAGTATTAGTGTAACAGAGTGCCAGTGTGAAGAGTGCCAGTTCATGTATATAAAAGTGTCCGTGTAAAAAACGCCAGTGTCAGTTTAACAAAGTGTCAGTTTACACTGGCACTTTGTTAAACTGGTACTGGCACTTTGTTACACATGCACTGGCACTTTGTCACACTGGCACTTTGTTATACTGGAACTGGCACAAGCGGGAAAACACAAAACACGTTTTTTCTAAGTGCCAGAAAAAACGCGTTTTTTATAAGACCAACTCCGTTATTTATTTTTTTGCAATTTTTAAGAAAAATAATTATTGACTTAATTTAATAATAAAAATACTAATATTGCTTCTTATTTAATACTAGAATAAGTCCATGTCCGAGGACACGTTAATTTTTTTTGTTTTTATTTTTTTTTAATTTAAATTTTTTTTTTAAGGGCAAAATGGAAAAGGGACAAATTAGTGAGGGCAAAATGAAAATTTCGGCACTTGGTACTGTTCAAACAACTGTAGTACCCAGGTCTAATTTATACTATAGATTTATCTCTCTTGTATTATTTCACACAACAACTCAATATATAAACGAGAAACTCCCCTCCCTAGTAGGGCTGTTACACGAACCGAGCCGGCTCGAGCTCGGCTCGGGCTCGGCTCGAAAAAAGCTCGAGTTCGAGTAGGCTCGAGGTGAACTCGAGCTCGAGCTCGAACCGATTTTCAAGCTCGTCATTTTTTCGAGCCGGCTCGTGTTCGGCTCGTATGTTCGACGAGCTCTGTTCGAGATCGACTCGTTTTAGCTCGACTCGGGCTCGGCTCGTTAAAAGCTCGAATAAATTTTAGTATATATGTATATATATAAGTCGAAGCTCGAGCTCGGCTCGTTAAAAGCTCGCTTGATTTCAGATTTTTTTCAAAAAATAAGTCGAAGCTCGAGCTCGGCTCGTTAAAAGCTCGCTTGATTTCAGATTTTTTTCAAAAAATAAGTCGAAGCTCGAGCTCGGCTCGTTAAAAACTCGTTTGATTTTAGACTTTTTTCAAAAAATAAGTCGAAGCTCGAGCTCGGCTCGTTAAAAGCTCGTTTGATTTCAGAATTTTTTCAAAAAATAAGTCGAAGCTCGAGCTCGGCTCGTTAAAACTCGAGTTCGAGCAGCTCGCGAAAAGCTCACGAGCCAGCTCGCGAAAAGCTCGAAACTTGATTCGAGCCGAGCTCGAACATGCATTCTGGGCTCGAGCTCGAGCTCGAGAAAAGCTCGAGCTCGATATTTTTTTTCGAGCTCGAGCTCGAAACTTCAAAGCTCGGCTCGGCTCGGCTCGTTTACAGCCCTACTCCCTAGCAATCTTCTTGGCTAGCTTTTTTTCTCTCAAATCTTTCTATTCACTTCCTTACAGTGTTTATGTTTGTATGAGCTAAAAGACTGTAAATTTCGCAACACATTATCAGCACGAGCTTGGATCACTCTTGAATTGAAGAATTGAAGATCAATCCTTTTGGCAAAGAAATCAAACCTCCAAAGATATGATTTTAATTTACTGCAAATCAATTTGTATTGTTGGAGATTTACACTTTGATTTATGTTTTGTTAAAGTCTGCAAAAGAGATAGAACTGAGTTAATGAAAGAACCAACTTAAAAACTGAAACAGTATCTTCAGACCATCTTCTGATTTTGATTTTGGTCCATCCACATATTATCTGTAGTGCATTGTAGACATTTTTTTTTAAGCTGTAACTACTTCATACTAATCTAAAAGGAAAATCACAGTGGGAATCTTCCCATGAAAAATTATTATGAGATGAAAATATGACTTTTATTTTTTCTAATCGAACCTATTTTGCCCCCCCCCCCATCTAAGCTGCAAATTTATCCACCTTCAAAATTTCTCAAAACTTCAAATTAGTTTTGGGTCCATGATCTACGCAAAAAACTTATCAAAAGCATATTTTTATTTTTCAAAATCGAGTCCGTTTTGACCTCCGCTTCTTCCGCCGTCGATCCCCCGTTGTTTCGCCATTGACGGAGAAGAAAGAGGAGAAACTGCTTTTTAGGCCGTACACATTTGAGGGCATTATTTCAATTAACACTTAACTTTAAGGGCAAAGGATTTCGGACCTTTATTTATTTATCTTACCATAAAGAATGTATTGGACCTGATTTATTTTGGGCTGGATGACCCATCATCATTGATGAAAGTATAATTTTTTTTAAAATAACTTTAAGTTATTTAAACTTGGTATAATTAATTGATTATATCTTACTCTAATTTATGAAATATTAGCAAAATTCCATATTCCTATGGAGCATTATTTTTAACAAATATTTGCAAGCACAAATATTACATGAAAACATATAATTGTGCATATGCATGTATGGTATAGCCTTATTTTCTTGCTCAATTACACTTTAATTACCTATTTTATATTTGAAATGCATTATTTTATAGGGGCATTGCCTTTCAAATTGTAATTTTATGTTAAAGTTGTAGCATGTATAATGAGCGGGGTATAAAGCTTTCAAGTTGTAAGCTATTATTGTATGGTTGCCTTTATTTTTCATAGATGCTTACATATTTTATATTATGCTCTTAAATATCATATGCTTGTGAACCAGAAGATTCACAGATAATGGAACCAGAAGTTTCCTCGGAATAAGAAAACTTACAAAAACAAGAAATCAAAAACCTGCAGTTTTGGAGAAGTATTAATGTCATATTTTTTTTTCTTGTTTAGATGGCACTACTCAACAAGTTGGACTTTCCTGCATTAAATGTCTCGGGTGAAAATTATGTGAGTTGGACGATGGATGTTAAACTCCATCTTACAAGCCGAAAGCTTAGCTCTGCTATTGAGCCAAATAACGAGCTCACTGATAATCAAAATGCAGATGCAATGATTCTGATTCGAAGGCATTTAGATGATGTTCTTAGAATGGATTATACATCCATTCAAAATCCCAAACAACTTTGGGATGAGTTGGTAAGTAGGTTTGACCACCAGAAGATCATCCTCCTACCAGAAGCTAGGAAAAGATGGACTCATCTTCATTTCATGGATTTCAAAACCGTCAATTAATATAATTCAGAAGTGTGTCGTATTAAGTAGACACTTGAATTTTGTGGTGTAAAATTGACGGAGGAAGAAATCCTTGAAAAAACGTACTCCACCTTCCCTGCCTCTCATGTTATCCTCTCTCAACAGTACCGAGCTAAAAACTATACCAAATTCTCTGAGTTGATCACAGTTTTACTTCTCGCCAAGAAAAACTTTGATCTTCTTATAAAGAATAATGAAGCTCGTCCGGTTGGAACCAAACCATTGCCCGAAGTCAATGTGGTTTCTAAACACAACCAAGGAAATGGAAATGGTACAGGACCAAGCCACCAAAAGAGAGGAAAATGGAATACAGGAAAAACTGGCCTACGAAAGAACCAATGGAAAAGAAACAACTCAAGGGGAGGTTCTAGTGGTCAAAGAGGAGGTGGAAGAAATGGTAGACATGACCAGTGGAATTACAATAGGACCCAAAGCCAAGACCAAAATTAGAATCAGAACAGCGATACCTCTTGTCACAGATGTGGAGGATATGGTCATTGGTCTCGAACCTGTCGTTCGAAAAATGTTAGAGGAGGTGCACAATAAAGAGAAGCACACTTGGCAGAATCCAATGCTCTTAAGATAGACCACACACCCCTTTTTCCAAGTTTGGGAACTTCTGACCATATGACACAAACTGGAATGTAGCTTGAGTAGTTATCTCATGGATCTCCTTTGTATATCCATGCCCATCTTTTTTTTCTAATATCTCGTGGTCACTTTTTGTACTGATGGTTGTGTGACCACTTGTAAATATAAGGGATGTATGTAGTTTGTTTTTCTTATTCTGGTTATCCGTTTTAGCATTATAAGTATTTTATAACTTATATTTATTGTTATATAATATGATAAATGTACTTAATGATTATTAGGAGAATGACAAGTGGGGAAGAATGTCTGGTAGATAGTGCGACAACGCACACAATCCTTCAGAATAAAGCTTATTTTGAGAAATTAAAGCCGACTAAAACCTCAATGACAACAATATCGGGATATTGTGATTGGGTAGATGGCTATAGGAAAGCCTATCTTATGTTGTCTAATGGTACGACCTTTACCATTTCTGAGGCGCTTTATTCCCCACGTTCCAGAAGAACGTTATTATGTTTTAAAGACATACGAGCAAATGGTTATCAAGTAGAAACCACCAAAGTAAATGGGATTGAATATCTGTGTATCACCTCTAATGAGTATGGCCTGAAGCGTACTTAGGAGAAATTAGAGGGACAAAATACTGGGTTGTACAAGACTATCATAAGGGTACCAGAAGTTTACCTTGTGGATAGTTCTAACCCAAGTAATGAGAGTAAATATGTTCTCTGGCATGACCGATTGGGACATCCGGGTCAAAGTGTGTATAGACACCCCATTCTGAACCAAGAATTCATGATTACACTACTCTTCATCTCTCTTTTGTGTTTTGATGAAAGCATATCAGTTTCGTCATGTTTCGTTAAGTTTCTAACTAACCTTGTTAGTTTTGGACTTAACTGACTAACGGAATAACTGAAGAGGACAAAATAGTCAACCGACTAGTTGTCTCGCACGAGACATACGTGTCTCGCGTGAGATAACCCCTCTGCAGGATGTGACTTTCTGTGGTGTTGTCTCGCGCGAGACTGCTTGTCCCGTACGAGATAAGTGTTCGATCTATTCGTGTTTTGGTCAAAACCTTCAAACCTTCAAAACCTTCATTCACCCTATTCTGCCTACTTGTTGGGACTCGATCATGGTTTAACACGGTTGCTACACGTCTAGGTCCTTCGCCAAAGCTCGACACGATGTCTGCTTCTCCTTCTACCATCGAAGCCGAAGTCAACGAAGCTAAGGCCCAACTCATCCAAGCCCTGCTTAAGATGGACGAACAAAGTAAGAAAATCGATAAACAAAACGCCCATATGGCCGCCCCTCAACTATTTGAAAGTCAAGAAAGGCAGAAAGCAAAAGCAGAAAAAGGAATCCTCCTCCGATGAAGTGGAATCCTACACCAAAAAGAATAAGATGCCCAAGAAATCAAGCAAGAAAAAGGAAGAATCCGATTCCTCCTCTTCCTCATCCTCCTCCGATGATGAGGTACATACCTCCAAGGGTACTAAAACCAAGAAAGAGGGCAGTGGTGAAACTACTAAACTTGGTGACCATGTTACTAAGAACTACCTCGAGAAGAAACTTGCAACTCTTGACACTTCAAAAGGGTCATTCGTTCCATTTGATCCCGATGCTCTTCAACAATCAATCACCAAGTTTCCTCGCAAGTACAAGACACCCGACATTGCCAAGTTTAATGGTACTACTTGTCCTCGAGCACATGTTGAAACCTACACTTGGGTTATGCTTCCAATGGGCGTTGATAACACAATCTTGGACCAATGCTTTCCTCAAACTTTGGAGGGTGCTGCAAGGGATTGGTACGTGTCTCTTCCTACGACTACAAGGCTTGATTGGTCGTCTGCATGTTTAATCTTCCAAAGGCAGTTTGAAGCAACTCCACTTGCCGCCCTACTAGGAGGGATCTTGAACAAACCAAGCAACATGCCAATGAGTCTTTTGTTGAATTTGCTAGAAGATGGTGACTCAAACTTACTGAAATTGTCGAAAGACCTACTCTCAAAGAACAAATCCACATCTTCCTTCAATGCCTCCGTGATGAATTTCAAGAGAAGCTCGCCGGTAATTACTTTCCTAGTTTCAATGAACTCCACGAGTCCAGAATTAGGATTGATGACTTCCTAAAAAGCAAAAAGAAGGAAAGTACTTTCCGCTACAAGAAGCCAACCACAAGTAAGGATGCTTCAGCCAACGCCATTGCATTCAATCGCCCCAACACCGAAAAGTATTTTGTTGTTCCTCCTCCCGAGAAGAAAAAGAGGCACTATGACAAAATTGAAGGAATCTCTCAAGAAGAACTCTTCGATATACTTGTCAAGAATGAAAAGATCAAACCAAGAGAAGGTGGTCCTTCTAAAGATATGGGTCCTAATCACGCTCATCACTTATTCTACAAGTACCACAACTTCACCGGCCACAACACCAACTCTTGCCATCACTTGAAGGACATCATCCAAGACCTCTTTGACAATGGAGAGCTAGAACGTCCCAACGTCATCAAAAATCCTCTCCCTCATAATCCATGAAGAAAATGAAGTTCCGAGAAGAAAACCCACACTTACCACTTTGGGGCTACCACTATCCTCTCCCTTTATCCTTTGATAGAAGTAGATTAGGTTTTAAATTTCCAAGTATGAACTTGAAGAGTCATTCTAGTACTCCTCACCTCCTCTAATTTGTGTCATCTAAACTATCGAGTCTGTTCTTAAATTTCTCAATTAACCAAAGTTACTTTCCTAAACTCTTTCCCTAAGGTTGTTCTACCTCATGAGTACCATTTAATTCATGCAAAATAATGGACCCTCCATTCCCTAAATCATCGCAAAAGTAGAGACTTCTAAGCGAGTTTAAGAAGAAATTTATCCTTAGGAGACTTAAGGGCTAAACATTACCCCTACTGAAAGTCAAAGGTCAACAAGCGAAGAAAGCCAAAGGTGTTCCTGTCAACCCTCATTTCAAAAAGAGTGGGCCGGGGCTACTCAATTCAAAGCTTTGAGAGTACAAAAAAAAAAAAAAAAACTCTCAAGCTTTTATCACCCCCACAACAAAGGTGAAAATCCAAATGCATGAAGGACTCTCCCACAAAGAAAAGGAGTCAAGTGATACCAACAAAAGAGGATTCCTCAATATCCTCCTACATCAAGTGAAGAAGACTTTCAGTATCAAAAAAATATTTACCCTTAAGTCATACTAATGATTGGCTTCCTTTTCAAACTTATTTAGAAATTTCTAAATGATACACGGTTCATTAAAAGGTAGAATAACTTTTCTAGATTCTTGGGCCAAGTAACGTTTCTCATTGAGTCTAGGGGCTTCCTCTTAGCCACTCTCATACACAATCTTGAAATCTAAGCATCAAAATTGGGGCTTCCTATCCTTTCCTCCCCCAGTCAATCTCTACTTCAACTCTTCAATAAAATCAACTCTGCATTAGGAGTTTTCCTCTTTGCTTCTCACTCTCATCATTAAAAAATACACTCCTCCAAAGAGTTAATGCTTGGATCATCTTTCAAAGAATAGAGTCTGTCTCTCCTCATCTAACTTGAGATCTCATCTCTCTCTCCTCAACAATATTCCCTCCTCTGAGTTCTCTTCGAGTTACATACTACTCTAAAAAAATGAAAAAAAAGACGCAAAAGAGATGCCCGCTAGATTGAAAACCCGAAAGGGCGGTCTGGCGGTCTAGGCAAAAACCAAGGTGCGTCACTAAGAAAAAAAAAATCAAGGACAAAGGGAGAGTATTCTTCAACCTTCTTTATCGGACGTCATTCGATCCTCTTCAAATCAAATCAATAAGGAGAGTCTTCTTCGATCATCTTCAAATCAAGAGAGCAGCCTCACAAGCCTGTTCACAAAGTCATCTACCACTTACAAGTAACTTGGGGCTTGAGACACCAAAGGGACTTGGACATAAATCCATTACGACAGTCGACAGATTTGTAGTCATTTGCCTCCTAGAGATAAGACTCAAAGGAGAAGCAAGAATGAAGATTTGCAACAGGCCTAGATGTGTTCATACAAGGTTACTCATTGAAATTCAACCTTGCTGACTAGCAACAGATTCTGCAAAACCTGATTTGGTCCCAACTTGTCAAACACAAGTTCACTTATACAGTTCACCCATCTCAAACACAAATCCATACAAATTTGCCTACATTTCCATATAACATATACTCATACATAAACTCACCATCAAAATGACCAACCAGCCATTTACACGAACAGACGTGAGCACCACCACGTAAGTCCAGTCAAATAACTAAAATCTGGAAAAATCTACTTGGAATCCTTATGTGCTAGCAGGTGCAGAAAGGTAAGAATCTTTCTGGTCCATCCGAGACTAGAATGCATATATCCTTGCATTACAGGGGTTGACAGAACCTCCACCTCAATCGACAACTACAAAGTCTGTGACGGCAGCAAACTTCAAGTCCGAGACCTCGACAACATCAACAAAGTCTGTAACGGCAGTAAACTTCAAGTCCGTGACCTCGACAACAACTTCAAAGTCTGTGACGGCAGCAAAATTCAAGTTCGTGACCTCGACGACATCAGCAAAGTCTATGACGGCAGCAAACTTCAAGTATGTGACCTCGGTAACAACTTCAAAGTCTGTGACGGCAGCAAATTTCAAGTCCGTAACCTCAGCATCAGCAAAGTCTGCAACCACTACAAGAAAAATAGTCTTTTGTGCTGCTTTCTGTGATGGCTAAAAAAAGCAGTCTCCATAGACCAGATAAGGAGACGGAAATAAAAAGCAATCACGTTACCTTAAGGAGATGGCAGTACAATCACATGTGCAATCACGTTTGGTATTTTCGTCCGAAGCGCCAACGCGGAAAAAAAGGAGAGAATATGAAAAATCAAACGTGACCGCTTTTTTAAAACCGTGATGACTTTTGCAATCACGTTTGATTAATTATATAATTTAATCAATATAAATACATGAAAAAATAATTCTAATAAAAGGTGATGGCCAATGCAATCACGTAATCCCTTAAAATGATATAAAAAAAATAAATAAATCTCATCTCAATCGCCCCTCTCTCTCTCTCTATCCGCATATAAAAAAAATAATAAAAAATAAATCTCATCTCAGATGCCTAAATAAATCAAGCGCCTCTCTCTCTATCTCTCTGCCTCTCTCCGCTCCGGTAGTCTCTCCCGCTCCGGTCGTCGTCTCTCTGAAGGCTCATCGTCTCTCTCAACGCTCCGATCCTATAGAAGATGTTTGTAAAGATGTGTATTTAGGTGATTCTCCATTAAATCGAAACCCCAGTTTGAATTATACTGAACCTTCAGACACATCAGCTGAGCAGGATGCAGCTGAGCAGGGTGCTAGACAATTGGGTGTTGATTACAAAGTTGGTCAAGGACTATGCACAAGGTCTAAATCTTTTCCTGAGAGAGCCTCCATGAGTGGGGTACAATCAAGTGAAAGAAACCTGGGGTTTGGTAAGTCCAGCTCCATGATCATAGATATAGGGGAGTAACGAGCACTTCAGCAAAATGATAGTGGGGAGGGAGCCAAGAGGGTTCGAGAATGGAACCCATCAGTTTCCAGCGCAGATGACTTTGTGCACCTTTCTAACTCAATGGAAAAGAAGCAGTCATCTCATTCTCATATGGGAATGCTTTCTAGTGAGGAAGCCATTTTAGATGCTGATCAGCAGAAGCTGATGGATTTGTCAATGTATCACAACAGTGGTAGTGATCCATGCATTGAACTTGCAGAGGAGAAGCAGCTATTTCCGGGTTCTTTTAAGATTTGCGACCTGAATTTTATGGAATCTTCTGATGTGCATGAGAATCATGATACAGATCCGCTGCGTATGTTTCAATCTATTTCACAAATAAAAAAAGAAGCTAACTCAGTTGATATTGATTTGTCCATGAGTAGTGGCAATAGTAATGATAAAAATGGCATGCGTGGAGCTGATGGCAAAGAGGTTGAGGTGATTGATTTGGAAAGTGATTCTGTACAGGAAGACAATTCTTACAATAATGCAGAGCGCAAGTATGTTATTTTTTGTTGAGATGCTATCTTTGTTAAATTATATCATTGTTATCTATCTGTTAGGTCACTGGTGGTAAATCTTATCTACTATTTCTGTCTGCTTCATTAGTTTTGTTGTACAAAACTGTGTTTTGTTATTTCAGTTGTTTCTCTATTTTACAACTCAGCCAACTTTCTCTTCTGAATTGTTATTTATACTATAGATACTACAGAAAGTGCTTAAAAGATTTTCTTTATTTTCTCTAAAAAGTCAAAATGGACAATCATTTAGGGACAGATGGCGTACTTATTTGTTTGAGGATTGAAGTTGTTTTGTCATTAGTTTTCCATGTCTTCAATGTTCTTTGATGGATCATGGCTAAAGCAAGAAGAACGGTTGAATTGGCTTTCTTGTTTTGAAGTCCTTGACTGTTTCTTACCCTGTTTGGTATCAGTTTATTCTATAAACAGGAAATGGAACTTTCCCTCGTGGGTCTTCAAAATGCAGGAAAGACATCCCTTGTAAATGTCATCGCTGTGAGTAAATTTTACATATTTCCGCTTGTTTTGATTTTTTATTTATTAATATCTTCAGTTAATAATCGTTCAACTCTAATAAAATTTATTTTGTTTATGTTCTTCAGTCAGGTGGCTTTAGTGAGGATATGATTCCAACTGTAGGTATCTATTTGGCATGCAAAAATCTTGATTGGGGTTTCTCACTTTAAATCAGAAGCTCTTTCCAAACAGGCATTGGTCGATTAGCTGTAAGTTTAAACAAATTATAAATCCTATATGGTGAACAAGAGTTCTTATAAAATGTATATGTATATATCTATATATTTATAAATAGGTTTGTATATGGTGAACAAGAGTTCTTCTCGCTTGCAACTTCATATGGCTTTGCATTTGTCAATCTGTAGGAACATACATGAATTACAATATATATATATATATACCAAATGACTTCTAGTACTATATGAATCTGAGTTTTAGCATTATCTCACTGGTGTACATTCATATAGTAACTTTGACTTGAATGTGTTTGGGCTTAAATAAACTAGCTTGGTTTTTGTTTCGCAGGCCATGCTCCCGTTTATCTATTCGGATAAGCTTCCTGATTTAAGCAAGATCTCAGGCTCATCATCAATGTCCTCATCAACAAACATACTGCAGCATCTTTTGGCAGCTGCTGACCGCTTTGGTCTTGATCGCCTGAAACAGTTATGTGAATCAAAACTGTGTGAAGAAGTCACTACTGATACAAAGGGCAACAGCACTTTCCCTTGGCCGACCAGGTACCATTGCTTGCATCTCAAGGCCATTTGTCTAAAGTTTGCAGCAGCAATCTTGGGAGGTGCGTGTTCTCCGTAGAATCTGAGCGGTGCTATTCAGGTTATGTCACTTTCAACGTTGACTGTCAATTTGTAAAAGTGCATCTGATGAGATGGGTACCGATGATTATGAGACAAGTGATGATGAGATAGGTGAGCATCAGGATTATAGTTAGTATGATTACTTGATTTTTCTTTTGGTTTGTGCTCTAGAGGGAGTATATACCCTTAGACTATTGATTTTTTAACATATGTAGAATGGTTCTTGAACAAGTTTAGTAAGACATGAATAGTTTGTTAAATGTGATGGTGGATGTTATTTTGAGACAATATATTTAGTTTTAAATGATTTAAAGTTTGTTTTAAATTAAGTTTTGAAAAAGTTTGTGGATTTATCAATATTAATTCATAATATTATGTAGTAATAATGCTATAAATAATTATATTATTGTAATGAAACATTAAGAACTAATGTAATGGCAGAACAATCACAATGGGATAAGGTGATTGCATTTATTGCATTTTCAGTTGCTTTCTCTAAGCAAAGGTGATTGCATTTTCAGTCACCTTACACAAGCTAAGGTGATTGCATTTTCAGTCACCTTTTCTTAGCAAAGGTGATTGCATTTCCAGTCGCCTTCTCTAAGCAAAGGTGATTGCATTTCCAGTCGCCTTACACAAGCTAACGAGATTGCATACCCAGTCGCCTTATACTAGCTAACGTGATTGCATTTGTGAATTAATTAATTAAATAAATAAAATTAAAAAACCCTTTACGTGACGGCAAAAAGCAGTCACGGAAACTAAATCTCTAAGGTGACTGCTTATCCCGTTGCTTTAAGCTATTGCGACAAGGGTTTACGCGACTGCCATGGCGATTGATTTCCCAGTCGCGTTACCTTTTCGTGACTGCTTTTCGTACATATGTGACGGCTTTTAGCAGTCACAAAAAGCCTTTTTTCTTGTAGTGAACGGCAGCAGCGACAACCAAGTCCGTGACCTCGGCAACAATGGCAACGACGGTAACCTCGGGCAGCGCACTTCAACAACTTCATCAACAAACGGGTATCTTCAGAATTGGGTCAAGTCTTTGATTCCTCAGTATGATTTTACCTTTTCAAAAAAAAACATCCCTCTTCGATTTTTAAAAATGCTTTTCAAAATACCTAAAATAGCCTTTTTAGTGTTTTGGAGTCGAACTACGTTTGGTCTGATTCTCTCTTAGAGATACGTAGGCAGCCGTGCGGCACGACCATCCCATTGTTCAGAATGATGTCGTTTCTATCGACGACATGACTTCTTCCATAAGTCTTTTCGTCGAGGGGCTCTGTAGACACCCCATTCTGAACCAATAATTTATGATTATACTACTCTTTATCTCTCTTTTGTATTTTGATGAAAGCATATCAGTTTTGTCATGTTTTGTTAAGTTTCTAACTAACCTCGTTAGTTTTGGACTTAACTGACTAACGAAATAACTGAAGAGGACAAAATAGTCAACCGACTAGTTGTCTCGCACGAGACATGCATGTCTAGCGCAAGATAACCTCTCTGCAGGATGTGCAGAATCACAACCCTTCTCCGTTTCAACCTCTTTTCTTGATAAACATCATCTAATCCGGTTCTCCAATCATATCTGAGTTCGGGAACCTTCCTAGGTTGTTTCCCTTTCCACCTTTACCTCTTAAACCCCTATAAATACTTGATGGCTTTCACTATTTCAGAGGGCCCCGATCCACGATCGAAAACACACAACACACACATTTTGTTGGTTTCTCTCCCTGAAAGATTCCTACAAAATCACCCTAAAATTATCTAAAGTTTGTTTATCAACCTTGTTGATCAACAAACATCAAAGTCCGAATCAAGGATTGAGACGAAGCTCTGTCCGCACCAAGATTTGACTCTCATATTGAGTCAAAACTCTCCTCGAATCGCTTCTCGACCGAGAAGACATCTTCGAACCACGTTCTAAATCAAATACTCCCTAAACGCTAGGTAAATTCCTATACTTTTACTCTCTTCTTCTCAATCTCTCTCTATTGGCTTTTAGAGTAGTGTAATCCCATCAAAAGGATTAGCCTAGAGTGCCTTCAATCCATGGAGGTGATCTCGAAGCATATAATCCGACATTCCTAATCAAGAAATTGATTAGGGTTTTCTTGTTCTTTTATTTAATTAGTAATTGAAAAGATTGATAATACTCAATTGGCAAGACCGATCTTCGGATTGGGTGGAATGGGTGCCCTTCCCATTCCATAACTTAACCCCCGAACCCTCAAATCTCTTTAAAATCAAAAAGGTTTTTTTTATTATTTTTCTAAATAAATAATAAGTGGCGACTCCTAGATGTTAAAAATTCACGCATCGCTACAGTGGCGACTCCGCTGGGGACAATTAATTAAGAGGGTTAGACTTGCGCACAATTGAGTATTATCAATCTTTTTTATTTTTCTGCAAAAATCTGATTTTTCTGAATTTTTTGAAATTTTTCTGCACTGTTATCGTAAAAAAAAAAATCACTGTGCGACAGTTTGTCCAGCGCGGGACAAAATATCCCGCGCGAGATTACTATTCGGAAAACATCTTCTGTTTGGCCGCGGCGCATTAAGAAGAGCAAAAAAAAAAAAAATCCTTGATGTTGACGTTTCTTAAAACTTGACCTCACATAAATATAAAACCTTGGTTGACTCTTCCTTTTTTTTAACAATTTGACCAAAAAAAAATAAATAAAAAAAAACGAAAACTTTACAAAAAATTTTAAAAATTCAGAAAAGTCAAAATAAATTATTTCTCTTTTGCTTGTGCTAACTCTATTTTGCAAGGTAGAGTAATTATTAATTACTTAAACTATATACTTGCGTGAGATTGGATTACTTTAATTTTTATCGGTCATCGGTTGACTCGGGCTTTGTAATTAATTAAATTCTTTCTCTCTCCCTCCTTTAAGTGGAACTACGACGGCCTGAGTCTTCCGAATTTGAGAGAAACGTAGGCAATCACTTGGTGCGGCCACTATCTGTTTTTTCTTTTAATTTTCAAAAAAAAAATCTATATTTTTCTCTATCACCTAGATTGACTCTCACACACGCGCACTCATGCTATATCTGTCATTGCACTACATACCCTCTATAAACCCGGCACCCACACTAAGGACGGATGACGGTAACCACCTAGTCGCCGGTCTGTCCGGAGTTGGATCATCCCACTCGGCGTATTCAATCCATCTAGATTGTCATATCGCGGGGATCCTAGCCTTTCAGCCCTGCATCGCCACATATCATGTAGATTGACTTTTTAAAACACTCTGTGACCAGTCGGTTTGATCATGGAGTCTTTGTAATCCCTTGTCAAGATCGTTTTGTGCAATAATTCATGGAAAAGAAGTCAAAAAATTATCGCTTCGGAATTGTCCCTTCGAAAATGTCCCTATGATTGTCCCTTTGGATTTGCTCCTAAAAAGAGAAAAATTTCTCACCAAAATTATTGCACAAAACTTGATGTTACTTGAGATTACTTCGACCCCTAGGTCCCTAGGTTTGGATTCTGAATGTTAGAAACCCCCAAAACGGATTTTCCGTCCGACCAAAATTAGGATTAAAATCAGAAAAATGTGACTTCCCGTGGTGTTGTCTCGCGCGAGACTGCTTGTCCTGTACGAGATAAGTGTTCGGCCTATTCGTGTTTTGGCCAAAACCTTCAAAACCTTCAAACCTTCAAAACCTTCATTCACCCTATTCTGCCTACTTTTTGGGACTCGATCATGGTTTAACACGGTTGCTACACGTCTAGGTCCTTCGCCAAAGCTCGACACGATGTCTGCTTCTCCTTCTACCACCGAGGCCGAAGTCAACGAAGCTAGGGCCCAACTCATCCAAGTCCTGCTTAAGATGGACGAACAAAGTAAGGAAATCGATGAACAAAACGCCCAAATGGCCACCCCTCAACAATTTGAAAGTCAAGAAAGGCAGAAAGCAAAAGCAGAAAGAGGAATTCTCCTCCGATGAAGGGGAATCCTACACCAAAAAGAATAAGATGCCCAAGAAGTCAAGCAAGAAAAAGGAAGAATCCGATTCCTCCTCTTCCTCATCCTCCTCCGATGATGAGGTACATACCTCCAAGGGTACTAAAACCAAGAAAGAGGGCAGTGCTGAAACTACTAAACTTGGTGAGCATGTTACTAAGAACTACCTCGAGAAGAAACTTGCAACTCTTGACACTTCATAAGGGTCATTCGTTCCATTTGATCCCGATGCTCTTCAACAATCAATCACCAAGTTTCCTCGCAAGTACAAGACACCCGACATTGCCAAGTTTAATGGTACTACCTGTCCTCGAGCTCATGTTGAAACCTACACTTGGGCTATGCTTTCAATGGGCGTTGATAACACAATCTTGGCCCAATGCTTTCCTCAAAATTTGGAGGGTGCTGCAAGGGATTGGTACATGTCTCTTCCTACTACTACAAGGCTTGATTGGTCGTCTACATGGTTAGTCTTCCAAAGGCAGTTTGAAAACAACTCCACTTATCGCCCTACTAGGAGGGATCTTGAACAAATCAAATGCATGAAAGACTCTCCCACAAAGAAAAGGAGTCAAGTGATACCAACAAAAGAGGATTCCTCAATATCCTCCTACATCAAGTGAAGAAGACTTTCAGTATCAAAAAAATGTTTACCCTTAAGTCATACTAATGATTGGCTTCCTTCTCAAACTTATTTATAAACTTCTAGATGATACACGGTTCATTAAAAGGTAGAATAACTTTTCTAGATCCTTGGGCCAAGTAACGTTTCTCATTGAGTCTAGGGGCTTCCTCTTAGCCACTCTCATACACAATCTTGAAATTCAAGCATCAAAATTGGGGCTTCCTATCCTTTCCTCCCCCAGTCAATCTCTACTTCAACTCTTCAATATAATCAACTCTGCATTAGGAGCTTTCCTCTTTGCTTATCACTCTCATCATTAAAGAATACACTCCTCCAAAGAGTTAATGCTTGGATCACCTTCCAAAGAATAGAGTCCATCTCTCCTCATCTAACTTGAGATCTCATCTCTCTCTCCTCAACAAGATTCCCTCCTCTGAGTTCTCTTCGAGTTACATACTACTCTAAAAAAATGAAAAAAAAAGACGCAAAAGAGATGCCCGCTAGATTGAAAACCCGAAAGGGCGGTCTGGCGGTCTAGGCAAAAATCAGGGTGCGTCACTAAGAAAAAAAAATCAAGGACAAAGGGAGAGTATTCTTCAAACTTCTTCATCGGACGTCATTCGAACCTCTTTAAATCAAATCAATAAGGAGAGTCTTCTTCGATCATCTTCAAATCAAGAGAGCAGCCTCACAAGCCTGTTCACAAAGTCATCTACCACTTACAAGCAACTTGGGGCTTGAGACACAAAAGGGCCTTGGACATAAAGCCATTACGACAGTCGACAGATTTGTAGTCATTTGCCTCCTAGAGACAAGACTCAAAGGAGAAGCAAGAATGAAGATTCGCAACAGGCCTAGATGTGTTCATACAAGGTTACTCATTGAAATTCAACCTTGCTGACTAGCAACAAATTCTGCAAAACCTGATTTGGTCCCAACTTGTCAAACACAAGATCACTCATACAGTTCACCCATCTCAAACACAAATCCATACAAATTTGCCTACATTTCATATACCATATACTCATAAATAAACTCACCATCAAAATGACCAACCGGCCATTTACACGAACAGACGTGAGCACCACCACGTAAGTCCAGTCAAACAACTAAAATCTGGAAAAATCTACTTGGAATCCTTATGTGCTAGCAGGTGCAGAAAGGTAAGAATCTTTCTGGTCCATCCGAGACCAGCATGTATATATCCTTGCATTACAGGGGCCGACAGAACCTCCACCTCAATCGACAACTATAAAGTCTATGACGGCAGCAAACTTCAAGTCCGTGACCTCAGCAACATCAACAAAGTCTGTGACGGCAGCAAACTTCAAGTCTGTGACCTCGGCAACAACTTCAAAGTCTGTGACGACAGCAAAATTCAAGTCCGTGACCTCGGCGACTTCATCAAAGTCTGTGACGGCAGCAAACTTAAAGTCCGTGACCTCGGCAACAATTTCAAAGTCTATGACGGCAGCAAACTTCAAGTCTGTGACCTCAGCATCAGCAAAGTCTGCGACGGCAGCAACGACAACCAAGTCCGTGACCTCGGAAACAATGGCAACGTCAGTAACCTCGGGCGGCGCACTTCAACAACTTCATCAACAAACAGGTATCTTCAGAATTGGGTCAAGTCTTTGATTCCTCGGTATGATTTTACCTTTTCAAAAAAAAATCCCTCTTCGATTTTCAAAAATGCTTTTCAAAATACCTAAAATAGCCTTTTTAGTGTTTTGGAGTCGAACTACGTTTGGTCTGATTCTCTCTTAGAGATACGTAGGCAGCCGTGCGGCACGACCATCCCAATGTTCAGAATGATGTCTTTTCTATCGACGACATGACTTTTTCCATAAGTCTTGTCGCCGAGGGGCTCTGTAGACACCTCATTCTGAACCAATAATTCATGATTACACTACTCTTCATCTCTCTTTTGTGTTTTGATGAAAGCATATCAGTTTCGTCATGTTTCGTTAAGTTTCTAACTAACCTCGTTAGTTTTGGACTTAACTGACTAACGGAATAACTGAAGAGGACAAAATAGTCAATCAACTAGTTGTCTCGCACGAGACATGTGTGTCTCGCATGAGATAACCCCTCTGCATGATGTGCAGAATCACAATCCTTCTCCGTTTCAACCTCTTTTCTTGATAAACATCATCTAATCCGGTTCTCCAATCATATCTGAGTTTTGGAACCTTCCTAGGTTGTTTCCCTCTCCACCTTTACCTCTTAAACCCCTATAAATACTTGATGGCTTTCACTATTTCAGAGGGCTCCGATCCACGATCGAAAACACACAACACACACATTTTGTTCGTTTCTCTCCCTGAAAGATTCCTACAAAATCACCCTAAAATTATCTAAAGTTTGTTTATCAACCTTGTTGATCAACAAACATCAAAGTCCGAATTAAGGATTGAGGCGAAGCTCTGTCCGCACCAAGATTTGACTCTCATATTGAGTCTAAACTCTGCTCGAATCGCTTCTCGACCGAGAAGACATCTTAGAACCACGTTCTAAATCAAATACTCCCTAAACGCTAGGTAAATTCCTATACTTTTACTCTCTTCTTCTCAATCTCTCTCTATTGGCTTTTAGAGTGGTGTAATCCCATCAAAAGGATTAGCCTAGAGTCCCTTCAATCCATGGAGGTGATCTCGAAGCATATAATCCGACATTCCTAATCAAGAAATTGATTAGGGTTTTCTTGTTCTTTTATTTAATTAGTAATTGAAAAGATTGATAATACTCAATTGGCAAGACCGATCTTCGGATTGGGTGGAATGGGTGCTCCTCGACCTTCCCATTCCATAACTTAACCCCCGAACCCTCAAATCTCTTTAAAATCAAAAAGGTTTTTCTTATTATTTTCCTAAATAAATAATAAGTGGCGACTCCTAGATGTTAAAAATTCACGCTTCGCTACAGTGTGATGCGCCGAATAATTAACACATCTCATGGGCATCCACTTAAGAACAAGGATCTAGTCTATAGTGACAAATCATGTCTACATTGTTTTATGGGAAAACTTGATTCAACGCCAGCATATACACAGAGTGGTAAAGAATCCCTTGCTTTCTTGGAATGAATCCAATGAGATATATGTGGACCGATAACACCACCATGTGGATCATTCAGATATTCATGGTGATGATTGATGCCTCCACTAGATGGTCACAAGTTGACCTGTTGTCCACAAGAAATGCTGCTTATGCAAAACTCTTGTCTCAGATTATACGGCTGAGAGCACATTATCCGGATTATCATATTAAATCCATCAGGTTGGATAATGTTGCGGAGTTCACATCTCGATCTTTCGATGATTTTTGCATGTCTATGGGTATTGATGTACAACATCCAGTAGCTTATGTTCATACGCAAAATGGCCTCGCAGAAGCACTCATTAAGAATTTGCAAAGAATAGCTCGGACTTTAGTTATGCGCACCAAACTCCCGATCTCTGCTTGGGGCTATGCAATTTTGCATCCAACTATGCTCGTACTTCTGAGACCAACTGCAACCCAACCTTATTATGCGTTACAAATGGATACGGGAACTGAACCGAACATTTCACATCTACGTACATTTGGGTGTGCAGTTTATGTACCGATCGCTCCACCACAGCTAACAAAGATGGGACCTCAACGAAGGTTAGGGATATACGTGGGATACGTATCACCAACTATAATACGGTACTTGGAACCCTTAACAGGCGATCTCTTTACTGCACGATTTGCAGATTATCACTTTGATGAGACTGTCTTCCTGCAGTTAGGGGGAGGAAAGAACGTTCTTGCCAACGTTCCAGAAGAACGGTGTGAATTGGTATGGTTTGACCCCACCATGTCTCATCATGATCCCCCTACATCACTTAGAGAGACTAAAGTGCGTAGAATACTAGATCTACAAAAGGTAGCAAACAGTATGCCAGACTCATTCTCAGATCTAGCAAAAGTGACGAGATCTCATATACCAGCTGCAAATGTGCCTGCAAGGATAGATCTCCCAGAAGGAGCATTAACAGGAAGGTCAGTGATCCCAGCTAACGAAATACATACCCCTGCCCAGAAGAGAGGGAGACCAGTTGGATCCAAGGATTCGCATCCCCGAAAACGGGCGAGTGCACAAAATTCAAATCACGTCAGTGATAGTAAAATTGGGATATCATCCGATCCATGTCATGAAATCATTCCAAATTATGGATTCATTTTGGAAACGAAGTCGGGGGACGCCTCGACATGTACATCCATTTCTGAGAATAGAGAAATATCAGTTAGTCATGCATGCATAAATGAGATATGGCATCGGGATGAAACAATTATCAACAATGTATTTGCTTATACGGTAGCCACTGAGATCATATCAAGTGATGATATTGAACATCGCTCCGTTAATGAGTGCAAGCAAAGAGTTGATTGGCCTAAATGGGAGAAAGCAATCCAAGCTGAGTTTGATTCCTTAAAGAAAAGAGGAGTATTTGGACCAGTAGTTCCTAATCCTCCTGGAGTTATACCTATGGGGTTACAAATGGGTATTTACAAGGAAAAGGAATGAGAGAAATGAAATTATGAGATATAAAACTCGCTTTGTTGCATAAGGATTCTCTCAAAGACCTGGGATTGACTTTGATGAGACATACTCTCCCGTTATGGATGTTATTACACTAAGATATTTGGTCAGTTTAGTGGTGTCTGAAAAACTGACAATGTAGCTTATGGATGTGGTCACAACGTATCTTTATGGGGATCTAGATAGAAGTATTTACATGAAAGTCCCCGAAGGACTTGCGATACCCGAGACAAGTAGTTCTAGACCACGGAACACGCGTAGCCTGAGGCGTTCATTGTATGGTTTAAAACAATCCGGAAGAATGTGGTATAACCGTCTCAGTCTGTACTTGCTCGGAAGGGGATATATGAACAATGATATATGTTCGTGCGTGTTCATCAAAAGAACAAGGACTGGATTTGCTATCATTGATGTATATGTCGATGACATGAACTTGATAGGGACTCAAGAAGAAGTCAAGGAAACTTCCCAGCTCCTAAAAACAGAATTCGAGATGAAAGACCTTAGGAGGACCAATTTTTGCCTTGGGCTGGAAATAGTTCACCGTATAGATGGAATAATGATCCACCAGTCATACTACATCCAAAATATGTTGAGAAGGTTCAATGAGGATAAGGCAAAACCATCAGCCACACCAATGGTAGTCAGGTCATTAGATAAATCAAAAGATCCATTCCGCCCTCCAGAAGAGGGTGAAGAGGTGTTGGGCAGAGGTGCCATATCTAAGTGCAATAGGCGCATTATTGTACTTAGCTCAATGCACCAGACCTGATATCTCTTTTTCAGTTAATTTACTTGCTCGATTCAGTTCTGAACCAACACGCCACCATTGGAATGGCATAAAAGAGATATTTCGTTATCTCCGTGTGACAATGGACATGAGTTTATTTTATCCCTATGCTTCTATGAATAAAGCATGTTTGATTGGATATGCAGATGCTAGTTACTTATCAGATCCGCATAAAGCTCGATCCTAAAGCGGATATATGTTTAATATTGGTAACACAGCTGTATCTTGGAGGTCTACGAAACAGACCTTGGTTGCCACCACTTCGAACCATGCTGAGATTTTAGCACTTCATAAAGCAATTCGTGAGTGCATGTGGCTTAGAGCCGTGGTTAGACATGTTCGAAATTCCTGTGGATTGGATACCACAGAAGACCATACTGTTATATTTGAGGAAAAAGTGGCATGCATTGAATAAATGAAAATGGGTTTTATAAAAGGTGACAACACCAAGCACATAGCACCAAAGTTTTTCTTCAATCAACAAAAACAGGAGCTCAAGCAGATAATGATCCAGCAGATCAGGAGTCAAGACAACTGCGCTGACTTGTTCACAAAATCCTTACCTAAAGTCACTTTTGATAAACATGTAAAAGGGATTGGCTTACGTAAATTGTCAGAGCTTCCACCCCTATATATTTCAGGGGGAGTATCCCGAAGATACTTGTAGACTTCAGGGGAATATCCTGAAGCTACGTAGATTTCATTGTGAGTGGGGTTATTTTCCCCACTGGATTTTGTTACCCGCCAAGGTTTTAACGAGGCAATGAGTGTTGATTGAAAATATTGTGCGTTATACTCTTTTCCTTCGAGGTTATTTTTCCCACGGGGCTTTTGCTCGGAAGGTTTTTAACGAGGCAACATACGGAGCACAATTATCATCCAATAGGAATCCCCAATGGGGAGTGTTGTAAATATGTATAAATGTGGGTCATCCTATTGTATTGAAATATTATGTGGGGGCATATATGTATAATATAGGAATAGGATGGGTGAGTCACTAGCTATGTGGTGGCTTGAATGTAATCTCAACATATATATAAATGAGAAACTCCCCTCCCTAGTTATCTTCTTGGCTAGCTTTTTTTCTCTCAAATCTATCTATTTACTTCCTTACAATGTTTATGTTTGTATGAGTGAAAAGACTGTGAATTTCACAATAATTTGAATGTTTTTATCTAAAAAGGACAATAATTTTGAATTGGAATTATCATATACCCCCTCCGTCTCACTTCAAGTGTCCTATTTTCCTTTTTGGTCCGTCCCACTTCAAGAGTCCCTTCCGTAAATTGCAAGTTTTGAATAATGTTTCAGACATTTATACCCTTATAATTTAAATATATTTACAAAAAAACATTCATTATACCCTTATAATGTTAACATATTTACAAAAAAATCAATTATTAACTACTACTCCCTCCGTCCCAGCCCAATGGAGACTTATATCCTTTTTGATCCGTCTCAGCTCAATGGAGACTGTCCAAAATGGAAGGGAATCTTTACTATTTTTTTCCACTCATTCTCTCTTCTATTTTACTTTTACACTCACAACACCAATCAAATCACTATTCCTCCCACTCATTCTCTCTCCTATTTAATTTTTCATACTCACAACATTTTTTTTCACTTTTTATCTCTCTTACTTTTCCTTAATCTGTGTGCTCAAAAATTTGGTATCAATTGGGCTGGGACGAAGGGAATATTTCCTACCCCACATTTAACTTTTACATTCTCTCTCCTCTAATCTTCTACCCACTAACAAAAAAATCAATCATTAACTATTATTTCCTACACCATACTCCCTCCGTCCCACAATTGTATAAACTTTTTGGTCTGGCACGAAGATTAAGGTAAAAAGTGATAAATGTAATGTGTTGTGAGTGTAAAAGTAAAATAGGAGAGAGAATGAGTTGAGAGAATAGTAAATTTAAAAAGTGTTGTGAGTAGAGAGAAGTGGGTCCCATTTTCATTTTGGAAAAGTGTAGATTATTATGGAACGCCCAAAAAGAATAATTTTTTGTATATTTGTGGGACGGAGGGAGTATTTAACTTTTACATTCTCTCTCCTCTAATCTTCTACCCATTTACAATTTCGTATTAATTTTTTTTTTTAAAAAATTAAAAAACGTGAAATTCAACTCCATGACCCTTGATCTGGGAGTAATATACTTTCTCTGTATCGAATTAATTAAGATTCCTAGTTAGACTTTATAACAAGAGTATAGAGAAAAAATAAATTTTGTGAATATAAAAAATAAATTAAGAAAAAGAAAGTCGGTAGAAAGTGTTTTTTCGAGAATGACAACAAAACAAACCCATGAATTCATTCATGTTTGATGTTGCCGACAGCTAAAAATCAAACTCAATAACCAAATCCCATGGAGTTGGTATTCGTGTCATTAAACTTTATGACTCACTAGAAACCAAAATTTCAGAATAGTACAATAGTTGATCTAATATTAGAGTATCACTATCAGTACATCCGCATGTGCATCGCGCGACGCGGATAAATATTAACACATATCACGAAAATTCATACAAATATAATAGAAAATAGAAATGTTTATGTACATTGTAAAACACCTTTTTTAAAACGATATTATTAGTACAAATATCACATTGAATGTCACTAAAAGTAATATATATTTAAGGAATAGGTAGTTTGTACGAAGCGCGTTTTATACGTAAATTCCGGTTATATTAAATAATAATCACATTTGACAGCCATTTTTCAATGTTATGAAATTGAACGCATATTTTTCATTTAAAACATATTTTTGTGTATTGAACGTGATATGTGCGTAATTTGCTCACGCATCACTTAGGTTCGCCAACGATTGGGAAAGCGTAATCAATCTAGTTATAAGTCTCCACATCTTTCTCTTCAACCGCAATTCGAACTCTTGATTATAGTGATTATCCAAACAAACAAATTACATGAAATGAAATTTTCAAGTATCATCAATTTTGATTTTTGAGAACTTATTTTGTTCTTGAACCGTATTCAACTTCTTCATCCCCGTTTGATTTTTACATATTTATTTAATATTTCTATTATATAATGCTATTTTTTTCCTTTAATTCCTTATAAATGTAGAGATTAATAATATGACATAGAAAAATAAGAAAATACAATAAACTATAAAGAAAGAAGTATATAATAATATACAAATATTATCAAAATTTAAAATTTATTCTAAATAATGATGAATCCTATGCGGGTTCGGGTTAAATGAGACGGTTAGAGCTTATCTCAAATCCACCCCAATCACACCAGATTTAAAAGAAAATATTTCCAAACTCTTTTCATTAGACGCGGATCATCATGGGTTTAGGAGGGATTCAAAAATTTTATCAACCCGTTTATAACTTACAAAATTCTTTAAATATGGCAATATAAAGTTGAAGTACATACTAACAATGTTTTTCTAGAATTGGGTCCAAAAAAGCAATTTGATTTCGCAACTTAAAAAATTTTTGTTACTTGAGACGGAAAATATATTTTCCCTTATAGTTAAAGCACATAATAAAGCAATTTTTTGGGAAAAAAAGTAGTATTATTTTTTGGTGATTTATTTTGAGATGAAAGTAATATTAATTTTTGGTGATTTATTTTGAGTTGAAAGTAATATTTAGTTATTTCAGTTTTCAAAAAGACTCGAGCGCCGCAACTCTCATCCTCTGGCCCTACCCGCAGAGGCGGTGGACTAATGCGGCCCAAACATGAAAATCCCGGTCCGGCACGACCAAACAGTTGACAAAGTCAACACACTCAAACTTAATTAAAATAATAATAATAAATATGAAAATTATTTTATGGTATATATATATATAGGTAGGTAGGTAGGTGCTCAAATGAAAAACATAATAAAATGAGAACCGTGAGAACCACTTGTATACACTTGTTTACAGTAGATACTTAGCTACTGTATACATATACTGTGTACTGTATATGTATACAGTAATTATTTATCTAATGTTAATTTTTCTTTGGACATAAAAAAAAAATTATACTTTTTAAGAGAAAACAATTCCTTCAATTTAAAAATGAATATTACTTTCATCCCCTAATTAATACAACTTTCCATATCAAAAAAAAAAAAAAATTCTACCTTTGCTTCAATGAATTTACTTGTCTCAAAAATTAATATTTATTTTATGACACGAAGACACGAACATTATAAACATTAATTTTTACAAAATAATACTACTTCGGGTAAAAAATAAATTAATATATTCGTCCCAAGGAATATTTTATAAAATATTAATTAATATGTTTAAAAAATTAATGTAAAATTTTGAAACAAAAGAAATAACATTACAAACATTAATTTATATTTAAAAAGTAAAATTATGATTATTATTATCATCATTTATAATAAAAATATATACTTCACACTTAATTAATTTGCACAAAAATGATATTGAAAAATAAAAATTAAGAAAGGGTAATTAAGAAATTTATATTTAAAAAATATTGAATTTTTTTTTGTCCAAATTAAATGAAATTAGTCTCTAATTAAAGAGGAAAAAAAATTATGAATTTTGGTATAATTTTTTTTTTCAAAAAAATTTTTTTTTTTATAAAATAATTGAGGTCGAAAAAATGGGATGAAAAAAAATTTTCTGAAAATAAACCACCCAATCATAGTGCGACACGTGGCGAGGCTTTTTTTTAAAAAAATAAAAAAAAAAGACCGCTACGCGGTCACGCGCCTCGTTTGGGCTACAGCACGCACGCACCCAACCCAAGCTTACCACGTGGCTCGGCCGCCTTGTTAATTGCCTTTTTGCCACCGCGTGAAATGACTAAAATGCCCCTAATTTTTGGCTCCAAGGCTGTGCTCTTGTTATATTACTTATGATGATGGTAAGAGCTTTTTTTCTAATTTTTTTTATAATTTTAATTTATCACATCTATATATATATAAAAGCTGAAGTGAATAAGAACTATTTCTAAAAATAGAAATTTGGGCGGGAAAACTGAACTCCATTTCTGAAAATAAATTTGAGCTTTAATGTTTCTGGAAAATCTGAAAATTTGTTCACATTTAAATTGAATTGTAATTAAATATTAATTTGAGACATTGAATGGGCACCTAAAACAGTGTTGGGAATATGACATTAATTATTACAAACGTGCTAACTAACACTGTAACACATTAACTACTTTCTGGAAAATGTTGAAGGAAATTCATACAGTCAGTTTAATAATTTTCTAATTTTTTGGAAAATGGGACCGTAGAAATAAAAAAATACTACACTAAAAAGCTTTAAAACAATGATGTAAATATTATAAATTCATTTTTGCTTGTATCTGTTTACAAGTAGCTTTCCCTTTCATTTGTAACTCACCAGCTGCAATGGCTTCTTGTGCAACTTTTGAATGACTTGATTCCATTCTTAGCTTGAGAGAAGCTCCACTAAGCGGTCATATTTCAACTTCAGTCTTTACAATTCTATGCAACAGTTGAACTACTAACATTCTCACTTGATGAACCCGTTAATGAAATTTTATAAAAAAAAAGTGAAAAGTATACTCATGCTATCAAACACCATTTGGGGTTTTAACAAATCAATTTAAGGTACTTCCTCCGTCCTTAAATGTTAGTCTCATTTGACTTTTCAAACATTTTAAGGTTATATTATATGTTTTGAAAGTTTAATAATTTTGAAGCTTTAATTTTGAAATTGAGAAACTTTTTGGGACAAAGAAAAGGAGAAATGAGATTATCATTTTTTGGGACGGAGGGAGTACAAGTTTCGATTTATAAGGAAAGGGAGGAGGTTTCTGGTAGTGGTTTGTAGAGAGAGTTTTATAAAATGAGAGATATATAAAAAAAAAAAAAAAAAAAAACTATGTTGGCCCAAGTGGCTCGATGAATTGCCTAAATAAGCCTAATCTGACAAAAAAAAAAAAAAAAAACTATTTTGCTATAAATAACTTACCAACAATCGCACCGATTTTGTTACTGAAACGGTACGTACCGTTACCGGATTGCACCGGCGTACCATATCGGATTTATCTCACTTTCATTAGTTTTTTTAATTTTACATGAAAATGTAATAGTTTTTCTTCTAAAATGTAACATTTTTTCTTGCAAAGTAAATGTAACATTTTTAATGAAGAAATGTAATACTTTTTTTTTTTTTATGAAATGTAATGGTTTTTCTTCTAAATGTAACTTTTTTTCTTTGAAAATGTAACTTTTTTTCCTTCGAAATATTATTATATTTTATCATAAAACTCTTACATTAAGACAAAAATAAATGATACATTCCCTTATTATAAGTGTTACATTTGTTTCGATTCAATACTTTCATTGTAAGTGTTATCATAAAACTTATATTTTCATTCTCAAATTTTAAATTCATATAATAATCATATTTGCTTCGATTCAATACTTTCATGTGTTAGAGTTAACAAATACCTCTATTTTGTTTCTTTTGTTTAAATCTTTCAAAATTTGTAATTTTGTTTGTAAATTTCAAATATATTTTTTTTAGAATGCATCAATTTTAAAATTATTTTATAAATTAGTTGTTATATAGTAGTTATTTTATTTTTATAATTTGTCAAACTTTTTTTTGATCGTGCATTTAATGCACGGGTGGCATACTAGTTATTTATAACTTAATAAAAAAAACTTTCAAGCTTCTTTCATATTCATAATGATAGGATTTTTTTATTAATTTTTTTGTTCCCTCAAATTCAATAACATTAAACTTTTTTTCTAGCATTTTTCTACTCCTTCCGTCCCAGATCAAGAGTATATGGGGTGGATTTCACGCTTCTTAAGAAATTTTTTTAAAAAATGAATAAAAGTTAAATGTGGGATAGAGAATAGTAGTTAAATGTGTGGTAGGGAATAGGAGAGAGAATGTAAAAGTTAAATGTGTGGTATGGAATATGAGAGAGAATGTAAAAGTTAAAAAATATTTAATAGAAAAGAGAATGAGTGCGAGGAATAGTAAGTTAATGATTGATTTTTTTTATAAATATGTTAACTTTATAAGGGTATAATGACGATCAACGAGCCAAAACGACTCGGAATTGTAAATGACGATCAACGAGTCAAAACGGCTCGAAATTGTAAATGACGGAAAGTAAATGACGATCGACGGATCGATCGATCCGGAATGGTAAATGACATAAAAGTAAACTAACTGGGCCTAACGCCGTTTTAACCCATGATTACTTCTCTTACGGAAGAGAAGAGGATCGAGGGGCTAAAACGCATCGGACCCCCGTTAGACTGAGGCGTCCTACATTTCAATAACGTTGTTCGAAACGGTTGTAGCGACTGGCGCGTAAACCGAGACGAAACGAGAGATTTAGAGAGAGGGAGTTATACCTATGGCTAGGGTCGACTCCTTTGGCTCGGGGGTGTGTACGGGACACAGAAAGTAGTTTGAAACGGTGTTTCAGAGTGGTGAGGGGCGTATTTGATCGAAATACGAAAGTTTCACGCGAATCGAGACAAAACGGGAGCTCGGGAGGGGTGAAACTGCTTAGGGCCGTGGGGTAGAGTGATTTTGGGGGTAAAAAAGTTTCTTTTCTGGCAATTTCAGAAAATTTGCACAGGAAGTCCGGCCGGACTTTGACTGAAATCCAGGGGTATTTTGGTCTTTTCAGCTTGATTTGTGATTGAAAGGTGACTAGAGGGAGGTGGCATGGCTTCCACGTGCCATGTGAGTCACCAAAGGTGTGGGAGTTCGTTCCCCGGTCCCGGTTTTATCCGTTTTTTAAAATAACAGTCCGAAAAATGTCCGAAACGCCCCCGGAAAGTGGCAAAAAGTGCCGGAAAGTGCGTTTTTCAGGGAAAGCCGTACTTTTACGTGCGATGACACGTGTCAAGTACGCTTCGACGTCGGGATGCACGGGGCAGTCCCGGGACGTCTCGTTGGCTTGGCAACGGGGAGTTTAGCGAGCTCCGGTTAACCTAGAGCGGGCCAGTTAACGGATTTCGGTTAACTTTCTGACGGATTTTGACGATCCGGATTTGGGTACTTACACCCGGGATGTCTCGTTGGCTTGAGAACGGGTAGCTTAACGGGTTCTGATTAACCTGAAAAGGGCCAGTTAACGGATTTCGATTAACTTTTAACGGATTTTGACGATCCGAATTTGGGTACTTACAACATGCAATGAGTTTTGGACAAACATGCACGTGATCCTCCTATACCAAATCATGTAAGGATGCGTATAATGCATGACCTCAACCCCCATCTGCCTGTATACCAATATATCATGCCGTTGTTCCCAAGCTGCTATATATCGCTGGTGTCGAGAACTCCAAAGGACATGGCTGTTCCCGCGGCGGTCAACATTGTGCAACTCCTCCCCTGTATCACACGGTAGTGGGATCCCCTGCAGCATGCGAAACTGCCTCAACACACGATCAGGGTGGTGCCACTCTACCTTCTCAAAACAAATAAGAGGGACTTTAGACCTCCAAACAGCCTCTCCCTGACGACAATAAGCTGGAGCCTGTCGATCTAGATATGGCCTCCACACAACCTGATCATCACCAATCAGGTTAGCCGATCTCAATAGCCGCAAAGGTCATGCGGCAAGAACATATTTCAGAGATAATCGTCAAATCCACCTGAAATTCAATAAATGGAGAAGTATAAGTCAAAAGTTTCAAAATGTAATAGGTGACAATAACATTTCAGATGGAAAAGTTGTTAATAAATGTATACCTGCACCCCAAGGGAAGGTTGCCCTGATCCTCATTTGGCATAAGAGAAATAGGTTGCGTACATAGCAACCTATCCCATGCCCAAAGCTGTATAAAAAAAATATGAAATTTTATCAAAACATATGATTTCAAATCAAAAAAGAAATAAAGGAAACAACATCATAACGTTTAATTAAAATGTTATAGCATACCTGCAGAATATTCAGAAATCCACCACACTGACTAGTCTCGGGGTGAGTGCCACAGCAAAGTTCCCTATATAAAGAGGCTAAACATGCACTACCTCGGCTGTACATATGTATCCTCTCAATATCTCTAAATAAAGGGAGATAAAACAGCTTCACCTTGCTGTTAGTATGATCTGACATCAAATTAGCCCCAAGGGCTATCAAAATATAGGTCGCGTATACCTATCAACCAAGTCCGGGGGGGGGGGGAATCAGCGGGAAGGCTACCAAACTCAGAAAAATGTGTTTTCAACCACTTAATCTTTAGACTACTACCATCAAATGCTGCATCAGGTGGGACAACACCTAGAAGCTCCGCACATAAGACCCGCCAATCTAGAAGCACGGACAAATCTGAATCGGTAACGGGCAACCCATCAATCGGCAACCCGGACAGCATCCCGATATCCTCTAATGTGATGGTCATCTCACCAACAGGGATGTGGAATGTATGGGTTTTCGGACGCCATCTCTCAATCAACGCCTCAAATAAAGCCCAGTCATACTGCACTCTGCCGATCAAATGAACTCCCAAAACCCAGTCACTGCTAATCTCTCCTGGATAACAGGAGCTATAACATCTGGCACGGTCGCACCACGGCAAAATATTAAACTCGAAACGTCATGATTTGTCCAAATATATCGAGCTTGGTGGGAGTGATATAAAGTTAACACAAAATGATCAAAATGACCAGGATCAACAAAAGTATCCATCTGTTAATCAAAACAACACAAGCACAAGTATTATTTTGACAAATAAAATACTATAGAAAGTGTTATTTTCACAAGTGTTATGTCCACAAATCAACACAAACACAAATATTACTTTCACAAATCAATACTCTAAGAAATACTCACAACACAAAATATCCCCAAAATTTGATTAAAAATAAATTATACTCTAGAAAATACTCACAAATCAATCAAATACAATCAAAACCATAACATTTGTTCAAATAAATACTACTTTAATGGAATGAATGGAAAAATTAGAAAAAAACACTCAAAATTCGTTCGAATTAAACCTAAAATGACCAAATTCAAACTCAAACATAAATCCTAAATTCTCAAACACAACTCATTCTAACCTTCAAAAAATGAAAATATGGGGAAGAGAATGAAAACTTACTTAACAATTTTGAATTTGGCAAAATGATCTTGAAATTCCTTTGCTCTCTTATTCTTCTTCCTTTGTTTTTTTTTCTTTCGTCTGTAATCTGCAAACTGGGGGAAATGAAAACTCGGTTAAACTCGCCAAATCAATTGGCGACTTTGAATCTCGCTTAAACTCGCCAATTGATTTGGCGAGTTTAATTACAACATCATTTTCTTAAATTGCAGGAATAAAAAAGAAAAATTTGAAAAAAAAATAGAACTCGCCATTTCATTTGGCGAGTTTGAATGGATAATGGTCAAATTCACTAAATGATTTAGCGAGTTTTAAAAAAATAGACATTTTGAAAAATAATTTAAAAGGATTGTTATTTTGAAAATTATATTTTTAAAAAAAAATATTTGGAGAAAAAAATCTACAAATGGGATATACACCTAATTGGTGGGGTGGCCCTTTGAAATGAGTAATGTTTAGGGAAGTCGTTACGCATTCCGGTTCAAATTAATTGTCGTTTTTAAATATTTAGGTAGTTTTTTTAAAAAATAATCATTGCCTCATTTTTTGCAATTTTTAAGAAAAATAATTATTGACTTAATTTAATAATAAAAGTACTAATATTGCTTATTATTTAATACTCCCTCCGTCTCACCAAGAGTGTCACTCTTTTAGGGGTGACACGCAAATTAAGAAAAAAAGAGAGAAGAAAAAATGTTGTGAGTGTAATTTGAAAATAGGAGAGAGAATTAGTGGAGGAAATAGTGAATTTAAAAAGTGTTGTGAGTGTAGAGGAGAGAGAATTAGTGGAGGGAATAGCAGATGGGATAATAGAATATTAATAAAATATTTCCTTTTTAGAAAAGATGACGCTTTAAACGGAACGCCATTTTAAATAAAAAGTGACACTTAGAATGGGACGGATGGAGTATTTATCTCTCTTATATTACTTTACACAACAACCGATCAATATAGTAAAACTAGTTCCAATTCAAGGATAAATCTCTTATATTACTTTACACAACAACAGATCAATATAGTAAAACTAGTTCCAATTCAAGGATAAATATAAGTTTGAATGCTTTTGAATTCAAAACGACAATTATTTTGAACTAAACATTTTATCTAAATATAACAATTATTTCAGTCCGAAGGAAGTATCATATAATATACTCTCTCCGTTTTACGTGATTGCAAACTAATTTTTTGGGTGTGGGAATTAAGGAAAAGTGATGTAAGAAAAAGAAAAAGTTAAATGTTGTGAGTATGAAAAATTAAATAGGAGAGAGAATGACTGGGAGGAATAGTGAGGAGAGAGAATGTTGTGAGTGTAAAAGTGAAGTAGAGAGAGAATGAGTGGGTGGAATAGTGAATATTCTTTGCCATTTTGAAAAGTTTGTATTCACGTAAAACAAACCAAAATAGAAATAAGTTTGCATTCACATGAAACGGAGAGAGTACTTCCTCAGTCTCAAAGTAAGATTTCCGGTTTGAATTTATAAGAGTACCAATAAAAAATAAATGTCTTAAATATTAAAAATAAATTAAGAGAGTGAAAGTAGGTAGAAAGTGTTTTTTCGAGAATGACAACAAATACTCCCTCCGTCCCAGCAAGAGTGTCATCCTTTTAGGGGTGTCACGCAAATTAAGAAAAAAAGTGGGAAGAAAAAATGTTGTGACTGTAATTTGAAAATAGAAAAGAGAATTAGTGAAGGAAATAGTAAATTTAAAAAGTGTTGTGAGTGTAGAGGAGAGATAATTAGTGAAGAAAATAGTGGATGGGATAATAAAATATTAATAAAATATTTCCTTTTTAGGAAAGGTGACATTTCAAACGAAACGCCATTTTGAATAAAAAGTAATACTACTATTGAGACTGAGACGGAAGGAGTACATGAATTCATTCATGTTTGATGTTGCCTTGCCGACAGCTAAAAATCAAACTCAATAACCAAATCCCATGGAGTTGGTATTCGTGTCATTATACATTTATGACTCACCAGAAATTCAGCCGACAACATTTTGAGCTAAAAATCAAGCTTATTTATCTATTTTTATAATTTGGTTTTCAAAAAGAAATAAATTTGCAACCTTATTTTTCATATTTAAAGATAAGCAATTTTTTTCTTATTAAAAGATATTAGGTAATTGTTTATTTGGTGTAATATTTTGGCCAAAACTCGTGAACTCAAAAGAAAATACTAACCCCGTTTCAAAATTCAAAATAAATGTTTAAACGTTTTAATTTATTTTTGATGAAGAAATATTTTAATTTTTTTATTATTTATTTGAAAACGAAGGGAGTAATTAAATTAAACTAGCGTATTCAGGTAAAACACACAATTTCATTCGAACAGAATATATATGGCCTAAACTAACCTCTACACCCACGAAGATAGAAAGTTTCAAGTAGGGGTGGACATGGTTCGGTTCAAACAGCGGTTTGAGATCGAACCGAATCAAATCACGTAGTTTGGTTTGGTTTTTTTCTATAAATGATTTAGCTTGGTTTAAAAATTTAATAAATCGTGTGGTTCGGTTCAGCTCGCAGTCTGAAACCTCAAAACCGAATCAAACCGAACCGAACCAAACCGATTCAGACCGAACCGCGGTTTAAAACCGTGAAACCGAACCATGAAATTCTTGATTTCTCTTGGAAAGAGCAATGTGAAGAATTTTGCAGTTGGTTTGTACTTGAATTTATTGGGTTTGGTACTTTGGTATAATCTATTTGATTTGATAGTTTTATCTTGCTACTAAGACATTTGACTTTTATTTAATGGTTGAATCTTAAATTTGTAATTTTGTATCTTTATTTTAGACAATGTCTAGTAATTTGTTTTGAGATGGTTTCTTTTGTTGTACTTGTTAGAACAATGAACTTTCAGTTTACTAAAACTCATTCCTATTTGGATAGTAGTATTTGTGTTTTATGTTTAATATATATGATTGCTAGTTTGATAAAAAAAAAATATGTAAAGAGCAACGCTTTTAGTCGACAAAGCTCAGTAGTGGATAGCTGGCCTAGATCATAGCCGACCACGCGCTTTGAACCGTTTATGAAACCGTGGTTTGAGACCGAACCGAACCAAACCGAGGAGGTTTGGTTTGGTTTGGTTTGAAATTTTCTATGGTTCGATTTGGTTTGGAATTTTCCCAAACCGAGTACTAGCGATTTGGTCTCCAAATTTCTTCCAAACCGAACCAAACCGAACCATGTCCACCCCTAGTTTCAAGGGTATAATCTATCCACCCTTCCTTTTTAAACTAATGTTTAAAATTGACCGAATTTATTTTTAAGACAAAAAAATTTATTTTTTATAAACATTTATTATGAAACAGAGAAAATAAAGTCTCTCGTTACTTTTTCGAGTTTTGTTTTGGAGATTTAAGAAATAAAATATATTCATGAATGCCAAATTATCCTTCTTGGTCCTAATCAAAGTTTTGCTTTAATAAAATTCATGTATTCAAATTATCTTTTCGATTTATTTTATAAAAAATCAAATTGACACATGTTAATAAAGTGTCAATGTGCAGGTTGTGAGTTATAACCGACACTTTTAACGCTTGTTAATAAAGTGCTAGTGTGTGTTAAAGAGTGTCATCAAATGTCAATGATAGTGTACAGGAACACAATGCTAATGTTAATATAAAAAGTGTCAGTGTGTGGTAAAAATAGCTGAAGGTAGCGTTAAAGGTGTCTGTGATAGTTTGGCAATGATTTACAATGTCATTTATGGTCCATTTGGATACATTGATTTTTAATTCAATAAATATTCAAATTCTATAGAATTTAAATAGCTTAGAATTTGCTTTTAAAATCATAGCATTTCCATTGTTTGAATAATGTGTGGAATTTAATTGTAATTATACATTATACATAAAATAAAAATTCAATAACAAGTCAAATATCTAGTTTAGTTTAGTGGTATATGGTTGTTAGTATTATAATTAACAAGTGTTCAAACCTTGCTAACAACGAAAGTATAAAAATTTTATATTTTTAAAAATAAATAGTATATAGTGGTGGTGGTTAACGGCGGCAGTAATTGGAGGCGGTGATTTTCGAAAGCGGCAGTGGTGGCGGAGAGTGGTCGGAGGTGGCGGCGGCGGTTGCCGGCGGTGGCGGTTTCCGACGGTGGCGGCGGCCGGCGGTAGCGGGGGTGGTCGGCAATTTCCGGCGACGACGGGAGGTGGCACAAATTGTGGTGATTGAAAGTTGTTGTGGTGGTGGTAAAAAGAATGTGAGTTGTTATTAATTGATCAAAATTTAGAATTTAAATTATTAGGATTTAAGATGGAATTAGTTTTGTGAAATTGAGGGATTTAAAATTTCAACACAATTTCAATTCCAAATCTATATATATATATATATTAAAATTGGTGAGGAGACCTAAGGATTCGTCACGTAGACATGTTTAGGCAAACTCTTGCTTTTGGAGAAGCCACATCATCACCATTCCAAAATCTAAAGACTCTTGATATTCTCCTTATTAGCTAATACTAATAGTTAATAATAATATTTATTATATAAGTTAACTATTACTATTAATAGTATTAGTTAACTATAATAGTTACTATATAAGTTAACTATTACTATTAATTGTATTAGTTAACTATAATAGTTACTATATACTATTAATTGTATTAGTTACCTATAATAGTTACTATATAAGTTAACAATTACTATTAATTGTATTAGTTAACTATAATAGTTATTATATATATTAACTATTACTATTAATAGTATTAGTTAACTATAATGGTTACAATAAAAGTTAACTAATACTATTAATTGTATTAGTTAACTATAATGGTTACTATATATGTTAAATATTACTATTAATAGTATTAGTTAATCATAATAGTTAATATATGTTAACAATTACTATTAATAGTATTAGTCAATTATAATAGTTACTATATATGTTAACATTAATATTAATAGTATTAGTTAATCATAATAGTTACTACTCCCTCCGTCCCAGATCAAGGGTTCATCTTTCCCTTTTGGGACGTCCCAGACCAAGAGTTCATTTCCAAAAAAGGCAAGTTTTTGAATATATTAATACCCTTATCATCTTCATATATTTACAAAAAAATCATTCATTATATCCTTATACATTCTCTCTCCTATTTCCTACCACACATTTAACTACTATTCCTTCCACTCATTCTCTCTCCTATTAAATATTTTTAACTTTTACATTCTCTCTCCTATTCCCTACCACACATTTAACTTTTACATTATCTCTCATATTTCCTACCACACATTTAATTACTATTTCCTATCTCACATTTAACTTTTATTCATTTTTTAAAAAATTTCTTAAGAAGCGTGAAATCCCCCCATATACCCTTGGTCTGGGACGGAGGGAGTATATAGGTTAACATTACTATTAATAATATCATTTAATCATAATAATTACTATATAGGTTAATTATCGCTATTACTATTATTAGTTAATTATAATAGTTACTATATAGATTAAATATTACTATTACTATTATTAGCTAATTATAATAGTGACTATATATGTTAACTATTATTATTAATAGTATTAGTTAATCATAATAGTAATTATATAGGGTAACTATTATCATTTAGTTTAATATAAGCTAATATTATTAATTAAATATAACAATTACTATAACTATCACGGTGAACTTAACGAATATGTCAAATAATCTTATCAAGTAATAATTAATGAAAACTAAATACAAATTTGGTGATAAATGGAGATAATCAAAGGTATTAGTAAAAAGAGTTACAAAAAAAAAATTAAATAAAGATGATTGATGAGGAATATAAAAAGTCACAAAGTAATTATTCGTGGAAACTAAATCTATACTATATTATTTTAAAGTAGACTAAATCTGGTGATGACACATAAGACCCGATTGACTTTATCTAATTTCTCAAGCTTCCATGTCATATGTCTTTTCATTCGTATGCAACTATTTACATTATTGCAATTAACTAATAACTTTAGTAGATAACTTATAGCTATGCAAAGAGATAATATGTAATAAAGACATATTATAAGTTATAAGTAACACATATTAAGATGTAATCTAAAGAGTCACTAACTAATTACAATTAACCTAGATGTTTACATATGTAAAACGTTATTTATAATAAATTCTACTAATAATAGTTAATGATTAGTAACTTAAATCATATACACTTTCATCTACTCTTTATGTAATAATGAATTTATATTATAGAAGAAAATATATAACTAATAGAGCAAAGTGAAAGTGAAAAAGACTCAATAGTTAATATATGTTAACTATTATTGTTATTAATAGTATTAGTTAATCATAATATTAATTATATAGAGTAATTATTATCATTTAGTTTAATATAGGCTAATATTATTAGTTAAATATAAGATTAATTAGAAACATTAATATTTTAATATATTAGAATATCTTAGATAATGCTTCAATATTAGTTACATACATATGGTAACTATTAATATTTAATTTAATAGTTACTATACTCCATATTTGGTAAGTATTAGGTATTAAACTTACTATACCAGATCACTATTCTCATATAACTTTCTAATTATATTTACTAATCATAATATGTGTATGTTATATGAAATCATTAATTATCAAAGATATTTAATATTATTAATTCAATCACTATAAAATTAGAAGTTAACTAATTACAATAATAATTCATTGTTATTACTCAAATTTCAATTGTCATAATAATAGGTACAAACTATATACAACAAAGGCTAAATATAAAAAAATCTTCTGAATTTATAAATGTAAATATTTTGATTGATATAAAATAGATTTATATCACCAAAAAAATGTCATGCTACTTTATCAAATAAAAACATATAATAAGTAATATAAAAAATGACAAATTAATTTTCCGTGTGGAGCACGGGCTACCCACTAGTTTTAGTTATGTTCCCAAATAATGTAATTGATTTTGGAGACTCCAATTCCAATTCCAAGCTATGAAATTGAGATATCCAAACATACCCTTAATAAGTCCTTAATAAGTTATGATTATTTACAACACCGCATATTCACTAATTATAAAAATGCTTCTGCACATTTCGAAAATCCATTTTTTCAAATCTCTTTGGACATGTTTTCCACATATTTTCATCAAAATGTTTGACTTTGAGGTCTTTTAAAAGAAACCTAATCCTCCAACAGAACTTGTCGCTAAGCAATTGAAGAAAAAAAGTTTATTTTTTTTTTAAACTAGTTTGACTCCCGTGCGATGCACGGGCAGTTACTAACGAATAACTTATCGAAATCTAAATAAATACGAAAGGAAATAAGATGTTTGTATACATTGTAAAATATTTATTTGAAAATTAGATTCTCAATACAAATATCAGATTGAATGTCACTAAAATAAATCTAGTGTTATATTCCTGCGATGCACGGGGAGTTATTGATCCTTAAGAAGACAGAAAGTAAAGGAAATGACGAAATGAGAGAATTTTTTTTATAAAATGTGAAACACAGCTTTAAAAGACAACATTGTCGTCTCAACTGTCGAAAGAGAAAGGAAGATCATCATTACATATCAATATATTCGGAGCATCGGGGTAGTGAACTTTATTTAATGTGAAATATAATCGAAAACGACAAATAACATAGTATCGATATATAAGGAGGTCAACAATGAATAAATATTAACCTTTGAATTTTATTAGTCATAGCATAAAAGGAGGTCGACAATGAATAAATATTAACCTTGAGATTAAAAATATACAATATATCGTACAATTTAAAATATATTTTTTTTACAGACAATCATGAGACATTAATCAGATGTGAATATATATATATATATATATATATATATATATATATATATATATATATATATATATATTTATGATTAGTAAAATAACAATAATAATAATTATTACCATGCATGAATGATGGTGTAAATTTTTATTTAAAAAAATTAATTTATTATAAAATAATCGAGGTCAAAGAAATGAGAAAAAAATAATGTATTATAAAATAATTGATGACTATCTTTCCCGATATTCGTATTTATTAATACTTTATTTACTATGATTCAAATTTTATTGAAATAAAATAAATAATATGTTTGATGTATCGAATAAACTCAATAACCATATTACCACTTCCAACTCATTATCATATACCCCATCAATTTTATTTTCTTTTATATTCTTTATTTTTATAATTAGTAAAAATATTATTATTATCATTACCATTTATAATTAAAAATAAACTTGAGACTTAATTAATTTTGACTAAAAACATATTGAAAAATTAAAAAGGAAAATTAACAAAGGATAATTAACAAATTTATATTTAAAAAAATTGTTTTTTTATGTGTACAAATCAAATGAAAATAGTCTCTATTTAAAAATAAATATTTTTTATGAATTTTGATGAAATTTTTTTATTCTGGAAAAATAATTTCTTATAATATAATTTTTTTAAAATGATGACCATCTTTCTAGATATTCATCTTTATTAATACTTTATTTACTATGATTCAATTTTTTTAAAATAAATTAAATAAAATGTTTGACGTATCAAATAAACTCAATAACCATATTAGCGCTTCCAACTCATTATCCTGTACCCCATCAATTTTATTTTCTTTTATATTCTTTATTTTTATAATTAGTAAAATTATTATAATTATCATTATCATTTATAATAAAAAAAACATGACACTTAAATAATTTTGAATAAAAAATATTGAAAAATTAAATAGGAAAATTAAAAAAGGATAATTAATGAAGTTATATTTAAAAAAATGGGTTTTTTTTATGTGTCCAAATCAAATGAAAATAGTCTCTATTTCAAGAGAAATTTTTTTATGAATTTTGGTGAATTTTTTTTTTTAAAAAATTTAATTTATTATAATATAATTTAGGTTAAAGAAATGGGTGGAAAAAATATTTTGGGCGAAATATCTTCAATTTTGCCACCGAGTGAAATGACAAAAATGGCCCTCAAAGGCTACATTCTCATTATTTGATTTGATTCGAAATTGATATTCGAATTATTTGATTCGAGTAATCGATTTGACCTATTTTTTTAAAAAATAAAAAAGTCAGGGCCAAGGCCAACCCGACCATTCATAATGCCTAAGACGAATCATGCATGCTTGGCTAAGCTTCATCCTCATTATATAACCAAGTCAACTCATCTTCCTCTGATTTTTTTTCCATGTGGAATAAAGTTCAAGGCCAAGGCCGGCCAAGGCAAGGCCAAGGGCCGAGCCAAGGTCAAGCCGACCATTAATAATGGCCCGGACGAATCACGCATGCTTAGCTAAGATTCATTCTCATTATATAACCAAGGCAACTCATCTTACTTTGATTTTTTTTTCCATGTGGGATAAAGGCCAAGACCAAGGCCAAGTGGCCGAGCCACGCAGCCGAAGGCCAGGCGCAGCCGAGTCGAGGCAAGGCCAAGGACAAGGCGACGAGGCCAAAGCAAATTTCCCACATCGAAAGGAAACGAATCAAAAATTGCCTTGGCCTTGATATATAATGAAGCTTCAAGTTCAAGGTAGGTGTAATTATATTTATATACATATATAATGATTAATATTAAATATACATATATGATTTTAAATAAAAAATATACATATATAATTATTAATATTAAATATATATTCAAAACCATTCTAACTCATCATCTTATACCCCACCAATTTTATTTTATTTTATATAATTTATTTTTATGATGAGTAAAAATATTATTATTATTATTATCATTTATTATTTAAAATAAATACTTCACACTTATTTAATTTTAACTACAAATACCATGAAAAATACAAAACTAAAATTATCATATATATATATATATATATATATATATATATAGATAATTCAACACCATTCTAACTCATCATCCTATATTCCACCACTTTTATTTTATTTTATATCATTTATTTTTATGATTAGTAAAATTATTATTATTATTATTATTATTATCATTTATTATTTAAAATAAATCCTTCACACTTATTTAATGTTAACTACAAATACGATGAAAAATACAAAACAAAAATTATAAAAAAATAAATGCATTCACGTCCCTCTTTATGCCCGTGTAATTTACATCTCCCATAATTTTAACCAATTAAAAATAAGAAACAAAATAAATCATTTACTGTCCACTTATATTTTATTATAAATATATACATATATATATATATATATATATATATATATATAATTCAACACTATTCCAACTCATCGTCCTATATCCCACCACTTTAATTTTATTTTATTTTCTTGATTTTTTTTTACACCAAAAATATAAGAAACAAAATAAATCATTTACTTTTAAATATAATGATTAATATTAAATATACATATATGATTTTAAATAAAAAATATACATATATAATTATTAATATTAAATATATATTCAACACCATTCTAACTCATCATCTTATACCCCACCAATTTTATTTTATTTTATATAATTTATTTTTATGATTAGTAAAAATATTATTATTATTATTATCATTTATTATTTAAAATAAATACTTCACACTTATTTAATTTTAACTACAAACACCATGAAAAATACAAAACTAAAATTATCATATATATATATATATATATATATATATATATATATATATATATATATATATATATATATATATATATATATATATATATATATATATATATATATATATATATATATATATATATATATATATATATATATATATATAGATAGATAGATAATTCAACACCATTCTAACTCATCATCCTATATCCCACCACTTTTATTTTATTTTATATCATTTAATTTTATGATTAGTAAAATTATTATTATTATTATTATTATTATTATTATTATCATTTATTATTTAAAATAAATACTTCACACTTATTTAATGTTAACTAAAAATACGATGAAAAATACAAAACTAAAATTATAAAAAAATAAATGCATTCACGTCCCTCTTTATGCCCGTGTAATTTACAGCTCCCATAATTTTAACCAATTAAAAATAAGAAACAAAATAAATCATTTACTATCCACTTATATTTTATTATAAATATATACATATATATATATATATATATATATATATATACATATAATTCAACACTATTCCAACTCATCGTCCTATATCCCACCACTTTAATTTTATTTTATTTTCTTGATTTTTTTTACACCAAAAATATAAGAAACAAAATAAATCATTTACTATCCACTTTGTTTGTGTAATTGTTAATAAAAGTAATTAATATTTTATTTACTATGCTTCATTTTTTTTAAAATAAAATAAATAAATGATTTGATGTATCGAACTAAAATAAACCAATAACCATATTACCCCTTTCAACTAATTATCCTACACCCCATCACTTTTAATTTATTTTATATTATTTATTTTTATAATTAGTAAAATTAATATTATTACCATTATCATTTATAATAAAAAAAATAGTTCACACTTAAATAATTTTGACTAAAACCATATTGAAAAATGAAAAATAAAAAATAACAAAGGATAATTAAAAAGTTATATTTTAAAAAATGTTTTTTTTTCTGTGTCCAAATCAAATGAAAATAGTCTCTATTTAAAGAGAAAAAAAAATTATGAATTTTGGTGAAAAAAAAAATTAAAAAAATTAATTTAATATATAATAATTGAGGTCAAATAAATGGGATAATTTTTTTTTTTGAAATCCGTCCAGCCAATGGGGAGGTGACATGTGGCGCAACCAAAAAAAAAAAAAAAAAAAAAAAAAGCTGGAAAAGGGCTGTAACGCGCCGTTGTCGGCGCGTCTCAATCACGCGCCAGCGAAATGACTTAACTGCCCCTCCTCCTTTATTCGACACGTGGCGAATCTGATTTTTTTAAAAAAAAAAAAAACTCCGGCGAATAGTATGCTGCCACGTGGCTTTTTATCCTTGTTAATTGCCTCTTTGCCATGGCGTGAAATGACAAAATTGCCCCTCATAGCCCCTTAAATTACCAAGATCTTGTTATTATATATACTAGTGTTACACCCGTGCGATGCACGGGGTATTACATATATTCAAACGGCGGAAATTAAAATTGTACATTAAAAAAGCGAATTTATTTTTATTTTTTTGGAGAAACAAAAATATCTTTTTTAAAATGTATTTTTTTTTTTAAATATAAACGTCGCTATTTGAACACATGAAAAAACATGGAGATCAAATAACAAAAAAAAAAAAAAAACTACAAACTTATCTCCATATTTCTCAACTTTAAAAGAAAACCCATTCACCCAAATTATCCTACATCTCTTTCATTTATCTTATCATTTTTAAATTATTTTAGAAAACTTTCCTATCACCATCAATCCCTAAAATCAGTTCATTCCTCCAAAATTGACCATATCTCCTTCCAATTTTTTCTATATAATTAATGACAAATCTCTCTAGCTTACACCATTAAATAACCATTAAAATTTTTGTTTTTCTTTTTACAGGAAACAATCATTTTAGAAAATTACATTCCTTCCACATTTCACCCCTTCACTTAACTATTATCCGAATAATATTCATGAAAATAACTTTCAATGATAAAGCCCAAATTTCGCCCTTAATAGTTTCAAAATATACCCTCCCACCTTTCAACTTCAAATGTTTGTATTTAAAATTTTTAATTCCAAAAAAATGAATGCTTAATATAATTTTCTCGATAGTAAGTACTATTAAAGAAATAAGGAAAATGGAAAACTAAAGAATTTTTGTTTTTCTCCCAACATGAAATCCCACCTTATTTTTGGGTATTTCCACGAATCCCACCCGACCACTTCTTCGTTCCACACCTTCATTTGACTAAAAAAAAAAAAAAAACTTACTTTTTTTTTTTTTATCAAGGTCAAAATATCATTTTACTATTGAAAAAAAAAAAGGAAAACACAAATAAAACTCAATTCTATCAACTTTCCCTGATATAGTACTACGCAGTATAGTATACTCCCTCCGTCCGCTTACAAAGTTCACACTTTCTATTTTGGGCGTCCGTTTACAAAGTTCACACTTTGTTTCTTTCCTAAAAAGGAAACCTTAAATCACTATTCTCTCCACTCATTCTCTCTCCTACATTATTTTAATACTCACAAACCATTATAATTTACTATTCCCTCCACTCATTCTCTCTCCAATTTTATTTTCACACTCACAACACTTTCAATATAATACTCCCTTCTTAATTAACGTGTAAACAGTAAGTGTGAATTTTGTAGGCGGACGGAGGGAGTATATGTAAATGTGTATGTATGTACATATACTCCCTCCGTCCCGGAACAATCTTCACACTTTCCCTTTTGGGCGTCCCAAAACTTACTTCACACATTTAAAACTTACCTAAAATGAAAAGGAATCTTTACTATTCCCTCCACTCATTCTCTCTCCTACATTATTTTATTACTCACAACACCATTATAATTTACTATTCTCTCCACTCATTCTCTCTCCTATTTTATTTTCACACTCACAACACTTTCAATATAATACTCCCTCCTTAAAACCAGTGCAAACAGTGTTTGTGAATTATGTTCCGGGACGGAGGGAGTATTTCATTTAATCTGCAAGTGATGAAAACATAAAATATAAAAAAGAAATTGATTTGTTGGTAACTACTTCACATATTCCAAAAATATGATTTCTAAAAATTAAAATGATTAACAATTAAATCTATGTTAACCACTTTTTCATTCCAAACACAACACTCTCTCCCTATCTCTATTCTTTCTCCCACCTTAAGAGCAATTCTAATATTTACTCAACTTCACCATTGGAAAATAAATAAATTTATTCACTGTAAAAGACAGATTTTATTTTTAAATTTTGTATTGTGGTGACTTTTGAAGTACTGAATCTTATTTTCAAAATAAAATAAGATTATATATATATATTTTTTTTTTTGATAAGTTTGGATAGCAAATAAGGTGGTTGGAGGAAAACATCAAGAAAATAAGTTTTTTCTTTTTTTTTAAAAAAAAAAAAGGGTAAGTACACATTTTTAACATTGGAGATTATATATATATATATTTTTTTTTTTTTTAAAAAAAAGAAAATAAGTTTAAAAAAAAAAAAATCCTTCTCAATTAAGAAATTAAGAATTGCCAAATATGAGATTTTTTTTTACCTCATTTCACTTCTTTAAAAAAAAATCATTCACATAAACAATAACCCACAAATTGCTCCCCCTCCCCATAAACCCCCTCCCCCTTTCCCGTTATCCCTCCTCCCCTTCATCCTCCTAATATTTCTCAATCAAAAATTTTATCAATCCATGTTTCCATTAACACTAAATTTATCTCCCTCTATAAATTTAGAATACTCACTTTCTCTCTCTAAAATCCATCACAAATTATCAAAATCAAACTTTCTCTCTAAACCCACACAAATTATTAAAATCAGTACACCCAATGTGAAATTCAAGTAATGCATTCACCAGCAATATCTTCTCATCCGCATCATCATCATGATTCACACCCACTGTCGCCCTCAATCGCATCGGCCAAGCACAACCACCATCGTTCTTGCATGACTTCCTTTTTTCTGCTCACCATCCCCCTCTCCGACCATAACGATCTACATTTTATTGTGAGATACACTTCTACCTTTTCCGGCGAATTTTGGAGATGCAAAAGTGTTTCTACTAATTGATCTGTTTTCAAATCTACAACTCTAAGCCTCTGTCACCGCAACAAAAACCATCACGGTTTCACTGACACCACCGCCACCACCACACCTCAAATCTACGACAGCCATTATACCAAGATTAATATCGAAAACGTCATATTAAACCTCATTCTAATTCATTGGAAGTAGAGAAAAATTACCTTGAAGCTTGAATGATTTTGAATCCGCAATCCATGATGTCGATGACAATCCTCTCGTCGCAATTTCGTCTTCATATCTTCTAATCCCCTCTATACCCATTTTCTATAAACTTTCGCCGCCCTTTAAATACTCCATTATCGGAAGAGCAAGGCTCAGATTTGTAGAAAATCAAGTAAGATGAGAACTCCGCCATGGCTGCAACCTCGGTTGCAATATCAAAGATCGCCATCCGATGGTTGCCTAGCCAAGATACGGATTTATCTCATTTAATCAACCGAGTCAACTCAAATTCAATTCAATCATCATAGCCTTCAAAACCGAAATCACACCAGCCATCGATAGAAAGAAAAGAGGAGATAAAATCAGCAATTTGTGTGTACTTTGTTGTTAACCAAATTGTGTGTGTGTGCTCTCTGTAAACCGTGTGTGGGTTTGTGTTTGTTGCTGTGTGTCTTGGATAAGATAAAGAGGAAATAGATTTGAAATTTGAAATCCATTAAATATTCAATTTCGAAATTACCCTTTGTGATGAGCTGTCTGAATTTGTTCCGAAATTGCCCTCAGAGTTGATGAAATTTACAATTCATACCAGACTATCCTCCTTTTATATATGAGGAAATACTTCCTGGCTTAAGAATGGTTTTAAGAAGATATTATATTGAGTGTTGTGAGTGCCTGACTAAAATAGTGTAGGAGAGAAAGACGAGAATCTTGTGAGCATTAAACAATGAGGAGAGGCATGTGGCAGTAAACATTCCTTTCCATTTTAGGTAAGTTTTAAATGTGTAAGTAAGTTTTGGGGCAGCTGAAAAATGTGAAGATTGTTATTCAGGAGGGAGTATATAGAGAAGAGATTATTATTATTATTATTATTATTATTATTATTATTATTATTATTATTATTATTATTATTATTATTATTATTATTATTATTATTATTATTATTATTATTATCATTTATAATTAAAAATAAATACTTCACACTTTTAATTTTTACTAAAAATATATTGAAAAAAAATGAAAATTAACAAAAGATAATTAAGAAATTTATATTTAAAAAAAGAGGGTTTCTTTTTCTCTATCCAAATCAAATGAAAGAAGTCTCTAATTAAAGAGAATTGTTGTTATGAATTTTGTTGTAAAAAAAGTAAAAAAAAAAATTAGTATAAAATAATCGAGGGTAAAGAAATCGGATTTAAAAAAAATAGAAAATTCAGGCAGCCAATCAAAGGGCGACACGTGTCAAAATTCTTAAAATAAAAGGAAAAAAATCCTGCATAAACGCACCGTTGTCGGAGCGTGAAGTACACGCGCCAGAGAAATGTAGAAATTGCCCTTCCACAAACGGACGACACGTGCCCAATTTGACCAAAAATAAAATACCCCTAATGCATTCACGCGCCTCTTTAGGCCCGTGTAATTTACGCCTCTCATAATTTTAACCAATAAAAAAATAAGAAACAAAATAAATCATTTACTATCCACTTTATTTGGGTAATTATTCATAGATTTTCAATCCTAACCGAGTAACTACAAATGTGCCCTCGGTTATTTTAAAACTTATGCAAGTATTTTAATTGAATTAGTATATTTTTTTTTAAATGTTAAAGAAATCGGATAAAAAAATTCCGAAATTCAACCAGCCAATGAATGGACGCCAAGTGTCCCATTTAAAAAAATGCGGCTGGATACACGCGCTTCTATACACGCGTGTATGGCACCCGTCACTTTTCAGCCAAAAATATATAATTAATATAGTCATACTATTTCCTCCGTCCCAAAATATATAATTAAATTTCATTTTTTAAAAAATACAATAAAGAGTGTTAAATTTTTACATCCATGTTGATTTTTTTATTTCTTTATTTTCACGTGAGAGTTAAGGCATATTTTTGTAAATATGCCTTATATATTTAATTAAATTACCTATATATATTTATTATATTTGTCATATACTTTTACGTACGTACTTTTGACTAAAATTTATTATTTTAAGAAAATAGAAAATAATCTCTTATTTAGATGGATTGTATACAAAATTCAAAAAAATATTTAACTAAACAACTTAAAACAAAATGTTTTTAAAAGACGGCTTATACATATTCAACATCATTCCGACTCATCATCCTAAACACCATCACTTTTATTTTATTTTATATTCTTAATTTTTTTTTACTTAGCAAAAATATTATTATTATTATTATCATTTATAATTAAAATTAATGCTTCAAAATTAATTATTTTTCACTAAAAAAATTAAAAAATAAAAAAGGAAAATTAACAAAGAATAATTAAGAATTTTATATTTAAACGCACCGTTGTCGGAGCGTGAAGTACACGCGCTAGAGAAATGTAGAAATTGCCCTTCCGTAAACGGACGACACGTGCCCAATGTTAACAAAAATAAAATACCCCTAATGCATTCACGCGCCTCTTTAGGCCCGTGTAATTTACGCCTCTCATATTTTTAACCAATAAAAAAATAAGAAACAAATTAAATCATTTATTATCCAATTTATTTGGGTAAATTGTTCATAGATTTTCAATCCTAACCGAGTAACTACAAATGTGCCCTCGGTTATTTTAAAACTAATGCAAGTATTTTAATTTAATTTGTATACTTTGTTTTAAATGTTAAAGAAATCGGGTAAAAAAATTCCGAAATTCAACCAGCCAATGAATGGACGTCAAGTGTCCCATTAAAATAAATGCGGCTGCATACATGCGCTTCTATACACGCGTGTATGGCACCCGTCACTTTTCAGCCAAAAATATATAATTAATATTGATGCAGCAGGAAATGTGCTTATCAATCTTCCTCCACGTGGCAGATCGATCACCGGCTTCGACTCGAAAATGTAACCCACGACTAGCCGGATGTGTCTCCGGCGAAGACGCTCGGGCGTGAGAGTAAGATAACAGTTGTATAAAGCTCAAAATGTATTGAATAATGAACTCAGAATACAAAATGGCAGTTACCTTTCACCGTTTGGTAGTGATGAAGTATTTATAGGCAAGAGTGATGTATTTTTGGGGAGGCGACATGTCCTCCGAGATCATAGCGGCAAGCATTGGACGTGGGAAAATGTTTATAACGGTCCCTGATTTATAGGGATGTGGTTATGAGGATTGTTCAACCAAATAAGCCGGCAAGTGTTAAGTCGTCACTTGTTGAGTTAGGTCGAGGTCGCCACTCGTGGAATGGTCGACTCCGACCGTCTGCAGAGCATGGTTCGTACCCGAATTGTAATATGGATCATGAGGTCGGACTAAGTTAGGTCAGGACCTATTAGATCGGACCGTGGGCTTAGTCGACTGACGCTTGAGATGGGCTTTGGGCCTTGCTCTGACTGGGCCAGCCCTATTGAGAATGTGATAATCAAAGCTGGATTTAATTGGGCTTTACTTGCTTGGCCCAACTCGGCACTTTTGGTATGTTCAGTGGCCCCCAACTTTCGAGTTGACTTCGTCGACTTGGAAGTTAAGAAGATTTCTTTGATGGAAATTGCTTTACTCGCAGGTCGATGCTAGTCTTTGAAGTAGGTCGACCATGATGACGTGGCAACATCCTGATCGTTGGCGGTGCACGGCGGGAGATGAAGGAGCGCCAATTTTTGTAATGATTACATGCTACGACGTTTGGAACTCCCTCTCGAAAACCGCTTCAGTCTTTAATTTTGGAAAATTAATTTTGATTTTCCTTTCCCTTTCCAAATTTAGGAAAATATAAATAGAAAAATCCCCCTTCGTTCAGAACTTTTACTGCTCTAAAACTTCTTCTTCTCCGGCGAGAATCAAGTGGATTGCATCAAGATTTAAATCTATCTCTCGGCTCCAGCAACGAACCTACTTTCTGCAATTAATTGAGGTATTTCCTTCGTATCTTTGCTTTAGGGTTTTAATTTATGCACTGTTCTCAGTTTCCGCCATGGCTAGGACCTTTAGTTGCGAACCAGGAGCGTGGTATGGTTACTGTACTGCTAACCGTAGGGCATGCAAGAATGTGAACGGTGAGTGGAGAGTGATGTCCCTGGATGAATGTGCCTCCATTTTGACTAGTTGGGGGTTGAATTACACTGAGATAGGGCTGCCCATTGTAGGAGAAATTGAAAATGCGGTGATTGACGACTCAAATGTTGTCGCTTTTCATCTATTCCATGAATTGCTTCGACCATATCACCTTGTTTTATGTTAGGACGTCCAAAAGCCCTCCTTCCTTAGGAATAGAATAGGTTTTCCAGGGGAGTCTAGGTCGCCCTTAAATAGGTCGACTGAAATTATTCATAGGCCTGACTCCCCTGTTTCTCCTTCTTCTTGTACATATATGGCAACTCAAGGCGGAGCGACAGCATCTACTTCCTCCGGTCCTGCACTGTTGATGCATTCGACGATACGGCCATGCCAGGAAAGAATGAGAGGGGTTATGTCCCCCCAGGGCCATTACGTGGAAAGAAGAACCTGCCCTCTAGGTATGGTATGATTTGGGATTTCTGTGAGGTAAGTAAGGAAGATTATAGGGTGACCATTTATACCTTAGGGAGTTTATGAAGTTGTTTAGGTCGCCCTTTACCACGTATGCCACTAAGGTAGCCTTCTTCTATGGTCGGTTTGTCGCCGGTCTTAGGTTGCCTCGATCCATTCATAAACGAATTTTTGGAGTGTGCCAATGCCCTTCCCTTCAACTCCTGAGCCAATACTTGTAGGGTCCTTGTATGCTTTGCTATGGTGTGCGATTCTTAGGATATGAACCTTGTATGAGAGTGTTCAAAGAATTTTTCAAGATAAAGTATAGTGGAGAGGACTTGAGCATCGCATTCCCTCTAAACCTAAATCTCCCAAGCTCTTCACCAACCTCCCAAGTAAGCATAGTGGCCGGAACTCGTATGTTGTTGTGGTAGAGAGTAGATTAGGATGGGAATTCCCTTGCCCAATGATGAAACAAAACCATAGATGAGGGAAACTATTGGGAGCCGACTCCGGCATCTTAACTTGTATAGGGCTTTGTGTCGCTTAGTCGAGAGAAGACCCATTAGCCGGGGAGAGTCTCGCTCACCACTGTATAACTTCGTCCAGCCGGTATGATGCCCGGAGATGGAGTGGTAGAGCCTCTTGTCCCCGTGCTGAGAGGACAAATATATCCCGACCGGGTTACTCATTCTCTCGGGAGGTTTGGGAATTTGTGCAGCGTTGCAAGAAGACGTAAAACTACCGCAAGGATAACGGGGAGCATGTCGGTGGTAAGATCTTGTTCTGCAATCCTTTACTCGTCTATTGTTGTCTTGTATATGTATGTAACTCTTAGGTCGTCCGTTGTTTGCTCGTATGTAGAACTTAGTTAGCTCGTACATAGAACTATCACGAATTGTAACTCTATCAAATTACCTGCTCGTATGTAGAACTTAGTTAGCTCGTACATAGAACCGCTTTGAGTTGTATCAATTATCTCGTCAATGGTTTACTCGTAGAACTGTTTTGAATTGCCGAGCTAACACTTGATTTCTTTGATGTCGTGTAGTTTTAACTCCCGAGCAAGAAGCGAATATGGTGCGTATTGTTGGGGTTTCTGATAAGAAGAAAGCGAGGAAGGACCATGGGAAGGCCAATGCTCGTGCTCACAGTGCAGGGAAGCCGCTTTGAGGACCCGCCGCCTTCCAAAAGACAACATTGGGATGGTGCCAATGGAAGGGGTAGATGAAGAAGATCCTTTCACGAGCAAAGCTAGCCATACTCGAGCGATCGAGGAAGGTAATGAATCCAACAGATCCGGGCAGTTCGACGTGAGCTCCGACCCAACTACCGATGCCAATGTAGGGACCTCCGATGTTGTCGTAGCAGAACTAGTCCCTCGGATGTCGTAAACATTGATGACGACGCCATGGAAACCGAAGTTGATGACGCCTCTCGAGGACTAAGAGGTTGCGATCTCGACAAGGGGAATGCCGTCTCATCAAGCCAACTGTTTACTCCTCCTCCAGCTTCTTCCTATCCCAACCAAGAAACTATTGAAGAAAGGATGCAGAGGCTGAGTGATGTTCCCTCTCTTGAAGGAGTAAATTGCCTGAGTCGCAGCTACCCGGACATGAACTTGGGCCAGGTGATTGTGAGAAGGGCGGTGGACGTGGGTCTGCTAGCTCACTTGGATGATAAGGGCATGACCCCTGAGGAGTTCTCAGCTCGGTCTGGGCTGGCTCATTGCGAGGTAATTTCCCACTTTCTCTTTCATTTTAGTCGTCTGCTCCTTTACTCGATCCACTTGAACCTCGAGCTAACACTTCTTTGTTTCCTTTGGAATGCAGAATCTTACAATGATTGAGCAAGCCAAGAGCTCTTGGAGGGCCTCCATTGAGAGGGAGAGAAAAGCCCTCCGTGATTATTCCAAAAAGGCTCAAGAGCTTGCGGAATGGAAAGAGAAGTATAATGACTTGGACAATTCGTATGAAGCCAACGAAGCGGTGAAGACCAAGGCTTTGTCCGACCTGGAGGCTGCAGAGTCCAAACTCAAGGAGGTGGAGGCTGAGAGGGATGCTGAGAAGAAAGAACTGGGGAAGGCCAAGACTGAGCTGGCCACTATTAACAAACTTTTAAAGGAGAAGGATGCCTTCTTGCTTGAGTTGCACGAACAACATCGACTTGAGAGAGAGAAGAGCCAGAAAGACCACAAGGCTGCCATCGAGAAAACTACTAAGGAGGCCTCTGAAGCTGCGATTGAGAAGTTCAAGGCAGGGGATGAGTATTATGATGCCATCGTGGCTAGGGCACAAGACTTTCTCGAGGTTGGGAAAAGGCACATGGCCCGCCGAGCTCTGGTGGATCCTTCAGCTACAGTTACCATCGAGCAATTAGCTCGTTGGTTTTCTGAGTCTCAGTACGACATGGCAGCTCGCCAAGGTCATTCGCTTGTTCCCTATCTTGAGAACGACTTGGCCTTTATTGCCCAAGAAGATGAAGAAGATCATTGTGAGAAGTGGGAGGCTCCCCCTGTCCTTGATAGAAATTTTGATGTGGTCTTGGCTGAACTTGACGATGCTGAAGCCATGGAGACAGTAGATGAACAAGTTTATTCAGAGTCGGGTAAACCTTTAGACCCTCAGCAACAAGGAGAGGAAGAGGGTCGAGCTGCTACTGACGACCAAGCTGATGTCGGCCAGGACTCCTGAATTGTTTAGTTGTATTTGTAATGAACAAGTTCCAAACAATATTTTTGTTTTTTGCTTTAACATTATTCGAATGCCTTGGCCCAGTTTTTTGGGAGGCAAACTATTTTTGTAAGTTAATTTTGTCCAAGTCTTAGCCCGTTTTGGGAGACTTATTTCTATCATAGCTGACTTTTGTTTCCAGAATGTTGTATGCTTTTCATTCCATATTGTATGTCGAGCTAGATGTAGATAATATAAATGAGTCAATTTGAGCCTAGAGGCGACTTGATCTTGTTGGTTTAGTCGACCTCAGACTTGATTAACTTTTTTGTGAACGAGATTGACCATAAGTCGAACCTGTTCATACCATTTGAACTGATTAAGAATCGAGTTAGGATGAACTGACTAAGAGTCGAGTTAAGATGAACTGACTAAGAGTCGAGCTCATTAGAACAAAGTCGACTAAGAGTCGGACTTGTTAAATAAACAAAGCTGATTAAGAATCGAGCTTGTTAGAACGAAGCTGACTAAGAGTCGAGCCTATTAGGTTGAACTGACTAAGAGTCGAGTTAAGATGAACTGACTAAGAGTCGAGCTCATTAGAACAAAGTCGACTAAGAGTCGGACTTGTTAAATAAACAAAGCTGATTAAGAATCGAGCTTGTTAGAACGAAGCTGACTAAGAGTCGAGCTTGTTGATATTAATGTAACACTATGTTTGATCGAATAAACTGCTCTTTTCATTGAAGTGGGAATCATGCTTACATCAATTCGAAACTAGCTTTAACATAAACTTGAACTTTGAAATTGAAACTAGAAGTAGTATTTGATGAGGTGAGTAGCATGCCAAGGATGTTTCAACTCGTCACCTCCAGGATGAGCTATCATGTAGGTTCCTTCCTTGACGACTCGAGTGACTACATGTGGACCTTCCCAGCTAGGAGATAGCTTGTTCTCGCCGGGTCCTTCTACCCGTTGCCTCAATCTTTCTCAATACATAATCTCCCACTTGGAAAGACCTTGCCTCGACCTTCTTTGTCGTGATAACTTTGGTCCGCCGCTTGTAATTGACCATCTCTGAGGTAGCCGTTTTCGCTTCGTCGATCGTGTCCAAGTCGATCAACCCGTTGATGTCGTCCTGCTCTTGATCAAAGAAGGTCACTCTAGCAAAGAGGGAATCTGAGCTCAAGAGTGCCACGGCTTCCGACCCATATGTGAGAGCAAAAGGGGTTTCCCAGTAGCTGTAGTGGTTGTACGAACCGCCCAAAGAGCAAGGGGGAGTTCGTCCAACCAATTGTTTCGTCGACCTACGAGTCCAGCCTTGAGGAAGATAGAACAAGTTTATTTGTCGCTTCGCCTTGTCCATTTCCTCGAGGATAGGCGACGTAAGATTTCCAATGTTTGATTCCCACTCGTTTCATCTCTCGCTTCAAAGTCCGGGAGAACCGTAACCCATTGTCAGACACTATAGCTCGAGGAAAACCAAACCGACACCAAATGAAGTCGTGTATGAAGTTGATAGCATTCTCCTCTGTGATGCGAGCTAGTGGTTTGGCCTCAACCCATTTGGTGAAGTAGTTTATGGCCACTATCACATACTTGCAGCTTCCTGGCGGGAGGGAAGGGTCCAATCGTGTCGACGCCCACATGTCAAATGGCCAAGCTGCGATCACAGGAGTCTGCTCTGTTGAAGGCACATGGGGAAGGTTGGCAAACCTTTGGCATTGATCACATTGCTGAACAAAGTTGTGAGTGTCAGCTCTCATGTGTGGCCAGTAGTAGCCCAATGTGATTAACTTGTCGCCAAGAGTCCTCGCCCCCGGTGTCCACCACAAATTCCACTATGCACTTCGTGTATCAATAGGGCGACCTCTTGGGGATGGATGCACTTTAGCAATGGCCGAGTATAAGATCTCCCGAACAGGTCGCCTCCTTGAATGACATACCTTGGAGCTTTCTTGATAGCTCGAGCCTTCTTCTCGTCATCCGGCAAACTCTCCATTTTCTAGGTATGCTTTCATTTCCTCGATCCAACACTTCTCCCGAGTCCAATTTCTTGAGGGATCATCTATGCACCGAATTTTTACCCTCTCATAAGCCGGATTTTCGAGGAAGGAGATGGGCTCGTCATGTGGCTCATCCGAAGTAGCGAGTTTCGAAAGGAGATCACCCACTCGTTATCTTCTCTTCCAATCCTTTGAATCTCCTGCAATTCTAAGTCCTTTATTAGCTCCTTCACTAGGTCGCAATATTTGATGAGAGTAGAACTAAGCACTTCGTACTCACCTCTGACCTGGTTGACTATTAATTGTGAGTCACAGTAAGCCATGATCTTAGTTGCTCCGAAGCACTTTGCGTACTCAATAGCCGCAATCAAGGCCTCGTATTCGCCTTGGTTATTGGAAGCATCAAACTTGAACCTTAGTGATTCCTCATACACGGTCCCAGCTTACGGCTCAATCAACACTATTCGGCTCCATCGCTATTCTTGGTCGCACTCCGTCTCGAATAGACCTTCCAACAATCGTCTGCAGTAGGTTAATGACGACCTGGGACTCGGCTCTTTACCCTTAGCTTTTTCTTTAGGAACTCGTTGCTCGTTGTCTTCCTTGGCGAACGTAAGCTCGACCAAGAAGTCGCCTAGAGCTTGAGCCTTCAACGCCTTTCGAGGTCGATAGTCAATGTCAAATTCGGTGAGGGCAATCGACCACCGAGCAATGACTCCGAACTCTCGTGCTTGTGCAATATCTTTCTCAAAGGTGCATTAGTAAGAACCACGATTGGATGAGCTAGAAAATAAGCTCGCAGCCTTCCTCAAGCCACGACTAGAGCATAGGCGACCTTCTCGCCGTTGTAATACCTACTTTCCACATCCGATAAAGTTACGATATAGTACAATGTGCTTCAAGCCCCTCATCCTCTCTAATCAACACCGCCGCAACCGACTTGTCTCCCACGTATAGATATACAAACAAAGTCTCTCCAGTGGTCGGGCTACTTAGCAGGTGGAGTAGCGAGGTAATCCTTTAGCCGTTGGAACGACGAATGACATTTGGTCGTCCATTCAAAACTTTTCGTCCCCTCAATGGTTTGAAGAAGGGAGAGACCTTTCGCCGACTTTGATATGAAGCGACCAAGAGCCGCTACCCTTCCATTAAGTCGCCGCATCTCTTCGATAGTGGTGGGAGCCTTCATGTCGACTAAAGCCTTTATCTTTTCCTGGATTAGCTTCTATGCCCCTTTCGAGATACCATGAATCCCAATAACTTGCCACCGCCACTCCAAACACACATTTACCGGGGTTGAGCTTCATGTCGTTTGCTCGTAGAATTGGCGAATGTCTCCTTTAGGTCGACCACGCGACTCCCGGCCTTAGTTTTAATGACCATGTCGTCAACGTAGGCCTCCATATTTCGACCAATCTGTGAGGCAAAGACTTTGTTCACCATCCTCTCGATAGGTCGCCCCGCATTCTTCAATCCAAAAGGCATCATATTGTAGCAAGAGATGCCTCCACCGCCCGAAATGCCGTTTTCACTATGTCATCCTCGTGCATCTTTATCCGGTGGTATCCCGAGTAAGCATCCAGAAACCGAGAGTAGAGTGACCAAAGAATGGAATCAACAAGCTTGTCAATTCTAGGAAGAGGATAGCTATCCTTCGGGGCAAGCTAGATTGAGAGTAGTGAAGTCGACACACATCCGCCACTTGCCATTCGATTTCTTCACCATGACCACGTCGTCCAACCACGTTGTATGAGTGGCCTCTTTGATTATACTCCGCACTCAAAAGTTTTTGTACCTCGCTTTGATAGCCTCTTCCTTGTCGCGAGCAAAACTTCTCAACTTTGGGGTCTAGGCTTTATGGTCGGGTTGACTTCCCGCCCTGTGAACAGCCGACCTCCTCCTTGATTCCCCTCATGTCCTCTACCCTCCATGCAAAGACATCATTACTTTCTTTGAGTAGCTCGATGATTTCTGCTCGCTCCTCAACTGATAGCTGCTTCCCAATCTGGATTTTTTGGTCGGGGTAAGAAGGGTTGGTGATTATTGACTCTAGCTCATCCACAGCCTTCTAGCTCGGTCCATCTCTCGAATTGTAGAGTCTCCACTATGATTTCCCCGACCTTTTGTCTTTCCTCGCCTCCCAAGTATGGAGCCTCCTCAGCCTATCATGTCATCAAGCTTGTCTCGCAACCTTGTTGGTAGCGGCCCCCGAGTTATTGTCTATCCGGAGGCATAGGTCTCCTATGACGACTTGATCGACCATAACTACATCCGAATCGACCTCGGTGGTGTTAGAGTGACGTGTCGACTCAAGCATGACCTCGTCATTTGAGCGATAGGTCGACTCTACCACGTCGGTGATTGCTGACAATCGGGTAGTTTTGGTGATCGATCGAGACAGCTTCAAGTAACCATCGCAGCCTCAATCTCTAGCTCCCTTTTCTTTCTTTCTCTTAGAACATGATCCAGTATAAGCACGAGCCGTGCCTTGTACGCAACCCACTCCAAGCAGTGTGGGGAACTTTACTCGCCGGTGAGGAATTGATGCTACCATTCCAAGAGCGACTCCGTCCAGAATTCCAAGTATGGCGGCATAGTCACTATTTACATCAATTACGATAAATTGTACCTTCGAGACAATCCCGAGGGGTGCCGGCCTAGGTCGACGTCGAGCACTATCTCGGCCTTTAGCATCAACTCGGTGGTTGGTGAAGCCCTCCAACCCGCCATCATATCTCTCCAACTGTTCGTCATTAAGACTCCATCTCCTTGAAAGTTTTGTAAAACAAAATATCCTCGCAGCCCCCGTGTCGACTAAGAGTCTCGCTCGTCGTACATCCATCAATGAGACCTGGGATGACGAGAACTTGCTCCCTAGCCACCATATTAGTTGCCAATTCGTGGGGGTAGAAGCCGATCGCCTCATCTCTTACTTCTCCCGGGAGGCACATGTGGGGCCTTATTGAGCCGGAATATCTTGTGCTTGACGGCCGTGTTGCTCGCTTGTTCAGTGATGACCCCTGTGTTCCGCCCAGGCCGCCTAGGTCCTTGTTGCCCACCCGCCTGGCCGCTCACCTCCCCGCCTTGAGGTCTCTTCACATAAGCTTCGAGTCTCCCCGGTCGACCATTCTCCGGATGATACGCTTTAATCCCAAGCAATCCTCTGTGAGATGACCGGTGCTTTGTGGTAGTCGCAGATTTGCCGTTGTCCCTCCTAAACTTGTTGCCTCGGATTCATTGGGACTGGAGGAGCCAGCTTCGACAAAGCATTCAAAATCTCGCTCGACTCACCGTGAGGGGAGCGAAAGCTTCGGCACCTTCTCTCGTCGCCCTAGTTCTCGTTCTTTCCATTTTTATTGTTCCCCCATTCTTGTTGGAGTCCTTTTTATCATCAGTGACTTCAACCTTGGGGCTCTTTCCCTTCTTCTTTTCTTTTCTTTCCTCAGCCAGAGCGACATTATACACCTTTTCAAACAACTCCTGTCGAGTTGTGACCGTTCGGACTGTGAGCTCGTAGTCCATATCTTCCGAGGAAATACCACTTCTGAAGCAATTGATTACCTCCCCGTCCGTGAGGTCTTCCTCTATCTTATCAACCATCTCTTTGAACTTGGTGAAATAGCTCATCGAGCTTTCATTCTTACCCCGCACCAAGTTATTCAGGATCGTTGACGGTTATCTTTCGAGCTCCCGCAATGAGAAGCGGCCTAAGAATTTTGTTCAAGCATGCCCAAGTGGTGATACTACCAACAGCCCAAACCATTGAACCAAGTTAAGGCCGCCCCAAGAAGTGTGCTTAGGAGAGCTTTGCACATGTTGTCATCCTCATTGGCGAAAAACACATAGTGGCTTCCAGATGTGCTATGTGGCTCCCGGCATTTGTCGACCCTGCAGTACTTCTCCGTAAGAGGCAACCCGAAAGTAGGAGGAGGTCGACTATCTCGATTTCTTTGGATAAAGGTCGAAGAGCAAAATCAATTCGTTCGACCTTTCCAAAGCATCCTTCTTCTTCTCCTCCTCCCATTGCTCAAATTTCTTTTTCATCAACAACCATTCTCCGGCATCGGGTCTCATCTCCCGGAGGGGAGCAAGATTGGACCTCTCGGCCTTCACTTCCGGGGAGTCACCCGCCTACTCCTTCCGTCCCCGTGAGAATTGGTCCTTTCGATCTTATTGGAGATCTATGTCAGCATTACTTCTTTGAGGCGACTGCGCCTCTCAGCCAGACGGCGACTCCGCGCCTGTGATCTCCATGTGGCGACTGCGCCTTTCCCCTCTCACAGCGACCTATGCCCATTCCCTCGTCTCTATGAGATCCCGATCTCTGCGTTCGCGCTGGAGAGACATGCCTGCTTTTCGTTGGCCGTTAACCGAGTCCTCAAATCGATTGAGCCTCCCGCTCTCTCGCTTCGCTGAGGCTAGCCCTTAAATCATTACTCGGCACATGAACAATGGTAGGAGCTCGCCGAACTATCCCGTCCTCGCCATTCCGCCCCACACCTTCATTTGGCCTAGCACTCCCGGCCTCGTTGCCCATTAGAAGCTCGAGCAAAGGTGTGCCACTCTCTCAGCGTATGTCGGCCTATTCTCGCTCCTCCACGGCTATCAAGTCGCCCGTAATCCGGGCTCGCTCCAACATCATTTCTTTCTTGCTCAGCGGATTAGTGGAGGGACCCGCCCCGCTTCCCACGTTCGCCCGCCCAACAGTACGCTGGGGTGAGGTGGAGCTCCCTCGTCCTTCCATAGGACGCTTTTCTCTCCTCAGACTGGGCAATCCTCGCCATCGCCCACGCCTGTAGAGCGTGTCGCCCTAGCATGATGTCGTTGAGGAGGGGGAGGAGGAGGCAAATCTGCATTTCCAACGTTTGTGTTGTTGTTATTGTTCACTTCGTCATGCCCAAGTGAAGCCTCGGATACGTGTCCTTCTGAAGTCACCATCGTTGCAGGTTAAGAAAAGTTTCGAGGTCAAGTTTAAAAGCACGTTCCCGGCAATGGAACCAAACGGATGCAGCAGGAAATGTGCTTATCAATCTTCCTCCACGTGGCAGACCGATCACCGCTTGACTGAAAATGTAACCCACGACTAGCCGGATGTGTCTCCGGCGAAGACGCTCGGGCGTGAGAGTAAGATAACAGTTGTATAAAGCTCAAAATGTATTGAATAATGAACTCAGAATACAAAATGGCAGTTACCTTTCACCGTTTGGTAGTGATGAAGTATTTATAGGCAAGAGTGATGTATTTTTGGGGAGGCGACATGTCCTCCGAGAAAATAGCGGCAGTTACTTGGACGTGGGAACATGTTTATAACGGTCCCTGATTTATAGGGATGTGGTTATGGCGAGGATTGTTCAACCAAATAAGCCGGCAAGTGTTAAGTCGTCACTTGTTGAGTTAGGTCGAGGTCGCCACTCGTGGAATGGTCGACCGACCGTCTGCAGAGCATGGTTCGTACCCGAATTGTAATATGGATCATGAGGTCGGACTAAGTTAGGTCGGGACCTATTAGATCGGGCCGTGGGCTTAGTCGATCGACGCTTGAGATGGGCTTTGGGCCTTGCTCTGACTGGGCCAGCCCTATTGAGAATGTGATAATCAAAGCTGGATTTAATTGGGCTTTACTTGCTTGGCCCAACTCGGCACTTTTGGTATGTTCAAATATAGTAGTACTATTTCCTCCGTCCCAAAATATATAATTAAATTTCATTTTTTTAAAATACAATAAAGAGTGTTAAATTTTTACATCCAGGTTGATTTTTTTATTTCTTTATTTTCACGTGAGAGTGAAGGCATATTTTTGTAAATATGCCTTATATATTTAATTAAATTACCTATATATATTTATTATATTTGTCATATACTTTTACGTACGTACTTTTGACTAAAATTTATTATTTTAAAAAAATAATAAATAATCTCTTATTTAGATGGGTTGTATACAAAATTCAAAAAAATATTTAACTAAACAACTTAAAAGAAAATATTTTTAAAAGACGGCTTATACATATTCAACATCATTCCAACCCATCATCCTAAACACCATCACTTTTATTTTATTTTATATTCTTAATTTTTTTACTTAGCAAAAATATTATTATTATTATTATTATCATTTATAATTAAAATTAATGCTTCAAAATTAATTAATTTTCACTAAAAAAATTAAAAAAGAAAAAAGAAAAATTAGCAAATAATAATTACGAAATTTATATTTAAAAAAGAGGGTTTTTTTTTCTATGTCCAAATCAAATGAAAGAAGTCTCTATTTAAAGAGGAAAAAAAATTATGAATTTTGGTAAAAAAAAAAAATTAAAAAAATTAGTTTAATATATAATAATTGAAGTCAAAGAAATCGGATAAATTATTTTTTTTGAATTCCTTCAACCAATAACGGAGCGACACGTGTAAAGTTTTTTTTAAAAAAAAAAAAAATTTCCCTGCACAAACGCTGTGTTGTCTGCGCGTGAACCCCACGCGCCCGCGAAAAGTCTATTTTGCCCTTCGCTGGAAATCCGACATGTGTCCCCAACGTTTAAAAAAAAAAAAGACCAATAACTGATTGCAACGTGTCCTTTCAGCCGTTTTAATTGCAAATATGCCACCTTATGAAAAGACGAAAATGCCCCTCATACCCCCTCTATTTACCAAAACCTTGTTATTATATATTTATAGATTTATTTCAAAAGAAAACAAATAAGATGATGAATTAAAAACAATCAAAATATTGAATTTTTTCTCAAATAATACATTTTTAAAATTTTATTTACCAAAGTGACTTACTATTCAAACTTTTTCCCAAAATATCCCACTTTTTGAAACTCGCTACACCGTGTAGCGAGTTTATAATTTTTTCGGTTAAAATCGCTACACCGTATAGCGATTTTAAATTTGCTAAATTTTATTTTATTATTTATGCTATTTAAAAAAAAAAACTAAATTTGAAATCGTTACACGAAGTAGCGATTTCAAATTAACAGAAGAAAAGGTTAACCAAACAAAAGTCCACCAAACCAAAGTAAAGTTTGTACGTACTTCCTCCCAATTTAAATTACAAAATAATAGTAATATAAAAATTATGTATTAATAAAGAAAACTAAATAGAAATATTATTTTTTCTATCTCAAATAAATATTTTAAAAAATGTACTTCTAAAAAAATTATATTTTTCATTTCAAAAATAAATATTACTTTCGACTCAAAATGAATAATCAAAAAATAATACTACATTTTTTATCCCAAAAAAATGAGCATTACTTCCTTCATCCCAATGAATATTTCAAAAATTAATAGTACTTCATTCGCCTCTAAAATTAATGTTTGTAATGTTAGTGTCTTCGTCTCAAAATATGATATTAATTTTTGAGGCAAATGAAGAGTATTATTTTTTAAAATATTCATTGAGACGAAGGAAGTAATGCTCATTTATTTGGACAAAAAATGTAGTATTATTTTTTGGTTATTCATTTTGAGTCGAAAGTAATATTTATTTTTGAAATAAAAAATATAATTTTTTTTTATAGAAGTACATTTTTTAAAATATTTATTTGAGATGAAAAAAATAATATTTCTATTTAATTTTTTTTATTAATACATAATTTTTATATTATTATTTTGTAATTTAAAGTGGGAGGAAGTACGTACAAACTTTAATTTGGTTTGATGGACTTTTGTTTGGTTGACCTGTTGTGTTAATTTGAAATCACTATTTCGTGTAGCGATTTCAATTTTTTTTTAAATAGCATAAATATTAAAATAAAATTTAGCAAATTTAAAATCGCTACACCGTGTAGCGATTTTAACTGGAAAAAATATAAACTCGCTACATGGTGTAGCGAGTTTTAAAAAGTGGGACATTATGGAAAAAAAATTGAACAATAAGTCACTTTGGTAATTAAAATTTTTAAAATGTATTATTTGAGAAAAGATTCCAAAATATTAGCATATGGATAGAAAATTATCTAAACCAGATTATTTTCCAAATAAATTGGCCACCTTGATCTATATCTTTGACCTAATACTATTGCGTGGCCTAAACCCAGAGGAGAAATACAATAATCATTAAGATGTCTATTTAAATTTATAGTTAATGAAAAATGAAATCAATAAAGAAATGAATAAATGAAATAAAACGACTTTGGGTGGGGTTCAATTGCTTCCCACTATATTTTGAACAATCCACCACTCAACCCCTTCATGTTTTGGAGGATATTAATTTCACCCCTTACATTATTTTCTATCAACATTAGTTTATATTGACAAATCGATGAGAGAGAGAGAGAGAGAGAGAGAGAGAGAGAGAGGTGTATTTGAAAAGATAGTATCATTTGTGATATTTAGGTTTAGAGGAATATGGTTAGTTGGTTACTAATGTCCAATTTTATAGAACTGAAAATCTAAAACTACTACAATAATGGAGAGATATACGGGTCCCCTGCTATCATATTCACAACAAATTAATTAACACGAGTTTTACATAAGTGCAGTAAATTTCATTCATTAGCATCTTCTAAGCCCATTGAATAGGAGGAGGCGAGAGTTAGTATATATGAATCATATGATCACTAGGTCTTTTGTGTGACGACAGAGAGAAGAGGAGTGGAGCATTGGATAGAAATGAAATGAACAAGGACCAGCTCGTAATTCAATAACACCATATCCATCCATATTGTGGGTTAACCGAAAATACAATTTAATGTTAGTTTTAAGTCAAAGTAAAAAAGTATGAGTGGGTAACCCAAAAAGCAAGCAAACTACAAGGGGTCTTAATGTGCTTCTGTTAAAATATACTCCTTTCGTCCCAATAAAAGCTTTCCATTTTGTCATTTTTGGTGTCCCGTTAAAAGCTTTCACTTTCTTTTTTTTGACAAAGAAATCTTTACTATTCCTTTCATTCATTATCTCTCCTACATTATTTTAATACTCACAACATCATTATAATTTACTATTTCCTCCACTCATTCTCTCTCCTATTTTTAAATTACACTCACAATATTTTTTCTTTCCACTTATTTTATTAATTTGTATGCAAAATAAAAAACGGACAGCTTCTATTGGGACGGAGGGAGTATTGCCACCAACACCAAAATTAGTCCTTTTCTTCGTTCTCACTCCTCTCTCTCTTTCTCTCTCCATAAAAAGCCAAAAGTAGCCCCAATGATTCCACTCTTCAGTCCTAATCCCTAATTTCCTTTACTTTACCAATATTTCAAATCCCCCATTGACATCACCCTTTCCCCTTGTCAGCCCCTCCATCCCCATCACCATTCCTTCATCTTTATCTCCCCCTTTCCTTCCCATTAGCCCAATCCCAATTCTCATCCTCAACATTTTCCCGGGAAAATCTCCCAAATTTAGGAAAGTACAACCCTTTCTCTCTCAACCCCAGATCCCCATCTCAAGAAAATCTGTACTATATAATTTTTCTTGATCAATTTTCGCCATGTTTAATACCCCATTCGTTCTTTCCTTCGCCCTTTTGCTTTCTTTACCCCTTTTGTTCTTGTTTGCCCCTCGAATCCTCCCTCCTAAACACTTACAAATCTCTCTTCCCGACGAAATTGACGATCTTGCTCTTTTCCGACGAGCCACCCTCGCCTCCCTCCGCCGTCCCGGCTCCGTCTCCCACCTCAGCACTCTCAACCCTAAACCCAAAATCGCATTCCTCTTTCTTACAAACAAAGATCTCCACTTTGCCCCTCTTTGGCAACTCTTCTTCCAACCCAATCCCAATAATCCTGATCTGAATCCTAAACAACAACAACGTCTATACAATATCTACATCCACGCCGACCCTTCTTCCAAAGTCACCCCTCCCGGCGGCGTCTTTGAAGGCCGTTTCATCACCGCTAAAAGAACCGAACGGTCTTCCCCAACTCTAATCTCCGCTGCCCGCCGCCTCCTCGCGACAGCCCTTATAGACGACCCTTTAAATTCCTACTTTGCTCTAGTCTCCCAAAGTTGCATCCCACTACATTCCTTCAATTACGTCTACCAAACCCTCTTTGAACAACCACCACCGGCAACCGAGTCAACTCGATACCCAGTTCAACAAACATTCCCCCACAAAAGCTTCATTGAGGTCCTCTCGGAGGAGCCACAACTATGGGACCGGTACGTTGCCCGAGGCAAGAACGTAATGTTGCCGGAAATCCCCTTCGAACGATTCCGAGTCGGCTCACAGTTCTTCGTACTGAGTCGAACTCACGCGTTGACGGTGGTTAAGGACCGGCGGTTTTGGAGAAAATTTAGGCTACCATGTTTGAATATTGAATCTTGTTACCCGGAAGAGCATTATTTTCCGACCCTGTTGTCAATGGAGGATCCGAAAGGGCTGAGTGAGTATACGCTAACTCGGGTCAATTGGACGGGTAGCGTAAATGGGCACCCACTCACTTACCGACCCGATGAGGTGTCGCCGCAGCTCATCCAGCAGCTTAGGTATTCAAATTCTACGTTTTCGTACTTGTTTGCAAGGAAATTCTCGCCGGATTGCCTGCCGTTGCTGATGGATATGGCAAAAAAGGTCATATTCCGGGAGTGAAATTGGTCCGGTAAGTTAAATTATTCGAAGTACTAAAATTATTGCTTTTTCTTCTAGTTATTGAGTTAAATCGGACGTAGGCCTAGTTAACTCGGATTGTGATAGATGTTATGGTAAATGAAAGAGTATTATTTAGTGAGAATGATACTAGACTTACTTTTGTTTGGCATGGTGAAAACAAAAGAAAACAAGTCTATGAATCTAAAAATGGTTAGGAGACCTCAGCCAAAGTGTTTGGCACATAATTGGTGAGCTATCTACTCTACTGGATAATTTATTTCTGTTCTTGGGAGTATTTGTTTTTATCTCCCGCTAGAACATTTGTTTTAACAAAAGGGTGGGTAAGGTGGGTTTTGGGTGATTTATTATTACTAATGGTTTTGATGTTGATTAATTTGGGGTTGTGGTGTCAGAAATGGAGCGTGTTTCTTAATCAACACCCGGTCTTACCTGGGTTACACTTGCGTGCTTCTTATGTCTTAACTAAAAGAATTAGATATTGGATTGAGTTGAGTTGTAAATAAATAAAGTGACGGATGTTATATAGAATTTGGTGAGGATGCTTACCAATATCATATTTTAGAGTATTAAAGATATAGTATAGAGAATAGATGGGAATGTAAAACTTCAAATAATTAAACTACCATTTAATTTGTGTTTGTTAATGTAGACCTGTTGACCCAGTTAGGTTTGGGTTCTAGATTAGAATCATTAGATATTAAGAAATGGGCGGAGCCACATATTCACAACCTACAAATAATATAAGCCTAAGTTTGGTATTAGGTTTCTTTAATGAACACCACTGCCTACTATAACTACATTTTCCAAATACTCCATCCGTCCCTCCGTCCCATTTATAATTTCCTTTTTGTTAGTCACATTCTTTTAGGATTAGGCCACTTACAAAACCCAATGCATATTAATGTCTCACTTCCCCGTTACATAATTAAAATATTTACACCCTTTTACTCTCACAATAGATGATTAATCCTAGAGCCAAAAATAAAATGGGATGGAGGGAAGGAAGGAGTAATATGACCATTGCTTAGTTGTAGTGTACGGGGAACCTCGGTTTGGTTTTGTATCCCACATGTTATGTTACACCTCCATCTCTCTAGTTTATTTATTTATTTAATAAGACCATATGTCTTCTACCCATCGATTTGGACCCATCCAGTCGGTCAGATAGATCTCTCCCCACACACACCACTCGTTCATGTTTATTTTATCATCCAATCTAAATCTGACTCACGTGGTTTTATTTATTTTTCTTTTTCTTCAGATTTTCAACAATGAATCTCTGTCCGTCTCTCACTAAAGTAAGGGAATCGTGAGTTGAGTTACGAGGAAATAAAAGGCCGAAGGCCCAATAAGCGCAGCCTAAGCCCAACACAACTCGTGGGCCCGGTTGGCACCCTGTTGTTGTTGTGTGTGAACTGGTAGTGGTAGTAGTATAGTATTAAGGATGTATTTGTACATACATGGTTTAGTCAGTTACTTGGTCATCCAAGCCTGACTCAAAGTCAGTCAGGATGTTGGTGAAGTTAGTCCTCGAGAGCACGGTGAAGAAAATTAAAAGTGAAAAATGGAGTCGGAAAATTGGGGCATAGCGCGGAGTTAAAAACTTGGTGGAAAATGGAAGGGGGCAGTTTGAAAAATAGCCGAAGGCTTGCAGCCGCTGCTTTATACTTTCTATATTTTTTCTTTGCTTTTTTCTTGAAAAAAAAAAGGGAAAAAGCAAGAGAAAAAAAGAAGTGAAGATGATGATTTTGTAAGAGAATCTCTCTCTTTCTCTCCCATTTGCTCCTTCCTTCAACCATGTCACTTTATTTGTTTCCTTTGCCTTTGTGAATTTTCATATCTTTTTGTATTACTATTGGGGCAATGCATAATGCATCATCCCATCTTGTCTTGTTCCACCTACTTAATGGAAATTGATTGGAAAAAGGAAAAAGGAAAAAGGAAAAAGGAAAAAAGTTATATAATTCTCTCTCTCTCTCTCTCTCTCTCTCTCTCTCTCTCTCACACACACACACAGAGTTTGGCAAATGAAGCTTAAATTAAGTATAATTCTATACTTTTTTTTACTCTATCAAACACCAATAGAAAGAATGTTCATTTTAAACTTTTGTTGGAATTACAGAGTGAGATTTTAGGTAATATTGACTTTCCTAATTCGAATACAATTATTAAGTTTAGTGAGAGAATTTTATTACTCCCACCGTTCCAAAGTATTTGTCCCATTTGATTTTTTTGTTGAATTTTGATCACAAATTTATGAAAGATTAATCATGTTCATGAAATTTTAAAAGTTGTTGTTGATAATATTATTAATGATTAATCAATAAGAATTTTTAGAATTTCATGAACATAATTAAATTTTCATATATTTGTGGTCAAAATTTAACAAAAAAAGTTAAATGGGACAAACATTTTGGGACGGAGGAAGTATTTTTTAGCAAAGATTAATATTTCTATTTAAAAACGAATATAGTTAAATTATGTACATAGCTTTTATTTATTTAAATATATTTAGACTAGTATTAATATTTTAACAAATCTTTCCTTATAAGTATCAATCTTATATTTCTTTGTAAGAGTTGGATTGAATCAAATAAGAAAAAGTTTGACTAATTGAATAAATTCTCAAAGGTGCATATAAATATAATACATCGGCAAATTGAAAAGATACGAATTGAGAATTTTTTGTAAGAGATAACCTTTTTTTTTTTTCACGTATTCAATATATTCTTTTAGTTTGTGAGTGAGGTCGTTGATTACTGATGGATAAAATTCCACTTTGTAATAAAAAACCTTGCAAGTGTACAAGTTACCGAAGTAGCAATGTACAATAGTAAGGGTCGAACCACAGAGACTTGAGTGAATTAACAAGTTGATTTAATTAGTGTAAACGAAACAAGAGGGGGGGTTTTGATTTTGATTGATTAAAATAAACTAAATTGAAAAGCAAATAAATTAACTAATTAAAATAAAACAAATATTGAAATCAAGAATGACAAGGATTCACGGATTGGGTTTCACAATTATCTCCTTCTTATGCTAATTTATAAAAACAATTACTAATCTTGTTCAAGAAATCGTTCACTTTAATAAGAGTTGGGACGGTTAGATGGCCGGGTTGCAACCCTATTATTACTCCGATGTAATATTTTCCGCAAGGTCTACAAAACATCCAAATAATACATTTAAAAACCAAGGAACTAATGATTTTAGATCCTTTTGATTTCCGCAAGGTCTTCAATTGGATCTATTCAATGAAATCTAGGCCAATGTAATAACTACCCACGCAAGTGTAGTAATTTAAACCCTAGTAATTTAAAGACCAACAAAATCAATCAATAATGTTGGAAGTCTAAAAATAAATTAAGCAAATTTCATTGAACATGAACAAGAAAAGTATGGAAGAATTAAAACATCCTTAGCATAAGAATTCGACAATTGTTACATCCAATTCGCGAAAAGAAATTTAGCTACTCATAATAAAAATTGAAATTACAAACATAAAAATAAAACCTGAAATTGAAACTGAACGAAGGAAGTAATTATTGTTTTTTTTACTCACAGCCACGGATTGGAATTCAATTCTACAGTGCACGGCTCCCATTATATATATAAAATATAAATCCTAGGTTAAAACGGAATTGGAAAAGAAATACTGTAGCTTTGAAAAAGGCCATTCCAATTCCAATTCAGCCCTGTTCCAAAGCCCAAACCGCCGAGCCCAATTCGCTGCCAAGTTGAATTCGTGCTAACGAGTCGTGATCTTTGAGCCAAGTCGTTCTGATTATTGGCAGCATTTTTTTTTAATGTTCAAGGCAATTTTATTTTTCATGGCCTGCCACTTGCTTCCCTTGGCCCATGACATGCCCCATTTGGCCTTGCAATGGCCAGCCTTGTCTCGGCCACTTTCAGCAACTTGGCCCCAAAATGCTTGCCTTGTTTTTTTTATACCAAAAGTATATTCGCTTCGTTCCCACAATTGCCAAGTCCACTTTGACCATCATAATGACTTCTTTTGCGCTTCGCTCTTTGGGATTTTATTTTTCATTTAATCCCACGAATTTTTAGAAATCAAATTCGTCCAAAATTTCCATATTTCCAATTTAGTCCCTGGATTTTCCAATAATTCCAATTTAATCCAAAAGCTTCCAAATGTCAGTTTTGTCCCTGATTTCAGCATTGTTGCGCTTCAGCCCCTGAACTATCAAAACACTAACAAAATACATTAAATTCTCAAGGTTTCGAGCACCAAATAAGCTAGGAAATATATCTTTTGGATGGGTAAAACCACATCCATCAATTACATCCGAACTTACATCTATATTTCTTTTAAATTCTTTGTTATACTTCTGTTTATAATAGGCTCTACTTGGGAAAGGAAGATTGTTTTTGATTTAGAAGTTGATTAGAACTTGCTTTAGTATTTTAATCTTTTTGTTTCACTTATTCTTATTTTCTTCTTTAAAACAAATATTTAATAGTGAAAACCTTTTTGTGCTTAAAGCCTTGATTGATAGGACAGAACCAGTAAACGTTTATTTCTTTGTGTTCTTTTATTTTATTCCGCCGTTTATTGTTGAATGTGTGAACAGTTGTAACTCACATCTATACTCATATCTGTGTTCTGTTGTATTGAATTGATTTCCTAGCTAAACTAAACTTTCAATTGGTATCAGAGCCAACTCTCGACATATTAATAAGTGTTGATCCAGAAAGTTTAGTTATAATGAAATGTCAAAATCATCAAAACAAGCCTCCAGTATTGGATGACACCAATTATTCTTTTTGAAAGTCTTTAATGCGTAACTATATCAAATCAATTTATGAAATAGCATGGATGTGTATACTTGTTGCTTGACAACCTCCCACTGTGGAGAAGAAGCATGTATCAGCTGTTAGTGCATCTATTTTTGAAAGAAAACCTGAGGAAATATGAACTCTTGATAAAATCATTTCTGCAAATTATAATTCTAAAGTCATGGGTGATATTTTCAGCCATGTTTCTGGAAATATGTACAAGCTTATCATCAATAAATGTATTGCTAAAAATGTTTGGAATATCTTGCAGATGCAATTTGAGGGGATTCCAAGTGTTAAATTCATGACTACACTTAGAATCTTAATGGATATATTTGAACTTCTTAGAATGGAGGAGACAATGGACATTGTATCTTATGCTGTTAAGATACATGAGATCTCTAATAAATGCACCAGTCTTGGTGAGTCTATATATAATGCCAGACTTATGAGCAAAATTTTGAGTACTCTACCTGAAAGGTTCAACATAAAGGTGACTGTAATAGAGTAGACTGGTGACACTAACACGGTAGGTTTAGACCAAATTGTTGATATTTTAACTGTGTTTGATCTAAATCTTGAAGCTTAGAAAAAGAACAATGCAATACGTCTTGCCCTCAAAAGCTCTGCATCTGTTACAAAAGAACTAGTTGAGCTTTCCTCATAAATTGACAAGTCAAGCATTGAGGATGAGGACTTGGCCCTCATCTATAAAAAAATTCAGTTATATGCTGAAAAATAAAAGGATGAGCAAGTTTTCCAACATACCTGCTCCAAGTGCTAAGAAACCTAAAGTTAGCTCTGAGAATGGCTTCAAAATGCCAAACCTATAGAATAAGAAATCCTTTGAATCTGTGCAATGTAAAGCATGTCGTGACTTTGGTCACTATGCTAATGAGTGTGCTGACACACTTAAAAATAAGGGAATGAGATTAACTGCTTCACTGAGTGATAGTGAAGATGAAAAGGAAGTTGCTAACATGTCTGTGATAAACTGCCATTCTGTTTTTAATGCTCACTTTGCAGGAATAGAAGAAGGAGATTCTGAGAAGAATGTGGATGTGCACTCAGATGTGTACACGTCCTTGGATACATCATTGTACACATCTGAAGATACATTACCCCCCCCCCAAAAAAAAAGGTGAGAAAATCTCATAGAGTCAGAAAGCTTTCAGAAGCTGACAAAGCCAAGCACCAGAAGATGACTGGTGGTAAACCCTCAACAGCCATCTCTCTTGATGAGGAAGAAGAAGAAAAGGAAGAACCCCAGTTCAAATTGGTCAGAAGAATTAGGGCACAGAAGGATAATCCTCCTCAAACTGACAAAGAATAGGATCCTCTAGCCAATTTACTGATGGAATTGAAAGGGGAAAAGAAGGCTGTAGAATTTGAGCTTGTTCAGGCTATGGAAGAAGAAGAATCTAGTGAAAAGAGTGATGATACAGCTAATGATGAAAACTTCAAGATTGGACCTGAGGAGCTTGAGCAAGAAAAAGAAGACCAAGCCGTGGAACAACAAGCTGCTGAGTAGACAATTGTTGAAAAAGAAATGGAGCCCTCTCCCTCAAAGGATGCTACTTCAGATGTGCCCACATCTAAGCGCACATCCTCAAGACTGACATCCAAAAGGGTAAACCTGTTTCTCTCTCCTCATCTACTGCTTTAACCCCAGTCTCACCTAATTTATTATATCTAGATGCCTCTGAAAGGCATGAACAAATAGTGAATAAGGTGTTAATTAAAGAGATGAAGATAGATAGGGAGACCTTTGCTAGGCTAGGTCTGGTTAATTTTTTGAGGATAAAGGTATGTTGTTAACAGTTGATCACCCCAAAACCTTCTTTCCCAAAGTTGTGCATAAATTCTATGCCAACTTGACCAAAGGTATGAACAACCCTGCATTCCTAATGTTTTGCACAATTTATGTCAGAGGAAGTTCATATCTTTTTCCCCCCTCTATCATTAATACATTTCTAGGGCTAGATAAAGTGGATGATGAGAAGTGTGAGGTATCTGAGGATGAGATAGTGTCCATTTTAACACATGGGAAGCTAAAATCTTGGCCCACAAAAGCTAAGTAACTAGGTAGTAGATCCCTCACCTCTTTTTACTATTTTCTCCATCTCATCATCACTGTCAACCTTTGTCCCTCCAATAACAAAACTTCTGTTAATAGGGTTCATGCTGACTTGATGTAAAGGTTAGTTGCCAAGAAGGCTATCAATTTTGGGACATTTATCTTTAAAAAGATTTGTGGGTATTGTGAGTCCCCTTTCAAGAAATGGTACCTGCATTATCCCTCTCTCATCTCTCAAATCATAATTGCTCAAGGGGTCAAGACTGAAAAGGGTGAGGCTAGAGTGAATGAGTTTGAACTGATTAATGAATCCAAGACTCTCCTAGACCCAAAACAGAGGTTTGTTGATCTGCCAATAGGGATTAAATCTGAAGATGTGAGTCAGGATGTGGCCACATCTAGCCACACATCTGCAGATTCTATTGATGCTCAACTATAATCCCTAGATGCATAAATTGTTGCAGCTGAAGTCCTCACTACAACTCTCAAGGCACAATTGTTTGCCTCCCAGACTCATACAGAGAACTTAAAAGCTTTGAAGGTGAATCTCCATAAATGAAATACTCCACTTTCTAGTAAAAAAGGAGGAGTTTATTTATTTTGTTTTATGTTTTGATTAAACTCTTAAAACTGTTTTGCTCTGTTAATTGTTAATGGTTAGGATTTTTATTTTTTTTTTGTTAAAATTTAGTTGGTTTGTAACCTTCTAAACATTTTATGGATGTTACTTTAATTAGGTTTGTTAAACTACAAGTTTTTGTACTGACTAATGTCTATACAATTTTTGTGTGAATGTGTTTACACATCCTCACACAGATCCATTTCAGGGGGAGGTTTGAAAATTGACAATCTTGGTTATTTGATCTATATTTGATAAATCTTTGTTTTGATCAGAAAATCCAAAATATGGGGATATTGAAAGAGTGAGATTTTAGGGAATATTTACTTCCCTAATTTGAATACAATTGATAAGTTTGATAAGAGTATTTTATAACTTTCTTAGCAAATATTTATATTTATATGTGAAAAGGATATGTAAATAGCTTTTATTTATGTAAATATATTTAGACTATGACTAATATTACAACAAATATCTTTTCTTGTTAGTGTCAATCTTATGTTTCCTTGTATTAGTTGGAGCATCAAATAAGAAATAGTTTGACTGATTGAATAACATCTCAAAGGTGCATATAAATATAATACCTCGGCATATTGAGAAAATACGAATTGAGAATTCTTTGCAATACACAACCTTTTGTTTTTCACGCATTCAATATATTCTTTTAGTTTGTGAGTTAGGTTGTGGAATATATCTGAATGACATCTAGGTTTCTTTCAAGTTATTTGTTCTACTTCTGTTTAGAATAGGCTATCCTTATGAAAGGAAGAATGTTCTTGGTTTAGAAGTTGGTTATAACTTGATTTAGTATTTTAATTTTTTTTGTTTCAATTATTCTTGTTTTGTTCTGTAAAACAGATTTTTAATAATGAAAACCTTTTTGTGCTTAAAGCATTGTTTGATGGGAAAGAACCAGTGAACGTTTATTTTTTTGTGTTATTTTATTTTATTTCGCTGCTTATTGGTGGATGTGTGAACAGTTGTTAATGAAGAAAATCTTCCTCTTATTATAAATACCTAGCAAGTATACTAGTTACCAATGTAGTAATATGCACAAAGCAAGGATCGAATTCACAGGGACTAAAGTGAAACAAGTGTATTTTATTAGTGTATAAAAGTAATAAAAAAATGGTTTAATTGTTTGAATTATTAATCTAAGAAAACTATAAATAAAAGCAAGCAAAGAAATCAAGAAACAAGGAATTCATGGATTGGAGATCATAACAATTATGTTATTTAAATCATGTAAAATCAATCTGATTCTTGGGTTCATTCACAAAATCATGAGTTGGGACGGTTTGGTGTGCGATTTGCAATTCAAATATTCTCTTTTTATTATACTCCAGTTACGTAAATATAATAATTGAAGAATCATGAAGATCAAAAGAACATAAGAACCTAGATTCATTGATTTCAGTTACGTCCTCAATTAAATCTATTCTTCTTAACAAGAGTCAATGTATTTATGTCCGAGTTACTGTAACAATGGATACCCAAATAGATTCATAGGCCAAAAGTATCTTAACATACAATTGAAGCCTATGAATGATCTTGAAGAATGTTGAGAGAACAAGAATGAGAGAGAGATAGAAAGAATTAAAACCTTAGCATAAAAATCAAATTATTACTTACCTCAATTCACAAATCAAATAAATAGGCCTTGAAAGACCATTAAAATAAATAAACCTTATTCTTGAATCTTTAAAATAAATAAAAATTTTAATCTAATATGTACAAGAGAAGAAGAGATATAGAAATTTATAAGAGATGAGAGAGAGAGAGAGAGAGAGAGAGAGAGATCAAAAGCTTGTCTAGGGATTCTTTATATAGGAGGAGAGATGAGAAATTCCTAATTTGCAGTCAAAATAGGTCAATTTCTAGTCAAATTAAGATTCTGCTGAAATCTGTCACAAATCTGTTGATGATTCTGTCGAAAAAGGCTTTTAATTTTGTGACGGACCAAATCCGTCACAGATTTTCCGTCACAAAGCCTTGACTTGCCATGGGTGATGACTCGTGGCACGAGTCGTGCCTTTTGCAAAAATCGTGCCGATTGTGCCTTGAATTCGATTCGTAATTGCACTTTGACCCTTGTACTTTTCAGATTTGCACTTTGGCTCCTGAACTTTATAATATCAGTTTTCTTCCCAATTTTTCATAATTGCAGTTTGGGCCCTAAACTTTCAAAACAAGCTTAAATCCTTCATTTTCTGATTTTTTGCACTTCAGCCCCTGTATTTTCAAAACACTAACAAAACAAATTAAATTTCCAATGTTTCGAGCATTAAATAAGCTAGGAAACATATCTTTTGAATGGATAACCACATCCATCAGTTGTAAATCAAATGTGTACTCATATCCATGTTTTGTTGTGTTTAATTAATTTTCTAGCTAAACTAAACTTTCACAGAGTAAACAAAAAGTAGACCACTGTCCATTTGTATACGACAATCTTTTGAAAACAGATGAAGCTTAAATTAAGTATAATTCTATACTACCTCCGATCTCATTTATAAGCAAAAATATCTATTTTACACAAATTTGTTATAGTAATTTAATCATTTTGGGCAATGTTGGGGATACAAAAAGAAGTTTATAAAATGATGTGACGATATTTTATTGATTATATCAATAGTGAACCCGGCACACTCTAATTGAAAATATCAACAAAATCATAACACATCAATTTATAAACCAAATTTTGTAACTTATCATTAAAACTGAATAACTTTGAGGAATTTTGATAAATTAATACTCCGTTTTACACATAATTGTATTTAATGATTTTTGTATTGGAATAGAATAATATTTTTATTTATATTTGAAGCCAAATGGAATATTATTGTGTTTTTGTGGCAGGCGAGGAAAAAGACTGGATGGGCACTGCTGCTCCTGCCTCTACTGATGCGCGCAGATGCCATCACTATTCATTTTGGTATTCGATAAATAAAGTGATTTGATTTTTGAGTCAAGGACTCTTAAACCCATAGTCTAGATTAATAAGCCATTTTAATCTATTTGAGATGAAAGTCCTACTAAACCCCAACCTTAACGGACCATAAGCGCTGTTAATTTTTTGTAACCTCACGTAGCCTCCCATAATCAAAAATTTCAAAACTATCGAGAAACCCTCTCATTCTCTCTCTCAACCCAAATCAAACTCTAATCGACACCATAGCCGCGTTAATCGAAGCCATTGAAGCTCCGTTGAAGATCGGCGTCTGAACAACTCCATTTAATGGCTTCGTCAATCAAAAAATTTACGGTATCAGACCCCTTTTTTTTTTTGTAAATGAATTTGTAACTGTGTTCGAAATTGAAGCCCTAATCGACGCAATTGAAGCCCTGATTCAGGTCTATTTGAAGACATTCTCAACCACCATTGAAGCCCTGGTCAATCGAGAAATGATAGGTATCAGAAACATGTATAAGACGTTAAATTAATTTTGAAATTATTTGTTGAATTTTTTGGGGTTTTTCAATGTCTTTTACCCCTTGGTATAGGACTTGTTCAAGTTAGATTTTGACATATGAACTGGTTGTTTGAATTTTTGGGGTTTGTCAATGTTGTAAGGCACTTTTAAATGTCTTTTACCCCTTGATATAGGACCTGTTCAAGTGACCTTTTGTCATATGAACTGTTTATTTAAATTTTTGGGGTTTGTCAATGTTGTAAAGGCACTTTTACAGGTCTTTTACCCCTTGGTACAGGGCGTATACCCATTAGTATAGGACCTGTTGTATTATGCATTTGATTTGAGAAATGTGCTTCATTTTTTTTATTACTAGTGTGTAAAAATGAAGACGATGAAGACGATGTTTGATAGAGGAGTCATTAGCAAGACATATGAAGACGATGCTGTCTCGAAGTATCGAGGGAAGATGATACGTGACATTTTAGCAAGTCCAAATTGTCCTTATCATTCATATTGGTTGGAATGATAAATGTTGGTTTTTGTTGAACAATTTACTTATACTGTTAGTTAAATATGTTGGTTAATTCATATTGTGTTTTTTGCCAATTTGCAAAAATTAAACAGCTTTGTATATGATATTGCCAGGTTCTATACAAGTTGCTATAGGACCAATTAAAGGGCTTATATCTTTGTATATGATATTGCCAGGTCCTATACCAGTTGTTATAGGACCAATTAAAGGGCTTATATCTTTGTATATGATGTTGTCCGGTCCTATACCAGTTGCTATAGGACAAATTAAAAGGCTTATAGCTTTGTATATGATATTGACAGGTCCTATACCAATTGCTATAGGACCATTCAAAGGTCTTATAGCTTTGTATATGATATTGACAGATCCTATAACAATTGTTATATGACCAATTAAAGGGCTTATAGCTTTGTATATGATGTTGCCAGGTCCTATACCAGTTGCTATAGGACCATTCAAAGTTCTTATTGCTTTGAATATGATGTTGGCATGTCCTATATCAATTGCTATAGGACCAATTAAAGGGCTTATAGCTTTGTATAAGATGTTGGCAGGTCCTATACCCATTGCTATAGGAACAATTAAAGGGTTTATATCTTTGTATATGATGTTGTCAGGTCCTATACCAATTGCTATAGGACCAATTAAAGGGCTTATAGCTTTGTATATGATGTTGCCAAGTCCTATACTAGTTGCTATAAGACCAACTAAGGGGCTTATAGCTTTGTATATGATGTTGCCAAGTCCTATACCAATTGCTATAGGACCAATTAAGGGGCTTATAGATTTGTATATGATGTTGCCAGGTCCTATATCAATTAACCAAAATTCTTAATTTGAAATGATTGTATAACATTCTAATGACACACATGTGTAAAATGTCAAAAAAAGACATTATTTTGAGACAGTAACTACAAAAAGTCTACAATTCCTACACCAGTTGCTATGCTATAGGACCATTTTTAAATTCTTCTCTTCTTCAACACTTCAAAAGAGACTTCTTCAACACTTCAAAAAGTCTTCAACCACGAACGGCTCGAAGAACTTTGGTCCACCTCCATATTCATCTGAAATTACAAATGATAGAATATGTCAATAGTAAAGCAAACTCATTAAAAAAATATCAATGTGGCAAATGGTATAGGACATGGCAACATCATATACACAGCTATATGGCCTTTGAATGGTCCTATAGCAATTGGTATAGGACCATTCAACATCAAATACACAGCTATAAAACCTTTAAATGGTCCTATAGCAACTGGTATAGGATTTGAAAACATCATATACAAAGTTATAAGACCTTTGAATGGTCCTATAGCAAGTGATATAGGACCTGCAACTTGATTTACAAAGACGGATCGAGATGAGTAACAAAGAAAGTGATGAAAAGTAAATAAAATTGAGACGGAAAGAACATCAATTATTCATCAAAAAAATAAAAAATTCTGAGTAAAAAAATATTCATTTAATAAGAGAACTCTTCCCATCAATGAGTGAATTCAATCAAAATATTCATCAAAAACTCAAAATTCTGAAGTAAAAAAAAATCCAAACATAATCAAGACGGAATTCAATCAAAATAATAATTCGATATTTAATCATCAAAATTCAAACACAATCAATTGAGTCTTCAATCAAACAATTCATTAGATATAATACCTTTTATTCTTCAATTTAGTGAGCGATTGAATTGCAGATTCAAAATGAGCCACAAAAGTTTTTCAATGGCGAAAATTCAAATTTCTTCAATAGCGAAATTGGATCCTTAAGAAACGGCATGAATTAAGCGATCATTATTAATCGTCAAGAGAGAGAGAGAGAGACGGTATAGTTAACGGAGCCGTCAATAATTTTGGCCGGTATATATCATATTGGGGTTTAAAGGGATTTTGATTTGAAATATAAAAGGGGATTATCTTTTTAAATTTGGGCTGAATTTTAATGAATTATAATTTGAGCTATGTGGGTAAAGAGGAATTTTTCCTTGATTTTAAATGGATTTCATATTTATTCAAAACGATTTTAGCTGCACGAGGAGAGAAGAGGGCCGATGTGGACCATATGTGTCCAAAGAGCAAAATGTTCAATTAAGGCCATCCCCAAAAAGGGTGAAAGAGATAGAGTAAACTGATTTTTTACCCCGTTTGCTATAATAGATTACTCTCTTCGTTTCACTTCAATTGGTCTATTTTTCTTTTTGGGACGTCCCATTTTAATTGATTCATTTCATAAATGGAAAATTTTTCATATATTTATACCCTTATCATCTCCATATATTTACAAAAAAACCAATCATTAACTTACTATTCCTCCCACTCATTCTCTCTCCTATTAAATATTTTTAACTTTTACATTCTCTCTCCTATTCTCTACCACACATTTAACTTTTACATTCTCTTTCCTCTAATTTCTACCCACTTTATTCATTTTTCTTAAAAACCGTGAAATTCACCCCGGGACCAATTGAAATGGGACGGAGGGAGTATTTATTTAGCATCCTATAGCGAAAATATAATTGTGTTTTTTTTTACATAAATTGACATTTTGTAAATAAAAATGTCCCTAGATACTACTTTAATTAAAAAAATATATTTAATTATTATATACTTGCAAAACTAGCTGTTTAAAAAGTGGATAGTTTGTATCAAAATAAATAAATAGTGGATAGTCAAAAAAATTATACGTTTTTTCCATTAAATCCTAAAAGAAATATATTCTAAATTAACTTTTATATTTATAATAACTCTTTTAATTTAATTTCTGCTATTTGTCAATTTTTTGATCGTGCATTTAACGCACAGGTGTAGCACTAGTTTAGTTTTAAAGTTTGATTATTTAATATTTTAAAAATGAATTTAACTTTCTGTCCTTTTAATTTTAAGCCCTGATGTGGCAAAAATAAATTATGGGGCACCGTTTAGAAGATACCTGTGATTTCAGACTCTAAATTGTCATTTACTCTAGTTTTAATTTAGTTTTGTAAAAGAAAATTAAATTTTATATCTTTATAATTTTGATTTTGATTTTTTTTAAATAATGCATCAATAATTAATTAAATTTTCATAATTTCAATAAGTGTTATTGTGTCAACTATCCTTAAAAAATATACTCCCTCCGTCCCATAAAACCTTACCCATTTTACTATTTTGGGCGTCCCACTTTAAAGTTACATTTTCCTATAAAGAAATTTTTTTAATACTTCTTTATTCATGGGATCCACTTGTCATACTCACAACACTTTTCAAATTTACTATTCTCTTCACTTATTTTCTCTCCTCCCACTCACAACACCTACTTTAATAACATTATTTCTTATTTTCCGTTCTCAACAGTAAATGTCCCATGTTTTATGGAACGGAGGGAGTACTAGCTATAACATGGAACATAAAATACGAATCCAAAATCGCTGTGCATTAGATATGTTCTGTGCTATTTTGTAAAATTTCATTAGTAAATACTCTAAAATTGAGAGAATGATTGGGAAGTTCTAAAAAAGTATCATAATGTTCGAAAAGTTTCTTCACCATGTTGTATTATAGATGCAGTATTATATTCACATATGAGTAAATATAATAATATTGCATGCAGTATTATACATTACTGCATAAGAACTTCCAGGTCATTTCGATTTAATGAGGAACTTGAGGTGAAGTGATTTGTTTCAAAAGAAATTTTCGGATCAAATTCCCTATAAAATTTAATTACAAAATGTAAAATATTAAATCATGACAAAAAAAATACAAATTTGCAAATCCAAAACAAATAAAATATACTCCCTCTGTCCCACGTGAATACAAACTTATTTCCTTTTTGGTCCGTCCCACGTAAATACAAACTGTCCAAAATGGAAATAAATTTATTATTTTATATTCACCCTACCCCACCCACTCATTCTCTCTCTTCATTTTTTACCGCACAATTTATTCAACCAACTCCACTCATTCTCTCTCTTCATTTCCTACCACACATTTTCATTATCTTAATAATATTTCTTAATTATTGTGCCCGAAAAAATGATTTGTAATAAGATGGGTCGGAGGGAGTATTAAATTATTTTTAAAGCAAAACTTTACAAACTTGAAGAAAAGTACAAAATGGATCAACCAATTACATACCCCACATTATGTTCTCCCTCTTTCCCATAACCATAATTCTTAAAAAAACTTTTCATTTTGGGCGTTTCATAAGTCTTAAGAATTCCCAAAATGAAAACCTTAAATCACTATTCTCTCCACTCATTCTCTCTCCTACATTATTTAATTACAAAATGTAAAATATTAAATCATGACAAAAAAAAATACAAATTTGCAAATCCAAAACAAATAAAATATATTAAATTATTTTTAAAGCAAAACTTTACAAACTTGAAGAAAAGTACAAAATGGATCAACCAATTACATACCCCACATTATGTAATTTTGAAGGAAAAAACAAAGTCAAAAATATTAATTAAAGCCGAAGAAACTGAAAAGGGAAAAAGGGAGGGAGAGGGAGAGGGAGAGGGAGAGGGGTGTGAGCTGTTCACAACTTAGCAAAGGGTTTAAAAGCCTTAAAAACACCAGCCTGTCCGTCCGTACACTCCTCCCCGCCGTTGTTCCGTCTCACTGACCTCAACCCTTCCTCCGACAGCCGGCAGCCGGGAGCAGACACAGTCGCCGTCGTAATGTAATATCTCTCATCTCATTCCCTGCTAAGCTCATCTCTCTCATTTGGAACATAATTAATTATTGCACTATGAAACCACAATTTTATTTTTTGCGATTTTTTCTCGATAAAATCGGAAATCGAACGTAGAATTTAGAAATTATATCCAACGAAAACATTCAACACGTTTCTCAATCTGGTCTTGTTTATCCTTATATTTTATTTTTTGATATTTTCGTTGGCATGTTGCACCAGCCAGTGATTTTTGTTGCTTCAATTTGGCCTAAGAAATTTCTACAAAGTATTGTTGTTTCATTTGCTTTGCGTGCTTGCTAATAGTCTGATTTTTGAGGACATTCTGAAAGCCCTACAAAATGTGTAATGGATGAATGTAGATTGAACTATTTGGCAATATTATTTTTTCTGTATATGATTGATTGCTTATTAAAGTCCAGATAATATTTTATTGCTTTTTTGGTTTTGAGTGATTTGTGTTTATGTCATGTTTATTCTACTTGCTTCAGCATTAGGATTTTAATCTTTGTGTTTGGCCTCGTGATCTTGGGTACTGTTTTATTGACTACAAATGCTTCTTTAAAAAAAATTGGTTTTAGAATTTGTTGAATATTGCTCCTTTTCTTATCATTAGCTCACAAGTGCTTAATAGTTACGTTTTGAAATACTACTATGGCTCCCGTTTGTTACACAGAAATTAAGCATTCTCGAATTTTTACCATGAAGTCTTTTCAAGTTTTCATGAGAAACAAACGGAGAGAGGATAACAGATAACTTCCAAATATGGTAGAGAGGAGAGCAGGCAAAAGTCATTTATGTGAAACAAAGCATGATGATTGAGAAATTCATGTACTTTGTATCATGTCAGTAGTAAGTGATATGGCAATCAGTTAAGAATCCCCAACTAGCACTATATTTTCTTTGTAAGTTTCCCCTCTTTCTCTTATTAATGTGATACAGTTAAAAGAAAAAAGCTCACCTGGTGCTACAAGAGCTCCCACTATGCGTGGGGTCCATGGAAGGTTCGAGCCCAAATTGGCTTAATGTACAATGTGATATAGTGACAAATGATAAAAAGAGATTGGATAATCCTTTTACTTAAATATAGCTGGGAACATGCATGTGTGAACATCATAGTCGAAGAAAATCGTTTTACTTCAGATATTTTGCCAGCATTTTATCCCAACTTTTCATCCAAATCCAGTGGTGAAATCAGAATTTTTATTGAAAGGGATCAAAAGAAAATAGAAAGTTGTATGAAAATATGATAACTATCTTTGAAGGAGGTCAAAATCATCATGTAGTATAATGTTTTCCAGTTTTCCTAAACAAACGAGGTTCAAAAATTGGAAACATTTTTATATTTAGTGGTGAAATGCCATATTTTCATCAAATTTCAAGGTGTTAAAAATGATACATTTGCATTGTTGAAGGGGGTCAACTTATCCCTATTGCATGTATGTAGCCTCGCCATTGTCCCAATCTGTGTGGCAGTGCAACCAGTTTGTTTGTAGCCGAAAGGTAAGTAAATTGATGTCTAACCTAGTACAATCGCAACAATGTGGGTTGGGATGAATGTTGGTATTGGCATGTTGGGATCCACAGCGTTACCTCCCCTACATTTAACCAAACATGGTGTCTGAGATATTTTTTGTTCTTGCTCTTTATGAAAGTTTGCTACTTCTTTCTCTTGCCGTCTCAAAATCATTTTGGGACAAAGCCTTTGTTCTATTTTTTTATTTTTTTGTACTCTAATGTCAACTATCAATTTTTGGTGCTATAGTAATAGTGGGGCAGCTTAGTCCACACTGTTGTTGAAGACGTGTGCATTAGGTAAACAACGGTCCACCCTGACATCTCTTTTGGTCTCTCAGTATAGTACCATGTCAAGGCAACCTCAACTTCCTCCCCGCTGCCCATTTCAAAAGAAAAGTTCAAGCCATGATCCTTCCTCTTCTGCTCATGGCAAGGATGTTCATTTGTTTTCAAGCCACCATAAATCTATCTCACAAAGTTCCATCTTAGAGGAACAGCCCGAGTGGCTTGATGAGTTGTTGAGTGATTCAGACTCAAGTTCGAAAGGAAAGGTTCTTCGACGTGCATCTAGTGATCCTGTGACCCTTTTAGATGGCCTTGCTGAATTGCCAGTTTTAAAGAATCTTAACAGTGACAAGAACTCAGACTCTAATGACACTTGTGGAGGGTTGGAGTCAGCTTGTGTGTATGGCCCTAATTCACCCCGGAGCAAAGAAAAATTGAGTATTCCTGATAATATTGTTTCAGCATTATCAAATTATTCATTTCAGAGCCCCCTGCAGAGTCTGCAGTATGCAGATAACAATCATTTTGATTCCGAAGTTCCACAGTACAATAAAGTACAGGATGCTTCTGGTTCGGCTACTGAAGTTGATTTGGACGTAAAGCCAGGGAAACGGTTAGATTCTTGACTGAATCATTATTTCTTTGTTTCAGTAATTTTGATTTGATTTAATGTCATTGCTTAGCTCCTTATAATTCTGTCTGCTTAAAATGTCATGATAACCTATTTTATCATTAATATCAGTAACAACATCCTGGTGTACCTCTTAACTCTGTATCTGTACGGTTCATCTCTGTCAAGTATTGCTTGCAATATTCTGAATTATGATGTCTGTTTATGGATAAACATTCTCCTTTAAGGCAGTATGGCGAATTTTTCCTATTGCTTTTGTTCCAAGTTGACTTTCTAGAATTTTGAGTCTCTATACCTCTGTCCCGAAACATGGTACCTGTTTGAATTCTAAGTCTCAAGAATTTTGAGTTTTTATCTTGAATGGTACATTAGAAGAATTTGGAACCTCTGCCATTTGAGTTTTCTAACATTTCTGACGTTCACGGCTTAGATGTGGCCAACAAGTCCAAACGTAAATTTGACGGGCACAGCATTTAGATAGTTTCGGTAATCATTCTACATGCAAGACACAAACATATTTACTAAGTGGTGATGATGATTTTCACACAGGAACTGTGGGCAGCGGTCAAGAGTTCGTAAAATCCAGTATATTGCTGAACTGGAAAGAACTGTTCACATATATCAGGTAATTTGTCTGAGAAGCCAACATAAACTGTAGTAGTTTGTAGTTTCTGGTAGACATGCTCTTCCGGTTTCCAGTCCCCGGTTCAGGAAAAGGAGGACCCGAATTCGAACCGGCTATCCGCGGTTCCCGGTTCCGACCGTCGGTTCCACGGTTCCTTTTCCGTTATTTTTCTAACATGCAGACTAACTGTATATTGTTAATTAATTAACAAAATGTCAGAATCCATTAGATTATTAATAGAATCTGTTAAAAATAAACATGTAATGTTAAAAAAAATGTTAATTTTTGTAACAAGCTCAGTTAGTTTTCTAACAAGTTCAGTTAATTATTAACTGAATAATAACAAATCAAACTTTTCAAAAAAAAAAAAAGGGCCGGTCCCGGAACCGCCAGTTCCACGGTTCCAGGAAGGGAATAACCAAAACCGAACTGGAGAACCGCCGGTTCCGGTACGAGCAGGCAGTTCCGGTTCTTATTTGAGCATGTCTAGTTTCTGGTAACCCTGGGGAATCTCGATCAAAGTCTGGGTGGTGTCTGTAAGTCCCTTTTCTTTGAAAGATCATGGCTAACTAGGGGGTGCAAAAGTCTGCATATGGAGGGTCAATAGTTCTTACTACCTCCATCCAAAAATGAATGCCCAAAAAAAAAATCAAATTTGGTCTTGATCAAAAGCAAATTTGAATTTTTTGGACATTCAATGTGGGACGGAGGGAGTATTATTTTTCCGGATGGGATTAATTTGTGAATAATTATATCTTGTTCAAGTATAGTGGCACAATGTCTCAAAACTTGACACTTGGTTTGAATATAAAGTCTACTCAATTATTCCGGGGCCTGCTTATAAATACAAGCTTAATTTTGTGATTTCTAAACACACAAAAAAATGTTTTTTATTGTCAGTTTTCTTCTTGCCACTGTGTTGGAGATATGGATTGTTGCGTTACTTCTCAATCCTCCTTGCCAGATTTGAAAATTAGTTTATCTTTTGATCCTATAGCAACTAGCTTAAGACTAATCTATGCTACTCAAGCAAAGTGAATTTTGCGTCATGCAGAATTTAGAGACAGAACTGGCTGTCAGAGTTGCTTCTCTGCTTCATCAACGTGCGTCTTTATCACTGGAGAACAGAGAACTTAAGCAGCAATTGGCCAGATTGCAGCAGGAAAAGTTGATTGTGGATGGTGAGTTAACTCGTTACCCTTCTTGTCCTCGGCAAAGATAGCCTTTCAATGTTTATGAAATAGTGAGTTATGTTGCAAAACAATACTTCTCTTGTAGTTCCAAGTTGCTTGTATGGAATCATCAGGGCGGGCACTTTTTTTTTTTGTAAATACCTTAACTCGTAAGTTAATAGTTACAATGTAGTTTGCGCATGATATCTAACTCAACATTTCAGGTTATAGAAATCATGTAGTCTCTTAAACTTACCTTGCTAGGGACCTAGGTTATAGCTTCGTAACTCAGTTCCAATAGGCCTCGGTCCTCCATGTCTAGAGTTTTCCATACAGAAAATCTTCGAATTTGTCTCTCTTTTCTTTTGGGTTGGAAAGGGGGGGGGGGATATGTGAATGAAGCAATATATGCTCATTGACACCATGATAATGGCTGGCGAATCTCTCTTTAAGACATTCTTCACATTCTTAGCCAATACAAGCCAAGCTTGAGAAGTTATGTACTTTAAGCGAGATGAATACACAGAAGTGTATGATATGAGCATGATTTCTGTAAGCTTCTCAATAACATATTAGAGTTATGCGGAGTATATCAGTATTTGAAATCAATCATTATTACCATTAAAATTTTAACTACCACCCTTCTCTCTCTCTCGCACACAACCATCCCTACCACTACTAATCCAATCATAACCACCAGACCCACCAGCACAACCACCACTATCTGCTTCCTAATCTTCAAATAGGAATCAATTTCATTAACTACTCAAGTGCTTGAAATTCATCCCAATAAGTTGTTTCCACTTTATGTATAATACAATAATTTCAAATAGAAAAATGTGATGTCATCAGGAAACCTTATCAACTTTATTAAGAATTTAGATATCCAGCATTATCAGCAATGTGACCATGATTGGTGCATTTTAAATACGTCAGCTACTCGATCTGGAGAGAAGATTTAGAGCGGCTCTCTTTCTTCCTGGCCCAGACTCCTAAGATTCTAAGAGATCAAAATCCTTCCTTGCCCAATTGGAAGGCTTTCGAAGTCACTTTTCCTATTAATCTTGACCAGCCTCGACGCTTGATTTTCTCTTGCTTGCTAGTGGCTCTCGGCTGAGTAGCAGGAGTAACTTTTAATTTATTATGAGCCCAAATGATGGATTTCAAAAAGGCAAAAAATCATAAAACGGCCAATGGGGAAATCCCAATTCAGTGGCATTGGCCCTTTCAAGCCAATCAAATTTCAGACTTCTTTAAAATGTCCCAGAAGCCGCTTATATTATATTCCATTCAAAAAAGGGAAGAAACACCCATAAAATTACAATGAGCAGGAGTACCTTTAGCCTGTCTGTATTAAGATTTGTTATTTAGGCTGGTATGATGTTGTTAGGTTACCAACTCAGAGCGCTTAATCTGTTAAAGGCAATGTATACCAAGCTTTATCATTCCTTGGGCAAGCTATCCTTGCCTGTGAAGAGATAAACTAACATACACACATCATTAGGTTTATCAAAAAACAAAACAGAGCCAATAAGAAACAAATATAAATTGAATGACTCAAATTGAAGACATTTCTTAACCAAAGCTACCATGTTAAGTTTCCAACTCATCTAAAAGCTTTAGGTGTTAGAAAAGTCCCCAAAAGCTCGTTTAAAATCTCTATCTGATGACTAACACTCTGTGGCGGATCCAGAACAAGTCAAAGTGGGTGCACAAAAGAAAAGCACTAGGGGGAATTGAACCTGGGTCACCCACTTAGTAGGCAAAAGCACTTACCACTACGCTACAACAACTTGAGTAATTGGGTGCACTAGCACCTAATAGGCTAATACATTTACCTTTGGGTCCGCCGCTGCAATCACTTAACTAATAGCTAAAATCTTTCTAAATCTTTGTCCCATTCCCTGCCTGTTGTGAAATTATCTGGAAATTGAATCCCTCAGCCAAGCATTCTGAGCTTGAAAGAACTTCTAGACGTGTTGACACTTCTATCGCTTGGTTTGATAAGGTCCACAACACTGCGTAGATTGGCAAAATATGCCAAAACTTCTTGTTGAAATATGTCTTAGTGGACTTCAGTTTGGAAGTTTAGCTATTCCAATGCTTGATTCAGCCAATCCGTTCTAAATTATTTGGGGGTCTCCAACTCGCGCTTTGATGGTGGAAGGCAAACCTGTTCCCTAGTGATTTCCCAAACTGTTAGGTTCCTAGTTCTAAATACCTTGACAATGGGCTTGCTGGTGATTATCACTCTAGTGGAGGTGTCCCCTTGCATCCTCGAGTTCCCTTGGGGGTTATGGACTTTATCACTTTAAATGTAATTATGGAGGTTCCCAAGGTTTTACTGATGAACCCTTTAGTCTCTGATCCCTTGCTTAACTTTGAGCTTGCGATTCCATGACAAGTTTCCCACGAGCTTTAAGAGTCCTAATCATACATTAATTGTTGATTGAACAAATTATAATTCTCAGACGTAAACTTTGGGATTACTTACAACTTAGGGCAACTCCAATCATGGGTATCAAATACAAATTTTGATACCCATGTAATGGTCCTAGCATCTTCTATAGTTAACATGAAAGAGTATCAAAATTTGAGTTGGTCCTGAGGAAGGTCTTTTAAATGAAAAAAAAAACAATTTTTGTTAAACAAAATCCGTATTTTTCATGCCATATTTTTATGCCCTTCTTTGTATCGTATTTTGTATGTCGTATTTTATGCCGTATTTTTATGCGGTATTTTAAAGTCATTTTTAATGAAATTTGATACCATGAATTTGATAGCTTGTGAATAGTGATCCACTCCACTGGGGTCAAATTTAGATTTTGATCCCTATTGAGCAGGGACCATTTTTGGAGTTGCCCTTATAGAGCTGCTAAACTTATCCCCTGGCAAAGCCATAAAGGCGTACATTAGGCGAAACCTTCTTGTGTAAATTCCATTTTTTTTTAAAAAGAAGCTGGATTAGATTGATCTATTACCGACTGTCATGTACAAACTAATACTATGACCAAATCCCAGAATTGGACCCTCTATAAGATTTTGGTCTGGAAAGTTGTAACCACAGGTGCATAGCCGAGACCTTGTATCAATACTGTTTTTGTCACTCAGTCGAATGATATAAATAGTCTTATTAAGAGAAAACTTTCAGATTTTATCTATTACTTAAAGTTTTTTTTCTTCTTCTCTTTTCTCTATTGCTTAAGTTTTACCTTCCATAAACGAATTTATGTAAACCTTTTTTGTGTTCTGTTTATATTTGAGCAGGTCAGCAGCAGTCCTTGAGAAAAGAAGTGGAGCGGTTGAAACTTTCATTAGCATATAGACCAGATAGCAAGCGTTACAGATCAAGCTCTGCAAGTGAAGCAGTTAGCTCAGAGGCTGTTTGGAAGTTGCTAGACATGAGAAAGCTTGACATTAACTGAAGATGATATAATGTGGAGGTAGGTGCCAACTGCCAAGCTTCGTATGGGTTTGGCCTATAGAAGCAAAGCAGTCAAAGGTGAAACTAATCTAATTGTGGACATGTAGTTGACTTGTCTCATTATGTCTAGGAATTCATAGATTTAGAAGAAGAAGAAGGATCCCTTTTGACATATACCAAAAGCAAAAGGAGGATCCGTAGTGCGTTTCTTTTGAAGCTTATAGAACTTTCGTGCATTGTCCCATTAGTTGCGGACTTGCGGACCTAAATAGGCGGTTTCCAAGGAAAATCTTGTTTTGAAAATTATTAATCTTTGGGTGCACTTATAATTAGCTCTTTTGATCTTCCATTCCGTTGAATAGGCCTCTTTCGGTTGGCTTGACTGTGAGAGGATGCGATATCGGATTTGGAGTGCTGCAACACGCTTTAAAAATAATGTTTGTAGCAATTGTGATATAAAACATTTTGATACCTTTTTTAATTTACGTTAGTAGCCCAAAAGAGAAACCTGACAACCTACAAAAGTAACTAGCCCAAAAGAGAAAGAATATTGTTCATTTTCCTTCACAAACCATTCTATGAACAAAAGAATTATCTCCAACATACATCAGTGGTTTATATGTGCAATACAGAAACAATGTATTAACCAAAATCCTTATTTGAAAGAACAACAAAAAGTAACAGTTGAATACTAACAATGACTCTCGAAAACTCTCTTTAACCTCGAAGGGAAGCACGAGGCACTGCAGGCAAGCCCAGTTCATCCACAGCCTGCACACAGAAGAAATAAAATAAATGTCACAAACACACTATATAAAGCACAAAAAATAATACTCTACCCCGAAATGATCTTCCTACTCTATTTGTTGATCCTTTGAACAATAATTTTAGGTTAATTTAATTATTCTAATGAAAATCTAAAACTTGTTATTAGCACACCGGTATAAATACTATCAATGACATTTTTTAGATTTTCATTACGAATTGAATTAACCTAAAATTATTGCTCAAAGTTCATTCAAAGTAAACAAAAAAAGTAGGAAGATCATTTCGGGACGGAGGGCGTAATTCAAAATATCTCTTTTAGTAAGAGAAGTGTATAGAATCCAAGAAGTGTAGGCTCCTCCGAAACTGAATGCGAGTAGAACTCTGGATAGAAGTGTATGAGAAATGACCTGATAGTTGACTCTGCCAACTGGTACCGCAGCATGTCCACTTGGTGCTGGGGGCAGGTTGAGTTCGTCGTGTAAATCAGGTTCACTATCAGGTTGAAGATATGAAGGTACCCCTTCACCTTCGGTCTCCGTTCCCATGTCTGCTTCTAAAGCATCCAGTTCTGCATCCCAAGCCAAACAAAATTAAAGGAACGAGGATTTCATGATGCATATCAGAGTGGCATGAAAAAAAAAGTTAAATTAGGAACAAAAATTTTCACCAAAAAAATAAATAAATACTCCCTACGTCCCAACTCAATCGAGATCAACTTTTTGGGCATGTTAATTAAGGTAAAATAATATAATATTAATAGTGGAGGTGTTGTGGGTATGAAAAGTAAAGTAGGAGAGAGAAAGTGGGGTATGAATAGTAAGTGGATTGTTGTTGTGAGTATAACAAGTGGATCCCATTGGATAAAAAATTATTAATTTGCCATTTTGGGCAGTCTCAATTAAGTTGGGACGAACGAAAAAGGAAATAAGTCTCAATTGAGATGAAGTCTCAATTGAGCTGGGACGGAGGGAGTATTGGTTAAATTTATACACTTAATATGCACATACATTGCATGTGGCACATTACTCGGATAAAGCCATGAAACTCTTTGCCCTACTTGAAGTAAGCATTAAGTTTAAAGAAACCAATATAATAGCCTCATTGCCTAAATAAGGATTCGAAGGAGATATACAACTTACCACCCATGAGCTCTTCCTCGTCAATGTCATCCGGCACACTGTAGCTTCGACCAAGTGACTCTTGAATTTCAGTGCTGACATCCATCAAGTCCATCATTTCATCTTGCAGGTTCTACAGGTAAATACTCCCTCCGTCCCAGAAAGTTTGTCCCACTTTGACTATCATGGTCAACTCAATCGAACTTTGACCATAATTTTATGAAAAACTTGATATCTCTATGCAATTCTAAAAATTGTTATTGATAGTATTCTAAATGGTGAAACAATAACGTTTTTTAAAATTGCATAGGGATTTCAAGATTTTCATAAAATTATGGTCAAAGTTTGAATTCCCATGATAGTCAAAGTGGGACAAAACTTTCCGGGACAGAGGGAGTATAACAATTATTAACATTAAAAAATAAGATCCCAATCAGGCTCCAGGGAGAGACAAGTTTCATATTTATACATACATCTATGTCTTGTATCTTCACGGTCTTCATCATCCCTTTCAATTCTTTGTTTGCTGATTTCAAAGCTGTCATCTGGAAAAGATGGAACAAAAGAATTAGAAACTCCATAAAAAAATAAAAATTATAACCACTTGAATCTAACTGTCCATCTTTGAGAACACCATCATCGAACACAACTGGAAAAAGGATACGCAGATACTAATGCAGCGTATAAGAATCATAGAGGTGGATTGACAAGATATTTAATGGAAAATCGTTTCTAGTAATAAATGGGTTGTCTCCTACCTCAGGGAGGTAGGCAGCAACCTCCAGTCAGAGAACCGAACAAGCTCCATCTTACATGCCTTGGACGCTACCAACAAAAGCAAATTTTACAGTGAAAAAAGCAACCGACACAATGTAGCACAGCTAAATCCTGTAAAAAGGACGCAGGTTCGCAGAAGTGTATAGTTTAGTGGTCAGATGGCCTCAGTGAAGAAAGAGCCCCTCTAGTATACATTGCCATGTGGTAAAGATACACAAGAGATGGTAAGCTTCACAGACAACGATAGGACACAAATTGTAACTCATCACGACTGAAAATTTGGGTAGTATCGTTCATAGACTAAATAATCTGTTTCTGATTCTTTTAGCGAATTGAGTATGGTATATTTGGATTAAGAACATCGAAGACTCAAAGCTTATTTGCCACGTGAAGAGCCAAATTAAATCACCATCTCAAGAGTATCATAATGCAACTAGCGCGTCCCAATAAGGATATAGACCACCAAACTTTGATACATGAGGAAGCAGTGTAAGTAAATTTCCATGAAAGAAAATGTTGAAAACCAAAACTGTATAAGCTCCCTAGAACATACTGTTTGCTGAGCATCTTTAATTCCCTCAGCAGCAAATGCAACTTGGTCGAGGTTAAAGGTCTGATTGTAGAGCATGTCACGTTGGCCTTCATACCTGACAAGAAGCATAATAAGTTGCGTAGTATAGTCACATAGATGCATAATGAAGAACAATTAATATGACAATATGAAAATTCTCCAAATGTCCAACAGTAAACAGAGTCCAATACAACTATTATTAGGTTTATTCTAGTTTTATTATTATCAGCTTCTTTTAGTATTTATTACTTAACCCTAGTCCTTTAGTATTTAATTAAGGATTTAATATTTGGCTAATACTGTATTTCATATCAATGTCTTCCCCATCTTTTAACAACTTTTAGGCCTTTGTAGAATTGTGGCCTTTGAGTATACCTGATCCCATGCAAGGTAGCATTCTACTTTATCTGAAGTCTGCTCTTCTTTGTACAAGCTCGCATAGTCTCCATACTCTGTCCTGAATCATATCCATGAATTCCAAGGACATGGGCAATCATGCTATGATTGGGAACCAAGCCATGCTATACCAGATGTGAGTGAAAGAAGGGATTTATCAGTGAAGGATGTGTAGTTGAGGAATTTTGATAACCACAGTAATGACTTCTTAGTTGGGGACTTAAGGAATAAACACCCGATTCGAAGTTCATATTTTCTTATTTTATGGTTGCACTATAAGTAAAGTCTGTCTTCATTTCTTGAAGGCAACCTTTGAATGAGTGATTGAAACTTAGTAACTACGTATTTTCATTAATTTATTTCCTGACTTTTGTGGTAAGTTCTATGTGGCGTTGAATTTATGCTGCTACCGAAAGCAAAGTGTAGCTCCAATTGAAGAGCTATCAGACAAAAACTAAGGATATGTTACAGGCAGTAGGGGGATCTACAGCCACGAGTATGGATGCAAGTGCACCCATGGAGTAATTTTTTTTTGTCTAGTTCGGTGGTAAAGTGGTAGGTTTGTACTCTTGAGGTTGTGTTCAAGTCCCATAACAGGCATTTTTTGTTCACGGTAGGCTATTTTTCACAACTTTATAATCCAAATTTGTGCACCCACTGAAAAAATGTTCTAAATCCGTCACTGGTTACAGGTCCAGCTCTTTAAAGTATTTCAGTTTAAGGATAGATGTACAAAATTTAATTAGTGATGAAGCATCAATCATGTACGTCTACCACATTCATGCACAACTTAGGAGTTCATCCAACTTATTGCTCGATTCATGTTAAGTGTCAGGATAGTCTTCTTTATTTATCTTAACTGTCATCTCTACTATAATAAAGGGGAAGGGGACAGAATGAAGCTTTGTCACACTTTTTGGTTGTTCCAGGTTTACCACTAATCTTAAATTCCAATACCAAAATTCAAATAGCGCACCACCATTTCTCAACAAAAAACGATCTAATCGTTCACAAATAAATACTCCCTCGGTCCCATAGTTGTTAAAGGTGAAAGGCGAGAGGCGGGCGAGAGGCTCCTAGAAAAGGCGAATGGCGAGGCGATTGAAAGGCGGTCGTAAGGCGAGCAAGGCGGTAAATTAGAACAAAAGGAATAGTAAAATAATATATATGTAAAATATATTAAAGAAAGCCTAAACATGTTAAGAATAAGAATTTTGCATTAAATAAAGGTCACAATTTCACATGTAATAGCAACTTAACACAATTAAAACACCCCAAAAGGAGAATTCTAAGACAAAAAATACATTTGATGTTTAAAAGCCTAAAAATAAATGAATTCAAATATATAATTTCAAACGTATAATTCCATACCTAAAGATGGACATAGGATATAGTTAAAACTTCAAATAAATGGCAAAAGAAGACCCAATGTGAAATAGTAAACATAATACAATTTGCAAATCTCCCTTTAAAAAATAGAATAAAGCAAGCTATCGTTAGTGTTTTTATCGCACTTCTTTGTCGTTGTTCTAATTCGTTATTTATCGCACTTATTTTCTTTTGGTCGCTCAAGAGAAATTACGGATATCTTTCTTTCTCATGCACGCCACAAGCTATCTTTACCACTTGGTTTCCAAAACAACGCATTTCAAGTTAAAATATTAAAACTAAAATTACAAAATGACCTAGTTTAACATTACACATACGCCTATTATGCCTTTTGACAAAGGCAGACTCCTCACGCCTAGAGCCATAACCAAGAAAAACCTCGTTTGTGCCAAAAAGGGGCACAACAACCCACCTCAAACCAAAAGGCGGTCGACTGCTAAAGGCGCCAAAAAGGCGAGGCGGGCGAGAGAGGCGCTAGCCTTTTCGCAACTATGCTCAGTCCCATAATATCTCCTAGTTGACTTGTAAACTTTTTAAGGAATTTGCTCTACTTAATTGTACATTGCGTGTACCATGACAAAACTGCACTAAGGCTACTTTCTTTTTAGGAACACAATACTTGTTTTGGGACGGAGCAAAAAATTGGACGAACCAAAAAGGAAAGCGCAACACTTGTTATGGGATGGAAGAGTATATATAATTTTTTATATAAATATATTTACAAGAAAGATAACAATTTATAATAGCTTTTTAGTTATTTATCAGGAACACAATGTATGTGAGATGACCACTTGTAAACCATAAACCACAACAAGAGACAATTGCACACTTTGTGCATGCATAATAATTAATTAATAAATAGTTATTTTGTGTACATTTAATAAAAATAAATTATCAAATCACAAACAATATTATGTTTTTAGGCAGTAATGTTTTTTTACAAAATTGAGAAAGTAGTGGGTAGTTAATGGATTTTGAATTGTAAATATGATTTAAGATTATGGGGTGAACTTGGAAAGAACAAAAAGTGTGACGAACCTTCACACATTTTGACCCTTCCCCTTTATTATAAGAAAAGAATAGACCAGAGTAGATTAATTGATTCCTACTGTATGGGTTTCTAGCACCTTTCAATCTAAGTGGATTACCTTGTTGTCTTCAAAATCCACTTAATGGCGGCCAATAGAGCAATGTCGTTCTTCCTAACTTCTCAAGCTCAAACTTTTCTTCGTAACAACATATCTTGGGGAACAAAATATGTATTGCTTAAGAAAAGTGAAATAAGAAATATTATTATAGTATTAGAAGAGAATGAGTGGAAGAAGTGTTGTGAGTGTGAAAAATTAAATAGGAGAGAGAATGAGTGGGATGAATAGTTAGGAGAGAGAATGTTGTGAGTGTAAAAGTAAAGTAGGAGAGAGAATGAGTGGGGTAGGAAGAGTATAAAAATAATAAAAACTTTCCTTTTTTGGAATTCTTAAGATCGGCGGGACGCCCAAAATAGAAAGTTTTCTTAAGATCGGTGGGACGGAGGGAGTATGTATTGCTTATTATGGGACACCTATGTATTGCTTATTACGGGACACCTATGTATTGCTTATTATGGGACACCTATGTATTGCTTATTACGGGACACCTATGTATTGCTTATTACGGGACACCAGTCTAATGTAAAACTAGGCCTCTCAACCAAGTACTATGACCTTGAGATAATTTATAATAAATGCATTAAATTCCAGTACCGCGAAGGTGCTTGCCGCAGCTGCATACGACTGTAAACACAATTGACATATCATGAACGTGTGCATACTGCATATAACACAATGACTTGAAGGAAGTAACTTACATTCGCTTTTGCTTGAGAACTCGCATCGCTCGAGCTTTAACAGCTTCTTGAGCTGGACCAGGCCGAGTTTTCTTGATTTGTTCCTTATACCGAGCAAGTTCACCATCAAGCCTTTTGATCTTCTCGTCTACTGTTTCACCTCTTTTATTGATCTAGAGACATATAAAATTAGAACAATCAGGCTATATCCAGATGTAGAAAATTCAAATGGGTTTAAGAACAATGCCTAAAGCTAATATACATGAGACAACGAATAAGAATGTACACACTACACAACATAAATTTATATACAAGATTCTATGGAAACTAATGCGATGCTCCTCAAGGCAATTCCTTTGAAGATTTTTTTGATCCCATTTTGAACATACTAAAGCCAATAGGTGAAAGACTTTGGATCTTTCTAAGAAGGTCAATTGCCAATTTTTTGTTATAAGAAAATGAATCAAGGTTAAAAGAAAATATGTCAAGACAACAATCAAACCCCTAATTAGCCGAGTTCGAAAAGGCTAAAAAGAGAGAGCATAAAACGGGTTATCAAAAAGGTTAAAGAAAATCCACTTCTATTATGGATATTTAGAAGAGTGGATGAAAAGAGTAAAACTAAAAAAAAAAAAAAAAAAAAAAAGTAGACTAACATGAGACCTATAAAACTCTCTTTTCTTTTCTATTTAATGAGATTGGCTTCTGGCTGGTCAATCTCAGAAAGAAGATAGGGCGGCAAACTAGAGACGGACGACCACGGTCCTGACCCTACCAGCACCGAAGGTGTACTAATCAATGAACCCCTGAAACCCACTTTATTTTCTAACAAAATCAACCAAGTACCCCCCTCCCCCCCCCCAAAAAAAATAATAATAATAATAATAATAAAAAATTGTTGTCTTATATCATATATATTGGCCAGCTTTCACTTTTTAGCATTCTCAAAGTTATTTGGTCATGTAGAAGACACTCCAGTGAATTCATAATACCCTTGTCAAGTACGAGCTTAAAATTTGTTCAAACTATAGTCGAGTCACACCTCGAGCTCACTCGAGTTCGAGTTTTTTCGAGTCGAGTTCGAGCAGCTCTTGTCATTGAACAGCTGTACCCAAGACCAACAACAAAGTCACAAGATAATTTGGGGTCACAGCCCTACCCAAAACCCATCAAATAAAATTACAAAAGTTAGCAAGTAAATGTCTCATAAGAAGAACCATGAGACCACAATGATTTCACTTCATTTTCAGAATTTTTACACTTTACTCATTTAAAAAAATTCACTTAGGCCCCTAGCGTGTTACAAAGTGTCAAAACACGTGTCTCTAGGTGTCCCAAGAGTGTCGAATAATCAGTTTTTCAACCCTCCACACAATTTTACGAGTGATAAGGACGTGTTGGGGGAGTGTCAGAGAGTGTTAGGTGTCAGAAGAGTGTCCGACACGTGACATGCAACCTAGAGCATAGACGGAGCTACACACAAGCTAATGAGGGAAAGTTCCCTCATTTGATTAAAAAAATACTCCTCCATCCCATAACAATGTTTTCATTTACATTTTTGTTTGTCCAAAAAAAATATCTCATTTCCAAAATTGCTAGGTAAAATCATTAAACATTGCCAACCAAGAAGAGAGGGAGAGGAGATGATGAGAGCCAACAAATGAAAAAGAGAAGCAATGGAGTAATAATTAAACCTCATTAAGGTTAATGATGGAAATGAAAATAGGTAGTTAAAATGTTTGGGTTAGTCAAATTGGACCATGGGGACGGATGGAGTAATTTACTAGTGCAAATATTTAAGGGGAGTAGCCCTCAAGTCTATATACCGGTTCATTTTTTGTGCTTGAAGAGATGTGGGATATATAGTCAATCAAGAATTCCGATCTCAAATCCATGACTCTCATTCAGAACTTTAAACAAATAATCAGGCCTCCAAAATTACTCAAAATTTTGTAATAATAGAGAAGCAAATAAGTAAAGAATTGTACTCCCTCCGTCCCACCCGAAAAGGAACAAAGTTGGCCTTGCACACGAGAATTAAGGAAAGTGAATAGTGGAGTAAGTGTTGTGAGTATGAAAAGTGAGGTAGGAGGGAGAAGTGGGGTAGGGAATAGTAAGTGGATAGTCATTGTAAGTATGACAAGTGGGCCTCATGAATGAAGAAGTGTTAAAAGGTTTCCATTTTAGGTGTGTGCCTTTTTAAATGGGACACCCAAAATGGAAATTTGTGTCTTTTCGGGTGAGACGGAGGGAGTATTACTTAACTCAACCCACCCCTTGCCACAGCAAACAATTATACATCAAAACTGGCAAAACACATTTACAAGTGAAGCAAATTAAATGTAGCATTCTGAATCAAGGAAACGATTCTCTACTGCAGAACAAAGAAATGGAGCAAATAAGAAAAAAAAAATATTCATCGGTAGCAGTAGCATTACAATTGTAGCCGAAACTGAGTTTTCCTCGATAATTCGTAAAAGGGGAACAAAAAATATACCCTATTACAAAATTAATGGGAAATAAGAAAGTACATTTTAAGATCATTAAACGAAAACTTGAAAAACACACGCGCAGAGAAACAATATATCTAGGACGCGATTCATAGGAAGAGATTTTCAGAGAGAGAGAGAGAGAGAGTACCCGATCGGTGGCCTCATTGAGTGAAGGAGGTGGTTCTTTATCTTTCTTGACACCGAAAACTCTCCTCATCTCCTTCTTTCGGATTTGATAATTAGGGTTTTAGGTTTCAAACAGCTGGTTCGAAATCGAATTGCGAATTGGGAATTTCTATCACAAATTCGATCGTCCTCCTTAACCCCAAACCTAAGACCATCCCCATCATCAGTCAGTGACCCTAACCTCAAATAAAATATTAATTTATCAACCTTATATAATTTATACTCCCATCAGTGACCTCGACCCAACCCAACCCAACCCAACCTTTTAAAAATAAAATTAATATATAAAATATATTAATTTTAAAAATATATTTATATAAAAACAAAATCAAAATAATTTGATCAAAAAAAAAAAAAAAAATAGAGAAAAGGCATAACCAGGTGTCAACCGAAGGTTGGATGATTGCCCTGAGTCACTCCATTCCGTGACTTTCCTTTGCTTTTTCTTTTTTTTTTTTTTTATTTGGGGGGTGACTCTCACTTGGAGAGTCACCATAGTGGATGGTCTAAACTTTTCTCCTCTATTTGAATATTTAATTTTTCGAGAAAAATACCCTTTTCCTCCCTTTACTAATTTAAATTTTACCTTCTCATTTTTAAATCATTTTTTTTTACTTTTAAATTTATTGACGTGGCTTGCTGACTCATTAATTTTTGCTTATTTGGCAATATCATTTCATACTTGACTTCTACAAAATGATCATATGGATTTACAAGAATCAAAATGCTAAAAATGAAACTATAAACCTTTAAAATATATCCCATAATATTAAATGGCTCAAAATTAAAACAAAAATCATACTCTAATATCCTCATTTAGCTTTAACCCTATAATCATTCCATCACCACAATCTTTCTATCACAGTAAACCAGAGAATCCCCCACCCCTACTCTTCCCTCCCCGCCGTCCCACTTCCTTTGTTTCTGAGCGCTTCCCTCTTCTACGGCGCCTTCTCCAGTCACTACTTAAGTCATCTATGATCGCCATTGACTTTTTCCCTCTTCTTCTCCGGCACCGTCTCTTCTTCCTCGACTTCTCCGGCATTGTCCTCATCTTTCCAAGCACGGATTCCACCGGACAAAAACCCATCGCCCTCTAGCCGCTCCTTTTTTGTTTGCTCCCCTCAAAACCACCGCGACTGTTTGATTTCTTGTTAGATCTAGATCTGGTTCGCAATCCACTGTTCGCCCTCGTCATTTTCTTCAGATCAAAGTCTCATTCCATCTCGTCTTTCCTTCTCTAATATGCACAATCTAAAATTCCCTTGTGTTTTCAAATTTGTTGAATTATTTTGGTAATGATTTTGTGTTTGAAAATTTTATATTTCTTTTTCTTGTTGTTTCAAATTGAATTGTTAATCTGTGACGGTGATGTGTTTGATTTGGTGTTGATAGTTGTGGTTGACGATGTTTGTGTGATGGTGGTGGCAGCTGCTGTATGGTGGGTGTAGTGATAGTAATGGTTATTTGCTAATGGTGTTCAAGAAATATAAGGAAATTAAAAAAAAATAAAACGAATGAATTACAAATTAATTATATGTTGTTTACTAACTCAATCAATAATATGTTGTCATAAATGATATACAGAATAAATTAGTGAGAGTGCTTAAAATAAAATTAGTGAGAGATAAAATATCATTTATTATTTAATTTATAATTAATTTAAATAATTATTTCAAAATTTACACTTTTCTCCCCTCATTTAATTGAAACTTTCCATTATTATTTTAATTGATTAGTCAACTCCACGTAGGACAAAAGGTGACAACCTTATGCCAGCTCATGTGGATTTAACGGTAAAATTGACGGCAGATGGGCGAAATGTTCTAGGAAACGATAGTTCACTGACTTTTAAGTAAAAAAAAAATGGTTTAAGAACAAATAGGTAAAACTTAAACAAGTTGAGAAACAAAAAAGGTAATTTTCTCGAATTTTTCCGTCGAAATAGAGAAGAAGATTGGAAATTTCCAAGCTATTTAATCCTAACCCTATTCCCAAATTTGGCTTATATACTCCAGTATTTCTTTCTTTCGCATTTTGCGAAACGCATCCCAGCAGTTTGGATGGTTATTAAAATAATCCTTTTGGTTTAATAATTTTCATTACACTCTCTCTATATTTCAAAAAAAAAATTGATCCAAATTCCAAACTACGCTCCACCTTGGGGGTTTTTTGTTTTTTTTTAAGTGTTAAGTGCTGAAATCTGATTTCACCTCTGAAATTGGTTGAATCCTTAAGAGGCAGCGTCTGAAGACTTAATTCTGAATTAGGCAAGTTGTTTGATTTTTCATCTGAAATCGTTTCTGAAATGTGTATCAAGTGTCACCGCGCGATCGCACCCTTGGAAGGGGCGATCGCACCACCTAAGCGCTCCCACACATAAATTGCCACCGCGCGATCGCACCCTTGGAGGGGGCGATCGCGCTCTCAGGATCAGAGGCGCTCAGCAACGTAAATATCGCTTAAAATTAAGTGGCTATTAAGAGCCTATCAGGTCTGAACCGAAAAAAAAAACACACTTATTTGCTTAAGGTCTGATCAAATCAGACCTACACCCCATTAAGAGGCTCTGAATCAAAAAACAAACGCAGCCTTAGTAAAGTTACTACATTTTCTTTTTTACAACAACCATGTCATAATATATAATCCGTCCGTCCCAATCAAGCAAATTTCAGTTTTTGGTGACTCAAATAAGACAAAAACTTGGATGAGATCTCAACCCGTGAGACAATGTGAGACAAACGTGAGACGCGCTGCCCTGCGCGCCCAGGTCCGCCCCCCTAACCCTTAAACTGTGTGTAGTGTCCGTCACGTGTCCATTTTATAAAAAAAAAAACATCAACAACTTTAAAATGATATAATATGAGATTTTGAAGTCGAAAAAAAAAACGAAAACACTATTGTGTTTTACTCGACGAGATGAATCAAAGTAGAAGTGTGACGATATGGTTTTGAATTATTTTATAAAATCATATTTTGTAACAAACAAAAATGTTGACTTGTTCGCCGCCTGAAATGTAACACTTACTATAAATAAATGTTTACAGATGGAATTATAAAATATAACAGTTTTTATTATAAAATGTAACTGTAGTTTTGAAGAAAGTTTCAAATAGTTTCTTTTTAAAGAAAGTAACAATTGAAATATAACATACTATATATATGAGTATAATTTGTTATACAAATGAATGTAACAGTTTTTGTAGAGTAAATGTTACCTTTTTTTTCTTTAAAAAAACAAGAATTTTAAATGAATTTAACATTTTTATTATAAAATTTAATAGTAGTTTTGCAAATAATTTAAAATAGTTTGATTATTATTTTTTAGAGAAAATAGCATTTGAAATGTAATAGATTATTTACATGAGTATAATTTGTTATACAAATGAATGTAACAATTTTTTTAGAAAAATATTACATTTCAATCATATGTTAACCTTAATACTTTTTTCTGCAAAATTGTGGTTACAACATAATACAAACTATTAAATTTCAGTATAAAAAATGTTACATTTAAGAATAAAATTTGCCATATTTCAGAAAAGAAAATGTTACATTCATTTATATTAAGTGTTACATTTGTTGACGAGTAAAAAAATAGCGAAAAAAAGACGGGTTGGCAGGCGGGCGACCTGTCTCACAGCTTGAGACCGTCTCACACAGGAGACCGCCTCCTCATTTAAAAGGACACATATCCAAAATGGATTTTTTTTAATACTTCTTTATTTATAAGGTATACTTGTCATACTCACAATAATCATTCACTTAATATTCCTTACTTCACTTTCTTTTTCCCATTTCGTTTTTCATACTCACGACACTTACTATACTATACACTCTTTTTAATTTTCGTGTGAGACCAATTTTGTTTATTTTTGAATGGGATAGGGGGAGTACTCCGTATAAAGGTGGCCGCATTTATTTAAGGGTATTTCAATATGAGCACCACCATGTAATTAAAGGAGGAAGTTGTGTGTTTGAGCCCCATCATTTTTTAATAAAGTTTATAAAAGAAATAAGGCAAATAAAATAAAATTTCATGATACAGTAAAATCTGAATGGATAAAAGTTTTGTCCAAATTTATGGGTAGAAATTAAAATTAACCCTATTAAATTATGATACCAATGGACTGCAAAAAAAAATTAGAAACAGTAAAATTTACATACCCTTGGATTTGGACCGCAGACTAGCGACCCCCATTCAATATTGTATGTCTATTCTTCTGGTATGATATCGTCAGTTCTCAGGTCATTTATAGTATATTAGTAATTTTCGCTTGATTGTTCATTTTGACTGTTCATTCAAGTCAAACACGATTTTGATCCTTGATACAACTCAACTACATTTGCCAAAATGGAGTAAACTGCGAAATGATCCGAGTACTATTCATTTTTTAAAAAACTGGCGACCGTAAAAGACAAAAAAAATGGAAACAATATTGCAAATTAACACCCCGAAACCTTTTACTCTAACTACAAAAAAAAAAAAAAAAAAAAAAAGAATCAAAAATCAAAACCCTCCTCCTGTGCCCTAATTCATCCCCCATCCACACTTTGTGTCCACTCCCAAGTTTTTAAAGGAGAAAAGAGAAAGGGAGGGAAGAGAAGAGAAGAGAAGAGGAAAGAAAAGGAAAGAAGAGGAGGGAAGGAAATTCAATAATTTATTGAATTGCTCCTAGGTTTAGGAAGAAAAAGAATGAAAAAATTGAATTACACTTTTATCATTAATGAAAGGAATAGAGAGAGTTATACTTGATGGGTAAAATAGATTTAATCAAAAAATTTGTATTACGAGATTTTCTTTCCTCCCACTTTTGGGAGGATTGTGTTGAAGAGAAAATTTTAAAAATTTGCCTTCGTTTTCTTTTCACTTTCTTCCTAAAAAAACTCGGAATCAGCTTTATAAAGGAAAATATATTAGACTAGTAGGTAACCCGTGCTTCGTACGGGAAGCTAATTTGCTAATATCATGACTTATTTTTTATAATATAAGCATATTATAAATAATCAAAACATTAACATTTATATTGTGTTCAATTTTAATAACTTTATTGCACATAAGTTTAATAGGAATTGCATTGTGACTAACAATGTAGCAATTTTTGCTATTTTATTTTTGATGTTCATACTTTATGTCATTTATTTTTTATGTCATAATTTATGTGAGTATGCAACATTTTTTATGAACGTTAACAAAGTGAATGAAAAAACTAACGACCTATTTCTTTTCAAATTACAATATTTTAAATACAATGTAGGGGGTTCCAACTCTTAACCTTCCCGAGAAAAGTACGTCTTTAAGCTAAATGCTCATTGGCATTATTAACGACCTACTTTGATATATACTACCTCCGTCCCACCTCAATTGATCCACTTTCCTTTTTGGGACGTCCCACCTCAATTGATCCATTCCTTAAATGGAAAGTTTTTCATATATTTATACCCTTATCATCTCCATATATTTACAAAAAAACCATTCATTATACCCACTTTAACTTACTATTCTTCTCACTCATTCTCTCTCCTATTAAATATTTTTAACTTTTACATTCTCTCTCATATTTCCTACCACACATTTAACTTTTACATCCTCTTTTCTCTAATTTCTACCCACTTTAATAATTTTTCTTAAAAATCGTGTTCCACCTCAATGGACCAATTGAGGTGGGACGGAGGGAGTATATAGTAACTATTATGATTAACTAATATTATTAATAGTAATAGTTAACATATATTGTAAATATAATACTACTCCCTCCGTCCCAGCTCAAGGTTCAACCTTTCTTTTTTGGGCTGTCCCAGCTCAAGGTTCCCTTCCTTAAATCGAAAGTTTTTCATATATTTATACCCTTATCATCTTCATATATTTACAAAAAAACCATTCTCTCTCCTATTCTCTACCACACATTTCATATAGTATTAATTTACTATTCCTCCCACTCATTCTCTCTCCTATTAAATATTTTTAACTTTTAGATTCTCTCTTCTATTCTCTACCACGCATTTAACTTTTACATTCTCTCTCCTCAAATTTTCTACTTATTTTAATTACATTTCTTAAAAACAGTGTCCACCTCAAGGTTGAACCTTGAGGTGGGACGGAGGGAGTATTACTTAACCTATATAGTAAATTAATACTATTTATAATAATAGTTAGCATATATAATAACTATTATAGTTAACTAATACTATTAATTATAATAGTTAACATATATAGTAACTATTATAGTTAACTAATACTATTAATTGTAATAGTTAACATATATAGTAACTATTATAGTTAACTAATACTATTAATAGTAATAGTTAACTTATATAGTAACTATTATAGTTAACTAATACAATTAATAGTAATAGTTAACATATATAGTAACTATTATAGTTAACTAATACAATTAATAGTAATAGTTAACATATATAGTAACTACTATAGTTAACTAATACTATTAATAGTAATAGTTAACATATAGTATAGTAACTATTATAGTTAACTAATACAATTAATAGTAATAGTTAACATATATAGTAACTATTATAGTTAACTAATACAATTAATAGTAATAGTTAACTTATAAAGTAACTATTATAGTTAACTAATAATATTAATAGTAATAGTTAACCTATATAATAACTATTATTATTAACTAATATTATTAGCTAATAAGGAGAATACCAAAAGTCATATAGATTTTGGGATAGTGATGACGTGGCTTCTCCAAAATCAAGAGTTTGCCTAAACTTGTTCACGTGGCGAAGTCATAACCCTCCTCACCAACTTTAATAATAACCCTCCTCACCAACTTTAATATATATATATATATATATATATATATATATATATATATATATATATATATATATATATCCTTTCATTTCCTTTACTTCCTCTCGTTTTTAAATCTTGGGAGCTCAACCTTCCCGTCAGACAGTCATCCGATCTCTAGCCGCCGCTTTCACGCCCCTACCGTTGAACCCGCTAGTCCACCTTTTCAACACCCACATTTCACCCATCATCCCGCTCCTTTCTCCAAGACGCCACCATTGTCCTTTCCCCCCATTGCCTTCTTGATATTCCTCACTTCGCAACCGTTTTTCAGCCTCTGCTTCTATCTAAGATGGATCTGGAAAAGCAAGGAAAGAAATCCATAGCGTCCCCTTCTTCACTTCACAACCGTATCTCAATCTCCTCTCTCCCACTATGTCACCATCCCGCCCCTCCTCTCCTTCTTGGACTTCAATTATGGTCTTTTACTTGTGTTAAGGTGGGGGGTTTGCATAGTTAATGAAAGATAAATAATTAAATAATTAATATAAGATAAAATCATGTATATATATATACATATTTAACCAAGCATAAAACTAAAAATTAAGAAATAAATAGCACTTCGCATTGTACAAAAATTTAGGGTCAATAATTAATAAAAACTTAAAAATTTATTTTCTTTTTTATTATGTTTTTTTGCTTTTTAATAATTTAATTAATAATTAGAGTCAATAAACAATGTTTGTTTGTTTTATTGTCACATAAGTTTATATAAATTCAAATTGCGATCAAAACGAAAAAAAATCAATAGATTATTGACCAAATAGATATTTAATTCTTTAAGCTATTGACGCTCTTTAATGCCCATTAACATCTTTAATGATTTTAGCTAGTTCTTCAAATAAATCAATAATATAGTATGTAACATGCGTACATACTTAGGCTCTGTTTGTTTTACCGTAAAACATTTTTTGGAAAATATTTTCCGTAAAATAACTCGTTTTATGCCGTTTGGCTGAGTCCCCGGAAAATGTTTTCCGGAAAATAACTCGTTTTCCGCTGTTTGATTGTTTTCCAAAAAATGAAGAAAACGTTTTCCGGAAAACAGTTTACGCCCTTCCTAAGTAAAACGACTTACTGACCTTGTCCTAAGTAAAACATTTTTCGGAAAATGGTGCCCCTCATGTATAACTCATATTTCACAAGGTACAAAATAATAATAATAATTAAAAAAATTAAAAAAATACCCCTACCCCTGCTACCCCACCCCCTGCCCACCCCCCACCCATTTTTTTTTGTAACTGCCCCACCCACCACCCCCCCCCCAAATTTTTATTTATTTTTATTTTTTTGTAATTGCCCCACTCACCCCCCGCCTACTCCCCCATTTTTTTGTACCCGCCCCACCCACCCCCTCCCCCCCCCCCAATTTTTTTTTGTAATCGCCCCACCCACCCCCTGCCTACCCCCACCCAAATTTTTTATTTTTTTATTTTTTTTGTAATCGCCCCACCCACCCCCTGCCTACCCCACCCACCACCCACCACCCACCCACCCCCACCCCAATTTTTTCTAACCGTCCCACCCACCCCCTGCCTACCCCACCCCACCCACCCCCACCCCAAAATTTTATTTTTTTAATCATTAAAAAAAAATTTAATAATTTTTTTTTGGAGTTGGGGGTGGGGGGGTGGGTGGGGTGGGGTGGTTACAAATAATGATTAAATTTTTTTTTTGGAGTGGGGGGGTGGGTGGGTGGGGTGGGATAGACAGGGGGTGGGTGGGGCGGTTACAAAAAAAAAAATTGGGGTGGAGGGGGTGGGTGGGGTGGTTACAAAAAATGATTAAACAAAATTTTTTTTTAATAAAAAATTTTACGCTCTTCCAAAAAATATTTTTCTTACCAAACACCCGAAAACATTTTACACCCTTCCTCAGTAAAATATTTTATGTCCTACCTCCGTAAAACATTTTACAGAAAAATATTTTACATGGAAACATTTTTCGAAAAACGTTTTTCGAAAAATGTTTTACGTCAAAACAAATGGAGCCTTATATATTGGTCGTTTGGATAGTACCAAAGTAGAAAAGTAAAATGCTTTTATTCCCCTTGTAATATGACTCGACATCAATTTGACATCCGCATTGCTGCAACAACAAATGTATGATGTTTACTAATGTTTTATTAGCCAAATTAACCAACATTCTTAACTCCCATAAAAAATTTAATGGACCAATTATACTAAGCAATTGTTGATCAAGTCAACACTTACATGGCTCTGACTTAACAAAATAATAATTAATTTCAAAAACATGTGTTTACAATAAACAAATGTACAATATTTTCATCGGTTAACATTTTTTTAGCAAAATTTTTTTAAAAAAAAATTATGCACAATTTAACCAAATTTTAACCATTGTACAATTTAACATAATGGAAAAATATTTATTTTGGTTAAAATTAAATATGTATTAAATATAATATTAATTTATTAATTATTATTTATTAATATAAAATAATCATTCACCCTTTATTTGTTAAAAAACTAGTAAAAGCCCGTGTCCGAGGACACGTATTTTTTTTTTAATTTAAAAATAAAAAATAAAAAAAAAAATTAAAGGGCAAAATGGGAAAGGGACAACTTAGTGAGGGCAAAATGGGAATTTTGGCATTTGGTACTGTTCATAGTACTGTTCACGCTATGGTGTGATTTATACTATAGATAGTAAAAGCTCGTGTCTGAGGATACGTGGTTTTTTTTTTAATTTAAAAAAAAAAATTTAAAGGGCAAAATGGGAAAAGGACAACTTAGTGAGGGCAAAATGAAAAATTTGGCATTTGATACTGTTCATAATACTGTTCACGCTATGGTGTGATTTATACTATAGATTGCATTTGACCAATTAGTGTGAGTGTTGAGTCTAGTATTAGTGTGAGTGTTGAGTCTGGTCACCATCATGTAAACGTTAACCTGATCAACAATTGCCTTCTGATGATATTGATACTGATACTGCTTTAACGGGCATTGAAAATATTGGTTAATTTGACTAATAAATATTAGTATGCATTATATATTTATTGTTTCAACAGTACACAGATGTCAAGTAATGTTAGAGCCATAATAATACGAAAGACAGAAAAACACTTTACTCACTCGAATATACTTCCTTCAACCTCAATTATAAGAAAAAAAAACTAGATAGTTAAATTAGTTTATCCTTATTTTATATCAAAAACATGTCAAAATTACTAATATATCTCCATATTAAATGTGCAGTTGCTTTAAAAATGAATAATTATTTAGGAATATTTTTGGGAAAAGTATTAAATACAGTTGTATTCAATGAGTTTTGAATTGAAAATGATGAAATTTATTTTTATTTGGGGAAAAAAATCATTTTTTTATAATTGAGGTCGAAAGGAGTAAACTGTAAAAAATAACAGTAGATGCTAGACTTCCATGAGGCCCCCTCTCTCCAAATCATTTTCTATAAAAGCCAAGACGAGGTCCAAAAGTCCATACACTATTGAAGGCCGAGATCAAATTATCATAAATCCTCTCCCTCGTCGCCATTCCAGTTCAACACGTTCGTGTCTGCTATTGCCGAATCTGATTATCGTCAGCTCTTATATTATAAGGTATAAAAGTTATTTTTTCACAATTTGAATTAAACAAATGACTTATATATCTAGATATAAGAATAATTTCCAAAGTTCTAAAAAGCGCTAGACGGATGTTAGGCGGTGGAGTCGGGCCTAGCGCCTAGGCGGCATAAGCGGGGCTTAGGCGAGGCCGAGAAATTAGACAAATTTATAAATATATTCCATATAAAATGAACTTTCAGTTTCAATATTACCAATAAGAAGAATATAAGTCAACAACAATACAACATTTTCATATGCCAAAGAGTATAGAAACATTACTTCACACTTTTTAAACAAAGTAATCAAATACCCAATTTCTCTGAGACGGAAAAGAGAGGGCTTACAATTTAATGAATTTATAGTCGATGATAGAAATGGTGGAGTCGACTCGTGGAGACGAGTAAAGAGAACGATGAAGATGATGGACTGATGGAGAGAGAACGGCGGAGAGGAGAGAGTAGAGACATGATGTCGTCGAGAAATCGAGAGATAGAGCTCTAACGAAAACGTCATATATGATCAAAAATAGGAAAAATACCAAAAACCCCCTATAAAAATCTTTCATATCCAAAAAATCCTAATAATTATTATTCAATCTAAAAAGTCACAAAATTCAATTTTCAAATCCAAAAAGTCCAAAAATTAATTATTTAATGAATGTCGTTATGTTTGGAACTTTTATAAATATGAAAATTTGTTTTCTAAAAATAGTGAGGTGTCACATTCACTTCTAACTCTTACAATGCAAGAATTTATTATATTCAAAAATAATAAAAACATAATAATTAAAAAAATATTATTATAAAAAGTAATAATAATAAGATATATTCTTAATCCCATGTACAATAATAATTAGAAAAGCAATTACATTGTCTTATTAAATTTAATTGTTATAACTTATAATTAAAAAATTAAAAAATATAATTATAGTAATCATGAATTATTTTCCATATATCATCACTATCAACATTATTTTAAATTATTACTTTAATTTTTTTACAATTATATTAATAATAATAGTAATATAATTATTTGTAAATTATTATTACTATTATTGTTCAAGATGGATAAATTTTATCTTTGTAAAACTCATAATTGAAATGAAAATTAAGTTTTCATCATTTTAAATTCTTAAATTAATGAAATCATTTAAATCGTTAAATTTTGGAATTTTTGATATTGAAAATCTAGTTTTCAGGGATTATTTGATAAAATAATTATTTGCAGGGTTTTTTGGATATGAAATTTTTATAAAGGGACTTTTCGATATTTTTCCCTAAAAAATATCTGAAATTAACTTGACTTTATTAAAAAAAAAAAAAAAGACCCATTTCTACCTATACCTGCCCAACACGCCTAGACCCGCCTAACCCGCCCAAACCCGTCTTGCTCGCCCAGTCCGCCTAGCCAGCTCAGCGCCTAATCTCCCCACCTTTAAGGAAACAGCGACGCCCGACAATCGCTAAGCGCATAGGCCGCTTTTTAGAAAATTGATAATTTAAGTTTTAGGATAAATTCCCATATGGCCCTCCTGATCAAATTTTATTCTTTTTTAAGGAGGCTCTTTTTGTAAATCTTAAATAGAGAGTTCTTCTAAGATTATAATTTCGTATATACCCCTCACATCCGTTGATCAGTCAAATAAAACTCTTAAATACCAAAACTACCCCTACCCCTCAAACAAAACCCACCCCTCCCCTCCCTCCTCCCACATGTACACCAGAAAACACACACACACACACACTCAATCACTCTCTCTCTCTCCTCTCTCAACCTACCGGCACAACCTCGACACATGGTTCAATGCCATCAACGGCAGCTCGTCGCCGTCTCCACCATGTTGTTGTCCGTTGGTTCAGTGTCATCAACGGTAGCTCGTCGCCGTCTCAAATCTGGCCGCCTATCGCCTCAGATCCGGTCGCTCTTCTCCGGCGAACCCCTATATCTAGTTTGCCTCAACTTCTTTCCCTTCTTCGTTCAGATCTGTTGGTTTCTCCATTGTCATTTCATATATGCCCGGTTGGATTCCTCTGCTTCGTTTCAAATCTCTTTTCAAATTTTTTTTTTTTTGAACTTGCAGACAGTGTTTGTGTTGGTAAAAGAGATGATGAAATTGAAGAAAATGGCTTTAGAAAGTGCATTTCAGCACTGCCATGTCCAGCTCGTCTTTCTTAGCTTAAACAAAATTGTTATGCTTAATTACGCTCTAGATCAGATATTCCCTGAGTTATTTGTGTGGAGGTCTTTAAGTTATTCAATAAATTTTGAAATTATAAGACAAAATGATAAAGAAACTTCAAACTTTACTGAATGGATCATGTCAATGGTGAGATGCTGAAAGATCATGCAACTTCCCTTTTTTTGTGAGACTTAAAACTAATACGAAGTAATAATTTAACTTGTTACAAAACTATGCTGTAGGATTTTGGCATTAATAGTGGGACAACAAATCTTTATTGGTTAAAAATGTGGTTGCTGATTGAACTGGCCAAGGATTTATGAATGTGGTCAACAAAATTGTTGTTATTATTGAAATTTTTGATTTTTTTTGTTAAAAAATTTGTCTTATAAGTTAGTTATAAGAGACAAAGTAGTCTTATAATTAACTTATAAGAGTTGTAAATGTGTAAATTATGAGAACAATTCGTTGTTATTATTGAATTTTTTGATTTTTTTTTGTTGAAAAATTTGTCTTATAAGTTAATTATAAGACATAAGTTAATTATTAAAGACAAAGTGGTCTTATAATTAACTTATAAGAGTTGTAAATGTGTAAATTATGAGAGCAATTCGTTGTTATTATTGAAATTTTTGATTTTTTTTGTTGAAAAACTTGTCTTATAAGTTAATTTTAAGAGACAAAGTGATCTTATAATTAACTTATAAGAGTTGTAAATGTGTAAATTATGAGAGAAATTCGTTGTTATTATTGAAATTTTGATTTTTTTGGTTGAAAAATTTGTCTTATAAGTTAATTATTAGAGACAGAGTGGTCTTATAATTAACTTATAAGAGTTGTAAATGTGTAAATTATGAAAGCAATTCGTTGTTATTGTTAAAATTTTTGATTTTTTTGGTTGAAAAATTTGTCTTATAAGTTAATTATAAGAGATAAAAGTGGTCTTATAATTAACTTATAAGAGTTGTAAATGTGTAAATTATGAGAGCAATTCGTTGTTATTATTAAAATTTTTGATTTTTTATTGTTGAAATATTTGTCTTATAAGTTAATTATAAGAGATAAAGTGGTCTTATAATTACTTATAAGAGTTGTAAATGTGTAAATTATGAGAGCAATTCGTTGTTATTATTGAAATTTTTGATTTTTTTTGTCGAAAAATTTGTCTTTTAAGTTAATTATAAGAGACAAAGTGGTCTTATAATTAACTAATAAGAGTTGTAAATGTGTAAATTATGAGAGCAATTCGTTGTTATTATTGAAATTTTTGATTTTTTTTGTTGAAAAAATTGTCTTACAAGTTAATTATAAGAGACAAAGTGGTCTTATAATTAACTTATAAGAGTCGTAAATGTGTAAATTATGGGAGCAAACTAAAATTATTTTGAATCTAATGACTATTCTGAAATGTCATAAAGTTTAGTGACCAATATATAATTTTGAAAATCTCAGCGACTAAATTATAATTTTCAGTTTTGGACTTGGTTGGTCCAGTGACAAACGCCTCGTGCGTGCAAAAAAAGGGGGCATTTATGTCTTTGTCTTACCAAAGGGTGTCTTTGGAATTTGCAAAATGTTATTTCTTAAATTAGGTTTAAATCTCGCACGAGGGGCCCTAGAGGAAGTGACCCTAAGTTTTATAATATAGGGTATAAGAGTGGGTTTTATTATTTTTTAAAAAAAATATGAAAAATTGTGAAAAAATATTTTTATACCTAATTATAAATAGTTTTATAACTTTAGGTATAGTAAGATATAAGAGAGAATTGTTTAATAAAATATGAGTTTTTTATTATTATTTTTTTTAAAAATAAAAAAATATGAAAAAACATATTCTCATATCAAGATATAAGAATATTTTTATTCTTTTTTAAGTAAAAGTATATGTAAGCACAAAATTATGTGAAATTTTGGTTCCTCATCCCCTATTTTGGTAGTGTACTTACAAAATGATAGGATTGAAGGGTGGGCCATCAATGTCTTCACATGTTTAAGGCTCCGTTTGTTTGTTTGTTTGCAGTAAAATATTTTTTGGAAAATATTTTTTCTATTTTCTGGTGTTTGATGTAAGCATCGAAAAATAGAAAAAATGTTTTTCGAAAAATGTTTCCTCTCCCCCTTTTCTAAGTAAAAATGACTTACGATTTTTTCATAATTAAAACATTTTTCGAAAAATGATAACACCCTCACACACCAAATTTTTCATACACCCGCACGTTACACACTCCACATCAATCACCCCGTACCCCATCCCATCATAAAAAATTATTTATATTAAAATTAAATTTTACAATTCTCCCCCCCCCCCCTCACCACCCCCACCCCCACCCCACTCACCACCACCACCCACTGCCCCCGCCCCACCATCACCCCACCCATCCCACCCCCTGCCCCCCTCGGGTCAAATTTTTTTTTAATCATTTAAAATTTATTTTTAATAACTCTCCACCCCCACTCCACTCACCACCACCACCCTGCCCCCCTGGCCGGGTAAAAAAAATTTAATCATTTAAAATTTATTTTTAACAATTCCCCACTCCACTCACCACCACCCCTGTCCTCAACCCCTGCCCCCCACCCCGCCCCACAACAACAACAACAACAATAAAGCCTTAGTCTCAAAATAATTTGGGGTCGGCTAACATGAATCCTCATATGTCATCGTGAAAAAAAATAATAAATAATAAATAATAAATAAATAAATAAATAAATAAATAATAATAATAAAAATAAATAAATAAATAAATAAACATACAAATCAAAATCAAAAAAATCAAAAAAATCAAAAAAATCAAAAAATCAAAAAAAAAAAATAAAAAAATATTAATAATAAATAAATTTTTTTTTTTGATTTTTTGATTTTTTTTGATTTTGATTTGTATGTTTATTTATTTATTTTTATTATTTTTTATTTATTTATTTTTATTATTTTTTATTTATTTATTTATTTATTTATTTAAAATTGTATTTTTTTCAAAAAATATTTTCATTAAACACATAAATTTTTTTTTGAAAAATATTTTTTCTTACCAAACAGTCGAAAACATATTTATCTCATTTTTCGAACATTTTTCAAAAAACATTTTATGGAAAATCATTTTTCATAAGTCATTTTACTGTGTTTAAGCGAAACAAACCCCGAAACGAACCGAGCCAAGTCTGTCACGTCACTGATCCACAATCACACCGGAAATCTTTTTCTCCGTCGCTCTCTCAGATTCCGATCTTCAATTCCTCTACAACTCTTTTTCCTACTTAGCTAACTCCACAAATTCACCCTACTTACTTTACTAATCTCCCCAATTCCAACGACTGCATCGCCGGCCAATCCGATCTTAACGGAAAATATGGCGATGAAATTAGTACAAGGATTTGAATTCGAGCAAAGACACGGCAAATCAAGAGTCCGTGTCGGTAGGGTATGGAGAGGCAAAGGCGATGGTTTCCATTCCTTTGTTGAATGGAACGTTAGCATCAGCCTTCTCTCCGATTGTCTCCCTGCTTATGTCAACGCTGACAATTCCAATATCGTCGCCACCGATACCATGAAGAACACCGTGCGTATTCTCGTATTCTTATTCTTCACTGTTTTCTATTTTTGTCTGCGCTATTTGTAAATCTGTGAATCGCTTACCCTGTTTTCTATTCCCTTCATGCCAAAATGTTCTTTTTTTTTCATGTTGGAAATTGTAGCAAATGCCTGTTCTATTCCGAATGCAGGGTTGAGTAAGTTACCCTTAAAGTTCTTTCTTTGTGTTTGAAAAGTTTTGATATTCCTCCGTACAGAAAATTTTGGGGGAAACTAGTTTCCCCAAATATTATAAAAAGTCTTGTTTTTTATTTAAAAAAAAAATTGTACGTGCCTTTGTTTCGATTTTTAAAACAAGACTTTTTATAATGTTAGGGAGAAACTAGTTTCCCCTAAAACCTACTCTCCTCCGTATGTCCCGAAAAGTTTGTTACACACTTTGACTTTTTTAATGGCCAACTCAATTAAACTTTGACTATAATTTTATGAAAATCTAGATATCCCTGTACAATTCTAAAAATTGTTATTGTTTCATAACATTATGGTCAAAGTTCGATTGAGTTGACCATGAAAGTCAAAGTGTAGTAAACTTTCCGGGACTGAAGGAGTATTATGTTTGAGTAAGTAGTAGAGGTTGAGTAACTAGTGTGCCTTCACTTTAAATGAACTTGGAAATTGGAATCAACTCATACAATAATGATCATAGTCATCCTGAACTTTAAAAATTGATGGAGAACACAACATGATCTGCTTTCAGTTTGATCTCTGGTAGATCTCATTATGACTCATGACTTTTGACTAATTTTTGATGGCACCGCTCGAACTGTTTGTAGCTACGTACTCACTCATCCCGTGAAGGAACAGTTGGTTCCAATTATAGCACTTTGTAAATCAATGGATTCCGTGGGAGTACTTATGCGTATCATATGGCAGAGCAGCGTTATGCACGTATGATATGCATAAATACTCATTTATGCCTTCGGTTGGCCCTGGCTTCGTTATCTTGCCACAATACTCGTTTCGGCACGAGTTGACTTGGGCGTGGGTGGCAGTTTAACACTACTTGATTACATCTAGTGCAAGATCAAAAAAAAATTGTTGGATCCAAAGTTCCGCACCCATATCTGATCCTAATAATCAACTTAAATGATGAGATCTTAAATTGTCACATGGAATAGCTTGTACTAGAAAGGTGAATATGCGTATTGTGTCTTGCTATAAAATTAGCATAGTTGATACTTTTAAAAACTTACAATGATAAAGAACTGTTCTGTCTTCAATTGAACATATGATTTTGACTTAATATAAGATTGTAGGCAACAAGACATACTTACTATGGCTTAGGGAAAGGAGTAAACTATAAGAATTAAAGTTCTTTATTTCAAGTTATGAATGACGAATGAAGCTCCAATTTTGGAGTCGTCATTGGTATATGGTGACTGCTAGTTGAAAGCGATCTATGCTATCAGCAAGCTATGATTGGGGTAAGAAGAGATAGAAGAGCAAGTGCATAGAAGAAAAAAATAATCCTGGAATTATGTTAATCTTGGAGAAATTTGTTTAAAGTGCAAGTTGATAGTTTATGGAGCCTACTACATCTTTTTCCTTATCCAACTTGAGGTCTTGACATTTGCACGCTAAAAGACAAAATTCATTCTCATCTTCCATCAAAAGCGAAGCTATTTTTGTTACTACAATCTAGTGCCCCCATTTTCCTAATATCTTCTCTGCGTGTCCATCCATTTTATCCCTTGCATTTGATTTGTAATATAAAGCGGTTGTATTACAGGTATATGTAAAGGCAAAGGAATGCTCGGAAGAACTTTCAGTGGAGGATTTTGCTATTAAACTTGCCAAGCACTTCACCTCTTTTTATCCACAGGTATTGAACGGGAGGAAGTTCCCTCTTATTGTTGCTTATGTAAACATTCTTAGTCCCACTTATCTTTTTATCTCGATTACTATATACACCCTCTGTCCCAAAATTAATGTCACAATTGACTTGTCAACGTTTTTTAAAGATTGTGCTTTACTTGTTTGAACGTTGGTTGTACAACGATAAAATTGCACTATATCTATTTCAGTATTTCCTAATTTAGAAACACGACCTTCATTTTGGGGCGGACCAAAAAAGAAAGTGGGACATTTATTGAGTGTCAGAGTCATAGGGAATCAGGGATTATGGTATTTGCACATATTTACTCCCTCCGTCCCCCAATGATGTTCCCTTTTGCCATTTTTTTAATCCCAAAAAGACAGTCTCGTTTCCAATATTGTTAGGTTAGAATCATTGAACTTTCAAAATTGCCAACCAAGGAAGAAGATGAAGAAATGAGATGATGAGAGTCTACTAAGGAATAAGATGGAGTAATGGAGTAATAAGTGAACCTCATTAAAGTTAGTGATGGAAATGAAATCAGGTTGTTAAAATGTTTGAATAGTCAAATGAGACTATCATTATGGGACGGAGGGAGTATTTCAAATAATGCTTTTATTGACAAGAAACTGACAGGCTCTAAGGTGAATCATGTGGTTTTAGTCTTACAACATTCTCCATTCTCTGTATCTCTTATCATTTCTCTGCCTAACATTTTCATTCTGGGTGTGACCTCAATATGAAGTAATATATTCCTTACAACCTATACTATAAGTTCAAGTTGATAAAGTTTCTCAGTGGGTTCAGCAAACATAGTTCATGTTCAACTCATTATATCAATTTCCACATGTTGAAGGTTTCAGTAAAAGAGCTTAAGCTGGTGAATATTGGACCCAAAACGTATGCCATGCTCCTTCATGTGATGTATTGCTTGTGATTCAGGGATAGACAAGTATGTAAATATGCATGTGTTGCAGCAACATAATATAATGAAATGTACATTAATATATGTTAGTGGAGGCATATGCATGGGCCTAGAATTTAAGTCATGATCTTAATTAAAGTCTGATGTCATGTCGGAGCTTGTCCAGAGGGGCTCTCAAGTACATTTCTTAATTCAAAGGGAGTTCAATTTGAGGCTTGATGTGGCCTTGGGCATAAGGATTTGAAATATGATCTTTTTAAATTATTTTCAGCATTTTTAGCACCCATGTTAAACTGCTCGTAGTTAGGGTATCTCAATAAACGGTGTAGGAAAAGCAGTTCTCTTCTCGAACCATCTGATTCAGCGATTGCAACAGAAGGTAAGCACGAGATTAGTCACATACAACACAGGCCAGTAAACTCAGCTGCTAAGAGTTGTATGATCAATATCAACAATAGTGCTAGGGTGAGATTAGATCATAACCAACAAAAGCATAATAATACACACATAAACGGGGTATAATCCGTAATTTTGCATTGGACAAAATAGAGTGGGAATACAAGTGTTGGTTAACCGGTGAGCTATAACAAAATGGTTGAACTTCCAGTTTGTGATCACCTTGAAAACAAGAGGTTTGCATATTCAGCTACACGTTTGCATGGTCAACTTGGTGTGCCAGCCTGACTCTGAGGTGATATTTGTTTTTCTCACTTTTGATGTCATTAGATTTGTTATCCCCATGCAACAACGGAGTACTATATATTTGACGTATGTTAGCCTTTCTTGAGGAAGTATGTACTCACATTTTATTCTGCCAATTTTTTCCAGTGACAAACAAGGCCTCAAGAGTAGAGTACAGAGCATATTACTTGGTTTATTTAGATTCCTTGAAATTCATATTATGCATTTAAGAATAAAATTTCTGTTGCCTGAAGTGTCCTATGCCCTAATCCTTCTTCATATTCATAGAACTGACCTGAATATTCTTTGTATGTATATTAGGAAGTTCCGAAGAATGTATAATCTGATAAAGTGTTCCTGATATCCTATGCCACAGGGTTCCCGTAGTTTGATTGTTCTCATTCAGCACCCATTCAATTGCTGTAGTTGTGAATAACGTCATCCTTTTTGCTTTCTGCAGGTCACAGCTGCCATCGTCAAGATAGTAGAAAAACCATGGGAGCGTATAAGCATAGCTGGCCAACCACATAACCATGGTTGGTATTTTCAGTAGTCTGAACGCATGGTTGTCGATTTCTTATCCACTTGATATAAATTTATGTAGAACTTATAACATCAAGCTCCTTGTAGCTTTATCACTTTTTTTTTTTTCCGATTCCTGAAAGATACTGCTGTAATATGCTTTTCCATTTCTTTTATTTAAGGGTTTAAGCTTGGATCTGAGAAGCACACTACAGAAGTTGAAGTGAAGAAATGTGGTGCACTTCAGTTGACATCTGGTGTTGAAGGGTTGTCATTGCTGAAGACAACACAAGTAAGCTACTCTGACTTTTGCATCTTTGTCATGTATTCTAATACTCACTCCGTTTTGAAATAAGAGTCCCCTTTGACCAGACACATAGTTTTAGGTGGATCATTTGACTCTGTTTTTTAAATTATGAGCCCAATCAAGGGTAAAAATGGGAACTTACTTTGTCTAAGAGGGTGGATCCCACTATGGATGAGTGTCCAACAAGGGGTATTTATGTAAAGTTTCTTTGCCTAAAAAGGAAAGTTGGGTAAGATGACTCTTGTTTTGGAACATCCCCAAAAGGAATAAGGACTCTTATAAAAGGGGGTACCATTTAACTTGAATAGAATCAAGTTTTTCTTTTCTTTTTCCTCAGCATGGCTGCGACCTGCCCCTTTACGTCATTACCCAGAATGGTTGTACTGTTTAATATTCATTTAAGAGGAATTATTAGTATTTATTTTTGAGGGACATCAGCATGGAAAATTTAGAGGATGTATGTTGTGAATTGGCATGACTCTCCTTTGTGGTGAGATAAAATCATATTGGGAAAAATGTTAGTTGTAACCTGAGTTATCTTGGGTGTGAAACCACAAAAAACAGCTTCTTCTTTAGTATTTTTTAATTATTTTTAAAAAAGAAGTTTGTATAAATGAGAAATAGAATGTAAAAAACAAGGGGGGGGGGTTAGAAATTCGCCTAAAGATTGGATAAGCGTTGGATTTTGTTTTCTAAAACTGAACATTTGAAATGGATAAACACAGTTAACAAAAGATAAAATTTTCAATGCTAAAGTTCCCTATCGAACATACTCCCTCCGTCCCATAATAAGGTTCTGAGTTTGACTTTGCACGTAGATTAAGAAAAAGTAAATTTTGTGAGTATGAAAAGTAGGAGAGAGAAAGTTGGTAAGGAATAGTAAGTGGGTTGTTATTGTGAGTGTAGCAAGTGGGTCCCACTGTCCATTTTAAGTAATAAGCAACTAAGAACCCTTACTCTGGGACAAATCAAAAAGGAAATTAAGAACCTTATTCTGGGATGGAGGGAGTATTAAACAAAAAGAAAAAGATGGGAGGTCCCACCTAGATCTATCAAACCAAAGCTTTATCCATAAAGGTTTATTGCCCTTCCACGTGTTTGATGTCTCGGTGTGACAGCTAGTACTTCTGATGGTCTTCCTTTTTTTAGGACAAATCTTAAGGAGGAGTCAGGGTATACCCAGGACACTCATGCCGCAGGGTTTTTACAACTTGAGAATGAGAACTGCTGGGCAGTGAACACGAATTATTTGTAGTACACAGTTATATTTAATAGCAGAAATAATTACTGTAGGTTTTGGTGTCAAATAGCATGTTTGTCTACTGGTGACTGTTTAATGCTTAGATCTCTGTATTCAGGTAAACAGTTCATTGCAAAAAACGTACAATTTGTGTTTCGATTGTTAGACGAACATAAGGTGTTTGGCTGTCGAACATCAGATTCTCTAAAGAGAGTTACTTCTACCGCAGCCTTTTGCAAATGGATCTCAATTTTCTATCACCTTCCTTTTTTGATCTGTTTAGCTTCTTTATCTAATCAGCCCTTTAAATGGTTTGAGCATCTGTAAATGCTTAAATAATACAAGGGCAAGATCGTTGGTGTTACTTTCCTTTTGCTCCATGCTGACATATGTGGAATGAAAGATAGGTGTGCTTTAGTTACTGAGTTAACTATCGTATGCTGAGATCATTTAGGTCAATCGTGTATATGATACTAAATGTGCTTAAAAGTCAACTTCATTAAATTTTGCAAAGCAAAAAATTGTCACTCATTTAGGGGCAGGGAATGGAAGACAATACGAGGGACTAGAGACACTTTTCTGCTAATTATGAAGTATTGCATCAAGGGACTAATCTCGTTTTTTTTTTTTTTAATTTTATATGAGAATCTTTGCTTCAAATATTAGTACCCTAAAGGTTCTAATTAGTTCAACTTGTTTATAACCTGTTTTTAGTAGCTTTTAGTTAAAGCTCTTGGGAAACCCTCACCAAAGTTTCCATCCATATTTTTTTCCTACAAATATTTTAATTCCGTTAGATAACCAAATTAATGCTCGTTATCGTGTACCAATGTGAAGTAATTACTCTCACTGAATATTTATAGTATAAATGGCAACAAGGGTGAACAGTACAATGAATAGTTCCAAATGGGTTTTTTCCCATTTTGCCCTCACTAAATTGTCCCTTTCCCATTTTGCCCTTTAAATTTTTTTTTTTTAAATTAAAAAATGTGTCCTCGGACACGGGCTTTTACTAGTAAATAGATATTTGAAGAGGTCACACAAAAACCTTGTGCAACTTTATTTTCCTGCGAGAACTTACATGGAATTCATCTCATAACAGTCAGGTTTTGAAGGATTCGTAAGGGACAAAAACACCATATTGCCTGAAACACGCGAGAGGATGCTTGCAACAGAGGTAACTGCATCATGGAGGTATGTGGATGATCTATAAGAGTGATATTCTTCTATCTACTTCAAAACATAATTTTAATTCTTCTGTTTTCATCACAAAATTGGTACTTGAACATTTTCCTACTTACCAAGATTGGGAATTTCAATCAATGATTTGGTGCAGGTACCCTTATGAATCTCTGTCAAGTATTCCAACGAAGCCACTTTACTTCACGGAGAAATATCTGGACATTAAAAAGGTTCTGATTGACACTTTTTTTGGTCCTCCAAAAGAAGGTGTATACAGCCCATCTGTTCAGAGCACTCTTTTTGACATGGCAAAGGCTGTTCTTGGACGGTACTTTCTTTCTCTTTCTCTCTGGCTAATTTACCCACACCACACTCTAATTTACTCGCACATATGATTTGGTGTTTAATGTAATTCTAGGTAAGGTAACTCTTCAATTGCTGTGATTTCAGGTTTCCTGATGTAGTTTCAGTCAAGTTGAATATGCCTAATATCCATTTTCTACCAGTAAATTTGTCAAGTAAAGATAATCCCGTCATTGTTAAGGTACGTTTATGAGCTCATAAGTTTATTCTCTCAGTATGTGGTATTATGAAGGTAACAGGGATCCAAAAGGGAGTTTACATTTGGATTATGAGGGAAATATAATCCTCCCTCGTACCGAATTAATGGTCCTTTATTGACTTGGAGCGAGTTGTAAGAAAGTATTGGCTCCATGGTCATTTTTACATGGTCAGTTTTGGTTGATATCTGGTGTTTGCCTGTTTATTCCAATTCTACAAATAAACAAAAACTAAAGGAAATAAAAGAAACAAGTGAAAGAGAATTGTTATTCACCCCCGTACAATTACTGAATACCCCCACAATGCAATTTTTACAAAAATGCCATTAATTGAAATAACCATACTACCCTTCAGTGTTATACACCCAATGTTGTACCCCCGCAATTGAATTTCTTCAACATTATACACCCACAACATTAAATCCCTTTTCATCTACCTATTAAGCAATTGAATTTCTTCAACAGTATACACCCACAACATTAAATCCCTTTTCATCTACCTATTAAATTTTCATCTTCCCCCCCGTTAAATTTCCACCTCCCTTAAACCCTACAACTTACCTTCCCTCCTACCTCCATCATCAGTAAAAGAAAAAGCTCTCTCTCTCCCTCCTATCAAGCTTACAAAATTCTCTCAGCAAATTTACTTTATTGTGTTGAAAGATCAAGCATGGATGGAATAACATCTGACCTAACCTAGGCGTAAATATAAGTATTTTGAACATTCTAATTGTTTTTACAATGTTTTTTTTTTTTTCCTTAGTTTTTTAACAAATTCTCATAACTACGGTTCGGTTGGTAGTGAACAAATATATTTGCAACGTTTGGTGATTGTCGACCAAACATATTCACATTGTTCGGCCAAAGACTACCGAACATACAAAGGTTGTTCATACATCACTGACCGAACATTGTGAAATTGTTCAACCATTGTCGGCCGAACATTTTGAAATTGTTCCCCCACCCTTGTCTGAACATTATGCAATATAAGGTAATTGTTTTTTTAGAAGTCTTCTTTCTCTCTTTGCCCCTCTCTGTGCTCCTGTCGCTTTTTTTAAGAGTTGAATGAATGTGTGGGTGTGTTATTTCTTAATTTATGCTGGTGTTTATTTAAGGGTTTAAAAGGGTAAAATAGGAATATTGGTGGTGTGTTTGATGTTGAGTGTTTAATTTTTTTGGTGGTCTTAGTAATGCGGGGGTATTCAGTAACTGTGCGGGGGTGAATAACAATTCTCCAAGTGAAACCTATTAGGAATGGTACTGGAACATTTACTTGAGATGCATACAGATTAACATATACTCCCTCCCTCCGTTTCAAAAAGATAGTATCACTTTGTTTAATTGGTTAACATCAGTTAACTTTGACCAATAATTTAATCATCCTAGTGAGCTGTTATTGATAGTGTGTCAATAACAAGTATCCTAAATGTTTGGTCAAAGTTCAATAAGTTGACTGCCGAATGAAATCACAGTAACTCTTTGGGACGGAGGGAGTAGTACTTATTATAAGCTGCTTCCTACTTTAGATTTATGAGTAAATCTAATTTGAGGCTTATGCATTGTTATTTTCATTGAGTTTTGCAGTTTGAAGATGATGTGTATTTACCAACAGATGAACCACATGGATCCATTGAAGCTAGCTTGAGTCGTGGCCAGTCCAAGCTGTAAAAATTTATCCCAAGCTTGTAATATATTCCCACCGTTTTAGAAGAAAGTTTGTTCTACTTTGACTTTTATAGTCAACTCAATTGAATTCTGATAATAAATTTATAAAATCTTAATTATTTTTATGTAATTCCAAAAATTGTACTTGATAGTATTTTTAATAATGAATCAATAACAATTTTTAAAATTGTATAGGTATAATTAAGTTTTTATAATATTATAATTAAAATTTGATTGATTTGATGATATAGAAATCCTTGTACTTATGGAAGAATTTAATGTACAAAGTGTGATGTGACTCAATGATTAGTTGGTAATGAAAATAACATTCGGCCGTTTAGATTTGAGCTGTCAAACAAAATAGGAGTGATGGAAATGGCTAAAGAAAAAAGAGAGGGATGATTTTTTATTTTATTTTTTTAATTTTTTTTTGGAAAAATTCCCCTAGGCCCTTTCCCATATTTTATTCCTTTTAAAGAATTTTTTTTTTGTAAATCTCAAATAAAAAGTTATCCCCAGATTATAATTTTCCAAACACTCCTAGGCTCCCATTCTCCTCTAGGGGTGTGCACGGTTCGGTTTGGTTCGGTTTTAGGCTAAAATCGAAACCGAACCGAAAAATATCGGTTTTTGTATTTCAAAACCGTTCGGTTTCAATTTTGTTCGATTTCGGTTTGGTTTCGGTGTCATTCGGTGTCATTTAAGATTACATTCCAGCTTTGATAAAAAAAAAAAAAAACATTCATTCATTCTATAACAAACATGGAATTCACATATTTGAGCCACACAAAAAAGTTAATTTTGAAACAGTAATACATTACAGAGTTTGAACATAAAACCGAAAACTGTTTCATTTACACAGTTTTGGAATTTGTAGCATCCTTGAAAATGATTTACCCAAGTGAAACAAACTGTATGCTGATATAGTAATGAGTAGGATGCCTTTTGTGCTATCTTGGCTATTTTTGTATTGAAAGAATCTGAAAACATGATGATTATAATCACATGTATCACATGTATGCTGATATAGTAATGAATAGTGAAACAATTTGTAGCATCCTTGAAAATGATTTACCCAAGATGAACATAACTTTATCTTTTTGATAGTATAGTTTGATTGTTAATAAATAACCACAAGCGAAAAGACTTGTTCATAAAATGATTTACCCAAGATGAACATAATTTTATCTTTTATAATCACATGTATCACATGTATGCTGATATAGTAATGAGGGATCGTGAAATGTGAACAACGTCGAATGAGAATGAGAGATAAACAGAGAAAGCGATTATATATGGGGTATATTAAACGACGGCGTTAAATTAATTTCGGTTCGGTCCGATTTTTTTTTCCGGTTTATTTATATAAAACCAAAACCAAACCGGTTGAACCGGTTTTTGAGTTTTAAAAAACCACACCAAACCATTAAGTGATCGATTTGGTTTTTCGGTTCCGATTTTTTTCGGTTTTTCGGTTTTCCTGCTCGCCCCTATTCTCCTCCCTCCCCTCAACTTCATTTTTTGACATCTCTCTCTCTATATAAAAACCAGTGTTCTAAAACACGGCCTATGCGGCTTCTATGTGCTAGGCGGTACTCACCCGCCGCGAATAACACCAAATCAGTCAACTTATGCGTTAAAACCATTTGGAGGTGATTAGGCCCCATAGGCGTTACCTAAGCGCCCTAGGCGTGACCCATGCACTATGTGCCTCTTCACTAAGGAGCCAAATGCCACAAAATTTATATTACTCTCATTTCCTAGTGCTTTAATACATAACCGATGTGGGATATGTGTGCCTGTTCAATAAAGAGCCAAAGGTCCCATAATCTATACTACTCCCATTTTCTAGTGCTTTAGTACATAACCGATGTGGGATATGTGTGCCTCTTCACTAAAGAGCCAAAATGCCCCACAATTTATACTACTCCCATTTCCTATTGCTTTAATACATAACCGATTTTGGATATGTATGCCTCTTCACTAAAGAGTCAAATGCTTCACAATTTATAATACTCCCATTTTCTAATGCTTTAATAGATAACCGATGTGGGATATGTGTGCTTATTCACTAAAAGTTCATTTTATATTGAATATATTTATAAATTTCTCTAATTTCTCGGCCTCGCCTAGGCTCCTCTTAGGCCCCGCTTAGGCCCCTAGGCGATAGGCCCGACTCCACCGACTAGTATCCGTCTAATGCTTTTTAGAACCTTGATAGAAACACACACACACACACACAGAGTAAATACTTCGTCCCTTATTTCCTGGTGCAACATTTTCGGGTGAAATCAGATCTGCACCTGACAAATTAATACATAACCGATGTGGGATATATGTGCCTGTTCAATAAAGAGCCAAAGGTCCCATAATCTATACTACTCCCATTTTCTAGTGCTTTAGTACATAACCGATGTGGGATATGTGTGCCTCTTCACTAAAGAGCCAAATGCCCCACAATTTATACTACTCCCATTTCCTATTGCTTTAATACATAACCGATTTTGGATATGCGTGCCTCTTCACCAAAGAGTCAAATGCCTCACAATTTATAATACTCCCATTTCCTAATGCTTTAATAGATAACCGATGTGGGATATGTGTGCTTATTCACTAAAAGTTCATTTTATATTGAATATATTTATAGATTTGTCTAATTTCTCGATCCCGCCTAGGTCCCGCTTAGGTCCCTAGGCGATAGGTCCGACTCCACCGAATAGTATCCGCCTAACGCTTTTTAGAACCTTGATAGAAACACACAGAGAGAGTAAATACTTCGTCCCTTATTTCCTGGTGCAACATTTTCGGGTGAAATCAGATCTGCACCTAACAAATTAGACACTGAAACAAAAAATAAAAATAAAAAATCAACCATTAATATGCGATGAAAAAGATTGAACAAAATGAAAGCATATATATATAAGAATCAAGTATTGTTAACAAATAACAAAATTGCTTCCAACCAAGTCGGTACATAAACACCAACCAACTCAGAACTGATAAAAAGTCAAAATTTTCAACAAACAAAAAATTAAAATTTCAATAATAACAACTAATTAATTAAATAATTTAGACACTAAAACTATTATAGCTGAATTATAAGACCAATTTGACTCTTGTAACTAATTCGTTTTTTATAATTGACTTATAAGACGTTATTTTCAACCAAAAAAATCAAAAAATTTAATATCAACAACAATTTAATCTTATAATTTACACATTACAATATTTAATTATAACTGACTTATAAAACTATTTTATCTCTTATAAGTGACTTATAAGAATTTTTCGTCTTTTATAATTGACTTATAAAAAAATTCAAAAAAAAAACAAAAATTTCAATAGTATGAGACGAAAAAATTCTTATAAGTCACTTATAAGACGCAAAAGTCTTATAAAAAAAAATTAATCAAAAGTCTTATATTTGATTGGGGTATATCTTTAAATAATAAATAAATTTGAATCTCACAAATTTATTTATTATTTAAATATAATTTACGTTTTAATTGTATGTGTCATTATTATTGGGTAACACTCTCTGTATAACAAAATGTTTTTTTTTTCTAATTTTAGTGAAATCTAATTATTGAAAAAAGACAAATATAAGAGACAAATTAGTCTTATAAGTCAATTATAAAAGATGAATTAGTCTTATAAGTTGGTTATAATTAAGCTATAAGAGTTTTAATGTGTAATTTATGAGATTGAATCGTCGTTGTTATTGAAATTTTTTATTTTTTGATTGATAAAATGTCTTATAAGAGTTTTAATGTAAATTATAATATTTGTTCATTGTTATTATTTAAAATTTTGTTTTTTTTGTTGAAAAAATTGTTTTATAAGTCAATCAAGACAAATTAATCTTATAAGTCACTTATAAAAGAAGAAGTAGTTTTATAAGTCAGTTATAAGAATACGAGGGTTGTTTGTGTAATTTTAGATAATTTTAAATCTGATTCATCATGCATTTAGTTTGAATTTCGTCGAATGGGCATTAGAGAAAGTAACCCTTAGAGAAAGTAACCCTTTTGTAGAAAGAAAAAATGGAGGGTCCCATATTGGGAAGAGAAGGTGAGACAAATGTGATAAATGTTGACAAACTTTTTTTTGTAAAGATCTTACTTTATACTCAAAATACTTCTAATTTTAGACTTGTAGTATATATTAAGGAGAACAATTAATATTTATGAAATAGACTAAATTATTCTTAAAATACTTCAATTATCTAGATAATTTAATACTTTTAGAATGACCACTTTATTATCATAAATAAGAGCATATTTGGTAAACAATACTAAATATACTTAGATTGCAAGACAACGATTATTTTGAGACAAATTTGAACTCATAAAACTAAACTGTAAGTATTTTGAGACAAAGTGAGTAGTTATGAAGTTAATAACTATGATACAAAATCTCATAAAAATATGTTTTTCTTTGAACTACGTTTTTTTTTTGTTTAAACATTGTCGGATCGTTAGCTAAAACTGTCTAGTTATTAGCTAAAATTGTCGATTTTTAGATTTTCCAATATACAGATTAATTAAACAATTAGAGGCCGTTTGGTAGCCCTTCTTAGGTTGGATAGGATTATTAATCCAATAAGTTTGGTGTTTGATACATTAAGGGGCCGTTTGGTAGCCCTTCTTAGGCTGGATAGGATTATTAATCCAATAAATTTGGTGTTTGGTACATTAAATGCAACCACTGTATTATTTCTAACAACCTGGATAGTAACCTCTTATCCCTTCTTATCCCCTCTTATCTCCTTCTTATTAATCCCAAAAAAAGGATGGTATTATTAATCTCCTGATTAATAATTCCCTCACTATTAATACAGGCTAATCCTATCGGCCTACCAAACGAGCCCTAAATGCAATCATTGTATTATTTCTAACAACCTGGATAGTAACCTCTTATTCCCTCTTATCTCCTTCTTATTAATCCAAAAAAAAAAGAATAATATTATTAATTCCCTAATTAATAACCCCCTCACTATTAATACATATTAATCCTATCGACCTACCAAACGAGCCCTTAAAACTTAAAACTGTAGGCCGTCACTTATAACCTCCAATCGAGAGTGCATTGTCGTTTCAATGTTTTAATTGATGTTCAGTTTAAATATTGACAATTAACCTCAAGATTTTTTCTAGTGTTAAAAAACATTTTTTTTCATAAAACTAACCCTAACTCCAAATGGTATAATAATAAAATAACTTTTTAAATTAAAATTTTCAAACCCAATTTTCCATTTTCAAACTTTGAGGAGGATGGAAGGAAACCGGGTCCCTAGCTACTCAAACCCGACTCGCCACCTATGGACTCAGGTTCTCTCTTCTACAAGCTCTTTTGTGGCGGCCCTACTCTTGAACTAGTCCCAAGTCTCGACCCCAAACCTCAATTTCAATCTCTCCGACGACGGTGGCCGGAAGAAACCTCCACTTCTGGTACTCTCTCTCTCTCTCTCTCTCACACACACACACACACACTGCAAATATACATTCACATCCAGCCTTCTTTAGTTTTCAATTGATAAAAAGTTTTCATTTTTTCCCATTTCAATGGAGTCCAATGAAATTCAACAATCCCATCACCCACCCTACCTCAACTTCAAATTCAAACCCTTTTATTTGCTCTCAATATTGGTTCTTTTCTTGGCAATCTTATTCACTATCCCCCAAACCAACTATTACAAATCACAACACCTTAAATTAACTCTATCACCTTATTTCAGACCAATCCTAGGTTTCTTTGATTCAAACCCAAATCAAAACTTGCCCCCCAAACCAGACCCCAGTTCTGAACCCCCTTACTGTGTTCTCTGGATGGCTCCTTTCTTTTCGGGTGGCGGGTACAGTTCAGAGGCTTGGTCTTACATTTTAGCCATGAATTATTATATGATCAAGAACCCTTTGTTTAATTTAAGTATAGATCAACATGGTGATGAATTTAGTCTTGAGTTTTGGGAGGGTTTTCCGCCTGAGATGAAAAAGTTGGCTTATGAGCTTTACCAGAATGAGTGTCGAGTTGAGAAGATGGTTGCGATTTGTCATAGTGAGCCTGGTGCTTGGGATCCTCCTTTGTTTCAAACGTTGCCTTGTCCACCACCGAATGCTAAGTTTGCTATTGGCCGGACTATGTTTGAGACGGATAGGGTGAACCTTGAGCATGTGAGGCGGTGCAATAAAATGGATTCTGTTTGGGTTCCTACTGAGTTTCATGTATCGACGTTTATAGGAAGTGGGGTTGATCCATCTAAGGTTGTGAAAGTTGTTCAACCGGTGGATTCAAATTTCTTTGATCCACAAAAGTATTCACTTTTAGACCTTCCCTCCATCAGCACTTTAGTGTTAGGCTCAGATTTGTTGAAAAAAGAGTTTGTTTTCTTGAGTGTTTTCAAGTGGGAGTACAGAAAAGGTTGGGATGTGTTGTTGAAGTCGTACCTAAAGGAATTCTCGAAAGATGATGGGGTTGCTTTGTATTTACTGACAAATGCTTACCACACAGGTGGAGATTTTGGTAACAAGATTGTGGAATTCGTTGAAGGGTCTGATTTGGAAAGACCGGCTTCTGATTGGGCCCCGATTTATGTGATTGATACCCATATACCACAGACTGATTTGCCAAGTTTGTATAAGGCAGCTGATGCATTTGTTTTACCGTCAAGAGGGGAAGGATGGGGTCGGCCCACTGTTGAGGCAATGGCTATGTCGCTGCCCGTGATTGCTACTAACTGGTCTGGGCCCACAGAGTACCTGACAGATGAGAATAGCTATCCGTTGCCAGTTGATAGAATGAGTGAAGTTACGGAAGGGCCATTTAAAGGGCATTTTTGGGCTGAACCTTCTATTGATAAGCTCAGGATTCTAATGAGGCATGTGATGTGTAATCGTGAGGAGGCTTTATCCAAAGGCAAGCAGGCAAGGAAGGATATGATTGATAGATTCTCCCCTGAGATTGTTGCGAGAATTGTTACTGATGTTATACAACAACAAATTCTTGATAAGATGGGTTGAGAATACTCCCTCCGTCCCAAAATGATCTTCACACTTTTTTTTGCTGTTAGCACGAAGGTACTTTGAGCAATAATTTTAGGTTAATCTAATTATCCTAATGAACATCTAAAATTGTTATTAATAGTATGTATGATGGTGTATCAATAGCAAGTTTTAAATTTTCATTAAGATAATTACATTAGCCTAATTTTATTGCTCAAAGTACCTTCGTGTTAACAGAAAAAAGTGGGAAGATCATTTTAAGACAGAGGGAATATGAGTTCTTTCTCCATGTCCGAGCTCTTGTCCTTGTTGCCTGATCAAAGTTGATTCTTGGTTTGGTTAAGAAGGCTGAATCAAACTGCTGACTTTTTGTTGTACTATTATAAATTCAGCATAGATGCACTGACTGGTTATATTCCAACGTAATGAGGGAAATCATGGAACATGTAATCACATGAGAAGGTATTTCTATGATTTTTTTTAATATGAATTTCTATGATTTTTTTCCATCATTTCCGATGGAGCCTAAGACTCACTATTTTTTTGGCTTGGGAATATGATTTGCTCTTCTTTGTTATGAAGCATCAGTCATTACATGAAATTTTCGACGCAATTCTCATCGCGAGTCATCCAGAAACAACCTCTCTGGGCTTTAATACAGGGGCAAGACTGCGTACATCCGACCCCCCTTAGCCCACGTAGGTGGGAGCCTTTGCGGCACTGGGGTAATGTTGTCGTTGTATGAATTTCTATGATTTGTTTTGTATATTTCAGCATTCTTTTAGTTTCTGGGATATACTTATAACCAAGAAGTTAGACAAGGTGCTAAAAGTAATGAAAATTTCATCTTACATTTTGAAGCAAATTTGTGTCCGTGGTTGATTCTCCAAGTAAATGCGAGTTCTCTGTTTAAAATCATCATTCTCTTCTTTTGCGTTATTTAGTAATGCTCCAACTTAGAAGTTCAGTCTCATTAAGTTTCTGACCCTATTAACACTTCAATCTTGTGGTGTGCTAGTTAATAGCAGTTTGATTTCTAGCATTTCCTTTGAATGAAACTGCGATTTTACGCCATTGTAACATTATAAATTGAAATAAAAAGGAAGCTTCGGTTGTTTGATATGTACATGATTATGCTACGAAACCTAGAGAGACTAACGAGGCCTACGGAAATGGAGTTGATTGACAACATTGGCAAGCTCAAGAGGGCTGCTGGTAAGCTTGGAGTACTACTTATTAGCTTCAAGCCATTCAAGAATTCCCTTCTCTGACTCTGTAAGTGGCTCATTCTTCTGTCTTAATGACCCTTCCTGAAACCCAAAATAGTCTTTGTAATTGCGCTTGTAGTAGCTATCCAGTCTCTGCATATTAAACATCCCAACATATGAAAAGTTGTCCATGCTAGTGTGGATTGAAGCAAATGTGTGTGTGTATATATATATATATATATATATATATATAGATATATATATATATATATATATATATATATATATATATATATATATATATATATGAGAGTGCTCAAATGAGAACCTGTTTAAAATGAGAAGCATGAGAATCAAACCACAACCATTAGATTAAAATGTACTTTTATAAAAAAAATGGTGGCATTTATATAGTTTTTGTGAGAGTTGGGAGGTAGAATTTCATTTGACCATCACTTTCTAAAATTTGTCACGTCATTATTTAATTTTTTCTCAAATTTTAAAATTAAATATCTCAAAATCTATAAGTCGAAAAAAATTTCGAGAACACTATTTTTCTCGTTTCGACGAGGCAAATCAAACTACATCCCTGAAGATATGATTTTGAAAAAAAAATGTTGAACAACAATAAAATTCTCAAAATACAATTGGATTCAGTAACTAACTAGCTACTAAATTCACGTGTAATGTTACACATGAATTCAATAGCTAACTGTTACTGAATTCATGAGTTATGTTCAAAATACATATAGATTCAGTAGCTAAGTAGCTACTGAATCCAAGTGCTATGTTAAAGCTACTGAATCCATGTGCAATGTTCAAAATACACATGAATTAGTAACTAACTAGTTACTGAATGCAATGTTTAAAATATATATGAATTCAGTATCTAATTAGCTAATGAATTCTAGTTCAATATTAAAAAATACACATGGATTCAATAGCCAATTAGTTACTGAATCCATGTGAAATGTTCAAAAATACACATGAATTCAGTAGCTAACTAGCTATTAAATTCATGTGCAATGTTCAAAATATATATGAATTCAGTAGCTAACTAATTAATGAATGCAATATACATATGGATTTAGTAGCTACAAAATCCATGTGTAATGTTCAAAATACACATGGATTCAGTAGACTACTGAGTCCAAGTCCAATGTTCAAAAATACACATGGATTCAGTAACTAATTAGCTATTGAATCTAAGTGTATTTTAAGAATTTCTTTTTTGTTCAATATTTTTTTTTCAAAACCCTATTTTCAGGGATATAGTTTGATTTGTCTCGTCGATACAAGAAAAACAATATTCTCGTATATTTTTTTCGACTTATAGATATTGAGATATTTAATTTTAAAATTTGAGAAATTAGGATGATGACGTGGCATGTTTTGAATTTGAAAGGTCAAATGATATTCTACAGCTTTGTCCTTGACTATCCTGTTAATTGCAAAAATGCCACCGCCTCTAACCAAGTACTCCCTCCGTCCCACCCGAATTTGGACAAATTTCCTTTTTGGGCGTCCCATCCGAATTTGGACAACCCAAAAAGGAAAGTTTATAATAATAAAAAAATGGGCATACCCCACTCACTCATTAACTCCACTCATTCTCCACCATACAATTTATTCAACCAACCACTATTAACTCCACTCATTCTCTCTCTTCATTTTCTACCACACATTTTTATTATCTTATTGTTATTTCTTAATCTCCGTGTAAAGTAACTTTGTCCAAATTCGGGTGGGACGGAGGGAGTAATTTATAATCTGAACTCTTGATTTGTCTCCTATCCAATAGTTGTATTTGGTTCTCATGGTTCTCACCCTTGATTTGTCTCCTATCCAATGGTTGTATTTGGTTCTCGTGATTCTCATTTTAATTGGTTCTCGTTCTCATTTATTTGAAGTAAGACCATATATATATATATATATATATATATATATATATATATATATGCAAATTTATACTCCTCCGTCCACGATCTTGAAAAACTTTCCATTTTGGGCCCCGCCGATCTTAAGAATTCCAAAAATGGAAAGTTTTTATTAATTTTATATTTAATTTAATCTAATGTCATACTCACAATAACAATCCACTCACTATTCATCCCACTCATTCTCTTTCCTATTTAATTTTTCACACTCACAACACTTCTTCCACTCATTCTCTCTCTTAATACTATAATAATATTCCTTAATCCCCGTGCCATTTCAATTTTTCTTAAGATGGGTGGGACGGAGGGAGTATATATAGGAGTATATATATACACACACTTATATATAGAGGAATGAGATTGTTATTTGAGAACAGAAAAGAGTAACTATTATCTACTGTTTACCTCCTTATCATTTTTGGCTTTGTTTTCTTCTGTTTTCTTCAAGTATTCTGCCAAACCATTAGCAAACATTAATGTCACTTATTTTCCAGGTGTGTGCGTGTGTGAAAAAAATGCAGGAAATCCAAGTTAACACACACACGGCCAGATATATTTGTGTGTGTGTATATATATATATATATATATATATATATATATATATATATATATATATATATATATATAGAGAGAGAGAGAGAGAGAGAGAGAGAGAGAGAGAGAGAGAGAGAGAGAGAGAGAGAAAATGCAGGAAATTAAAGGTAATAAACACATAATACACACACAGAGATAGGATGTTGCGAGTGCATAGAGTAACATACTTTGAAGAAGCTCGGTTTTGGAATCGGTGGCTTGGGCGGCTGCAACCATGGAGGTAAGGAGGAGGCCTCTTCTTCCTGCAGTAGTAATGTGAGTGTCCATAACACTTGTTTTTCTGTCCATTTTCCCGTCTCTCGTATTGGTATTGGTATTGGTATTGGCATCTGCAGCTTTTACGGATGAAACTAAGCTGCTCAAAACTACCCTTATCGACATTACTTGCGACAATTGATTCTTCTTCTTCTTCTTTCTTGCTTGCTGGTTTTTTGATAGCTTATCTCTAAATGTCTCGCATATTATTTTCTATCCACTGGTTCTTTGTTTTATAGGATAGATAGATGACAAAAATTAAAAGGGTTAGGTTATTATCACTTTACTACCCCAAAGTTTACATGTATTATCACTTTAGAGTTTTTTGTCTCAATTTTCTCAGCTTAATGCCTTAATGTTTGCATATTTGGAGACTTATAGTTTTAATTTTCTCATTTTGCTACCCTGAAGTTTACATGTTATATCACTTAGAGGTTTGTAGTTTCAGTTCTCTCACTTTATGGCCTGGACTTCCGTCTTCTATCCATTTATTGAAACTACAAAACCCCAAATGATATAACATGTAAACCAATAACCCCCAAATGATATAAAATGATAACCAGAGGGTAGTGAAATAAGAAAATTAAAACTATAAGCTCCCAATATGTTAGGGGTTTGCAAGAAAACTTGAAAAAATTGGAAATCCAAATATCAGATTATTAAAAAATAAAAATCATGACACCAAAAGAAGCAATTTTGACGGAAAATGAAATACAATTCATTCTTGAGAAACAGAGTACCCAATGAATTACAAGAAAAGATGTGAAAAAAGAAATTGAAGACACTTCTTTCTTTTGAAAATAACTTAGACATTGATTGTTCAAGCAATGTGACAGTCCCGAACTGCGTTTTCCTGACAATGGGTGATGAAAAGATGGCAGATTAGTTTTGTTTTCCTTAGCCACCTGACAATTTTTTCACTGCTATTATTAGATTGAAGCCCTCCAAAGCTAGGAAGAAGAAGAAGAACTTTACCAAGATCCGAAAGGAAATTAACTAAATGTCAATCAAAAAGGCATAAATGGCCACTAATCTAGCAAGCATATGTATGTAGGAATTTAGTGTAATAAACTAGTAATGTACTCCCTCTGTTTCAAAATGAATTCCAAAAAAAATCAAATTTGTTTTTTTTATTGAGAGGGGGCAGTCAGATATGGCTGGTCTTCACTAGGATCGCCTTTTACGGATCGCTTCAGCAGAAGTAAATGCTCAATTTAGGGTTCATCCATATCGGGATCGCTATAATCACCGTTGAAGGATTTCGTATTAATTCACTTGAAGACACAATATGTTAGTAATAAAAATGTAAAGGGAGACAAAAGATGAATGAGAACGGACCCGAAAGAGATGCCAAATGAGTTGTTTTCCGGGACTATAAATCCACCATTATCAACATTTTTCGATACCTCAAATTCATAAACCGCCTTCTTCTCCTCTGCATTAAATCCTGATACAAAAGAAATATCTAGAAAATGTGCATTTATCTTTGAAAATGGAGAATGAATTAGGACTATTTTTAGAAAATGAGTATCAGATTTATATTTAATATTTTTTGCTGTTATTTAAAGCAACAAAATATTGTTGGTATGGTAGCAATAAGATTAATGGTCGTGGCCAAGAGTGGGCTTTCAACCTAAAGACTTTATGAATGACTTTATGAACGGAGAAAAAAACAACGTCTAATCTAAGCAGAGCCGGCCGGTGAGATTAGATTTCATAGAAATCCAAACCACCGGAATCATCACATCAATTTAAATCAGTCTGAAAATGTTATTGCCGAGAAGTGGTGCACCAAGATTTGGAAGGTCCGAATTATTGGATCTGGGGCACGCGCAGTTCAGTTTATTGGGCTTCTGATCTCTTTCCGGCTTTTAATTCACAACTTGGCGGTTCTCATTTTTACCCTTCATTAGTGACATTTTTGACATTTTGCTCGACTCGTCATTTCTTGTCCGTTGAATTAGCCCACATGCAATCTTTGCTCTATACCTTAGCGGGATTGTCGTTCGGTTGAACTACACATACCGCAATTCATACAAGTCTCATACTGTGTGAGATTAGGTTCGATCTCTCTATTTACTTGTTTGGCTTGGGACATTTAAAATTAAAATAAAAATCAAGTGTTATTGTAATATTTTGACTTGCCAAAATTTAAAAAAAAAACGTGTTTTCTTAATCTAAAAAAAAAACTGTTTTAAACTACTCCGCGCTTTAACCTTGCTCATGTCGCTTAGTCGAATCTGGGCAGAATTCAAAGGGAAGGAAAGCGACATGGAAGATAACAACCTCCGACGCCAAGAGCGACAATCCTCGCCGTCGTCGTTGCCGGTTAGGTCTTGTCTCAATGACAACCTTTCTCTCAATCCAAAAACGTTCACCAGATTGATCAATTTTCAAAAAAAAAAAAAATCCCAAAAATAGCTTCATTAGGTTTGAAATTGATGAGCTCGGACCAGCTAGACCAGGCCTAAGCTCGGTCTGGTCCAAAGGCCAAAGTATGACGTTGCATACCCTAAACCGCCAGAGTCAAGACCACGAACAGATAGGCTATCAGGGTCAAGACCGCGTTCCTCTCTTACCACCCCAGTCAAGACTGTGGACAGCTAGATCGCCAGTAAGGTGACCGCGGACATTGTGACTCCTCCAGCCGTGTCCGCGGTCAGAATCATTGACCGCGCCCAAGATATTGACTGTGGTCTCATACCAGACTCCCGGTTGTCTCACCAGATTCCCGATTAAAGCCAAAGCTTACTGAGCAAGTATACTTACTGGCTCTGACAGTACAGTAGCCGACTCACTCCCATCGCATTGAATGCGGCTCTGTCAGGCGCCTACTATCGCTATTAATGCGCCACGCCAACTCTCCCAAATACACGGCTCTTGTCCACATCAACGACATCCCCCTGCAAGTGAATCTTACTTTACTTGCAGGACCAATCCGATGCGGACACGTGTACCTGGTCAAAGACCAAGATGCCCCTTAGGGCTGATCTCATGGCTTACCTCAACAAGCACCTCTCCATCACCTATAAATAGAAGGCCTTTGTCCCCTTGGACATGGTAAGTGCCAAATTGACATTGTAAGTCATATTATCCAAACCCTAAACACACAAATACTCTAAGACAATCACAAGTCTTATTCTCAGGTTCTTATACTCTCTAAGATATCTTATTCTTACACCCAATGGCCTGAGTTGGAGTAACATCCAACTTTGACTTTAACGGTGCTTCCTTGTGTTGTGTTCTTGGTACACCCAAGATATCCAGCCAGATATCCTACGTAATTCAGACACCTCTAAATTCTTGGCGTCATCAGAAATGTGAAGGGAGAATGTATGCCATTAAACAAGAATTTTCCCATCCGACAATGAGGACGGTGAACTGAAGCAGACCATCAGCCAAAAGCTATACCGATTGGCATTGAAATAAGGCATATGTGGGTTAACAACCTCATTCTACTTCTCTCTTTGTTTTCTCTGTCTGTGTGAAACGAAGGTTTAGTGGAAAGAGCTTGATGATTCAATGAGGGAATACAAAGGGTATTATGGGTGGTGGTGACGCAGCACGGAAGCACGATAGATTCGTGTTTAGCGCACTAAACACAAGAATTCTTCAAGCGAAGAACCCTAAAACACAATAACTGGATTCCACCAGAAAAAGAGATAAAACCCTTCAAATTGATTAATCAAAAGCTAAGTTTAACAAAGCCCTAAAAGATGTTTAAATACTCTTTCAAAACCCTAACATAAACCCTAAAACGAAATATCAAACCAAAGACTAAAATACCCTTCATAAATACTCTAAATAACAGCAATAAAAATTAAGCAATATGGCATCAGCAATCTTCCCGTCAGCAGCGTGAGGCGCCTGCCTGGGTTCTCGCGAGGCGCCAGCCTCGGTCCCAGTTTCGTTCCCGTCGTGTCGAACTGCCGTGAGGCGGCCACCTGGGTTGCTATGAGGCGCCAGCCTCGCGTCCAGGGGGTTTGGCCTTGTTTTCCTCCCTCTAAAACGCAGCCTGTCCATTCATGGTTCCTCCTACATCAGTCACCCATTCTTCAAAAGAACTCGACCCCGAGTTCACATCCGATATTTGGTAAGATCCGCCCCAGAGGAACAAATACTTTGAATAAATCAATGCTCTTCTCATCATAGGAAAGAAAAAGAATACTCTTCCGTCCCAATGAAACATGTATTTGGAATAAATTTGTTCATTGAGCCCAAACCAACGTAATTTGTGTTCTTCCAAAATTAAAAATATGCTAGCAATGTCATCACTCTTCCGGGATCGTCCGTCCCATCTTCCTCAGGGTCAACAATAAATAAATCATCGTATTTAAATTCTTCTGTTCCATCAATAATACCCACAATATCATCAACAAAAATATCGCCTCATACAAAATTCGATTTTGCAACAAACCAATTAATTCGGACTTCATCCTTCACCTTGGACTCAATAGGGGCATGAACAGGTATGAAAACGTCTGCAGTAACAATAGGACTACATACCTTAACTACGTCACCTGTTGCAGCTTCACCCATAACATCTTCTGTCGCTTCAACAAAGCTGAAAACATCTGCGACTGCACCAACAACCTTCTTTTCAACAGCTTCGTCATTGACATCAGCAATAATCTTGTCGTTAATAGGAACTACTTGGGCAGTAATTTTGTCAACAACAAGGTTGTTTTCGTCCTCAAGACGCTTCAATTCAGCCTCCCTTCGTGCCTCCAAACGCTGAATTCTTTTCGTATAAAGATCGATTTGGACACCACATCGTTCGGCTTCTGCCCAAACAGCATCCCTTTTGTCGCGATACCTATCCACCCAAAACTGATGACTTGCTTGAAGTCGGCCGCTTTGAATCTCAGATTCAAAATAAAGCATCAAGTCATTCTTATCTTCGGCCTCCTTATCAAGTTTATTAAACTTTATAGAAAAATTTCTTACCTGACAACGATCATGCTTCAGACGCATATCGATCGTCTCAAGAAGTGATTTTTCTTCTCCACCATTGTTGGTCATCTTTTCCATGGATCGAACTCTTCCTAATACCAACTGATGAGAACCCCGAAAAAATTAACCAATTAAGGAAGATCTTGATTTCAGCAGAAGGAATCCACCTTCTCGAATGAATCAGTGATGAAAGACAGGTTAAGCCTGCTCTGATACCAACTGACGCGGCACGAAAGCACGATAGATTCGTGTTTAGCGCACTAAACACAAGAATTTTTCAAGCGAAGAACCCTAAAACACAATAACTGGATTTCATCAGAAAAAGAGATAAAACCCTTCAAATTGATTAATCAAAAGCTAAGTTTAACAAAGCCCTAAAAGATGTTTTTAAATATTTTATTAAAATCTTAAAACGAAATAGCAAATCAAAGACTAAAATACCATTCATAAATACTCTAAATAACAACAATAAAAATTAAGAAATACGGCATCAGCAATCTTCCCGTCAGCAGCGTGAGGCGCCCGCCTGGGTTCTCGTGAGGCGCCAGCCTCGATCCCAGTTTCGTTCCCGTCGGGTCGAACTGTCATGAGGCGGCCGCCTGGGTTGCTGTGAGGCGCCAACCTCGCGTCCAGGGGGTTTGACCTTGTTTTCCTCCCTCTGAAACGCAGCCTGTCCATCCATGGTTCCTCCTACATCAGGTGGTGTTTGGAAGGTGAGTAGGCAATCTTGCTATTGGTGTTAAAAGAGTGTTACTGTTAGTGTAAAAAAAATGTCAGTATTAGTGTAAAAGAGTGCTGGTGCACGTGTAAAAAAATGTTAACATTAGTGTAAAAAAGTGATAGTATAAAATAATGTCAATGTTAGTGTAAAAAGTGTCAATTTAAAAGAGTGTTAATGTTAGTGTAAAAAAGTGTCAGCGTAAAAAAGTGTCACTACATGTATTATTAAGTGTCAGTGGAAAAATATATCAGTGTTAGTGTAAAAAGTGTCTATATTAGTGTAAAAATGTATTAGTGTAAAAGAGTCTCAATATATATATCATTAAGTGTCAGTGTAAAATGTAAAATAATGTTAATGTAAAACAGTATCATCAGTGTGTGTTAGTGTGAAATAGCGAGCAAGAAAAGCAGTTCATATGTGTGTTTAAGTATAGCGTCACAAAAATATTTTTTTCTTTTTAAGTTAAAAAAAAAAATTAGAATTTATAGTATAAATGGCACCCCTCTTTGCTACAGTACAATGAACAGTTTCAAGTGTCGAATTTTCCATTTTACTCTCATACATTTGTCCCTTTTTCATTTTGCCCTTTAATTTTTTTTTTCTTTTTTTAAATTAAAAAAAAAACATGTCCTCGTATACGGGCTTATTCTAGTTTTTATAAGACCACACTCTTTTTGACTTGGTTTGTGCTCCCAATGCAGCAGTCATCCCCCAAAGCCCGCCTACGCAGAAAATCAAGACAGCGCGGCAGAACAAAACATACAAACATTATGCGGAAGCAATCGAAGATCAGTGCCTTCTTCAAACCCCAACACATCAAAACCCTAAATCCACTTCACCTCCATAATCATTTTCAGACTGAAAATGAGCTTCTTAGCACAAATCACGCAGACACTCTTACGTACGTATTTGTTTATTTCATTCATGCTAATTTCATCACAGTTTCCGTTAGTTTCGTTTGATATGCTTTTTCTGTGAATTAAAAAAAAAAAATCGAATTAAGTAATGGGTATTTTTAGTTTTAATTCTTGCTTATTGTTGTTTACAGCAGAATAGAAAGATTTTGTCCATTGAGATTGTTCTTCTCAATCTAATTGTGTTGGTTAATTTAATCATAAATGGAATTTGATAGCGTTAGGCGATTTATGATCTAGTAGTAATCAGTTGATCATGTTGATAATCTTATTCTTTGCTAAAATCAGTTCATGTAATGTAATAATTGCAGTTTTGAATTCTCTGTTATTTAACTTGGATTTTGTTGACAAGTGTGCCCTAACCATGTTTTTGTAAAGATTCTTAAATGTACTAAGTTTTTGTTTTGAAATTTAGCACATTGACATTGAAAAAGCTAACAAGCCCATTGGGGATTCACATTCACCCACAGCAGAACATTTCCAGTACCCTAAAGGCACTTGTTGGCACTTTCTGTTTATAATTTTTCTGTGAGTAATGAATATCAGTAGTTTTCAACATCTATGGTAGATTATAGATGGAAGATGGGTTAAAATCTTCTGGCATGCTAAAATTAAAGCGGAAGTGGTGCATTGTTCTTATTTGTAAGTTCTGTTACAATTGCTTACAGTTTATCACTTATTTAAATGGCAGCCATACTAACATGAGTTAGTGAAAAGAAGATCAATTTTTGGCTTGTGAGTTAAAAAAAAGTTCGCACGTAAGCGAAGAACAAGTAGCTGTCGTGTTCAATTCTTTTCCAATCCAAAGTCTTATTTTGGAAGCCTAGGCTTCTATCCAAATTACTTTGAGCACTCCCCACTGTATGTTAGGGTCTGCAGTGAGATACTTCCGCTCTGATATTACTACTTTTTTAAAAAAAAAATTGATTTTTTATTTATTAATGCCGTGATCTATTACAAGAGTGGCTTTTTTTCCTTTAATACTAATTGCATATGGATCTATTTGAAAGGCACTGCTAGTGCTTCATCGTGTTGTCTGGTTTCCTGAGCCTCCTCTAACTAGAGGGATTGGTGATTGTCTTTCTATTATATGTTCATCTATTTTTCATACTTTATATCTTGTCGAGCAAAGGAAAAAAAAAAAAAGAAAGAAAGGATCAAGTAGTTTCAAAGAGGAAAAAGTACTATCTTAAGATTCACATACTTGCCATATATCTTTTTTTTTTTTTTCCCTTATGCAGCAACACTAGCGGTGGCTCTCTATACGAGTCGAGAGATTGTGGTTTAGATTTTCCATTGAAACCAACCACAACCACTTCCAAAATTCTGAACAAGAAGAGAAACTATGCTCAACTTCACCTAGATTTGGGACAATCCGATTTTCTTCTACATACCTGTTCAATATGTGGCTTCAAGTATGCTTGTGGGGATGAAGGGGATGAAAGTTTTCACAGGGAATTTCACAAGGATTTTACTCATGGCATCCAATTTAAGGTAATCCACCTATAATTCCTTGTATTAGTTTATATGTCGGTCATATTGATGCTAATTTCTCTGGCTCCAATTTCCAGGGATGGAAAAATGAAAGGGTTGTTTTCCTACCTTCAACTGGTGGTGGACGCATAATTTTAGTGCTGGATAATGACCCGCCTGCTCACAGAAAAAAGGTTTCACTCCCTCGTGGAAAAAATATCATAAATAGAAAAACTCTATGCTTAACCGATTATGCATTGGCAGGTTCAGAAAGTTGTCGAGATGATGGAGATGGAGCTCGGTAGTGGTTGGCTAACTAATAAGCTATGCAAGGTTGGGTAGTATGTTCCCTACTTCTTCTTATTCTTCTTGTATACCATGTCAGGGGCAGGGGCAGAGCTAAAGCATGGCTTATGGGGGCAGCTGCCCCCATTTGATCCTAAAAAATTACTCCCTCCGTCCCATTTATATTGGCCACATTGGTCAACACAAGTGAATTTTGACCAAACATTAATATCAATCTAATCATAATGAAATTCTAAAAATTATTATTGATAAATTACTAAGTGATACATTTATAACAATTTATAAAATTTCATAAGGATGATTAGATTGACATTAATGTTTGTTCAAAGTTCACTTGTGTTGACCAATGTGACCAATATAAATGAGAGGGAGGAAGTAACATTTTAGTAGTATAAATTTTGCAAGATATTATTACACTTCGAGGTTTTAGTGCAAAATGCCTCCATTCATGTGAACAAAAAATACAACAATAATGTCCCCCCCCCCCTTTTAGTTAGTGCAATTTTATTAAAAATGATTTTCCCCCTTTCAAAAAAATCTTGGCCCCGCCACTTTCCTTTATTTGGTTATGTATAGTGTCAACTTGGATGAGTTGAATTCTCAGCAATCCGTTTCTTATTATCGCGCCAGGTGTACCTATTTATTTTAAATCAGAGAATTGTTGGGTGTCTAGTGGCAGAGCCCATAAAGAAGGCCTACCGAGTTTTTTCAAACTCATTCACTCCACAAAGCCCTGATGGCACCGATGATATCAGGAGCCAGGCTAATACAGTTGTACTACCGTCTGAAGATATTAAATTCCAAAGGGAAAGTGCAACAAGAACATCTCCCATTTGTGGTGCTGATGCAACTGCAGAGAATGTCAGTGGAGCTATATTTCTTGACAAGGAAGCTGTAGCTGCTGCTTGTGGGATCCGAGCCATCTGGGTTTCACCAGCTATGAGGAGGAAGCACATTGCTACCCAATTGCTTGATGCTGCAAGGTATGTTCCCACTCGAGCAAGTTTTTATACTACCGGTCGATTCTGTATTCCATCTTCAAATTTGGGTGTTGATTGGTTAAGATAATAGATTCACGGGATTAGAATTACTTTGTCCCTTTTCCTTCTATATTCAACGAAGACTCCTAGTTTCCTATTATATGAAAGTCTCTTAGCACATGCAATAGTTTCTTTTTTCGATATTAGATACAGTTCTCTTTTTAATTTTCTATTTCTTTTACTGCTGTTGGAATCAGTTAGGTCCAAGAAAGTACGATGTCCAATTGGAACAACTCTGTTACCTCCTCTTTTTGTAATTGGTATTCGTAGTGGCCAACAATTATAGCTCTATTAATAGCAAGCAATGCAGAATCTATCTTGACACATTCTAAAATTGAAGAGGTCGAATTTCCAAATTTCATTTAGGGGACATGCGGAAATGTTTACTTTTTTAAATGGCAAAAGAATTGACAAAGATGCATAAAATATTCTAGTTATCCACTTTCCAAATATTTAGTTTTGCAAGTATAAAATGACTAGTGAAAAAAATATTGGTAGAAGAACATTTAGGGACAAAGTTTTTGACAAATATGACATTTATGTTCATATATCCAAGATTTTTCCTATTTATGTCGCTCATTCTAGATTCTGCATTTTCTCATGCCTATTGCATTTTAGTGAAACCAAGTTTTACGTGCCCCTGTTACTAAGACCTTGAGAACGCTACCCTTCCTAAGGAGAAGCTAAGCTTAAGTGTTTGATTTTGAAAAAATACTTTCCCATATGCACGTTCTCTGTTTTTTCGGGTTAACTAATGGTGTTTATTTTCTCACGTTAAATCGGTTGCAATGCAGGTCAAGTTTCTGCAGGAGCCTTCCGCTAGCGAGATCTCAGTTGGCATTCTCTGACGTAACCTCTACTGGAGAAGTCTTGGCCTCTAGATACTGTTCCCCTGCCTCATTCTTAACCTACAAGAGCAATGTTTGATTCTAAAAACGTTTCATCATCAGTTCATTCGAATCATTCCTTGCTATCAATCCCACATATCGTGTATGATTTAAGTTTCCTGTGTCCCCATTATCAAGCCTGCATTTTCGTTCGTTTTTCTTGTTTTGCCCCCCTGTCCCGAAAAGTTTGTCCCCCTTGACTTTTATGGTTAACTCAATTGCACTTGACCATAATGTTATAATGTTATGAAAATCTAGATATCTTTATGCTATTTCAAAAAATGTTTATTGATAGTATTTCTAATTGTGAAACAATAACAATTTTTGGAATAGCATAGGGATATCTAGATTTTCATAAAATTAAGATCAAAAGATTGATTAATTTGACCACAAAAGTTAAAGTGGGACAAACTTTCCGAAACAGGGAGAGGGAGTATAAGTGTAGTTTAATCAAGACACCAAATGGAAAAGACATCACTTTTAAGTGCATGAAAATTACCCCAAACTCTTGATTCTAATCTTTTCCAACAAACTACAATCTTTCCATAACTTTTGAGTGCTGTAAATTAAACAAATGTATAATGGTCCTTAGGGGGTGAAGGAACTGAACACATTTGTACATATAACAGTGATGAATACTGGTCCTTCTAGACAGCAACAGCGATGAACAAACTGCTACCGAAGGTACAAGGAGAACACTTTTACAACTTCATCGTAAACGGGTTTCTTGAAATCAACAGCCTGTATGGGACGGAAATCAGGTTAGTTTGACAACTGAGTTAAGTTTATTTGACTTTTGAACTGGTAAAAGTATGACATAGAAAGAGTTCACCGACTTGATCAACCACTTGTTCTGGAGACATCCATGACCAGTTGCCGAATTCAGCCTTCTCAGTTCCATCACCCAAAAGGTTTATTTCTTCCTCTTTTCCGGTGAATTTGAATAGAAACCTATCGGTTTTACATTCCACAAGTTTGAAGAGGTTAGTATATTTGTAATCCACAAGAGATAACCAAACCAACAACATACTTTCTAATACCAAATAGAGCAAAATAATTACTACCTCCGTCCCTATAAAGTGAAATATGGAAAAAAAATGATACAACAAATTTAAGGATAGTTATTTAAAAAACATTCATTCATTTTTGGACAATATTTTTTTGGGACTATGCCCGATAAGTTCTAAAAAAGTTTCATAATGCCCGATAAGTTCCTTCCCCATGTTGTATTATGATGTTGTATTATGTTTCGAAAATACAACATCAATTAAGGCCATAATACTGCATTTCGGCGGCCGCCGGTGACCGGAGTCCGAAGCCCATGGACCGGCGACCAGATTCCGACCTCCGGTGACCGGATTCCGGCGATCTGCGGCCGGATTTTGGCCAAAATTGTCGGATTCCGGTGAAAATTGACCGGATTCCGGCGAAAATTGATCGGAATTCGGCATGCGGCGATAGCAGACGGCGGCGGCGGAGCTGGGCTGTGGCGGAGGCGGTGGTGCGGATGCAGTATTATGATTTTAAACTACTGCATAACTAAATGTTGTATTATACATAATACAACATGAGAACTTATGGGGCATTTTAATACAATGAGGAACTTAGTGGGAAGTGATTTGTTCCAAAAGGAACTTATGAGGCAAATTCCCTATTTTTTTAAAAGAAATAGACATTCATTCCTTCCATACTAATCAATAATGATAAAATTAAAACCAACTCAACATTGGTGACGACTCAACTCTACAAAAAAACAATTTGAAGTCTTTTTTTTTTTTTTTTTCATGCATCTAGATAACAGATGAGTTAAATAAGATGGCTCACCACTTCTGAGCCTGACCTTTCCGGTCTGAACCCCATTCACGCTTGAGCTTTTCTCTGACTTCTAAAGGGAAGTCATATGTCAACCAATATGGTGCCTTCACAAGGAATCAAATAGCTTCTTTTAATGCATGAACTGCACCTTTTAAGAAAATGAAAAACTGGAAACCTTTTTTTAGCATAATCCTTGATCGAGCAAGAAGAAAATTTCCTGAAGTTTGCCAAATGCATGTTCTTGGTTGAGTACAAGGTACAGTTTATCAGTCACATGTATTTTGATGTAGGCGTTGGTAATTAATTAAAGGAGCAAGCAAACTGTTATATTTGAACTCATCCTCGAGATCCAAAAAGAGCGACCAGTAGTATTAGGTTTCGAACACTAAGAAATATTAGGTGAACCTTAATATTCTGTGGTCTTGACCCAAATCCCTAATATATCAATTATGGTGCTTTTTTTAATATGATAAAACGTCCAAAGATATTGGACGAAATATTTTGATTAATGCCACAGGTATCCCAAGATTCTTTCCTAGTTTGATCTTTTGTAATTGACTTAAAGGGCTTGTCAAAAAAGCGCTACTGCCAATAGAGAGTTCATTAATGAACTCGCTAATGGTAATAGCGAATTCACAATTTCTCTAAACTAGCACATATGCGTAAATACTTTTTCAACATAGACATTTTGGGATATACTTTTCCCAAAAGTGACAGATTATGGGGAAAAAATCAGCTTCTGCTAAAGGTGCCTTCCAAGGACTTTCGCTTTATGACTTGAAGAGAGATTGGTCTGTTACTATTGTGTAATTTAGGGTCCCTAAATTATCTATTTTTTTAGGTAAGATGGACTCCTTGTCCTTTGTAAGTGATCTCCTTCAAATAAGAGAGAGAGAGAGAGAGAGAGAGAGAGAGAGAGAGAGAGAGAGAGAGAGAGAGAGAACAAAGGAAGAAGTTACAAACTCGTGCTATTTCCCATTGAGATTAAGCCTCAAAACCTTGCACCAAGATACTCCCTCCGTCCCATAATGATAGTCCCATTTGACTATTCAAACATTTTAACTACTTTTTTTCCATCACTAACCTCAATGAAGTTTACATATTATTTCATTACTCCCTCTTTATCCTAGGTTGGTTCTCATCCTCTCCTCTCTCCTACGTTGGTTGGTAATTTGGAAGATTTTGACCTAAATTATGGAAATGCGACTACCCGTTTGGGACAAACAAAAAAGGCAAACATCTTTATGGGACGGATGGAGTACAACAAAAGCAAATGTAAAGAATCCAATTGCTGTTTCTCTTGAGACCTGAGTCCCTGAGCTCAGTTTCATTAGGAAGTGATCACAGTAGGCAAACAAAAATGGACACCGAATCTAAATTGAGAAAAAGTCCAAGCATATGACATATCTAAAATGATTTCTCCTACACTTATCTCTGGCAGTATAATAACTTCAAGTAGATGCTGGGGGCGGGGACTTCCTAAACCGAATATAACAATAGAAGTGGTCACTAAACAATTAAGACTCAAATCTCACAAGAGTAGGGCGAATCAATGTGATGCAACAGAAAGAAAAAATTGGAATTTTTTTCCCAAAATAACACATTTTTTAAAAGTATTTCCCAAAATGTCACACTTTTAAAAGTATTGACCAGAATAACCTAGTTTTTTAGAATTCGCGGTTGGCAACTGCGTTTTCATTAATGAATTTGCAGTTGGCAACCGCGGGTTTATAATTTTTCAATTTTTTTTTTTGAAGAAAAAAAAAAAACGCGGTTGGCAACTGCGAATTCAACTTTGAAAACGCAGTTGCCAACCGCGAAACTTTGAAAACACAGTTGCCAACCACGAATTCTAAAAACTAGGCTATTTTGGTCAATACTTTTAAAAGTGTGACATTTTGGGAAATACTTTTAAAAAATGTGTTATTTTGGGAAAAAATTCGAAAAAAATTGCTCTTCTTTCAAAGTAAAGAATTTAGCTTTATATGGTTCAATTATCTCTGTCATCATCACAAGTGCACACCCACATACACAATAAAGGTGTGCAGCGTTCAACTTTCATGCATGGTTGACAGGACAAATGAAACACTACAGGAATAATAATAGTAAAAACAAAAATAAATTAGCCAAAGTGGTAAAAGGAAATCGCATTACTCAAGTAGTAAAACTCTGCTAAAGCCAATACGATGTTCAACAATAGCCACTGATTACATGAAAGCTATCTATAGTAATTTCCATGAGTTCCGTTTCACTTGGAAGTTAGTCTGATAACACACAGAGCAGTTGTGAAATAGAAAGAGAAAATAAGAACTAATTTACTTTTAAGAAGATATTTATGAACAGAGATCGAATGTATATATCTTGTTTCGGGAATAAACCGCATAAGTCGTTTCAAAGGGATCAAATTTAAAGATAACAACAGAACAAAGTCTTAATTCAAGGAGATAAGATATTGAAGGCAAACCTCAGCAAGTACTTCAGCTGAAGTCACCCCAGTTTCTTCTCTTAACTCCCTAATGGCTGCATCTCTTGGATTTTCGCTTTCATCAATACCACCCTGTTTAAAGAGACACATGAGATACTTTTTTCCATCTCGTATTTTGAGGAACAGCACTTCTTGAGAAACAGAGAGGCAACACTCTGATGCGTAGGCAGCATTTCTATGTTCATGAGTTTTGATGATATTCTTAGTGGAATTTCGAAGTTTTAATGCAAAAGGTTTTTGGGCGTTTATGATTTCCCACTGCTATGTTACCAACTTATAAAGAATATGTTGTTACGGAAAAGCCCAACAATTTTGCCAAACTTAAAACGCTTGCTCACACATCGATAATGCAACGGTGGCTCAATAGAAGCTTGAAAACCCGTTCGAGTACCAACATGTGCAATCACAATATTGTGGAAGCATGTGGCCCAACAATATATCGAGCTTAATATACAAATTATAATAAATCGAAGTTGATCTACACATAATTCTATGGAACTTTTATAAAGGAATCTAAAACAAAAAAAAGTAGGGGAAACTTCATTTTTGTCCATCGTACATTGTGGTGTATTTCACTTTTACCATCAAAGTTTATTTTTTCATTTTTACCATCGTACTTCAAACAATGGTGTCATTTTATACCAAATTTGGGTATAAAATGACAATATTGTTTGCAGTACGTTGGTAAAAATGAAATACATTTTGGTATAAATAACATATTTGAGTATAATATAATACCATTGTTTGTAGTACGATGGTAAAAATGAAGAAAAAAAGATGGTAAAAGTGAAACAAGCACCAAAGTACGATGGACAAAAAGGAGTTTTCCAAAAAAAGTAAATATTAAAGAAAAAGTTATTTTCACATAATATTCCATATTAAAGTAACTGATCATTTGTACTTTTCCTTGGAAAAAAAATCCCATCTCCTATCATTCGTTTGGAGTAAATTAATGCAGTAGCTCTCATATTGATCCCGCAGCCATACTATGTGTATTGGATATAGTAATAGGCTTGGTAATCTTATCAAGCTCCTAGCTTGTCAATCCATATAAAGACCCTGAACCATAAAAATAGCGACAAATCTCATGATTCACATTCAATATATAACTAACGTATTTTATAATAATTGATCAGCTTTTGTTTAACATTGCCAACCAGATATCTTTTAGTGGAAATTTATCATTCACACTGCAACACATTTTGCATTGCAAACAATTCAGCAGTTGAAAAACTCTTTCTGGCAATATAGCTCTGCATTGTACTCAAGTCATTTCACCCATCTGAACAAGAAAGGTTATAATTGCACAGATTCTGTATATACTAAATCAAGTAACATTTTCCTGCAGCCCTACCTCTATTCCAATACCCCTGTGCCCCCACAATCCACCTCAAATAATAATTCAACTAACATATTCAAGGTTCCATCATTTCATATTCATGCATCCAAGCGGGCCAAGTAGTTAGCTTTTTCAAGTGAAAACTGAAAGGCATGATAACGATGCTAAAACAGATCTTCTGTGAGTCTTAATTAAAAGAGATAAACTCTAGCCAAATATAATAATTCTTCCCTAATTGTTCTCCATTATCATACATTGTTACTTTATAAGAGAAAGAAAATTAACATAAGGGTTGCATATTTTGTACCTGATTCACATTACGATATGGAATATTAGCAAGTTCAAACCAACATTTGATAAAATCAATGTAACTGGAACAAAAATCTTGAAACAAAAATTTTGTGCTAAAACAGGGAAAGAAAGAAAAGGAAAAAAATAAAAAAAGGAAGGGCACATTCATCTGAGGTTAACAATTACCCTTAATCCAAGGGAAAATGCGAACACTTGCTTAAGAGAGTTTGGAGACATGAGGTAGAGTATTAACATCCATATCCATGGAAATGACAAGGAATAAACTGTTAAGATAATAACATGAGTTCCCTTTCAAATGAAAATCTGCAATGCAACATAAATGCCAAAAGAGGCTTTATCTAATACACACCCGAGTAGGCTGAATGAAGTTGAGCAATGGTGTGGCCACATCGTGCATTGGGGTTAAGTTGACCCCTTCAACTTTGAAAACTTAACATATTAACACCTCAAAATTAAATAAAACGTGATATTTTACCACTAAATGTGAAAAAAAAAACTCAATATTTTTTAACCCCCCCCTCCCTTTAAGGAAAGAATTGTACTACATAATTTGACACCCCTTTGAAGCAAATTTCAATAGTTTCATATACTTTTCTATCTAAAATGAATTTCTATCCCCTTTTATCTTCGCCACTCAATTTGAGTGAGTTATGTTTTGATAGAATGGAAATATGTAAGTATACTCCCTCCGTCCCAATAAAAGCTTCACTAATTACTCAAAAGGGCGTCCCGTTAGAAGCTTCACATTTCCTTTTTTGGCAAAGAATCTTTACTATTTTCTCCACTCATTCTCTCTCCTACATTATTTTAATACTCACAACACCATTATAATTTACTATTCCCTCCACTAATTCTCTCTCCTATTTTCAAATTACACTCACAACATTTTTTTTCCCTCCCATTTCCATAATTTGCGTGCCCACCCAAAAGGGTGAAACACTTATTGGGACGGAGGGAGTATATATATTTAGTGATCCATCAACACTCCACAGTATAGAAGCCAAACTATAATGCAAATAGGTTCATACATCAATGAAGTCAAATTAGTGCTTGAAGCACCCAGATCAATTTACACTAAAAATAAATTAATTTGAGAAGAAAACAAAGGAAATTGAAAATTCAATACAATTACCTGAGGCATTTGCCATGAATCGGGGATATCCAGCCTCGAAGCTGAAAAAATCTGTAAAAAAAAAAAACTTCAACAAAATAAGCATGTTCAAGTGTGTGTGTGTGTGTGTGCGTGTGTCTATATATAAATAGAGAGAGAAACCTTTTTAGAAGGATTGATTAGACATATACCGACGTTTCTTCTATAACCGGCCGGAGGGGCTTCCATGGGCGACGGCGATTGGGAAGGTGAAGCAGCGGAAAGTGTGGTAAGGAAACGACAGCGAGCGGGTGGCAATTGAGTGAATACGATGGATTTAAGAGGGTAAATTGGAGAAGGTGAAGTGGGTTTGGGGAGGACCTGCAATGGCTGTCGAGAAAATCGGTAGCAAAATGCCATTTAGACAAACCCGGCCTCACTACACCGGTAACGGCTTTCTCCTCTTCATCCTCATTCCAATTCCTAAAATGGCCTGTATTGTATTGCGTAAAGTACTACTACTAACCTCGTGCCACAAGGGCACTGACGTCACGGTTATATTAAATTCATTTTTTCTTTCTTTAATCGAACTTTTTTCTTTAATTTCTTTAATCGAAACGTTGTAGTTGTAATAGTAAAAAAATATTATGTCCCAAATAAATAATTTAAACTAATTTCTATTTATTATTATAAAAAAAGTAAAAAAATCATAAACAATAAATAATAAAAAATAAATCCAAACTATATTATATTGATGGTTATGAGATCGATATATAAATAAAAATCACGTAGTAAGTAAATAAAATGGTGTGTGGGAAGTTAAAAGACAGGTTTAATAGTAGGAGGTGGGGAGTTATAAAAATGAGAGTGGGAATGTGAAAGAAATGGAGCGGCTAGGAAGTGCACAGAAGACTGATGTGAGTCCTGATGCTATCGCACCAGCACTAGCACAACAGTGAAATGCAGCGGAATATTAAAACAGAAATGAAATGAACACAGAATTAAACACTTATCTACAGCAATATGCTGTAGACAATAAACTTCTCTTATTAAAGAAATATCTTTTGAAATCGATTACAAAGAAACAATAAGAGAATAACTAAAATAACCAAAAGAACTCTCTTATAAAAACACTCCTCTCAAGTCTATATTTCTTCAGCCTTTCAGAGTGTATATTTCCGTATTTTGTATACTGACTTGGGTCTTGTATTTATAACCAAGTAGTACACGTCTATTGGGTAAGGTTGAGCTTGATCATCAATCTTTTTATCTCTAATCCTTATCCTTTGTGAGAGTCCTATAAAACAACCAAAACAATACTAAATACATAACATAATTCGGTCAGTTAGGTTAGTAATAATAAAAATTAAATATAAAATATTTACATAATATTAAATATAAAGAAAGTAACAAAACATAATTAAGTCAACCTTTTGACTTGGCTAAGTGTGATGCTATCACACTTTCAATCTCCCCCTGTTTTGTTGCTTTCTGTTCAAAAATAAATCTCAAGCACAATATATAATAAGCTAAGGATTATTCAAAACATGATATGAGATGGAGAGCTCGAATGCTCCCCCTAAATACTAGCTAATAAAAACCATAAACCATCATGTTCAAAAAACATGTCCAAAACAAACTAAACCAAATCAAGCAAAAGCAAATCACCATTGTTCCTAACAAACAAGAAATTAAAATTGTTTTCAAGACATAAAATTGTTTTTAAGACATAAACCATATCATAACCCATTCAGTTCATGGGTCTGCTCCACTTCTGATTTGGATTGGCATCCATTTCTTCTTGAGTTTCTGCGAGCAATTCCCACCTAAAATCATGACTTACTTCTTGAAACACTCGGCTTGAACTAGCTCCCCCCTTTTGATCAGAAAGCGCATCCTTTGCAGCCAATAATTTGTTTCTCCTAGCTGAAACTTCCTTGAATTGCACCCTCGTATTGAGCATCCACCTCTCAAAAATTTGATTTCATCTGAAAGTACCTTTACTTGATCCACAGGTGGTGAAGGAGATGCACGTACATCTTCAGTAGCATCAACAGGGTCATCTTCTTCCTCATCGTGAGCATCAATTACTGGATCATCTGGGAATGCTACAGGTAGATCTACAGTCCTTGTGGGACATTCTAACACAGGTTGGATGTTAAAAGGTTCAATCTTATCCACAGACCTATCAGACATGAGAATTTCTACCCCTTGTTTCAAGCACAAACCAGTAATTAAGCAAGGGAAAGGAAGGTCCGAGGGAAGCTCTTTCTCTGCAAACTGAACAATACTACCAAAAATAACTTCACCCAAGTTGAACTCAAGACCATTGAAAATCCTATAGATTAGGTCAGCATGAGGAACTGTAACAATGTTTTTGTTGGAAGATGGTTTCCAGTTGAAGGTTGAAATTTTGAATAAGAAACCACACAAGGAGGTGAGCATGGTACATTTGAATTGTGTGTGCCATGTGGGGTCAAGTCCATTGGTTATAGAGTTGGCAATATCATTTTTTGGTGCCATGGGTGGAAGGATGTGAGGAGAGGGAGTATGGAGGAAAATGTTGATCATAGCAGGAGAGAAAGAAACACTTTGACCACGAACATTCACCCTTTCAAAGCTATCAGACCTAGGATCTTGGATTGATTGGACAAGATTAGCATAAAATTCACTAACAAGTGAAGGGTAATAGAAAGTGGGATATGACACAGAGTGTAACAGTCTTTTTTTTTCTAGAAACCTTTTCATGCCAACATCCTCAAAAGTTTTGTCAATAACCCTCTCAACCAAAAACCCTTTCTTTCTAAAGAACCCAAATCTTTCCTTAACCGACTTAGACATATATTTCTCAGGAGAGTGGGGGCTTACCTTTCTTGCGGATGGCTTAGCTCTTGGGGAATGCCTAGGCTTAGGCAACTCAGCTTTGGAGGCACTAGACTTTCTTAGGCTCCGTCTTGGTGAGGATGCAGATGTGAGTACATCTTCAGCAGCATCCTTCTTTTCAGTTTCTAACTCCTCTCTCCCAAGCTTAAAAGTTTCATCCTCTGCTTCATCATCATCTGACCCAATGTCAGATGCTTGGGTAGAGATAGTCCCTGCAGCTTTAGCCTTAGCTTGCCTCACTTTTCCTTTGCCTTTCTTCAGATCCAAAAGGGCTTGCAGGGGATGTGCTCAGTCTCATCATATTCTTCAACCTCATCACCCTCAGAATTAATTCCAGAATACCAGTTTCCTGGTGAAGACTGAGAAGGAACAACTCGAGGGTTAGCAGGAGGAGATGGGGTTGGAGATGCATTAACATCCGCGGTAGCATGAGCAGGGGACTGTTGAGACAAAGCAATCCTTCTAGCCTGCAAGTCTTCAGGCGTCACAGTGATGTGGGGGAAGACATCTCCAAAGTCCTGATCAACAGATTCAATAATATCCTCAGCTTCCTTCAACTCCTCAACCTCTACAGATTGAGATCTTCTTGAAACAACCTTGTAAGCCTCAACATCTTCTTCTTCAGAATCCTCTTCAGCAGAATCACTTGAATAAACTGTCAAACCACTCTCATACTTTCTCTTCTGAGGCAAGGGTTTACCCGAGGAGCTTCCAGAACCACTAGCCTTTGCTTTTCCTCTCTTTCTTTTGAGATCAGCAGAGGGATCAAAGTCCTCATCATCGTCTTCAATGAAATCAGGTTCGGCCATGTTAGGGCGTACCTTAGGAGTATAGTCCCCCATGTTGGGAGAAAAACCCTTCTGCCGCAAAGACCAGTTAGGGCCTCTAGCTGACCCCGCCATTGCACCCACTGACTTCAAATCCCGGGATTATCGGCATCAATGGCATTGTCTTGAGCACTGGGAGCGACATAGATACAGGGGAAGCTTCGGTGTCGACGAACAGTTCCACAGCAGCTTTGGTTGGGGCCACCAGAGATGGAGGGGGCGAGCGATTGGCAGTTGGAGAGGAGGGATTGGTCGGAGACGCCATGTACAGAGGAGTAAACAGAACGAGGCTTTGGAATTTCTAAGGGTTTTGAATTTTGTTTTCTTAAGGCCGGTGAGGGATTAATGAGAAGGGAGAGTTGGTATTTATTTGATGTGATAGCACATCATTAACTCCTACTAAGCTTAGGTCACTGTAGAGTTTTAATTGGATTTGAACTAAGCTATTCCTAATTCCCTTTGGCCGGTTGGACTACTTGGAGTAAAAGAGTTCTTTAGCAACTTTGGGAAATTAGATGATAAAGATAAAATTTTATTTTTAGATGATGTACATATATAAAAAATCACATACTTATACTCCCCCTAAACATATGGACATTTTAAAAAAAATTTTAGGTAATTTCGTTGAGCATAAAATAATTTAACTAAAATAAATTCGAAGTAGAAAAGCATTTGATTGAGATTTTCACCAAGGACCAGGTTGACAGGAAAAACTCTAAAAATAATGATGCATAATTTACACACAGGTGAAGGATAAATCTCAGTATATGTGTGGCATGGTATGTGATTACATCAAGGTACGCATTTCCTCTAAGAAAGTCAATGAATCGGAATCTTGTCTTGCTTGGCCTCTAGAATGCTTCCACATACAATTTTTTCGTGGAAAAATATATTATGGGTAGCTTTCACTCTTCTTAAACTCATGGATAGCCCTCTTCGAATGATCTTATCAATTTGACTCAAACTTTCTCTTGAAGTCATTTTGATCACATTGAAATGACTTCATACCATGAGTGGAGTAGCTGTTTCCCTATTTTTTTTTTTTTTTTTAATTTTTGCACCCACCAAGAGACATCTAGTAAGATAAATTTAGAGTCAACAGTTGTTGACTACTATTTAAGAGGGATTCATAATTCAGAGAGGAAATAAACCAAAGATGCAATACAAGTGACCACACTGAGATAAATCATGCATTGCAATTTTTTTTTTGTTAGAATTGTAGATTACAGGTGTTAGTTATGATGTGATCACACGGGGGATCAAATCATTCTATTGCACACAAACTCAGAGATTTCCTTAGAGTGGAAAATTTACGAAAATCAAGGGCTTTGGTGAAAATGTCACCAACCTGTTTTTCGGTGCTAATTGATTCCATGCTAATAATTTTTTGCTCAACAAGATCACGAATAAAATGATGTCTAATGTCAATATGTTTAGTACGTGAGTGTTGAACAGGATTTTTTGATATTTCTATGGCACTTAGATTATCACAAAAAACAGTTAGGATATTACTTTTAAGACCATAATCTTTAATCATCTGATTCATCCAAAGGAGTTGAGAACAACAACTCCCAACAGCCACATATTCTGATTCGGCGGTAGAAAGGGATACTACGGTTTGTTTTCTACTATACCAAGATACTAAGTTGTTTCCAAGATAAAAGCAACCTCCGGTTGTGCTTTTCCTATCATCGGTGTTGCCGCCCAATCGTAGTCACCGAATCCTACCGTTTGTATTGGTTTCTCGAGTATAGCTTAGCCCTAAATTGATAGTTCCACCTACATATCTAATAATTCTTTTTACAGCTTTGAGGTGGGATAATTTGGGGCAAGCTTGATATCTAGCACACAAGCAAACACTAAACATGATGTCTGGATGACTTGCTGAAAGGTACAACAAGCTTCCAATCATGCTTCTATATAAGGTGGGGTCAACATCCTCACCATTTTCATCTTTGCACAACTTTTGGGAAGATCCCATAGGAGTTTTAAAGTGAGAGGCATTGTCAAGAGAGAACTTTTTAACCAAGTTTTTGGCATATTTACTTTGAGAGATAAAAATTCCTTCCTTATTTTGTTTTATTTGAAGTCCTAGAAAGTAGGTTAATTCACCAACCATACTCATTTCAAAGGTGGTGGTCATACTTGTGACAAAGTAGTCTAACATATCTTTGGAAGATGATCCAAATACAATGTCATCAACATAAATTTGGGCCACTAATATTCCTACATTTTCTTTTAAAATAAATAAGGTTTTATCTACCTCACCTCTCTTAAATCCCATTTGTATGAGGTGTTCAGTTAGCCTCCCATACCAAGCTCTAGGAGCTTGTTTTAATCCATATAGGGCCTTTTTAAGCTTATAAACATGATCAGGAAAGTGGGGATCAGTGAAGCCCTTAGGTTGTTCAACATAGGCTTCTTCATTTAGGACACCATTCAAGAAGGCACTCTTAACATCCATTTGATGTAAAGTGATGTCCAAGTAACAAGCAATGGCAAGTAAAAGTCTAATTGATTCTATCCTAGCAACAGGAGCAAAAATTTCTTCAAAATTTATTCCTTCTACTTGGGTGTAACCTTGTGCTACAAGCCTAGCTTTATTTCTGGTAATTTGACCATTTTCATCAGTTTTGTTCTTATAGATCCACTTAGTTCCTATTACATTTCCCCCTATAGGCCTAGGAACTAAAGTCCATACTTCATTTTTCTCAAATTGATTTAGTTCTTCTTGCATGGCAATATTCCAATTATCATCTTTCATAGCTTCTACAACATTCTTAGGTTCAATATTAGAAACAAAACAACATGAACTAACCTTGTTTACTTGAGATTCAACATAGCTTAGCCCAGCCAACTCACGGTAGTTGACCCTAGGCTTTTCCCTTGTGCTAATTTTTTCGTTTACATCACCCACTACTTGAGATATTAGGTGATTCTTTTGCACTCTGATGGGTATGTCTTTAGTCCTATCCAACTTTCTTTCTTCACATTCAGAATCTTCAGATTCTGAATCAGATTTTGTTTGCCCGGATGTAGGTGATGATGTGCTCGCATCGCACTCGCATCGTTTTTCGCACCCATTTTGCCGCATCCGTTCGCTTGATTCTCGAGTTTCCCGCATTGTCTCTATACAATCTGAGACATCATCTTCAAGAGATTTTATATTTAGGTCAGCAGTATCATCAAATGTAACATTAATTGATTCCATAACAGTTTTAGTTCTAAGGTTGTAAACCCTATATGCACGACTATTTGTGGAATATCCAAGAAAGACAGCTTTGTCACCCTTGGAATCAAATTTAGATAGATAATCTCTATCATTTAAAACATAGAATATACATCCAAAGACATGAAAGTACTTGAGAGTAGGTTTTTTACCAAGGAGTATTTCATAAGGAGTCATGGTTGATCCAACCCTAAGATAAACTCTGTTTCCTATATGACATGCAGTGTTAAGTGCTTCAGCCCAAAATCGTTTAGAGATGTTCTTAGAACTAAGCATGACACGGACCATCTCTTGTAAAGTACGATTTTTTCTTTCTGCAACTCCATTTTGTTGAGGAGTTTTAGGGGCTGAAAAATCATGGGTGATTCCTTTGGAGTCACAAAACTTTGAGAACAATGTGTTCTCATATTCAGTTCCATGATCAGACTTAATTTTGATAACTTTCTTTCCATACAGGTTTTTCACCTTTTTATACCACACTTTAAACACTTCGAGTGCTTCAGATTTTTCTTTTAAATAGAGCACCCAAGTATACCTAGAGAAATCATCTACACAAACAAATGAATATTTCTTTTTACCTAAGCTTTCAACCTCAATTGGTCCCATAAGATCAGTATGTATTAATTCTAAAATTTCAAACGTGGAACTTTGGTCCACTTTTGGATGAGAGGCTTTGGTTTGCTTCCCTTTCTGACAAGGACCACACACACTAGATTGTTTAAAGTCGAGCTTGGGCAAGTGTTTAACAGCATCAAACCTAACTAATTCTTCTATTTTCCTATAGCTAGCATGTCCTAATTTTTGATGCCACAGTTCAAGTTCATTTATTTTGGAGCTAAGGCAGGATAAGTTGTCACCAAATTTGTAACAATTATCTTGAGACCTTACTCCGGTGAACAAACATTTATTAGTGTTATCAAACACTTTACATTCATGTTTGTCAAAATTGACATGTAAATTGTCATCACATAGTTGACTTATACTAATCAAATTAGCTTTCAATCCTTCTACATGATAGACATTTTTCAGTTTGGGCATGTCATTTACACATAAAGTACCTTTTCCAACAATCTTACCTTGTGCTCCTCCCCCATAATTTACATTCCCTCCTTTGATAGTGACGTAATCAGTAAGAAATTCGACATTACCTGTCATGTGCCTTGAGCACCCACTATCGAAGTACCATGAGCTAGCAATGCTGCTCTTGAGAGAGGTAAACACAACCTTGCATTCCATGTTTTTCTTTTCAACCCATACGAACTGACCAGGTTTTTGGCGATGTGAGTTGTGATGTGAGAGCATTCGTTCACTCATCTGAGGAACATCTTTCCCCAGATCACGAATCCTCTTGTAACAGAAAGGTCTTATATGACCTGGTAAGAAGCAGTAATGGCACACGAATCTTTTCTTTTTGGTTGATGATTTTTGGTTATAAAATGTTTTAGGTTTTGAGGAACTACTTTCTCCCTCTCTTAAAAAATTTGATTCAAAACCAAGACCAGTTTTTGAAAACTTGCTCACTTTGAGAATCTCATCAAGAGTTGCCTTTCCAGTATTCTGCTTTTCAAAAGTTTTCTTGGCCTCTGTGAGTTCGGTTTTTGTTTTCTCAAGCTCAATGTCACGTTTAGTGAGCAGAACCTCAAGTTTGGCAATTGAATCTTTTTGATTATCATTTTCAGTAGATACATTTTTCAGTTCATCTTTAACTTTAGATAATTCAAGAGAAATTTTTGGATTACCTTTTCAAAGACAGCAATCTTTTCAACACGCTTTTCCCAATCGGCATATAGCTCAGCATAGGCATCCAGTAGCTCATTATAGTTTCCATCATCTTCTTCTTCATTTTCAGACTTCTTATTCAGCGAGGAGGTATAACAGTTTATAAAAGATTCAGACGATGAGATGGTAGATGTGATAACATCTGAAGCTACATCAGATTGGTGTTCATGATTTGGAGGCGAGATTTCCATGATTGCTAAATTTAGCGACTCATCTTCGTCCTCACTATCACTAAGGGTCGCACTTAGGCTCATCCCCTTTTTCTTCAGAGTATTGGCACATTCATTTGCATAATGTCCAAACCCTTTACAAGCTCTACACTGAACAGATTCAGATCTATTTTTAGAAAAACTAATTGGTTTCTTGAAAGTATTCTCATTATCCTCTTTTGGTTTATCAAACGTAGTTGGTTTTATGGAAGAAAATTTGGTGTCCCTTTTGTTTTTGAGAAAAGAAGTAAATTTTTTAGTCAAAAGAGCAACATCTTCATTTTCCAAATTTGAAATATCAATTTCATTTGAGATTTCCTCAATTTCTTTTGGAATTGAGGATGCTTTAGAAAGAGCAGAAGCAAGAGCAACACTTTCAGCTTTATGTTGTTGCTGAATAGAAATATTTAATTCAAACATGGTTAGCTTACCCACAAGAGTATCTAAAGCCATGGTTGCAGTGTCATTTGCTTCTTCAATAGCAGCTATTTTAATGTTGAACTTATCAGTGACAGTCCTTAACATTTTGTATACTAGTCTAGCATTTGAAATAGGCTCACCAAGTGAGAGACATTCATTTGAAATTTCTCTTATTCTAGCAGAATAACTTTTTATGTCCTCAGACTCATTCATCCTCAAGTTTTCAAACTTGGTCATGAGAATTCTCAACCTAGTGGCTTTGACACTATCATCACCCTCACAGTGAGCTTGCAAAATATCCCAGGCTTTCTTTGCTATATTTTGATTTAAAAACAAGTCTAAACATGTGTTCATCCACATGACTTGAAATAGCACCAAGAGCCTTGGAATTGTAGTTTGCACTAGTGACCTCATCTGTGGTCCATTCTTCCTCAGGTTTAATTTTATACACCTTTTCGGATGTTTCACCCTCTTCTTCTTTATTTTTCATTTCAACCTTAGGAGGGGACCATGGAATAATAATGCTAAGCCATGCTCGTTCATCAATTGCTTTGATGAAGAGACGCATCTTAGCTTTCCAGATGGGATAGTTAGTTCCATCTAAAACCGGGGGACGGTATTGACTCAAGTGTCCTTCCATAATGACCACTCTTCCTTGGATCTCACTCAGTAGAGTCGAGTGGAGCTCTGATACCAATTGAAAGAAATGGAGCGGCTAGGAAGTGCACAGAAGACTGATGTGAGTCCTGATGCTATCGCACCAGCACTAGCACAACAGTGAAATGCAGCGGAATATTAAAACAGAAATGAAATGAACACATAATTAAACACTTATCTACAGCAATATGCTGTAGACAATAAACTTCTCTTATTAAAGAAATATCTTTTGAAATCGATTACAAAGAAACAATAAGAGAATAACTAAAATAACCAAAAGAACTCTCTTATAAAAACACACCTCTCAAGTCTATATTTCTTCAGCCTTTCAGAGTGTATATTTCCGTATCTTGTATACTGACTTGGGTCTTGTATTTATAACCAAGTAGTACATGTCTATTGGGTAAGGTTGAGCTTGATCATCAATCTTTTTTATCTCTAATCCTTATCCTTTGTGAGAGTCCTATAAAACAACCAAAACAATACTAAACACATAACAGAATTCGGTCAGTTAGGTTAGTAATAATAAAAATTAAATATAAAATATTTACATAATATTAAATATAAAGAAAGTAACAAAACATAATTAAGTCAACCTTTTGACTTGGCTAAGTGTGATGCTATCACACTTTCAGAATGTGGAATATTTGGGTTAATCCATGCCGTCGGATCAATTTTCTAGATTCAATCTTAGTCATTTTTTATCCCATCGATTACAAACGGTTAAACCCAGTGTTTATTGTATTATAGACTAGTACTAACTCCCGTGCCAAGGGTACGGAGTGACACATTCATACCTGGTTCAACTGAAATCAATTCCTCCCTTCTTTGGTCAAAATCTCGTGCTTGTATGTCAAGGGCATAACCATTTTTACCCTCCAACCATTAGAGTTTGTTTCTTGAATTCATACAAAAGTTTAGTTATAACTCTAAATGAGTTAATGGCTAGTAAAATGCATTTATAATTTACCAACCCTTAAAAAAATCATACTCCCTCCGTCCCAGCCTAAAAGCCACAAATTTTTTTTTGGGCATCCCATTTAAAATGACACTTTCCCAAAAAGGAAACCTTAAATCACTATTATCTCCACTCATTCTCTCTCCTACTTTACTTTTACACTCACAACATTCTCTTTCTTACATCACCTCCCACTCATTCTCTCCTATTTAATTTTTCATACTCACAACATTTAAACTTTTTCTCTTTCCTACATCACATTTCTTATTTTGCGTGCCCTCTCCATTTTGTGCCTTTTAGGCTGGGACGGAGGGAGTATAGTATAGTATAGTACTATATGTTCAATATCTTTAATTTATTTTCAAAAATAAATAAATTAATGAAAGATCCTAACAGAAGAAAAAAAAAAGACAAATAAATTATAAATACACCTAAATAACGAATGGAAAAAAAAAGCAAATTTAAATTCTCTCTCTATCAAACCCCTCACCCCCAATCCCCAACTATCTTCCCACTGTCCCTTCGAAAACCATCCCAACCCACTACAGTTACACTCTACATTTAAACCTCACATCTAACATTTAGAAGAAAAAAATAAACAACAATTAAAAAATAATATCAAGTAACAACAGGAAAACCCCAAAATAATAAAATGGATCAAAGAAACAATTGATTGTTCAAATAATAATTAACTCTGTTCCAATAACAAATGACTTACGGACCTAACTCCCACTCCCACTCGCACCAAACTAATGACACACTTTTTCTGTTAGTACACAATAATAATTTATCTCTCTCTAAAGACTCGTGCCAAAGAGGCAACAACAGGTGGTGGTATTGGGAACCAAAGCCCTGTTCTTCAACTCCACGCCATATAATCTGTTGCCCATATTTTCCGCCGCAGTGGTGATGAACTAAAGAAATTGTTCGAGGAATGCATCAAAGATTTCCGAGAGTTTTTGTCTCTATCAACCCCATCCCACTGCAAAATACATTTAAGAATTAATCAATTAACTTCTCTAATTCTGTCTACCACATATCAAAAAATATGCAGATGAAACAAACATTAAATTATAGGATAATCAGTATCAAAATCAGTAAGACTTAAAGCAGATGTGTGAAAGAAAAAGAATAATAAAAGCAAGCAATATTAATAAAATGGAAGAACAACACATCTGCAACATACGAAAGAGTGAATGGGGTTAAAAAAATGTAGAGCAACGTGAAAGAAACTATCTTTCAATTGAAGCCATAAAAATCAGACTTTGGGTGGCCTAATAGAAATCCAAAAAGGAGGGGTTTTTTTTTTTTGATATCTAGGTTCCCAGCTTCGCCGGACCAATTAAAAGAAACTATTTTTTTTTAGTAGGTAGATGAGAGAGAGAGTGCATGTGAATAGTGGGGAGGTTTTATTTTAATTGAGGAGAGGGAAGTTACAAATGGTTGAGAAGGAGATTTTAGACCGTTGGATCATTTTTTGAGAATCAATCTCAGCCTCTCTTTGTCTCGGCGATTATTCTCATTTCCTATTGTAATATAGATTTTTTTTTTCCGGATGATTCGAAATCGTTCAAATCAGCATTAGTCTATCAATAGGTTGTACTCCGACACTTTAGATCTAAAACCACGAACAAACGATTAGCCGTAATGGTATAAGGCTAAAATCCTCCGACATGATGATGAGATTTGGTATCTTAAAATATGGAACTGTATGAAAACACAAAAATTAAAAATACTAGTCATTTTCTACATCAAGAATAAATTTGAAAATAAAAATAAAATTGGTTATGAAATCTCTCCATTGTTGCTTCGTCCTTTTTTGTGAGTCTTGACTCACGGGGTAATTTCGAGTGGTATTGATTCAACGTAATTAGTTTGAGGATTAGATGACTACATTTAAACTCATGCAGCGGCACTAGAGCCGTCAATTTGGGTTGGGCCCGTCAGGTCAGTCTGCTGCGCCATTTAATAAGGATGGGTTGGGTTTTAAAACTATTAACCCAAATAGAAGTGGGTCAATTTGGGCTGGCCCATATGGGTGCGGGCCAAAACAGGTTTGGGGGGGGGGCCAGCCCACTATATTTTTTATATTTTTTTTTGTCACAAAATAATGTCATTTTAAGTGAAACTTTTGGGGCTATATCGACTTTGTGGACTCAATACATGAATCGTTAAATAAGAGAGACTCGAGAGTAAAAGAGAACAGAAACGGAGAAACCCTAAAAAGACGTCACTACCCTCGTCGCCGTTTCCATCGCCGTCGATGCACTCTATCACCACCACTAATTCGTTGTGGTTAATGTCTCCGATCCACACACATATATCTCTTTGTCTCTATCTCCATTCTTTTTTATATGAATATTTATTTCTGAGATCATTATTTACTTGTTTTTGTTTGTATTAATTTGTGTAAAGTCTACTTGTTTTATCTGTTTGATAATTAGTTTATATTGATATGAATATTTGTTTGTATTTGTTTGACTGTTATGATTTTTGTTTTCTTTTGAGATATTATTGTTTGATAGTTTTTGTTTGTTTGACTATTATGATTTTTTATTTTTTTGGTATCAGTTGACAGTTATACACAATTTCAAACCCAAATTTTATTTATTTAACTGGCCCGCATATGGCCCGCCTAGCCCACCAACCCAAGGTGGATTAGGTTGGAATGACGTATTTTCAGTCCGCCCCGCCCCATTTAATGCTGGACCTGCCCCGCCACACCAACCCATATTGACAGCTCTAAGCGACAGGAACATGTAGATTTAAATTTTTGTATGCTTTATTTGACGCGCCATTACATTCAAAATTTACATAAGGATTTTGTTGAATCAACTAGGGGTGTTAACGTTGCGGATTGGTCCGATTTTTATCAAAATTTTAGAAAATCAGAATCGTACCAATACTTCGGTTCTGTAAAAATTTAAGAACAGGGTCAGGCCATTACATTATAGAACCGGTCCCATCGGTCCGATTCTAATGATCCGGTTTCGACGATTTTACAAATTACAAAAATAATATAATTTTTTACAATAACAAAAACAAAAATTTAAATAAATATTATCACTAGTTAGATGAACAAAAAAAAATAAACTAACTGTCACAAATATTCAATATTCAAACCACAACATAGACACTATTAAACATTAATTGTTTACCTTCAAACTTAACTATAAAAATAGAATAAAAATAAATATAGAAATCAATGGTGATAGAACAACAACAAAAATCTGTAAGCAAACAACAACAACAAAATCTCATATTGTGATGCAAAAGACTTAATTAATTTGATGCAAAACAACCCTAAATTACAGAAACTATGCTGATTCAGCTAGTTCACTAAATCACCTTATAAATAACAATGATTTTTACATAACAAATCTGAAAACCATACTAGATTGTACATGTCATGAAACTGCAAAAACTGAAAAGTAACATGATATTGGCTTAAAGAGAACAATCAGACCTGAACTTTTTTTTAAAGAAGAGAAATAATGAGATAGAGTTAGGGATTTTATAAATTATATATATATATATAATAATCGGTCCGATTTCGATTTAGTATCGTGTATATATTTTTCAAAATCAGGATCATATCAAATAATCGGTTACATAAAAATTTGGAAGCAGCACCAGACCAATACTATTGATTCGATTCGATTTTTACTGATGTGTTCCGATTCTATTGGTATGGTCCAATTTCACAGATTGAATCAACGCCGTGAAATCGGAAGAGGATAGAGCAAGAGAGCTACAAAGCCCTTTTTGTCGATCACGAGTATGGGATGTTAGAGAGTTAGGGTACGACTATTTCTTCATGGCTAATAGATTGTTGCACCAGTAATCAGATATTTACAGGTTGACTTCGATTCCATGTTTATTTTAAGTAGCTGTAAGTTTTTGGTTTTGTGGATGGTGTTATTAAGTCATTAATCATTCTTTCAAATGCTTAGTTGTTTGCTAAACTATCGATATAATCATTGATACAGAGTTGGGCACGGTTATTTGCAAGGCATTTTATTTGCAAGGCACGGACAATTGACAAAATTGTCCTCACCCGTACGCGGACGTTTCATGTGATTATACACGACGTTGTCAGATATGTTTCGTATGAAAATACACGAAATGTATTGAGTTATTTCGTGTAGATTTACACGAAATATTAACAAATATTTCGTGTATTTTCATACGAAAATTACCTGAAAAATTCGTGTATATTCACACGAAATAAACAGTCTGCATAATTCATACTTCCAAACATAAAAACTGGAAAATTCAAAGACCAATACAGCTTTCTTGAAAAAAAAATCATAAAAAATGGTATACTTTGCCATATTTCACATCACACATCCAAACTTCCAAACAGTTTTTTAACAAGGCTCAATAAAAACTTCATGATTCATACATACAAATAAAAAAGACTCAATAAGTCAAATGATACACTCATACTATGGCCTATTTCTTGAAACTCTTTCTTCGTTCGACGCAATTGAGAGTCGGTTGAATGTCTCTATCCGAGCTCTGTATGGCATGACCAAGTTACTTGTGGTTGCATCACGATGAGCCTCCCAATATATCGCTGGAGATGGCATTGGGTAAACAATATCTAACATGTGCAGCAATATAAAATGGTTTCCAATGTGTCCAAGCACAAGTGTGTCTGTGGGTGGTCCTACTCCTTGTGGTACAGTCACCGGAAGGCATGTGAAGCCACTGGTTAGCGTGTACGAGATGAACACCACATTATACCTCGTGGCAATGATATGCCCTAGCTCTGGGAGGATCATATAATAATACTCAGGAGCCGGGGAGGAATAGTAAGCAATGCGACTGTAGAGCTCGTCCATACTTGTCCAAGATATAATTCTCTGATAAAGCTCGCGTCGACTATGCAGCTCAAGGCAACAATCTGTGCGGACTTGAGGCCACATGTCCTCATCTCCGTATATCTGCGCAGCTACGGCTCTATAGCCACAATGTCCATTACCCCTCACATCTGTGATGCCTTCAATAAATGGGACCATGAAAGGCATTAATGACAAAGTATACCTAGAAGTATGTAGACTAGTGACTTTGACTTGTCCATTTCCCTTTCCACGACCCCGACCCTGACTCCGACCCCGTCCTCGTCCTCGCCCCTGACCTCGTCCTCTCCCACGAGTTAAAGCAGCTAGTGGTGGAAGAGACGTAGGAGTAGTAGGGCTAGATGGTGTAGTGTTTGAAGCTACTTTCGGATTGGGCGTGGACTTCAAAGAGTTTGAGTCCCACGACATCGTACTCGATTGGGTTGATGCAATGAATGAAGATCTAGACCTGCTGCCAGTGGAGTGTGGTGTAGTGGGGACTCTAAAATATCTGTCTGTATTCTCGAACTGGTGGTCCGGGGTTTATTTGCCTTTGAAATATGAGGTGGCTCAGAAGCATCTCTGGTTTGTGGATGTAGCTCTTCATTTATCATTTGGAATAACTTTCTCTTGATCGGTTCAGGTGCGTTCTGTACTTCGTTCCACACAGCTTCAAAAGAATTTTCATTGATCGAAGACCTAGTTGGACAATACTCTGGCTCAATGTCCAACTTCTTCCAAAAAGCATGAATCGAAGACAACCCAATCCGTCCCCCAGAGCTCTGTATGCGTGCAATCTCGTGACTGCATGGAAGTCCATGTGTTCGCCTGACATAACACCCACATTCTGAGGGATCCATGACATTATCCCCACTACGAGTCCGCTCTTTTTTGATGATGTCCAAGGCTACATTTGACACTCGCCCCAATATGTCGTGATACAGATTACAAGTCTTCATATCAATTGGAATTCTGCTCTTTGCCATCTCCATGCTAGCTTTGATTTTTATTATTTGAATTTCCATGATCTCGTGAGCAACTTTGAAAATTGTGTCAAAAGTAGAAGAAGTACTTCCCAACACCTTCTTCAACCTGCTATGCTCACTCTCAGATCTGTTCGTGGTGTGGGTTCCAAAGTGTAGCAACGTATCCGTATGCATGGACATAATATTTTGAGAGTATGGAGTAATCCATGTATCGCGGAGATAGCTCAATAAAGCAGGATAAGCAGCAAAACGTTTAGAAAACCGTTGCCAACGGGTGTTCCATTCTCCGGAAGTAGCGGCTGATATTGCTGCATTGAATTTATTTATGAATGCTTTTGCGAATTCCGGGTTCCCAGTATGAGCCAACGCCCTCTTTCGAACATTGACTTCTATATGCCTTCGACACAAATGATGTGCGGTCTCGGGAAATTCTGCTTGGACAGCATTAATGAAAGCCAAGTCTCGATCAGTGAAGAAAATTGTTGGCATGTTGGGAGGATGAAAAAGACTACGCAAATTCTTGAGTGCCCATGCAAAATTATCGGTCTTCTCATTTTGGAGAAACGCATATGCAATTGTGAAATTCTTCCCCGTGGAAGTAAATCCCAAAATATGAAGGAATGGCAGTCCATAGCAGTTGGTGTTGTAAGTGCAATCACCTAGTAGGATTTAAAGAGAAACAGAGTCAGACAACAGTCACAGAATTACATTTCGTGTACTTATATACAAAATTGTACATTTTTATCGTGTATTTTTACACGACATATATGATACCATTTCGTGTATAACCACACGAAATATAGTCTTAAAATTATATATCACTTTTCGTGTAGTTTTATACGAAATATTAACATATGTTTCGTATAAAAATATACGAAATTGTTGACATCATTTCGTGTATAACCACACGAAATGAAGTCTGAACAGATTGTATGTACAGAATAGAGTAAAAAACACATTGAAAAAAAATTCACAAAAATTTACCTTGGACTACATATGGAAAGCAGTTGAGCATATGCGATGCTAGTGGGTGAGAAAAGAATACGTCGCCGATGATGTCACTGTCCTTGGCTTTCCTCGTGAATACAATATATTGATTATCGTCGAGTAATTTCATGAATTGTTGCAGCGGTGATCTCCCTTCTCGTTCTTGTGCTTTGAACTTCACGATGGCATTATGGACGTGTGTCTGAGTACTCACATTCTTCTTACCCTTCTTCTTTAACATTGTGAGAATGTTATTCGGACGCATGGACGATTGACTTGCGGTACACACCTCCTCATACTCATCTTGTGACAATTTCCCGAGCGGATGACCTTCCGGATACGTTGGAAAGTCATGATTATGAGAACCATGCTTGACAACATAACCCCATAACCCAGTACCCATATCTTTGGACCGAAGTTCAAACTTGCACCCAATCCTCTTGCTGCTAGTTAGCCTCTGATTTTTAGATTTGCCAGGCCTATACTTGCCACCAAAATGGCATATAATCTTTGCATAGGCTTGGATATTCCCACTAGTCTTTCTCGAATCTTGTATAACAAGTGTTATATTTTGAAGGGCCGCAATACTCCGTACGTGTTTTAGAAGTTCATCTCTATTTATAAATAATTGTGATGTCGTGAATTGATCACTCAAATTCGGATATTGACCCTGCAAATTATAGTTGCATAAATAACTAATCAAGCAAAAATTTCAAGATTGGATTTTTATTCGAATGTGTATTTTAAGATTGCATTTTTATTCTAATGTGTATATGGAACATTGCCAATAGAGTCCACATATGACAAAGATAAGATAGTAGCATATGAACTTACTTCATTGGAGCTTGGATTTTGATTTTGATGCGGAGAAGGTAAAGAAGGTTGTGGAGAATCTTGATTTGGTGCCCTTTCGTCTTCTTCTTATAAGATAAATTCTATATCATCAAGGTTAATATCATCATAACAATGTGAGGAATCCATAATAAGATTGTAAGAACTTGGATAATGTGTGTTAATGAATGGTGAATGGGGCTGCTAAGAATGGGTGTATATATAGGGTTTAATAAAAAGTTACGGTTTAATAGCTGCTGGTTTAACGTGTTTCGTGTATAAATACACGAAACTAACTTCGCAATATCGTGTCATAATAGACGAAATACTACCTAAGTTCTCGTATAATAACACACGAAATATGAAGCAATATCTCGTGTATTGCCATACGAAATTAATTTGAGCAATATATTTCATCTATTTATTTTTTTTTAATTTTTTTCTAGATTCTAGATGACATTTAAAGTGTTTTTCATCAGTATGAGTTTCCTCCAAATCCAAATGGAAATTGAGTTACAAATATGTGCCATTATTTAGGGTTTTTAGGGTTTTATGTGTCCCGATCTTGTGAAAATGGTATACGGCTACTTCGTTTTTTTTTAATTATTTTTATACATTCTAAATGACATTTAAAGTGTTTTTCATCTCTATGAGTTTCCTCCAAATCCAAATGGAAATTGAGTTACAAATATGTGCCATTATTTAGGGTTTTTAGGGTTTTATGTGTCCCGATCTTGTGAAAATGGTATATGGCTACCGCGTTCATTTTTTAAAATTTTTTTTCTACATTCTAAATGACATTTAAAGTGTTTTTCATCTCTATGAGTTTCCTCCAAATCCAAATGAAAATTGAGTTACAAATATGTGCCATTATTTAGGGTTTTAAGGAATGTGTCCCGATCTTGTGAAAATGGTATACGGCTAACTTGTTTATTTTTTTTAATTTTTTTCAACTTTCTAAATTACATTTAAAGTGTTTTTCATCTCTATGAGTTTCCTCCAAATCCAAATGAAAATTGAGTTACAAATATGTGCCATTATTTAGGGTTTTTAGGGTTTTATGTGTCTCGATCTTGTGAAAATGGTATACGGCTACCTCGTTAATTTTTTTTTAATTTTTTTCTACATTCTAAATGAAATTTAAAGTGTTTTTCAAATTTATTAGTTTCCTCCAAATCCAAATGGAAATTGAGTTACAAATATGTGCCATTATTTAGGGTTTTAAGGAATGTGTCCCGATCTTGTGAAAATTGTATACGACTACCTCGTTTATTTTTTTTTAATTTTTTTCTACATTATAAATGACATTTAAAGTGTTTTTCATCTCTATGAGTTTCCTCCAAATCCAAATGGAAATTGAGTTACAAATATGTGCCATTATTTAGGGTTTTTAGGGTTTTATGTGTCCCGATCTTGTGAAAATGGTATACGGCTACCTCGTTTATTTTTTTTTAATTTTTTTCTACATTATAAATGACATTTAAAGTATTTTTCATCTCTATGATTTTCCTCCAAATCCAAATGGAAATTGAGTTACAAATATGTGCCATTATTTAGGGTTTTAAGGAATGTGTCCCGATCTTGTGAAAATGGTATACGGCTACCTCGTTTATTTTTTTTTAATTTTTTTCTACATTATAAATGACATTTAAAGTGTTTTTCATCTCTATGAGTTTCCTCCAAATCCAAATGGAAATTGAGTTACAAATATGTGCCATTATTTAGGGTTTTTAGGATTTTATGTGTCCCGATCTTGTGAAAATGGTATACGGCTACCTCGTTTATTTTTTTTTTAATTTTTTTCTACATTCTAAATTACATTTAAAGTGTTTTTCATCTCTATGAGTTTCCTCCAAATTCAAATGGAAATTGAGTTACAAATATGTGCCATTATTTAGGGTTTTTAGGGTTTTATGTGTCCCGATCTTGTGAAAATGGTATACGGCTATCTCGTTTATTTTTTTTTATTTTTTTCTACATTCTAAATGACATTTAAAGTGTTTTTCATCTCTATGAGTTTCCTCCAAATCCAAATGGAAATTGAGTTACAAATATGTGCCATTATTTAGGGTTTTTAGGGTTTTATGTGTCCCGATCTTGTGAAAATGGTATACGGCTACCTCGTTTATTTTTTTTTAATTTTTTTATACATTCTAAATGACATTTAAAGTGTTTTTCATCTCTATGAGTTTTCTCCAAATCCAAATGGAAATTGAGTTACAAATATGTGCCATTATTTAGGGTTTTTAGGGTTTTATGTGTCCCGATCTTGTGAAAATGGTATACAGCTACCTCATTTATTTATTTTTATTTTTTCTACATTTTAAATGACATTTAAAGTGTTTTTCATCTCTATGAGTTTCCTCCAAATCCAAATGGAAATTGAGTTACAAATATGTGCCATTATTTAGGGTTTTAAGGAATGTGTCCCGAACTTGTTAAAATGGTATACGACTACCTCGTTTATTTTATTTTAATTTTTTTCTACATTCTAAATGACATTTAAAGTGTTTTTCATCTCTATGAGTTTCCTCCAAATCCAAATGGAAATTGAGTTACAAATATCTGCCATTATTTAGGGTTTTAAGGAATGTGTCCCGATCTTGTGAAAATGGTATACGGCTACCTCATTTATTTTTTTTTAATTTTTTTCTACATTCTAAATGACATTTAAAGTGTTTTTCATCTCTATGAGTTTCCTCCAAATCCAAATGAAAATTGAGTTACAAATATGTGCCATTATTTTTTTTTTAATTTTTTTCTACATTCTAAATGACATTTTAAGGAATGTGTCACAGAATTACATTTCGTGTACTTATATACGAAATTGTACATTTTGTATCGTGTATTTTTACACGACATATATGATATCATTTCATGTATAACCACACGAAATATAGTCTTAAAATTATATATCACTTTTCGTGTAGTTTTATACGAAATATTAACATATGTTTCGTATAAAAATACACGAAATTGTAGACATCATTTCGTGTATAACCACACGAAATGAAGTCTGAACAGACTGTATGCACAGAACAGAGTAAAAAACACATTGAAAAAAAATTCACAAATTTGAAGTGTTTTCCATTAGTATGATTTTACTCAAATTCTAAATGGAAAAGAAGTTACAAATTTGTTCCATTTTTCAAGGTTTAACTGAATATGTCGGTGAGATTGTGATAACTAATCCATAATCCATACTGTTGGGTTTTACGGGTCCATACGCAGCGAAATAAAGCATTAAAAACATAAAACCCAAGAAGCCCTAGGATCCGTTCTATACAATTAACTTGAAAACTATGAGATAGAATTTTACCAACCTTGAACGCTTTCCGTTCTTGAGCTATCGAACGATTTGATTATGTGATATCGAATCACAAACTTCGTTCTTCAACTTGCTTGAACTCTAGGCCTTGATCGATGAACGAGCGAAGACCCTCTTTCGGTATCCACACCTTTGAATGAATTCAAGAACAATTTCTTGATGATTGCTAGATCTAAACCTTGAAGAATATTGAGAGTATTTTGTTGTGAATTTTGCTTGAAAATTTCGGCTAGACTATTAGGGTTGACAGACCTCACATATTTATACTACATTGGCATGAATATGTTTCCTAATCGAATTAGGAGGCCAGGCTGTCAATCCGCGTCTGGTGGCTTATTATGTCGCGCGGTATACTCAGCCACATGGCTAAGTATGTCGCGTGACAAAGGTAGCCAGTTACATAAACTCTCAATCATTCTTCCAATGGTTTAACCAATTCATTCTAGTTGTGTGTGACCCAATAGGATTATATTATGTTGGCAATGAGTTCGATCATATCGAACCTCATAAGACATAAGCGGACTCTAGCAAGCCATTATGTCTACCCAAATAATATAACGTAAGAGTTCACGTTTTCCAATGGTTTACTTCCATTTCTCCCTTTGTCTCACGATGTTATATTGAACACAAGTCATGGTCCTCGTCAACTTGTCTTTGTTCAATGCTTTCTCGATTCTTGAGTATAATGATAATTCCAATCATATTGGGGTACGGCCATACACTTTCATCATTATCACTCATCGAGGGGCCAAGCAAAACATCTCTCTTCCGAGGGACAAATTCCATCTTGACTTATCATCCTTACCATCATGAATCCGATCATGCCAAAGATAGCCTTTATAGATATCGTGTTAAGATACCGTTTGACTAAAATCAAACATGACTTTCATCATATGTAAGGTCATGATAATCTCAGGTCTAGGGACTAAATGAAGTAACCTTATGAGATTTACTTATGACATTTGACCATGACATAAATCTCATGCGGGTCATGTCCAAATACTTGTTCTCTAACAAGTACCCATAATTTCAATGTGCATCTCTATGCATATAATCATCACATGATTATCCATTGACAATTATACTAATTATTCTCTTAATAATTAGGGACGGAGATTATTATAAACAAATATACAAAACATATAATAATCAAATGATAAACATCTCATATAATAATAAATAATGTCAACACATAAGTCTATCAATCATAGGCCTAGTGGCATAACACTAACAGCCTCCCACTTGCACTAGGCCCAATCTACCATGTATCGAATACCCATGGACCTAACATGACCATCATGCTTAGCTTGCGGGAGAGCCTTAGTTAATGGGTCCGCCACGTTGTCATCGCTGTCTACTCGCATATCTTTACGTCTTCCCTTTCACATATCTCACTGATAATGTGGAAATGTCGAAGTATGTGTTTGGATCTCTGGTGTGACCTTGGTTCCTTTGCTTGTGCAATGGCACCATTGTTATCACAAGAAAGTTCAATAGGATCTCTCGATGCTTGGAACGACTTCCAAATCACTAATGAACTTCTTGATCCAAACCGCTTCCTTAGCCGCATCGGATGCCGCTATGTACTCGCCTTCGGTTGTAGAATCGCGACGGTACTTTGCTTGGAACTTTTCCAACTCACAAAGTGCCTCCATTAAGCATAAACAAAAATCCAGATCGCGATCTGAAATCATCTTTGTCGGTTTGGAAGCTAGCATCTGTGTAGCCTTTGACTACAAGATCTTCTTCCATTCCTCCAAAGACCAAGAATGCATCCTTAGTTCTTCGTAATTACTTAAGGATATTCTTGACTGCTATCCAATGTGGTTCGCCGGGATCCGATTGGTACCTACTCGTCATGCTTAGAGCACACGAAACATCAGGTCTAGTACATAACATAGCATACATGATAGACCCAATTGCCGAAGCATATGGAATACCATTCATTCTCTTTCCCTCATCATTAGTCTTAGGACTTTGATTCTTGCTAAGAGATATACCATGCAACATTGGCAAGTTTCCTCTTTTAGAATTTTCCATTTGGAATCTTCTAAGGACTTTGTCAATGTAAGTACTTTGACTTAAACCAATCATCCTCTTGGATCTATCTCTATAGATCTTGATACCAAGGATATATGCGGCTTCGCCCATATCTTTCATTTAAAAACACTTTCCTAACCAAGACTTAACAACAGTAGTGTAAACGTCATTTCCAATGAGTAAGATATCGTCGACATACAACACTAAAAATAGTGCTACGCTCCCACTAATTTTCTTGTATACACAAGGTTCATCTTCGTTTTTGATAAAGCCAAATTCCTTGATTGCTTCATCAAAACGTAGATTCCAACTCCTAGAAGCTTGCTTCAATCCATAAATGGATTTCTGCAACTTACACACCTTGTTAGAATTTTCTGGATCGACAAAACCTTCGTTGTATCATGTATACATCCTCAAGTAACTTCCCATTTAGGAAAGTCAAGCTTTGACATCAATTTTCCATATCTCATAGTCATAATATGCGGCTATGGCAATTAAAATTCTAATAGACTTAAGCATAGCTACAGGCGAAAAGGTTTCATCATAGTCTATGCCATGAATTTGCCTATATCCCTTAGCTACTAGCCTAGCCTTGTAGGTGTGCACCTTCCCATCCATGTCGGTCTTCTTCTTGAAGACCCATTTGCACCCTATGGTTTTTACACCTTCGGGTGGATCAATCAAGTTCCAAACTTGATTATCAGCCATGGATTGTAATTCGGACCTCATGGCCTCTTGCCATTTTTCCGAATCAGGAGCGGACATCGCTTCTTGATAGCAAGTAGGTTCATCGTTTTCGATTAACTCCACTTCATCACTTTCCGTAACGAGAAATCCATATCTCTCGAGTTCGGATCGTGACCTACCACTTCGGCGAAGAACTTGTGCATCTTGAACCGGTTCCATAACTCTTTGTGAATTTGGTTCAGTCTCTACCATTGGTTCAATGTTGTTTTCGGGTTCTCGAATTTCTTCGAGATCTATTTTACTCCCACTGGTTCCTTTGCGAAGAAACTCCTTTTCTAAGAAAGTACCATTTCGAGCAACAAACACTTTGTTCTCGTTTCGGTTGTAGAAATAGTATCCTTTGGTTTCCTTAGGATATCCCACGAAAACACATTTATCAGATTTAGGTGCTAGGTTATCAGAAGTTAACTTCTTGACATATGCATCGCAACCCCAAATCTTCATGAAAGACAAACTAGGTTTTCTTCCATGTCACATCTCATATGGGGTCTTTTGAACCGATTTGATAGGAACTCTGTTTATAGTGAAAGCAAGCAGCTTAGTGCATGTCCCCAAAAGGATAAAGGAAGCTCAACTTGACTCATCATAGAATGAACCATGTCCAACAAAGTTCTATTCCTCCTTTCAAACACACCATTCCATTGTGGTGTTTCGGGTGGAGAGAGTTCTGAAACGATTCCACAACTCTTAAGATGACTGTCAAATTCTTGGCTCAAATATTTGCCACCTCGATCGGATCGAAGTACCTTAATAGTTTTGCCAAGTTGATTTTGCTCCTCATTTTGAAATATTCAAAATATCTCAAACGATCCACTCTTATGTTTCATTATATAAACATATCCAAATCTACTATAATCATTAGTGAATGTTATGAAGTACTGAAATCCTCCTATAGCATTGCTACTCATAGGCCCACATGCATCGGTATGTATGAGTCCTAATAAGTCGCCCGCCCTTTCACTAGTTTTGGTAAATGGGTCCTTGGTCATCTTGCCAAGTAAACAAGATTAGCATGTCTCATAAGATTCATAATCATGTGAGTCCAAAATCCATCTTTGTGGAGTTTAGAAATGCGTTTCTCATTTATATGGCCAAGACGACAATGCCATAAGTAAGTGTGGTTTACGTCATTGGGTTTAGATTTCTTGTTAATGTTATATACATCATTATCACGATTTTCAATATCAAGGATATAAAGGCCATTGAATGAAACAACAAGAAGACAATAATGCATATCACTCTTGTAAATGGAAAATTTCTTATCACATATAAGAAAATTAAAACCTTCATTATCCAAAACCGAAATCGAAATAATATTCCTACTTAAAGCCGGAACGTAATAACAATTGTTCAAAGCAAGTATTAGTCCACTAGGTAAAGTAACTTCATAAGTTCCTACGGCTAATGCAAAGCAACTCTTGCTCCATTCCCCACACGTAGGTCCACTTCACCTTCCTTAAGCATCCTTCGTTCTTTAGACCCCGCACATTTAAACAAATGTGAGTTCCACATCCGGTATCCAATACCCAAGAACTAGAAGTAGATAGGAATATATCTATAACAAAGATACCTGAAGTCGAAGCAACTCCTTTGCCCTTCTTCAAGCTTCCTTGTATTTTGCGCAGCTTTCTCCTCCAATGTCCAATCTCATTGCAATGGAAGCAGCATCGCGTCCTCTTGGGACTTGGGCTTAGCCTCTTTAGGCTTGGAAGCCTCTTTGGGTTTGACAACTTTTACCTTAGGATTAGCAACCTTTGCTTTTCCTTTACCCTTGAAACCCTTCCCTTGTTAACCATTAGCACTTGGTCGGTTTTCTTCTCGACAATATTGGTTTCCGCAAAGTGTTCAACATTTGAACTAACTCGCAAAGGTTTTTATTCATTCCACACATGTTATAGTGCATTATGAAATGACTAAAACTTTTGGGTAATGAATTCAATATTATGTTGGTAGCCAACTCTTGGCTAATTGGAAAACCGAGCCTTTCAAGATGCTCAATGTGGCCCTTCAACTTGAGAGCATGGGGACCAACAGCTTGTCCTTCACTCATCTTGCATGAGGTCAAGACTCGCAACCGTGTTGTACCTTTCTTGCCTAGCTTGTACTTGGAACATTTCCATTAGTCGATTGTTTAAGTCGATCGTTCCCAAGTGCTCAAGATCCTTCTCAAGGTTCTTGCACATGGCGGAGAGCATAAGGCAACCAACATTCTCGTAGAGTCACGCTTGTGCTTCGTATATTGTTCCCTTACGCCCTAGCAAGATTGGCAAACAGTTCTGTGTGGAATAGGTTCCTCGAGAACGTACAATTTCTCCTCTTGCCATAGAACAATTCTCAGGCTTCGGATCCAATCCATATAGTTTGTACCATTCTCTTCCAACTTCTCCTTCTTAAGGAGAGATCGCAGTGAAAGGTGATTATTGTTTGATGCCATTTATTCTACAAAAAGATATACATAAAATATGAACACATATAAGTAAACATATAATATGAAAAGTATAATGCATTTATATAAATGCTCCCACTAAATTATACACCTTCAAATGCAAATAAGCATAATATACATTTAATGGGCTAAGATCCAACTTTAATTCAATTTCAAGTTTGCTATGGCAAACCGCTCAAAATTAAATTAATTAGGTAGAAAACATCAATCATATCACATATATGACTCTTAGATCTTTTATGAGATTTATTCAAGACATCATATGTCTAGGCATATTTTAATCTCATCTTATGCCTTGGGTCCAAAACCATTTTGATAACCCAATTAAGTTCATTCACTTTAAACGTATAGGAACCACCATTTCCTCATCTTGCTCGCATTCGAATAGAATCAAAGCACCTTGCTATGGCAAGCCCACCCAAAACTATCCGAATGGTCTCAAGTGTTTTAATCATGAATTGGCATAAAGAACTTAAAAGTTAAATGAAGGTTCTTTAAGGTAGATTATAAGCATATCAAAGAAAGATAGTCATAATCATGCACTGTAAGTTCCCGTGAAGATAGGTGAGCCACAAGGACTACTTAAGTACCAACTCTTCCTTAGATAGAACTCTCCTAGACATGCACAATTAGAAATCGCCCCCGATTTGGCAACATAATCACTACCTTTTATAAACAATCAGTTTCCTTTTAAATTTCGCGTAATTATGACTTGTTTCAATAAACAATCATAAAATCCAAAATTTACAATGTCTAAATCTAAACATATTAGGAAACTATAATATCATGTTTCAACTAAACATTTAATTAAAATTCTTAGCATGTAAGAACAAATAAAACATGCATCGCAATAATTATTAAAATCATATTTTAATCAACTAAGCATGCATAAACAATCAATCAATCTAGCATAGCCTTATAAACTTAACTTTATAGCATCCAGATTATCATATTAACATATCGATTGTAAACACAATCACGTAACAGCGTAAAAATTAAACAAACCGATTCTCGCCTGCATTTGGCTTATTATGTCGCGTGACAACATCACCGTAGGGCTAGATTTGTCGCGTGACATAACTAGCCGATTACTGTATTTCCACATACGGCTTACTATGTCGCGCGACCTAAGCGCTTCGCAGAACTTCCAGATTTCAATCAATTCAGATCACATGGCAATTAAATCATATAAAACAATCCTTTTACAGATTTAATTCAACATAATTCGAAAACGATTTTCATATTGTTTCACATAAACAATCAAAAAATTCTATCGCATACAAAAACATGCAATAAGCATATAAACAATTTATATCTTAAATCTAGCATGTTAATTCAAACTTAATCATACGAACGGGGCTCTGATATGACTGTTGGGTTTTACGGGTCCATGCGCAGCGGAATAAAGCATTAAAAACATAAAACCCAAGAAGCCCTAGGATCCGTTCTATACAATTAACTTGAAAACTATGAGATAGAATTTTACCAACCTTGAATGCTTTCCGTTCTTGAGCTATCGAACGATTTGATTATGTGATATCGAATCACAAACTTCGTTCTTCAACTTGCTTGAACTCTAGGCCTTGATCGATGAACGAGCGAAGACCCTCTTTCGGTATCCACACCTTTGAATGAATTCAAGAACGATTTCTTGATGATTGCTAGATCTAAACCTTGAAGAATATTGAGAGTATTTTGTTGTGAATTTTGCTTGAAAATTTCGGCTAGACTATTAGGGTTGACAGACCTCACATATTTATACTACATTGGTATGAATATGTTTCCTAATCGAATTAGGAGGCCAGGCTGTCAATCCGCGTCTGGTGGCTTATTATGTCGCGCGGTATACTCAGCCACATGGCTAAGTATGTCGCGTGACAAAGGTAGCCAGTTACAGAAACTCTCAATCATTCTTCCTTCGGTTTAACCAATTCATTCTAGTTGTGTGTGACCCAATAGGATTATATTATGTTGGCAATGAGTTCGATCATATCGAATCTCATAAGACATAAGCGGACTCTAGCAAGCCATTATGTCTACCCAAATAATATAACGTAAGAGTTCACGTTTTCAATGGTATACTTCCATTTCTCCCTTTGTCTCATGATGTTATATTGAACACAAGTCATGGTCCTTGTAAACTTGTCTTTGTTCAATGCTTTCTCGATTCTTGAGTATAATGATAATTCCAATCATATTGGGGTACGGCCATACACTTTCATCATTATCACTCATCGAGGGGCCCAAGCAAAACATCTCTCTTCCGAGGGACAAATTCCATCTTGACTTATCATCCTTACCATCATGAATCCGATCATGCCAAAGATAGCCTTTATAGATATCGTGTTAAGATACCGTTTGACTAAAATCAAACATGATTTTCATCATATGTAAGGTCATGATAATCTCAGGTCTAGGGACTAAATGAAGTAACCTTATGAGATTTACTTATGACATTTGACCATGACATAAATCTCATGCGGGTCATGTCCAGTCACTTGTTCTCTAACAAGTACCCATAATTTCAATGTGCATCTCTATGCATATAATCATCATATGATTATCCATTGACAATTATACTAATTATTCTCTTAATAATTAGGGACGTAGATTATTACAAACAAATATACAAAATATATAATAATCAAATGATAAACATCTCATATAATAATAAATAATGTCAACACATAAGTCTATCAATCATAGGCCTAGGGCATAACACTAACTCATACAAAGGTATATAATCCATACATAAAAATATATAATCCAAAAATACATCAAAAATATATAATCCAAAAATACAAAGGTACATAATCCATACATCATCCCAAACTCATCCTAAACCGATAGACACTAAAGGTGATCTCCTAACCTCTCGTGCACTCGCGTAATGGTAGCTCGACGCCATCAGTAGCCGGTCATCCGTGAGCAATGGAAGTAGCATATATTTGATCGCGGGTAGTGGCTCGGATGACCATGATGATGTGGAATGTCGGATGCGGGCTCATGTATCGGATTACTAATCCGAACATGACTCTCGTTGGTCCCAAAGGTGGCAACAAGGGTGAAAATACAACTAGAGGGGGTGAATAGCCGTTTAAAATTTTCGCCCTCAATTTAAAACTAAACCTCTAAGCTTACAAAACCTCTTGCAAGTGTATTAGAAACTGCAAGTAGAGTTGTAAAATGCACAATGGAATATACTTAATAAAATGCGGTTTTGAGAAGGCGGTTTTGCAAGGCGGTTTTAGTGCAATTTTCTCGAGCAGCTTGTAAACCGAAAGTGTAGTTTGACTATGTTAACTCCAAACACAATTTCACAATAAAGGATAACTATATAAGATCAAACAGAGAGAAAGGTAGATAATTAGTAAGCACAAGAAATAAAATGCAGAAAGTAAGAACACAATATTTGGAGTGGTTCAATCGATAAACGATCTACGTCCACTACCAAGATGGTTAGTCTTGGATTTCTAAGAGAGATTTTATATTAAGTATTTGAGAGATTACAAAGTACAATAAAATCTTTACTATGAAGAACAAATCCAAAACTATAACCAAAGGTATCTCAAATGAATAAACTATGTGTTTAGACAAGAGAGGTGTGTGTGTGAGAAACAAGATCAAGGCTCTTTAAATCTGTGAGATGTAGAGCTCAATGATTCTTGAATGTGTTAAGGCTTGATTTCTGGGCTGGGGAATATTTCTTGAAGTATGAAGATGAAGATTCAAAAGACTAAGAATTTCTGGGCAGAGCTTCAACTTCTGATGATCACAAAGAATTTCTCAATATTTTCAAGCAATCTTCAAATGGTGAAGATTGGGGGTATTTATACCCAAGCATCTCAAATATAGCCGTTGGACACAAACTGCTCAAGGACAAGATTTGATGCTTTCCCATTGGTCCACCGATATCCACTTTTGTCCTTTAGAGCCGTTGGTGCAAGAAAGCCGATCGTACCTCACCGCAATCAAGGTGGTTAGGACATCTCGTCACCTTTATGAGATCTTTGCAGATCTATTCCGACATTGGGTCACGTGACAAGATATGGTGGTTGACATTTAATATTGCCGACGTGGATTCCAAGGGATAAAAGGATCACTTCAAGAAGTCAATCATTGGGGCGGTTCTGGGCAAGCGGTTTGACAAAAGGCGGTTCCACCGTAAGAGGATTTCCAAAAGTGCGGTTTGCACTTGATTGATCAAGCGGTTTCGTATGAGAGGAATCTCAAGGCAAAAGGCGGTTCTCGCCAAGCGGTTCGAAAAGGCGGTTCAGGAACCCTTGAAACCGCAATCTTAAAATCCAATGATTCTTGAGCCGCCTTCAAGCCTAATTTTAACCTATTCTATAAAATGGACTTAGCTAAAAAATTGAAGTCTAAGCTTCATTACATAGGGTCCTAAAGTCCTTAAAATAAATAGGAGGTTATGGTATCAATCAAATCTAATACAAAATAGGAGGGTTAAAATATGCATACCCAACAATCTCCCCTATTTGATTGATGCCATTACCTACTACAAGAAAAGCAAACATTGTACTTGGTAAAAACATGTCCATAAGAATTAATATGGTAAGTCATGTCCCAAGTCAATGCACACACTGGCTTAAGCTATAGATTTCTATACCTTTGAAAGATTGAAAAACTTACAATTTGAAAAGTATAGAAATGCATTCAGTGCACTTAAAGAATATGAGTTTAAGTTCAAAGTGCAGTTTAAACTGAATGTTTAAACATCAATTCAAAAATAGTGATTTTAAGTGAAAAAAATATTTGAATGAGGTTTAAGACCATAAGGGGTTTCATTGTTCTACAAACAAGCAGTTTGATATGAACAAAGTTTTAGAACCATGATGCAATTTCCATTAATTCCTAAGATGATTACAAGTATAGGAATGAAGGAAAATTACAAGGTTACAAAAAAAAAGGAAGTAAGTTGGACAAAAGGAAATACAATGAAAGTGCGGTCCAAAACTTACCAAAAAGATTCACAAAAAATATAAGGAAAAAGCGGTTTACCGGGGCGGCTTGCTCACTTCATGCTCGCCTCCACTTGGCCCACTCTGGATTGGTCAGAGCAAACGCTTTCCTTAATCTTCTAACTTCCTCTCGCGGTTCGTGAGAGTAGCTTCAAGCTTCTTCAAGGCATTTACGTAATGAGCAGAGGTAGAATTTGTGGCACCAACCGCTTGGTGTTTTCCACAATGTTGTCTCTAATAGTATCCAGCCGCACGTGAAGGGATGAATAAAGGGAATTGAAGATAGTATGGATCTCCTCCTCGCACGCTAGGCGGTTTGTTCTTGGATAGCTTCCTTCATTGGATCAAGATCAATGGTAACTCTCAGAGGTTTTCAGTGTCATGAATTTCACTTCAATCTTGGCAATGAATCCAGCCTTCAGGTTGTCCAGGCGGCTGTTAAATTCATCCTGAATCTCATTCAACTTTGCCATTGAGGCATCTCCAACACATTCCAGATTTACCTTGGAGTCCACCTTGAATATGTCAATTTGCTCTAAGACATCTTCTCTAAGGGTATTCAAGGCGGTTTGGACTATCTGTGCCATTTGCGGTCTGGAGTTTAAATTTGCAACAAGCTTTGAGGTCAGCTCCCCAAGATCCTTGTCAATAGCATTGCACCTTCTCTTGAATATCGGGCCATCCCTTTAACCAAACCTTCTTCAACAAATGCGGTTTTGATAAGAGAGGCGGTTTGTTCATCCGGAGCGGTTGAAGAGGATGGAGCGGTTTGAGTTGTCAGAGATCTCTCCCCTTAATGGCATCAAGCAAAGAAGCTTTAAGGTTTGCCATTTCTCAGAGATTGAGAATCCACCTGGCTTGTAAGAGCAAGGTTTGGATTCAAGGAGAGAGAGCATTGAGCGGTTAAGGAAATGATGTGGCCTTGGTTAATGACATGACCATAAGTTGGCCTTGGATGAGGTTTAGAGTTTGGAGAATTTGGGAGTATTCAAGGAGGTGCGTTTGAGGTTGAAGCGGTTGGGAATATGGGAGGCGGTTGGGTTGGAATGGTTTCAGGAGCGGTTTGGGTTTGGGGAGGTATTGGAGGAGGAGGATATATGGCGGTTGGGTGAGTTTTGTGGAGTTGGGGATTTTGAAGGGGTATTTGATTTGGAGCGGTTTGGTGTAGGAGAATGGGAGCGGTTTTGAATTGGAGAATTGGTTGGGGTTGGATCTTCTCGATGGATTTGGAAGTGGCATGTCCAGCAGAGTGCATAGACTGCCTTTGTTGATAGGCTGGGGATCTGGTAGGAGTTGGGTTAGAGTGTTGGGAATTTATGGAATGGGAGTGTTGGGGTGAGTTGTAAGGTGATTGAGAAGATAGGGGTGAGAGTGATTTTCTGGGGAAGGTGAAGGAGAATTCTTGAGGAGGTGATTGTGGGGGGAGGAGGGGAATTTTTAGGAAGGTGAGGAGAGGGTGATGGTTGGCTTTGGTTTTCTTAGAAGGGTTTCTTTCTAGCCGCCATCTTCATTCTCTTCGGGTTTCTCCCCCGAGATTGTGCGGTTTTGTTGGGGAAGGAGTTATTGATTTGGATTTTGATGGGGATTTGGAAGGGGATATATGAGGTGATTGGACAGAGATTGGATTGGAGATTGGGTAGGAGCGGTTTGATTGGTTGGGGGCGGTTGAGATTCTGGATGCGGTTCATTGGGTGAGGCGGTTCCTCGCTTCGCTTGTTTTGCCCTTGACCGATACTTCGCCTTGTTCCTTGGCCAATCTGTTAATTTCATCTTGGAGGACTTTCATCCTGTTCCTCAACAATCAATCCATCCATCTTATCCTTGGCTCTTTTTGCCCCGGATACCAAGTCAGAATACTTGGATCTTCTTCCTTCTTCTTCACTATCTTCATCCACCAAGGAAAAGTTTCTCCTGCAGTTCCTTGGAGGACTTCTTCTTCCTTTTGCTTGTGCCAGCTCCATCATCGCCAAGAAGCGGTTTGGATGCCGGAGCGGTCTTAGTCCTCTTGGGAAGCGGTTCACTCTTGCTTGGGGCTTCCCGGACCGCTTGGCTCCTTTAGCCTTTGGAGCGGTTGAGGGATCTCTCAACTCATAAGGTTCCTTCGGGGGTAGGTATCCGCATCATACAAGGATTTGTATAATGCATCTCCATTTGCGTATCTCGAAGGTATGGCAAGCAAGAACTCCCAGAGAATCAAAAGAGCAATCTACCATCAGCTCAGATTCTTTGTGACCAAATCATCCACATGCTCATAGTCCATCAAAAGTGCGGTTATGATCCCGCCGAATGGTCTCCACCTCTCGAGCTTCACCTCTCGACCTTGGCCTCGGTAGGTCTCAACACTGTTCTTAATTTCCAAGAACAGGATCCTTGGCCTGCACTTGATCTCCATGAATATGGCGTAACAATATATCCATTGTTGGGAAGTGAAGTTATTATGATTCCCGCCTTCCCACTGCATCGTCCTCCCAACAAGATGACCAATGTGGCTCATTAGTTCACCAAAATCCTTCCTAGCAATCTTCTTGTATTTCTTGGATAAGGTACCAACTTTGGCGGTTGCTAGAGCAAAGATTGTCCCGAATGACTTGATCAACCTCTATAGGGCTCCACCAACATTGAATCTCGAAAAGCCTTCGATGTCAATGTAGTCAATGGAGAGCTTCGTTCCTTCTATAACAAATGGTCAGCAGAAACTCTTTGGCCTTCATTAAGAATTCTGGAATCCTTCTTCGCGTTTGAGAAGAACCGGTCCACAATAGATGGAACAATGAAATCCCGCTTCTTTGTGAACAAATGGGTAGGATTCCCGATACTCTCGCCTTCCTCAGCCTCCCTTCCTAGAGCATCGATTTGAGCTCGCCTCATTCACTTCCCAACCTGGAAGGAAAGTAGTAGGATCCTACAAAGAATAATGGTAAGTGTTAGATCCATTTTATGTATTCATAAGTTACAAGCGGTTTGAGCACCAAGCGATTTAGCTTTAGGTGCGGTTTTGAAAACAAAGATTTCAAACCACAAGTAATTTATGAATACTAAAGAAAATGAGGAGTTTTGAGAACAAGTATTACTTAAGTACGTGGCATTGTAATCCAATTTTATCCCACACTGCAAGCGGTGCTTAGAGAGGAATTTTATGGTGTCCAAATTTATATACTTAAGTAAATTCTCAAGAAATTAGGAAAGGGAATAAACAAAGATGCGGTTTCTAAAAGTTTGAAAATGCGGTTTTAGAACATGCGGTTTAAGAGAGGAGCGGTTTGAAACGTAAAATCCTAGGCGGTTGCATACAAGCGGTTTCAAACCCAAAGGAAATCCAAAAATCAAAAGTTGGAAAATTTTTCTAAGTGTTTGAAAAACACTATTCAGTATTTAAGGCATCCAAAACATGTGATTTTTCAAGAAAAGTTCATGGGTTTCATGAAGAACACGAAGAACATTCATGAACACCAAGAACAGAGATTTTCAAAACTTAACCAAAATCAACAAATAACATATCAAAATGATCACATTGGGAAGGAGATTAACAATATATCATTAAAATTACAACCTTTACCTTAATCATTCATAAACATCAAAAATCAAAAGTGGGTTTTCGAACCATAAAAACTGAAAATCACAAAATAGGTGTTCATAGCATGGATGGATCATGAAATAAGTTATATATAATTAATCCATGTACAAAACCGAGCAAAACCCAACAATTATCAACAAAAATGGTCAAGAAACAAGATCAAAATCAATGTAAATCATGAACTCGAAGAATACGAATGTACTATGTTCATCCATGGCAGCTTTGACAAAAGAAAATTAAGAGCTAGGGTTAGAAATTGTTTACCATTTCCAAGATAGGTTTCTTGGGACCTTTAGGAATGTGAGAAGCTCTTTGGCGTTTTGAAGTTGATGGTTTTGATGAAGAAGCCATTAACAGTTTAAGGTTTTGAAAGTAGGAGTTTGTAGAGGGTTTTAGAGAGAGAGTTAGAAAGTTGGTAGAAGAAGTACGGTGAGCAGAGAGAGTTTGCAGAAAAGGTTTAGGTTTCACCAAACAGGGTATATATAGGGTGAAGGGGTGGAGGCAAATGGGTCGAAAGAATGATTGAATTAAACCAACTCGTTACACCCTTTCACCTCCCCGCACATCTCTCTATGACGGCCGACATGAGGGCTTTAAATGCTCATGTCCCCTTAGCATTAAATGCTCTAAAAATTTAAATTTTTGAGGGAAAATATTTGCAAAATACCCTTATGACAAAATAAAAATTAAAAATAAATAAAGAATTTGAACAGCTTTTTTTTTTTTTTTTTTTTTTTTTTTTTTTTTTTTTTTTTAGTAAAGATAAGCAATAAAAATAGACAGAGATTACTTCATGTTGAAACGCGGTTTTGATCCAAGCGGTCGACCGCATGAGCGGTTTGGAACTTGCGGTTGTATGCAAAGCGGTTGAACCGCTTGCGGTTTTGGAATGGGCGGTTTCAACCGAGGCGGTTTGATTCCAAAGGAATTTCAACCTAATCTCAACAAACAAGTTAGCATATAAAGAGTATGGAATTTATTTAAGTTCAAGCATACCCATTTCTCCTTCCGAGAAAAGAAAATCTCTTGGAGTCAAGAGCCTTTGTGAGGATATCGCAACTGGGTTGTCTCGTCCCCACATACTCTAAATGGATATTCCTCTTCTCCACATGGTCTTTGAGGAAATGATACTTGATATCTATATGCTTGGTCTTGGAATGCATGACAGGTTGTTGGAGATCGAAATAGTTGAAGTGTTGTCACACATGATAGGACAGCTTTCCTTCATGGATTCCATAGTCCACCAACCGCCGCTTCATCCAAAGGATTTGACAAAGAACAACTTCCAAAGAAGAATATACTCACTTCCGTGGTTGACACCGAAACCGAAGCTTGCTTCTTGCCGGCCCAAGCAACTAGTCTATTCCCGAGGAAATGACAAGTACCACTAGTGCTTTTCCTCGTCAATAGTACAAGCCGCATAATCTCGCATCCGAATAACCTACAAGATCGAAGTTCGAATCTTTGGAATACCAAAGTCCAAGGTTAGTGGTTCCGTATAAATAGCGAATTATACGCTTGACTCGCAATAAGATGTGCTTCTCTAGGATCTCGCTTGATAGCGTGCACATACACGTACACTAAACATGATATCGGGCCTACTAGCGCTAAGTAAAGTAATGAGCCGATCATACCTCGATATAAAGTCCGATCAACTTTCTTACCTTTGAGATCTTTATCTAGCTTATTGCCGGTGGCCATAGGAGTATCATATGCTTTAGCATTTTCTAATCCAAACTTCTTTATCAACTCCTTGGTGTATTTGGCTTGGCCGAGGAAAATACCTTCTTCGCATTGCTTGATTTGAAGCCCGAGGAAGAATGTTAATTCTCCCATCATGCTCATCTCAAACTTGCTTTTCATTAGCTTCTCGAAACGCTTACAAAGTAACTCATTAGTAGAACCAAAAATAATATCATCGACATAAATTTGAACAAGTAAAGTATGCTCATTATATTTGGCAATAAAAAGAGTTGTATCAATTTTACCACGTTTAAATCCTTTTTCTAGTAAAAATTTAGAAAGAGTCTCATACCATGCCCTCGAGCTTGCTTAAGTCCATACAAAGCTTTCGGAGTTTGTAGACATGATTGGGAAATTTGGAGTCTTCAAATCCGTGAGGTTGGGCAACATACACGCCTCTTGCAGTTCGCCGTTGAGGAATGCACTCTTTACGTCCATTTGATATAACTTGAAATGCTTGAAAGAGGCGTAGGCTAAGAAGATTCTCGATAGCTTCCAATCTTGCAACCGGAGCAAAGGTTTCATCATAATCAATTCCTTCTTCTTGCCTATATCCTTGTGCAACCAACCTTGCTTTATTCCTAGTGATGCTTCCATTCTCGTCCATCTTATTCCTAAATACCCACTTAGTTCCTATCACTCCTTGATCCCGAGGTCTAGGCACCAAAGTCCAGACCTTGCATCTTTCAAACCGGTTGAGTTCTTCTTGCATAGCAACAACCCAACCGGAATCTTGGAGTGCTTCATCAATCTTCTTGGGTTCAACTTGAGATAAAAGAGAAGTATGCTCATCATAATTTGATCTCCTTGTTTGAACACCGGAAAACAGATCACCAATCACATTTGTGAGGGGGTGACCGCCGACTTCACGAACCTCCGGGGTAAGTCCGGTTGGATCGAGGTTTGTCAAGATCTTCAATTGGAACATCGTTAGATCCTTCAAATAAGTCATGGAATGTAAGTTGACGAAGAGGTTCTATAAGCCGGATAGGGAATTCTCAACTTCATCTTCCCTTGAGCTGCATCTCGGAGTAGGAACTTCAGTGCGGTTTCAAAATTGCGGTTTTGGGGAATTTCGCTGAGGGTGCCGGATTTTGCGGTTGAGGTTCGTGTGCGGTTTGAGATGGTTCACCCGGTTCATTATGCTCAACAAAATCATCAAGAACATTTGGAGCCAAATGTGTCTCAAGGAGAGAATGCTCATCAAAAGTAACATGGACAGACTCTACTATTTTTAAACTAGTTTTATTGAAAACACGAAAAGCTTTAGAATGTTTAGCATACCCAACAAAAATACCTTCGTCGGCCTTGGCTCCGAATTTACCTCTATTTTCTCTTCCGTTGTAGAGGACAAAGCATTTGCAGCCAAAGATCTTGAAGAATGCAATGTTGGGGGTTCTTCCTCGCCAAAGCTCATAGGGAGTCTTATTATAGGTTTTGTTGATGAGGGAGCGGTTGAGTGAAGCATGCGGTATTGATTGCTTCAAATTTCAAAAATACCGAGGTAGCTTCGCTTCGCATATCATTGTCTTTCCAAATTTCAATCAACGCCCTATTCTTCCTTTCCACAACCCCATTTTGTTGTGGAACACCACCGTGGAAAAATTGTGATCAATCCCATGGTCATCACAATACCGAGCAACACCGTTGTTCTTGAATTCTCGTTCCATTATCTCGATCGAACACTAACGATGTCATCTTCTTTGAGTTTGGAGCCGTCTAAAAAGTGCGGTGAGAATCTCATAACAATCATCTTTGGAAATCATCATCTCAACCCACGTATATCTTGAGTAATCATCCACCACCACTAAAGTATATCTATTTCCTCCAATGCTGGCAGTGGTTACGGGTCCAAACAAATCTTTGTGAAGCAAGCTTGTAAGCATCTTGAAGTTGATGGAGCGGTCTTGCCGGTGAAAGACGACGCGGATCGCTTACCAAGCCGGCATGCACCGCATTTCTCCGGATGGTGGTCAGCCACTTTGGGTAAACCACGAACGAGGTTTTCCCTACCAATCTTTGCAAGATACTTGAAGTTCAAGTGGCTCAACCTCTTGTGCCATAGCCAACTATTTTCGCTCACATTCTTAGCTACAAAACGTAGATTAGTAATACTACATGCGTAATTTAGATCAATAATGTAAATATTACTCTTACGAATCCCCGTGAGTAGGGTGATGCCGGAAATGCTGTCTTTGATAAAGCAATTTGATGACGTGAAGTTGCAAAGCATTCCTTTGTCGCAAAATTGAGAAATTGAAAGGAGGTTGTGTTTGAGTCCATCGACAAGAGAAACCTTCTCAATAGTTAGGTTTCCTCTCCTTATAACACCATATCCAATGGTCTTGCCTTTGTTGTTGTCACCAAAGGTTACAGATGGACCACTTGCTTCAACGACATCTTCAAGTAATGATCTATCTCCAAATATATGTCTTGAGCAGCCACCGTCAAGATACCATTCATTATCCTTGGAGTGACCAGCCATGAAGCAGAGGACCCGAAATGTAAACATTAAGAACGAGGTCCCCTTTATTCCTCGGGTCCCGGTTAGCAACCCTTTACGACCCACACCTCGCTCGATGTAAGGAGGTTTACTCTTCCCGGCATTGGATGTGAACCGCAAAAGGCATTCTCGCAGCCTTGTGACCTAAACCATCACACACGTAACATTTATAATAGCTACAAGCTTCATGAGGTTTTACTAACTCCTTACTCTTCTTAGGAGTTGCATGCGGTTTGGGACAAGGAAGCGGTTTGGGAGGTGCGGTTCCAGCCTAACATTCCAAATGATACAAAGGGAACAAAGCTTTGGTTTGACCACGTATTTCCTCGGGAACGCTATTCCCGCTTTTGAAGGCAGGAGGAGCGGTCGAAGAAGAAGCGCGGTCGACCCGGAGTTAGCAGAACCGCCTTTTCCACCGTAAGCGGTTGGAGCAGGATTCTACCAATTCCATAAGCCATTTCCTCTTCAGTGCTTCCACGTAATTCTTAGGTTTTAAATACGTAATTCTTCCCATATTGCTTTCCTTTAGGGTAGACATAATTTACTTGTCTTCCTTTACCCTTTCCTTTAGCATGCTTCCCTTGGGAATTTCTTTAGTTAGTTCCAAAATTCCTCATCCTTTTCACTCGAGGATGCACACTTCTCCTCTTCCTCGTATCCAAACCCTAGACCATCCTTAGTTCCAGGAGGAACTTGGAAGTCCAAGATTTTATCCTTGGTGGATTGAGACTTGAGCCACGAATCAATAATCTTTTGACGATCGTCGATTTGGGTTACCAAGTCATCATTCCCGAGTTGAAGTGCAAAGCAACCTTAGTTTCAAGGATGCGGTTTTGATCAGCAAGAGGAGTCATCTGCTTGATTTGGTCCTTAAGATTAGAAATTTCGTACCTCATCACGCTTTTCTCCGTCTTGCATGCATTAAGTTCATCATGAGCTAAGCTTAAGGCTTTCTTAAGATTTGAGAATTGATGGATCACCATTTCAGCTTCCTCAACATCTTTTCATGTTCCATGGGAGAAACCTCTTCCACCACCTTTTTCAAAATTTTCTTTGGAATAGCTTTTGAAGGTGGAGCAGCTTTTAGATGAGAAAATGGGACGTGAATACGAACAATTTCCTATCTTAACGCTAGGAGTAAGTTTAATATCATCATCCAATTTATAATTTGGAAGTTTTGCAAAAACCTCCTTTTCCTCCATATCATGCAACTCAAATGATTCGTAACTGAGTCATCGTAAGCTGCTCGCAACTAAGCGCAGGTTAACCTCTTCGGTTTCACCGTCACTTCCATCCTCGTAACTGCTTTCAATCCAAGTTGCTAATTCCTTGAATTCTCTTCCTCCTCAAAGAACCATTCCCTTACGATGAGAAAATTTCGAAGGAAAAGTTTTCTTTTTCATATATTCATATTTAGGCCGTGGACACTCAGATGCAAAGTGGCCAGGTTTCCTACAGCTTGTAGCATACCAAGTCACTCTTCTTCTTTGTATCTCGCAGCCTCTAGAAAATGTTGCAGGAGGTTTGCCTTTTGAAAATGATTTTGTGAAAGGCTTTGCGGATTTTCTAAATTTTTGAAATCTTTTCACAAACATGGCAAAATCATCATCATCCATCTCCATGAGTCATGAGGTTGATATGGAAGGATCATGGTTTGATTGATGTGGATGGTTTCTCTTCATGTTCCACTACGTACATAGAAAGCGATTTGGTTTTTCCTTCTATCTCTTCAATATGATTTAGTTTAAGTTCATAGACTCTAAGATTGGCATACAAGTTACTTAATGACCAAGTACCCAATACTTTGGAGTCTTCTAGAGAGGTAGGCTTATTTACCCATCTAGAACCTAAAGCGTATAGGAAAGTCATATTGATTTCCTTATCGGTTAAAGTTTTACCAAGAGATCTACAAGCATTAACTACCTCAACATAGCGATCGTAGGTTTGACGCAAGGTTTCGCTGGGTTTTCTCGTTGAAGTTGTTGTAGGATCTTTCAACAAATGTATAATTTGTTTTCCTTGCACTCATCATCACCTTCGAGGTAGCTCTCTATGGCATCCCACATCTCGCTTTGCGGTTTTGAGGTACATCACTTTCTCGTAGAGTTGATACGGGAGGGTTCCGTAAATGATGAACCTCGCCTTGCCGTCCAAGGCAACTATTCTCTTCTCTTCATCCGACCACTCATCTTTTGGCTTTTTGACCTCCGGAGTTTCAAAGATTGGTGGTTGCATCGTTGTTAGCCTTCATTGGAATTAGAGGGCCATTGATCACGCATTCCACCAAAGATCTCATCTATGGTTTCCAAATGAATAAGCATTCGGCACTTCCAGATGTCAAAGTGGTCTTCGTCCAACATTGGAATGTGTGAATAGTTAACGGTAGTCATTGTCTTTGAGGTTGCCATATCGAATCGGCACACAAGCCGTTGCTTGAAAACAAAGGGTTTTAAAATGTGTTTGCTCGATACCACTTGTTGGTCCCAAAGGTGGCAACAAGGGTGAAAATACAAACAGAGGGGGGTGAATAGTCGTTTAAAATTTTTCGCCCTCAATTTAAAACTAAACCTCTACGCTTACAAAACCTCTTGCATGTATTAGAAACTCGCAAGTAGAGTTGTAAAATGCACAAATGGAATATACTTGATAAAATGCGGTTTTGAGAAGGCGGTTTTGCAAGGCGATTTTAGTGCAATTTTCTCGAGCAGCTTGTAAACCGAAAGTGCGCTTTGACTATGTTAACTCCAAACACAATTTCACAATAAAGGATAACTATATAAGATCAAACACAGAGAAAGGTAGATAATTAGTAAGCACAAGAAATAAAAATGCGTAAAGTAAGAACACAATATTTGGAGTGGTTCAATCGATAAACGATCTACGTCCACTACCAAGATGGTTAGTCTTGGATTTCTAAGAGAGATTTTATATTAAGTATTTGAGAGATTACAAAGTACAATAAAATCTTTTCTATGAAGAACAAATCCAAAACTATAACCAATGTATCTCAAGTGAATAAACTATGTGTTTAAACAAGAGAGGTGTGTGTGTGAGAACAAGATCAAGGCTCTTTAAATCGTGAGATGTAGAGCACAATGATTCTTGAATGTGTTAAGGCTTGATTGGCCGGGGAATATTTCTTGAAGTATGAAGATGAAGATTCAAAGGACTAAGAATTTCTGCGTAGCTTCAACTTCCGATGATCACAAAGAATTTCTCAATATTTTCAAGCAATCTTCAAATGGTGAAGATTGGGGGTATTTATACCCAAGCATCTCAAATATAGCCGTTGGACACAAACTGCTCAAGGACAAGATTGATGCTTTCCCATTGGTCCACCGATATCCACTTTTGTCCTTTAGAGCCGTTGGTGCAAGAAAGCCGATCGACCTCACCGCAATCAAGGTGGTTAGGACATCTGTCACCTTTATGAGATCTTTGCAGATCCGCTTCCGACATTGGGTCACGTGACAAGATATGGTGGTTGACATTTAATATTGCTGACGTGGATTCCAAGAGATAAAAGGATCACTTCAAGAAGTCAATCATTGGGGCGGTTCTGGGGCAAGCGGTTTGACAAAAGGCGGTTCCACCAGAAGAGGATTTCCAAAAGTGCGGTTTGCACTTGATTGATCAGGCGGTTTCAGATGAGAGGAATCTCAAGGCAAAAAGGCGGTTCTGCCAAGCGGTTCTGAAAAGGCGGTTCAGGAACCCTTGAAACTGCAATCCTAAAATTCAATGATTCTTGAGCCAGTCTTCAAGCCTAAATTTTAACCTATTCTATAAAATGGACTTAGCTAAAAATTGAAGTCTAAGCTTCATCACATAGGGTCCTAAAGTCCTTAAAATAAATAGGAGGTCATGGTATCAATCAAATCTAATACAAAATAGGAGGGTTAAAATATGCATACCCAACAGAAAGATGTTTTCAAAATGAGCAAGAGCTGCTGTTTATATGCCCCGACAGTACATATCTCGCGCGGTATATCTTATCTCGCGGCGAGATATACCTTCTGGAAAATGACCAAATTGTCCTCGACAATAAGCGTCTACGCAACGTCAAAATTCAAAATATTGACACATTTACCCTTGGAAATGATAAACTAGCAGGGAAACGTGGAAAAACCGGCACCGCAAGTCACGGAACGAGCCAAACGTGACATGCGCACGATCGCCTGGTACGGCACCAGTCGCCCGAGAACCGAGTGGTCCAAAGATCAACTCAATCCACATGATTCAGAGCCCAGAAAGGTGAATCATCACATTAAAAGCCTGATCCAACGCCCAGACAGGTGGATCGTCATCAGAAAAGCTCGGTCCAACGCCCAAACAGGTGGATCGTCAAACCAAAAGCCCGGTCCAACGCCCAAACAGGTGGATCGTCGAACCAAAAGCCCGATCCAATGCCCAAACAGGTGGATCGTCATCAGAAAAGCCCGATCCAACGCCCAAACAGGTGGATCGTCATCAGAAAAGCCCGATTCAACGCCCAAACAGGTGAATCGTCATCCCCAACAACAAAAAGCCCGATTCGGAGCCCAGAAAGGCGAATCGTCACAAAACCAACAGGACTCAGAGGACCGGACAGGTAAGCCTTTGTTTTCTAACATAGTTCCCGCAGGTTCGGAGCCCAGACAGGCGAATCTTCAGACAGGCAGGTATATTCTGAATTGGGTCTTGATTTGATTCCTCAGTATGAATTTACCTTTTCAAAAACAAAATCTTCGCGATTTTCAAATGATTTTCAAAATACCTAAAGCAGCCTTTTCGTGTTTTGGAGTCGAACTACGTTTTGGTCTGATTCTCCAATAGAGATACGTAGGCAACCGTGCGGCACGACCACCCCGATATTCAGAATGATGTCTTTTCTATCGTCGACATGACTTCTTTCATAAGACATGTCGCCGAGGGGCTCTGTAGACACCCCATTCTGAACACATCGGAACATACTTATACCACTCTAAAGCTCGCTTTGAGTCAAGAAGTAGAAATCCACCATTTCGTCATGTTTCGTTAAGTTTTGACTAACCACCGTTAGTTTGGGACTAAACAAAGATACGAGATAGCGAGGAAAGGACAAAATCGTCCACAGAGCAATATCTCGCCGCGAGATGGCGTATCTCGCGCGAGATATCCCTCCTCTCGCAGATTGCACGACGCTTCCCTCATCGATTTCAACCTCTTTTCGAGATAAAACTTTATCTCTCCGGCCAACCAATAGAATTTGGAGTCTGAGATCATCTTGAAGTGTTTGATTTCATCTTCAACACTTCCCCAACCCCTATAAATACTTGGTGACTTCCAAGGTTCAAGAGGTCCAAGAATTTTCACAACACACACATTTTGTTGGTTTCTCTCCTTGAAAGAATCCTACAAAATCACCCTAAAAACTTACCTCATAGTTTGTTTGTCGACCTTGTTGATAAACAAGCATTAAGCTCCAAGTCAAGGACCGAGGCGAAGCTCTGTCCGTGTCAAGAGTCGACTCTAAACTTGAGTCGAAACTCTGCCCAAATCACCTCACGCAAGGTAATTCTTAAATCCCTTTCTAATTGATTATTAGAGTGGTATAAGTCCATAGAATCTAGGATCGGCCTAGAGCCTCTCCAAATCATGGAGGCGGTCTCGAAGCAATCGATCCTACATTCCGTTTAACCCCGTTAAATGGACCTTTGTTTATAATATTAAAAAAATCATTTTTTCTCTTCTTTTGAAAACCTCTCTTTTCTTTAGCAAGACCGATCTCCGGATTGGGTGAAATGGATGCTCCTTGACCTACCCATTTCATAACCTAAGCCCCGAACCCAAATCTTTTTCAAAATGGTTTTCCTATTTTCTCCAACCGAATAATATAGGTGGCGACTCAAAAATGAAAAGGAAAGATAAAATCATTAATCCTTTCTCTTTCCCTCACAACGCTACAGGGAGGCCACATCCCTTTACAGCAAAGAGAACAGATTACAAAGGAAATCAAGTCTTCTGCAAAGGACCATCTATGTCGCGTGACTCAGGACTCCTCATGTCCAAATGTGTCGCGTGACACCAATAGTCACCTTGCAGAGACTCACAACAAACAGATTACAGAAATCTCTAGATGAACACAAAACACAATTACAAACTAGATCTGAGCATTAAACAACATGAGCATACAACTAAATGCTAAGATAAACAACTAAATCAACTTACAACTAAAACATGGTCCCGGCAGATGGTCACGATATGTCGCATGACACAGGACTCCTAATGTCCAAATGTGTCCCATGACACAGGTTTACCATTTGCAGGTACCTTACAACTGAGAAACAGATTTACCAGATCCACAATCAAATCAAACAATTATACCAAAATCAACTAGAATAGCATGAATTAGATACGAATCAATCAAAGGAGGGTGGATATGGGAGATCCACACTCTCTTGACATCCAAATTGCAATGATAGATAGATCACATCATGAACATGCAATTGGACTCAAGCAAACACGATCTAAACAGAGAGATTGCAGTTGCCACTTGATAATCTGAGGCAGATGGAGCCTGATTATCAAGTGGAGAAGAAGGAAGAACAATTAGACAAATAGATGAAAGAGAGAGAGAGAGAGAGAGAGAGAGAGAGAGAGAGAGAGAGAGAGAGAGATGTGTTACCCTTATAGTCCTCAATTTCTACACCAAGTTAGGTGCAGAAGCCTTCGATTCAGCTTCTGAAAAGGAGATCCAAACACGAACTGAGATCTGGATTGGAGTATTCAAGGTGCTTGGGGAAGTAGGAGGGTAATTGGGTTGAAGGTGTGTGAAAGGTAAGGGAATTGGAGGGGAATTGGGTAGTTTTTGTGAGAGAGGAGGAGAGAGAGAGGTTCTGGGGAAATTTGTGCAGAGTGACGTTAAGGGGCTGAAATTGGGATCCAGAACTGAGAGGGGTAGGGTCTTATTTATAGCTGCAGTTCATGGTAACCTTATGTCGCACGGCGTTATGTAACCACTTTCCATGCTTCGACTTGTCGCGTGACACAAGGTGACCATAACCATTTTTGGCGTCAAATCTGATTCTGGAACCTTCTTGGAAAATACCTGAAAAGTCCAAAACAGATTTATTCCTTTTAGGTCCCTTGGCATGAGCAAAGTACAAAAAAGTACTTCCTTCGCGAGAAACTTATGAAATGTTTACGGAAGTCTCGGAATGGACCGGGAATTTACCAAAATGCCCCTAAATGCAATTTTATCATATTAAAATGCATCTGGAAAGGTCGCGAATTGGATTGGCGTACTTACAAAGCCCCTCGGCAACGTTACTTTTGGAAAAAAGTGAGGTTGTCGATAAAATAAGACCCAATCCCAATGAGCGACTGGGGGATAAGGCGAAGGGCTAGACGGTGATCTGGGGAATCGGATGGCTAGACCTTTTGAGAAAGGATTCCTACGTATCCCTGGGAGGGAATCAAGCCGGTCGTAGTTCGAAAGTGACTATGTGGTTGTCAACCGCGAGCATGACTGTGCGGTTGTCACCCGAGATCTGACTGTGCGATTGTCACCCAATATCTGACTGTGCAGTTGTCACCCAATATCTGACTGTGCGGTTGTCACCCAATATCTGACTGTGCGGTTGTCACCCAATATCTGACTGTGCGGTTGTCACCCAATATCTGACTGAGAAATCTGTAGCTGCCGGAGGGACTGATGCTGTTGTTTATGCTGCTGGGGATAGATGTAGCTGTCGGAGGGTCCTATGCTACTAACTGCTGTTGACGGTTGCCGAGTGTGGGGCAGTCTTTGTCGACTGTTGGCTTTGGTGTCCCGAGCTTTGCTTGGTAAGCCGAGGACTTTGCTTACTGGGGATCGGATTCTTGTTGGTGCTTTGGCGGCGGGGCCCATCTTTGTTGACGATTGACTTCTGTGTCCCGAGCTTTGTTTGGTAAGCGGGGGACTTTGCTTGCTGGGCAGCGAACTCTTATTGGTATCTTGGCAGCGGGGCCATCTTTGTTGACGGTTGACTTTTGTGTCCCTAGCTTTGCTTGGTAAGCCGGGGACTTTGCTTGCTGGGCAGCGAACTCTTGTTGACGCTTTGGCGGCGGGGCCATTGATCTTGATGCACACTGCTGGGGAGACTCAAATAGACACAGATTCTTTGTCTCGACTTTGCTTTGAGGGACAATCTTTGAGATTTGCTCAGTTAATTGTTGTACCTGCGTGGGAAAACAACACTCGAAGCACTACATCTAACTATGCTATTTTGTTAGCAAAGGTTAAACTATGTTAGCTTGTTTGCATGAGTCTGTTCGTTCTGGGAACAAGGGGAAAGGAGTACGATTTATTGTTATTGACAGGCCGGCTTTGCCGGGTTTGTACATAAGTCTCTGGAACTGTTTTGGGTAATTGTGTATAGTGATACATATAGTGGGGAAATCCTCTCCCGTGCAGTAACATGAGGGTGTGGGGTGTATTGCAGTGACGGCGAGCTAGAGAGTGCCACAGAAAAACCACTTGCAAGGCCCTGATGTTGCCTGATGCAGACCAAGAATGTCGCCCGGCATGATGTGTCTGTTTGTCAAGAGATGTCTGTAAGTACCCAAATCTGGCTCATGCCTTCCGGTTAATTTTCCCGGCAATTCCGGTAATTTTTCCGGTAATTCCTCGGACTTTCCTACAGTTCCGGAATAATTTCAGAAATGTTCCAAGCCTTTTAAGGGCTGAAGGGAATGCTTGGTAATTAAGGAACACGTTTTTCTTAATTCCAAAACCCTTCTAGAATACTGCCACCTCGCATGTTTCTAGAAGGGACTGGAATTGGCTACTTATGTCGTGCGACATAATAGGCCATGAAAAACTTCTAGAAGCTTGCCACCTTGCATGTTTCTAGAAGAATCCAGAAGTGGCTACTTATGTCGTGCGACATAACCAAAGAAGGAAAGTTCTAGAACCATGCCACCTTGCATGTTTCTAGAAGGAAAGCAGTTATGGCTTGTTATGTCGTGCGACATAACAAGCCCATGCAGGCAGCCTATAAATAGAGGCCTTCACCTCTCATTTTAGACACACCTTTTCCACCCCTCAGTCCCCCTCTATAGGGAATACGCCCAGAAGACTCCTCTCTCCTCACATACCCCCCAAATCACACTAATCCTCTCAAATCAATCACACACACACTTCCCCCACACACACACTTCCTATACACATCAAGAACCCAAGGTTCTCACGGATTCAAGGATGGACATCAACTCCGGAGGAGGACGCTAGAAGGCTCCTATATCTAACTTGATATAGGAGTTGTGGATCTTCAAGGGTAACGAATTTCTACCCTTTTCCACTCTCTATTTTCATTCAAATGTGAAATCTCTATGCTAAATGCATTTATAATGTAGTATTCGATTAAAGTTGCATACTTTATGTTATATTACCTGATCCACATTTTATTTCATTGCATTTCATATAAAAGCTCCGGTTTAACTTGGTTTTGCATGAACACTCAAGATGAGTGTGGATCCCTCATATCCACACCCTCTTGAAGTGTTCATTATCAATAAACATGCTCTCTGAGATTTGTTTGTGAAGTAACTTGACCATTTTGGTGCCTTGTTACCTATGCAAATCCCAGTTGTTTAGGCTTCTGCAAAATGGCTTGTTATGTCACGCGACATAGGCAGCCTATGTCACGCGACATAAGTAGCCAGTTTGCAGATTCCTTATCCTTTCAGCTGTAATCTGAAGTTTGCCTTCTTTAATGCATCAATCTGCATTTAAAACTAAAACATTTGCATACAGAGCAACATCATTTGCATTAAAAGGATATCTTTTTCACCAAAATGACATCTTTGCTTTAATGGTGCATCTTTGCACTCAAAAACCCCCTCTACACATTAAAGATGCATCTTTTGCATTCAAAAACTCATTTTCATACTCAAAATGCATACTTTGCATTAAAAAATCATTCTTTGCCATTTTTATGCATCATTTGTGCATTAAATGCTATTTTCCAACATAAAAATGCATTCTTTACATAAAAATCCTTTCTTTGCACAAAAGGCATCCCTTGCAACCAAAAGACATTCTTAACACTCTAAAATGTCATCTTTTCACTAAAAGTATCATTTTTTATCATGCATTCCCCCACGTCCCCATTTGTAACCTTGGAACAGACCGGTGTAAAGTTCTTATCTTTACATTGTTCCTTCCATTAAAGGTTCCATATTTCTTTAGAAAGGGACACCTTGAACCCTATATCTCCGATTATCGCTTAAGAAAGAGTATGAAGCCTCTATACGAGCTCGACCGTCTTAAAGCGTAGGATTGATGGGCTAAGGACCCTCCTTTTCTAAAGAACCTCATCTTTGACCAAAAGAGAGTCATTCTCTCGATCACGCAAGTCCCGAGGGTCCCGAGGTTAAAATGCGATGATCACAAGTCATAAGATGAGGACGGGATCATAATCCCAAATACATAAAATTCCAAGGAATCCCGAGCGACAACCAACAAATGGTTTGTACGTCCGGAAGACAACTTGGGACATTCCCCCCTTTTTTTTCTCAAACACATGCACACAAGAAAGCACGCAAGCAAGCACGATTACTGAAATCTTGGGAGACTTGCTCCGGCAAGGCACTTTGGGTGAACGCCAAACGTTCTTCCCAAGGGGTAACTTAACCTCCGAACCCAAGTAAAAACCTTTTTTTCAAAGTTTTGAGGTAATCAAAATGGCGTGGCGACTCCGTTTTTCAAATAACTCGGATGTCTTCAAACTCGCGTGAATCCAACAAAAATTTGGGCACCACATTCACAGTTTGGCGACTCCGCTGGGGACATCCCAAAGGAGAAAAGCTTTTATTTTCAAAACAAAAATCGATACTCGGTATATAGGTGGAAACCACTTACCCTTCCTGTACACTCCCTGACGTGGGAGTTGGGATAACCGGTGGTTTAACAATCCACGTACCATTATCCCTTTTCGAAAAAAATAAAACAATTTTGAAAAAAATAAAGCTTTTCCCTTTGAGCGGGTTAGACTCCCATCGCCGATTTCATTAATCATGCTTGCTTTCTTTACCATGCATTGCATCATTTGCATCTTGGAATCTGTGCATACTTTGAACGGGAAACAACCCGAAAAATAGCAAAAGGAGTGGAACCTGGAAAATTGATCCATGCAGTCGTACGGCTCAATCCTCATTGGATTCTGACCGGGCGACCTCAGTGGCAATTCCACCAGGAAAAATCATGGTTAATCTGGCAGTCCTAGCAGCTTGGGGCTACTCAGCTCCATGACTGACTGGGGCTCCCAGAAAATTTACGTGCTTATGTGTTGCATTTTCCCCCGTCCCGAAAATCATTCCTTTAAAACACATTTATGAAAATCTCTGTTTTAACTCAAAAAGGAACATTTTTAGGAGACCGCACACTACGCGCACCTGATATATCCTGTACACTTTTGCACGCACGTCCTTCAAACCCGAGGGTGGTTCAGGTGCAGCCACGGACAGACCTTACGATGCTCCCGGCGCGCACGGAATCATCCCAACCTCCCCATGGCAGCCAGTGTCGACCAATGCACAGTCCGTGTCACACGTTTCAAAAAACCGTGACTTTTGGTTGGTTTTTGGTCTAGTCCGTGTCATATAGCCCAGTTGCATACCCTCGTAAAGGTCAAACCTTAGTTCATAACGGAAGAAGAACTCTGCCAAAATTCCGACAAGGAAAAATTGGCAAGATCTCAACTCCAACATTGACTATTGACCTTGACCTGCACGGAATGCGTAAGAGTCAAGACCGAGTCTTTGCCAACAAATCAAAAGATCTTTCGCTCAAGCGAAGCTCTGCTAAAATTCCGACAAGGAAAAATTGGCAAGATCTTGACCCGGCATTGACTTCGATTCTAACTCACGCCCGGCGTATGCAACGAAGTTCAATGTGACCTTTGTGTCATCCGGATTTTGCCGCCCGACCCATGCCTATTATATTCTCGGACATTACCGAAAGTCAAAACGTCATTCGCTCAAGCGAAATTCTGCCAAAATCCAATCAAGGCAGAAAGACGAGACTTTCCCGGTATTGCCTTGACTATAATCCGCATCGCTCGTGCGTTGAAAGTTCCTATGACCCGCTAGACCCGTTAGGAGCGTTCTTTACTCTCGGTCGGTGGGATCCGCGTGCCCTATAGGACCCTCGCCCGGGGCATCCCACCTGGGAGGTCGAAATACGGGTGGAATACGAGGGGCTTATAGACGTAGTGACGGAACCCAGCGATCCAGGATCTAGAGTAGTTGCGAAAAAGAAGGGCAAACCCCCTTTTCCAACCAAATAGAAATAAATAAAAGACATTGTTTTAAGTAAACTTGAACAATTAATGTAATCATAATTGCATGGTCCTGTCTCTGAAATCCCTAATCGAGACCTCCTCGGTCCGATTTCCTATCCCGACCTTTCATGGTCAAATCCCTAATCGATACCCCCTCGGTCCGATTTCCTATCCTGATCTTTCATGGTCAAATCCCTAATCGAGACCTCCTCGGTCCGATTTCCTATTTTCCTATCCCGACCTTTCATGGTCAAATCCCTAATCGAGACCTTTTCGGTCCGATCTCCGATTTTCGATCTTGTCTTTTCAAGGTCTCATCTTTTCCGATCAATTAGGATTAGGAGAAAATGTGTTTTAAGCAAAAGTTAAGCGATAAGTGCATGTTACTTGAGCTTTCAGCCTAAACACTTGCCCCCGAGTCTAAACCTCACCCATCTCCGAGTCTAAACCTTGCTTACCCCGAGTCTAAACCTTATCCACCTTCGAGTCTAAACCTCACCCATCTCTGAGTCTAAACCTTGTTTACCCCGAGTCTAAATCTTGCCTACCCCCTAGTCTAAACCTTGCCTATCCCTTTCCCGCAGCGAGAAAGAAGTGGGCTAGAATCTTTGGGTCGGCTTTTCGTAAAACCTTAGGTTCGGACAGGTTCATCGGCTCGAGAGAGTCGAATGGCGATTTGACGAAACAGTGAGGGTGCAGGAAATCAGATGTTTAGGAAGGAAGAGTTAGTCCTGGCTTTGGAAAATGCCCAGAAGGTTCATGAAGAGCAGCTGTCATTGCTCATCGGTGCTCTTCGCCGCAATGGAGTTCAAGTAACAGTTGACTCCAACGGTTCTCTGGTAGTGGTCGAAGATGAGACTCCCGAGAAGTAGCCATCTCGGCTCCCAGACCTATAACCAATACCTTCCTCCATCCACATATGATCCCTTGCCAAGGATCACTTCTCCTCGGTCCTTTCTAACATCCCAGCTCATCAGGGCTCCATCCCCCTCAGCTCCTCAGAACGGATTGGGCTTCACCCCACATGTCTCTCAGTTCCAGCAATACAGCCGGTTTATACTCCAACTTCACATAATCGGTCGAGATATGTGGCTATGTTACGAAACCCCTATACCCGCTTTGAATGCGATCATGAGTTGCCAAAGGATGATCCAAGTTTTCATTTGTCACCTACCGAGACTTAATGAATTCAGTCGGTTTCACCGGTTTGCTACTATGACTCCCTCCGCCGATACAAGTCTTTGTTGCGAGAGTCCCCGTTGACCCCCATGTGGCAATACTGATGGAGCAAGTGAAACAAATACAAGAGAAGCTTGACCTCATGATGAGTATCAATACTCCATTGACCCAAGATGTTGAACCAGGCAAGGAAATGACTCCACCAAGCATAACCCAATGCCATCAGTACCAAGCAGCAACCGTACCCAGCTCAGCACCAGTTCCTCACAAAGGAAAGGGTGTCGTAGCTTCCTTCAGCCAAATCCAACAGTGGAACCAACTGGACAATGGAAATCCAAGCCTGGAGAACAGCAATGTCTCCCGAAAACCCCGCTCCCTTCATTTTGACAATGCGGAGATGCCTTTAAGCAAGATGCTGGAAAAACTGATGAAAGAAAAGCTGATAAAGCCATTGGAAAATTGGAAGCCCAGGAACCACAATGCTCAGTTGGATGAGTCTAAGCATTGTCTTTTCCATCAATACCATGGGCACAACACTGATGATTGCACCTATTTGAGGCATGAGATCCAGAAGTTGATAGAAAATGGGAAGCTCGAGAACCTCCATGGGCCAAAAACAGAAAGCTATGGTAAGAGGTCGATTCGGGAAGTGGAAGGTCAGAAACGTCAGCCTGATAATTTTGGGATGCCCATGAGCAAAGTTTTCGATGATTTGATGAAACGAGGCCTTCTCACACCTCTCGAGAATTATAAGCCAAGAAACCCCAGTAGAGTTGACAGGACCAAGTTCTGCGAGTACCACAAGCATTTTGGGCATGTGACAGACAAGTGTGTGGGTCTGAAGAAAGAAATTCGAGTGGGCGATCTACGAAGGAAAGCTCAAGTTACACGGCGGTCCAACCCGCGAAGAGTAGCTAGACTAGGGTATACCTATCCTTAAAAAAAAAAAAAAGAAAAAAAAAAAAAAAGAAAAGAAAAAATAGTCTCTCAGTCAACCTTCGTAGGTTCTAGTACTTTTCCCTTTCAATCAGGTCCTCTACGGACATTGTAATAAATCTTCAATTTTCTATAAAAAGTCTTCTTCTTTTCTTGCTAGACTTAAGACATTATTTGCACACCTACATTACATTTAATGAAATGGTTTTATTTTATATGATCACTTGCATTGCTCAACAAGTAATCTTTCGAAATAATTCACGTTCTGATTAATCGGTGTGAGAAAGTCAACCAATGCTCTCCCTATACACCTTCCTTACCCCACAAAAGGCCTCCATCAAGCCATACACTTTCCTTACTTCACAAAAAGACCTTCATTAAACCATACACTTTCCCAATCATGCCCCCACCTTCATCTTGACCAAGTCAACGACGGCGGCAACATCAAGGGACAACAAAAGGCCACTCAGCTTCGAATGATTGACCCCATGTCAACAACAACCTAAGAGCTTGCCAAGAATGTTCAAGCAAGGGCTCGCCTTGGTCCTCGGGTGCTTTAGAAAATAAAAAAAATGTGTAGTGCAAAAAGAGTAATACCCGGCTAAATTTGAAAATCCCGAAAAAAAGGGCGATCTAGGCAAAAAACGGGGTTGCACATATATAAAAAAATCTTAGTGCAAAAAGAGTAATACCCGGCTAAGTGAAAATCCCAAAAGGGCGGTCTAGGCAAAAAACAAGGTTGCACATATAAAAAAAAAAAAAAAAAAAAAAAAAAAAAAAGAGGCCAAGGACCCAGCACCGCCCATTAAAAAGCTTGACGGAAAGGCAAGATTAAAGCTCAGAGAATGAAAGTTGTCGATCGGGCGGTCGAAGCAAAGTCAGAAGCATTTCATCCTTTCTCACCCAATGAAAGAGGAAGCAATTGAAGCAGCCGTCCAAAAATGACTTGGTCAAGGAATCATCCCGAGGCCCAAGCCTCACCATCCAATCTTTTCATCCGAGCCTTTTCACTAAAAGGAACCACAAATCCCATTTTCCAAAGCCAAACACAGTCCGGCCAAGGCCGAACTACGGCGACCTGAGCTCCTCACAATGAGGGGAACGTAGGCAACCAGAAATGGTCCGGTCATAAGCATATTCAAATCCCAGAGAATTCGGTCTCATCAAATGACCTCTCCCATAAGACACAGTCAGATTCCAGAAAACCCGGTCTCATCAATGACCTCCCTATACACAAACTTTTCTTTCACACCAGCCAACCTTGATCCGCGACATTGGTTGACTTTCTCCTCATGATTAATAAGAATGTTTTTTCATATCGATATTAGTGGTTGAATAACCCGAACATTAACAAAGGGTTTTTAAGCAATCTTGTGATCATTGTAAATAAAACAAGTTTTCAGATGTCTTGACAAGTCTTCCTTTTCTACATCTTAGGAAAAATAGTGCTAAACAAGCGATTTTACGTCGGCGGGGAGCTTCCATACACTTTTACCAACCTTTCTACGCTTATACTCTCTCAAAAGAGTCAAACCCAAAGCGAGTTTTTGTGCCTACATCGAATAAGGCCATCAAAATAACACAAAATCGAGATTTATTCCCACCTTTCGAAAAGATATGCCCCTGCATGTATACATTTCTAAAATCTTTTCTTTCACATCTTCTTAAGGTTGACTGATTGACTAAATAAAAAAAAATAAAAATAAAAAGAAAAAGGATAGGTTTTCCCTCTTCGCTACAATTCGCATTAGGGCCGCCTTGGAACTCTTCAAAGTTGGGTCTTTGTCAAGTCATTCCTTTAAGCTTGGGGCTTCTTTAGCCATTTTTGGGGTTCGCATCGAGTTCTTCACTAGGTCTCTAGATGGATTCGGTCTTGGTCGGATTAACCCCGGGATCACGTTCGCAGTACCAATCGGATTGGGATTTTGCTAGGTCACCGGGCGGGGCTTCGCCAAGTCACTTCGCCTACTCGGTTCATTCAACCGGGGCTTTGCCAAATGAAAGGATCTTTCCTTGCTTTAGTAAGACATGGGGCTTTGCGAAAGTTTTCCTCGGACCCGGGGCTCAGATAAGTCACATCCATCCCTAGAAGAGAGGTTTGGTCACTTCAACATCTGCTTTGGTTATAAAGCACATCGGCATCGGCTTCAAGCGCCGAGTTTAAGAAAAGGACCTTAATCAAGACCCGAGGTTTAAACCCGAGTCTCGGCCCAAGAAGGAATTCTAGTCCACGTTGACAACATCTCGGCAACAACGGCGGTTCGGTCCGCACCCAAGGGATACGACCCCACTGCTTGAAACCCGTCTTAAACAATTTTCAAACACATTCCATATGTACATCCAGACCAGTCCCTACCATGTTTCCAAGAAAAAAATCACCCCTAAGCTCAAGTAACGTGCCAATTGCTAATGATAACATTTTCTCCCAAAAAAGCGCCTCCGTTATTCCCTTTATAATGAGATAACGCCAGGCGACAGTTTCCGGATTGTCAAAATCCAAACTTTAGCTACCTCTATCACGAATAGTGAAGTATGCTCAAGTTTTTCCCAACTTTAGATACCCATATCTCTGATTCGAAAGAGATTGAGAAGTATGCTCAAGTTTTCCAAACTTTAGATACCCATATCTCTGATTCGAAAGAGATTGAGAAGTATGCTCAAGTTTTTCCAAACTTTAGATACCCATATCTCTGATTCGAAAGAGATTGAGAAGTATGCTCAAGTTTTTCCAAACTTTAGATACCCATATCTCTGATTCGAAAGAGATTGAGAAGTATGCTCAAGTTTTTCCAAACTTTAGATACCCATATCTACGATTCGAAAGAGATTGAGAAGTATGCTCAAGTTTTCCAAACTTTAGATACCCATATCTCTGATTCGAAAGAGATTGAGAAGTATGCTCAAGTTTTTCCAAACTTTAGATACCCATATCTCTGATTCGAAAGAGATTGAGAAGTACGCTCAAGTTTTTACAAACTTCTGTTACCACTAGTGACGTAATGCCCTGTAGCCTATTTTACAAATTTACCCCTGTGGCTCATTTTGTTTGCCATTGGCATTTTCAATTCTATTTTCAAATGATTAGGGTACGTCCCGTTTCTTTATAAAAATTATCAGGGTACGTCCCGTTTCTTTACAAAATTATCGGGTACATCCCACGTTCTTTACAAAAATCATCGAGTCCTTCTTACTTCTTTACAAAATTTCGATTCTCTCTCGCGATCTACGTCATTCCAAGGTGGAAGAATGACATTTCGCTATATCTCTTTCGATCTCCGTCATTCCAAGGTGGAAGAATGACATTTCGATTCTCTCTCGCGATCTACGTCATTCCAAGGTGGAAGAATGACATTTCGCTCTATCTCTTTCGATCTCCGTCATTCCAAGGTGGAAGAATGACATTTCGATTCTCTCTTTCGATCTCCGTCATTCCAAGGTGGAAGAATGACATTTCGATTCTCTCTCGCGATCTACGTCATTCCAAGGTGGAAGAATGACATTTCGCTCTATCTCTTTCGATCTACGTCATTCCAAGGTGGAAGAATGACATTTCGATCTCTCTCGCGATCTACGTCATTCCAAGGTGGAAGAATGACATTTCGCTCTATCTCTTTCGATCTACGTCATTCCAAGGTGGAAGAATGACATTTCGATCTCTCTCGCGATCTACGTCATTCCAAGGTGGAAGAATGACATTTCGCTCTATCTCTTTCGATCTCCGTCATTCCAAGGTGGAAGAATGACGTTTCGATTCTCTCTCGCGATCTACGTCATTCCAAGGTGGAAGAATGACATTTCGATCTCTCTCGCGATCTACGTCATTCCAAGGTGGAAGAATGACATTTCGCTCTATCTCTTTCGATCTACGTCATTCCAAGGTGGAAGAATGACATTTCGATCTCTCTCGCGATCTACGTCATTCCAAGGTGGAAGAATGACATTTCGCTATATCTCTTTCGATCTCCGTCATTCCAAGGTGGAAGAATGACATTTCGATCTCTCTCGCGATCTCCGTCATTCCAAGGTGGAAGAATGACATTTCGCTCTATTTTTTCGACCTCCGTTATTCCGAGTTAGAAGAATAACATTTTGATTCAGTCAAAGTTTGAACTACGACCTGGCTTGATTCCTCCGGGATACGTAGGTAGCCTTTCATGAAAGGTCCAGCCACTCGACCAACTTGGTCACCCAATCCGTCTCGGCATTCGCCAGATTGGATCCTTTTCTATCGACAACCCCACTCGCCCTGCAAGTGACGTTGCCGAGGGCTTCGTAAGTACCCAAATCTGGGCTCATGCCTTAGGTTAATTTTCCCGGCAATTCCGGTAATTTTTCCGGTAATTCCTCGGACTTTCCTACGTTCCGGAATAATTTCAGAAATGTTCCAAGCCTTTTAAGAAATTTGAAGGGAATGCTTGGTAATTAAGGAACACGTTTTTCTTAATTCCAAAACCCTTCTAGAAGGCCACCTCGCATGTTTCTAGAAGGGACTGGAATTGGCTACTTATGTCGTGCGACATAATAGGCCATGAAAAACTTCTAGAAGCTTGCCACCTTGCATGTTTCTAGAAGAATCCAGAAGTGGCTACTTATGTCGTGCGACATAACCAGCAAGGAAAAGTTCTAGAACCATGCCACCTTGCATGTTTCTAGAAGGAAAGCAGTTATGGCTTGTTATGTCGTGCGACATAACAAGCCCATGCAGGCAGCCTATAAATAGAGGCCTTCACCTCTCATTTTAGACACACCTTTTCCACCCCTCAGTCCCCCTCTATAGGGAATACGCCCAGAAGACTCCTCTCTCCTCACATACCCCCCAAATCACACTAATCCTCTCAAATCAATCACACACACACTTCCCCCACACACACACTTCCTATACACATCAAGAACCCAAGGTTCTCACGGATTCAAGGCTGGACATCAACTCCGGAGGAGGACGCTAGAAGGCTCCTATATCTAACTTGATATAGGAGTTGTGGATCTTCAAGGGTAACGAATTTCTACCCTTTTCCACTCTCTATTTTCATTCAAATGTGAAATCTCTATGCTAAATGCATTTATAATGTAGTATTCTGATTAAAGTTGCATACTTTATGTTATATTACCCAGATCCACATTTTATTTCATTGCATTTCATATAAAAGCTCCGGTTTAACTTGGTTTTGCATGAACACTCAAGATGAGTGTGGATCCCTCATATCCACACCCTCTTGAAGTGTTCATTATCAATAAATATGCTCTCTGAGATTTGTTTGTGAAGTAACTTGACCATTTTGGTGCCTTGTTACCTCTGCAAATCCCAGTTGTTTAGGCTTCTGCAAAATGGCTTGTTATGTCACGCGACATAGGCAGCCTATGTCACGCGACATAAGTAGCCAGTTTGCAGATTCCTTATCCTTTCAGCTGTAATCTGATGTTTGCCTTCTTTAATGCATCAATCTGCATTTAAAACTAAAACATTTGCATACAGAGCAACATCATTTGCATTAAAAGGATATCTTTTTCACCAAAATGACATCTTTGCTTTAATGGTGCATCTTTGCACTCAAAAACCCCCTCTACACATTAAAGATGCATCTTTTGCATTCAAAAACTCATTTTCATACTCAAAATGCATACTTTGCATTAAAAAATCATTCTTTGCCATTTTTATGCATCATTTGTGCATTAAATGCTATTTTCCAACATAAAAATGCATTCTTTACATAAAAATCCTCTCTTTGCACAAAAGGCATCCCTTGCAACCAAAAGACATTCTTTACACTCTAAAATGTCATCTTTTCACTAAAAGTATCATTTTTTATCATGCATTCCCCCACGTCCCCATTTGTAACCTTGGAACGGACCGGTGTAAAGTTCTTATCTTTACATTGTTCCTTCCATTAAAGGTTCCATATTTCTTTAGAAAGGGACACCTTGAACCCTATATCTCCGATTATCGCTTAAGAAAGAGTATGAAGCCTCTATACGAGCTCGACCGTCTTAAAGCGTAGGATTGATGGGCTAAGGACCCTCCTTTTCTAAAGAACCTCATCTTTGACCAAAAGAGAGTCATTCTCTCGATCACGCAAGTCCCGAGGGTCCCGAGGTTAAAATGCGATGATCACAAGTCATAAGATGAGGACGGGATCATAATCCCAAATACATAAAATTCCAAGGAATCCCGAGCGACAACCAACAAATGGTTTGTACGTCCGGAAGACAACTTGGGACATTCCCCCCTTTTTTTTCTCAAACACATGCACACAAGAAAGCATGCAAGCAAGCACGATTACTGAAATCTTGGGAAACTTGCTCCGGCAAGGCACTTTGGGTGAACGCCAAACGTTCTTCCCAAGGGGTAACTTAACCTCCGAACCCAAGTAAAAACCTTTTTTTCAAAGTTTTGAGGTAATCAAAATGGCGTGGCGACTCCGTTTTTCAAATAACTCGGATGTCTTCAAACTCGCGTGAATCCAACAAAAATTTGGGCACCACATTCACAATGTCGCACGACTGGACGAAGCTTGTAACAGGGCCCTTTTAAAATCAAATCAGGCCTCATTTGCAGACATTGCCCTTTCAGCAGGAGGACACCAGTAGCCCCAATTTGACAGCCAAGCAATTTCTGCGACAAAGGTTGGAATTTTCAATCACCATGGAGCATTATAACGAGGAAATAGCTTCTCGGGAGCATCAATTTTGCCAGGACTTTGTCGGAGTTTCACAATTTCACCAAAAGCATCATGGGAAAATCATTGACAAGCGATATGGTATGCCGTGTCTCTGGCCTTTGAAGAACTGGAGGGTTGATTGGGCCTTGCTCCGGGCAGCTTCCTGTTTCTGGGACTCGGAGAGGCATGTGTTTACTTTATCATACAATGATCTGACGCCAACCATGGAGGATTTCATAGCATTGGCAGGCTTGGGTGAGGCGGAAACTGTAGCATTCCCTCGAGACAGACGGCCGGTTGTGGAGCAGTTATCAAACTTCCTGTGCCTGCCAGTAGATCAGGTGGCAACTATGATTCTGAATGGTGAACTTGTAGACTTAACCCGGATGGCTCGACTGTGAACTTCCGGTCCGGCGCTGTTTGATCTTTCTACCTCTCTAGACATGTATGTATTGCTTACCCTGTCAGCCTACTACTTCTGTGGACATGTCGGAGTCTGCTCAGGTGCGCTGCTGGAGGTTGTCAGACAGCTTAGGGGTAACCGAGGTGTGGATCTTCATCAAATTCGGCCTGGCCAAGGGGAAATGGACATTGTACCGCTGCTATTAGCTGAAACTTACCATGGCCTTAATAGACTGGCCGAAGGATCTGATTTCATGGGCGCGGGCAGCCCCACTTTGCTGTCTTTATGGCTTTCTGAGAGACTACGCTTAATTGGGCCGTTACCAGAGGGTCAGATAGCGATGCCTTGGGTGACTAGACAATGCAGGTTACTGAGGGACGCGGCCGCTGATAGTTGGCAGGTGAGGTTGACGCGGTAAGGGACTGTTGATCTGAACTTCTGGATTCCGGCGTGGGGATTACAGACCATGAGAGACATTCAGGATGGGTCGGTGGTAGTCAGACTGCCAGGGTTGCATGTGTCTTCATTCTGTGTCCCATCACTGGTTAGCAGGCAATATCGGTACCCTCAGCAAATTATCCGGGCTTTGAGGGAGAGGCTGACGACTGATGCTATTCCGATGGTCATGATCGAGCCCCAGACTATGCAATTCTTCAGCAGATCCTTCTTGGAGGGTTTTCTTCCCACACGGACGCTCCTTCGTCAGGCCAGAGGGTTTACATTCTTGACCACGGAGTATTTGATTTGGTATGAAGAGCAACAGGGTCCCGGGCAGCTGGCGATAGAGGCTCGCCGTCGGGAATACTTAGGAGCAGACTACCCATCTAGCCGGTCTTTCCGAGATATAGAGGCCCAAGGGAATCCAGATAATGTTACCGGCGATGTTGCTGAGGACTATCGGAGGCGAGAGATCCAGAGACCTGCTCTGAGGGATGATCCAGAGGTGATGGCTCGCAGAGAGGCCTTGCGACAAGAGAGGGCTGCCAGGGCTGCTTTGAGGGAGACTGATCTGATCGAACCACCGACACGCAATATACCAGAGCTGGGGCGAGCTCAAACCGACTTATTTGACATTCCTAGGCCAAGGACCTCCCGGGGACCAAGGAAAAGGAAAGACAGGGGTACGAGTTCGGGAGTGGGGACGAGCTTCTAGACATTTTTCTGAGAGATGGAAGACTCTTTATTTTTCTTTTGCTCGTATTTTGGGAGAGAAATTTATTTGTATGAAATTTGAGTATCCCTTGGTTACTTTAATGCAGACGAAGTAGATGTTGAAAGTTTATTTCCTTTTATTCGCTGCAAGTTATTTGAGTCAAAAGCAGGTCGTGCTTGAACTCATCAAAAAGAATATTAACTTAAAATGAACCTTTGAAGAGCCTTATAACTGTAATCAAAACACATTTTGGCAAGATATAAGATTTTGCAGCCATTTTTAGACCGAACCACGAGTGGTTGCCTACGTTCCCCTTTTACACGGAGAACTAAGGGGCTCAGGACTCCGTAGTTTGACTCAATCAACTTTGTGTTTAAAGAAAGGGGAAGACAGAAGGGGGACATGGTGCAACCCTGTTTTTTACCTAGACCGCCCTTTTTTAGGGTTTTCAGCCTAGCTGGGTATATTCTTTTAGCACCGGGCGCGTCCCTTATTTTTGCATGGACTGCCTTTTGAGAGGTTTTCAGTCTCATCTGGGACAATTTTATTGCGCCTTTATTTTCAATTTTTTTTATTATTTTTATTTTTATTTTTTTTTTATTATATATTTTTTTTATTTACAGAGGGGAAAAGACTCAATCACACATAATACCGCCGCAACTTATCTCCGTTGACGGGGTGCAAAAATGGGTTACCATCCAGATCTGTCAGCTGCATTGCTCCTCCGGAGAATATCTTCTTTACTAAAAATGGTCCGACCCAGACAGGTACCCATTTACCCAATGCACTGTTCTGATTTGCGGGCTTCATTTTGAGAACCAGATCACCAACCTTGATGTCCCTGGGCTTCACTCTTTTGTCAAAAGCGCGGGCCATTCTCTTCTGATATGCTCGGTTGTGCTCCATGGCCTTTAACCTGCGTTCATCTAACAGTGCCAATTCGTTGTATCGACTTTGGAGCCAATCAATCTCATTTACCTCATTCTCAAGCAACACTCTAAGGGATGGAATTTCTAGCTCAATGGGCATGACAGCTTCCATTCCGTAGGTCAAGGCGTATGGGGTTACACCGGTAGCAGTCTGAATTGAAGTGCAGTAGCCCCATAATGCTAAATGTAGCTTCTCCGACCAATCTCTTCCTCGCTCGGCAATCTTCTTAATGATTCTTTCCAAGTTCTTATTAGCGGCCTCAACAGCACCATTCGTCTGTGGTCTGTATGGTGAAGACTTATGGCGCTTGACCCTATATTGAGTAAGCAGACAATCGGTTTCTCCTTCAAAGTGGGTTCCATTGTCAGAAATAATCTCATTTGGGACTTCGTAGCGACAGAAAATTTGTTCTTTTATGAAGCGAGCTACCTTCTTAGCTGTGATCACTTTGTAGGACGCGGCTTCTACCCACTTTGTGAAGTAATCTATCGCGACCAAAACAAATGAGTGTCCATTGCTTCCAGATGGAGTTATCTTCCCAATGACGTCAATTCCCCATGTTGCGAAGGGCCAGGGAGTTGTCATACAGTAGAGATCATGAGGAGGGATGTGGTTTAGATTGGAGAACCGCTGGCATTTGTCACAAGTCCGCACAAATTGAATACAATCAGTTTCCATAGTGATCCAGAAGTAGCCCAGTCTGATAATGCTATGCATAAGGGATCGAGCGTTCATATGTGGTCCGCAGGCGCCATTGTGAACATCTTCCATTACTCTCTGAGCCTTTTCTTTGCTGATACAGAGCAGGAGAGGGCAACCTTCCCTTTTCTTCCATAACTCATTGCCAAATATGATGTACTAAGCTGATAGCCTTTTCAAAGCTTGCAAACTCTTGGCATGAATACCTTTTAGGTCTCCTTCTTTATCGACGGGGAAAGATGCTTCACCATGCTTGAGATATTGGAAAATTTGGTTGTACCACGGCTCATTGACGGTTTCGATCTCTATTTCACAGCAGTATGCAGGATTTTCTCGCCTACCAACCCTGAACGGTTTGATTGACTTTCCTTCTGGGATTTCAACCAAAAGAGGTCAGAGTAGCTAGGGCATCGGCAAATATGTTCTTGTCTCGCGGCAGGAATTGGAATGACACTTCCTTGAACAGGCCGACGAGCTCTGCAATGTAAGCGTGATACCTTTGGAGACATGGATCTGAGGTTTTCCATCTGTTGGCGGCTTGATTTATTATCAATTGGGAATCACCAAACACTTCCAACTCATCCACATGTCGCTCTAGGGCAGCCTCAAGACCAGCTATGCAAGCTTCATATTCGGCTGCATTGTTGGTTACCGAGAAGTTTAGCTTGATAGCTATGGGGGTATGCATGTCATTCGGGTCCACTAGTACCATCCCGATGCCGTTACTTCTTTTGTTTGCCGCGCCGTCGAAAAATAACTGCCACCGGTTGCCATTTTCTATAACAAGAATCCCTTCATCTGGAAACTGGAGATCTGGCCCTCGGGCTTCTGTACTGGGGAAATCAGCTAATTGATCTGCTAAAGCCTGTCCCTTGATTGATTTCCGGATCACATATTTGATATCAAACTCAGCTAAGAAGAAGGTCCATTTTGCCAATCTGGTGGAAATGTTGCCTCTGTCACCTTGAAATAGGTATCTGATCGGGTCCATATTGGAGACTAGATGTACTGTGTGGGTTAGCATATAGTGCTTCATCTTTCCGACCACCCAAACTAGAGCTGCGCATGTCTTCTCGAGGGCAGAGTAATTCAACTCGCTACCTTGGAATTTACGACTGACAAAATATATGGCATTCTCGACCTTGGAGTCTTTCTTCTCTTGCGCTAGCATGGCCCCGATAGCTGTGTCTGTGACCGTCAGATATAGAAGTAGAGGTTTGCTCCCGTGAGGTGGGCAGAGAATGGGAGGATTAACAAGGTAAGCTTTGATTCTCTCGAAAGCTAGTTGACATTCCTCGTTCCAAACCACTTCCTGATTCTTCTTCAATAGCTTAAAGATTGACTCACATATGGAGGTAGCTGGTTGATGAATCTGCTGATGTATTGTAGATGGCCCATGAAACCTTTTACCTCGGAAACAGTTTTGGGTGGCTTCATTTCAACAATTGCTTTGACTTTTCTGGGATCTATTTCGATGCCTCGCTCTGTGACCATGTAGCCCAAAACTTTACCCCAGATAACCCCAAAAGTGCACTTGGCTGGATTTAGCCTCATGGAATGCTCCCGAAGTCTGTTGAAGAACTTCCTTAAATCAGTGAAGTGCTGTCCATCTGACCCTTTCGAGTGAATAATCATATCGTCCACATACACTTCAAGGAGTGGTGAATGTTGTCTTGTCTTGGTCTTCCTCGACCATTTTAATCTGGTTATAACCCGCAAAACCATCGATAAAGGATTTGACCTCGTAGTTCGCAGTTGCATCTACCAGCATGTTGATGTTTGGCAAGGGGAAGTCATCTTTGGGACTAGCCTTGTTAAGATCCCGGAAGTCTACGCAAACCCGAACATTTTCATTCGCTTTTGTGATCGTGACTATGTTTGCCAGCCAAGTCGGGTATTCGATCACCTTGATAAAACCCACCCGTAGGAGTTTCTCAATCTCTTCTTTGACTTGTAAGGACCACTCGGGCTTGATCCGTCTCAGTTTCTGCTTTATTGGCTTAATCTCTGGATCTAGGGGTATCCGGTGTTCTACGATAGATGCATCCAACCCGGGCATGTCTTTGCAGGACCAGGCAAAGACGTTTACAAACTATTTAAGCAACTCGATCAGGGCAACCCGTTCATCTCTGGAGAAGAAGCTACCAATTTGTGTTTCTTTGGGTTCCTCGGCTGTTCCCAGGTTCACCGTTGTCAATACCTCATCGGCAGCTTGGGCCCGGCTTTCCTTTTGCTCGCAAACCTGCTTTGAATTATTTTCTAAAATTTGCTCATCTATTAAGTCTGCATTATCTTAAATTGAATCTGGCTTAATTATTTTTAAATCTTGATGATTAATTTTAGTTAAGCGTTCAATTGTTAGATTGGCAATCACAGAATACTCAGAAAGATCGACCATTTTATTCAAAGCGAAGGGAAAAACAGTGTCTACAACACGACGATGGTCTTCCGTCGTGAGGACATCAGACCGATCGGAGGACTCGAATTCAATCACAAGGGACTCTAGGGACTAACTCAGGACACGGGGAAAAAATTTAGACTCAGATGGACAAGGACGAGGCTTGAGCCCTAACTTTTTGATCATAGTCTCCCTGTCAGCAACCGGTCCTTGAAATGAAGTCCAGTTCTGTAGCGGCCTCTCTGCGATGCTCTTCAAACTATTCAGATCTGCAACTGGCCCATTTTCAAACTCCAACACAGCCACCACCTCGTTATCAGAGGAAAAGTCAATCAAATCACTGAGATCACTAGCAACAACCACCCCTCCTGTAGGTACTTCTGCCAAATGTATGTCATCCTCAGGCTCTGACAGCCCCTGCTCCTTAAAGAGATCTGCTAAATCACCATCAATGTCCACGGGATCAGCACCGCGGATCTTGCATATTGTCGGTTCGTCCAGAGCAAGCTTCTCGAACTGGTTCACATAATCAGGTCCCCAGAAATGGTAACTGTTCTCGAATGTAGTGGTGGCGCCTGGCCTTCTAGGCATACTCACAAGCATTTCCTTCACCGGATTTTGGCTGCTAGCAAGCCTTCGAATCGTTCTCATCCTTTCTTCCATTTGGTTCATCTTCAGCTCTGGGCAAACAAACATTTCCCCATCCTCTCTGACAAAGTGCTTGTTCAAAGACCAACTGTACGGGCGCATCTCAGGCCTTTTGTACCTCTTACCAGCAGCTGAGGTCATCTTTTCTTTAAACGCTTCAGTCTTATCGTATGCTTTGTCTTCTTCCGTCACTACATACCCTAGGCCTCGCCTGTTCCTCTTGACTTCTGGCATCACAAGCTAACATGGTCCCTTTTGACGCTTCCCTAGCCCCAGGCCCGGGATGTAACTCATGCCTCTCATCATTTTTAGCACAGGGGTAATCTTGTCGGAGGAGGTTGTCAAATCTATAGTGCAGACCTGCCCTTTAGGCTTCTCAATCGTAAAACCACTAAGCATCAAGTTTTCTTGGTCAAGTTTGATTTCCATCACTGGCATAGTATTAGCACTGGTCTCCCCAATAGTGATGCTATCCCCATAAATGGTCGTTAGAACTCCATCTTGCACAAATTTCAAACACTGGTGGAGAGTGGACGCTACTACTCCGATTTCGTGAATCCACGGTCTACCCAATAGCGTTGAGAATGTGATCGGAAGGTCGATAACTTGGAATTCCACCATCATCTCTTTGCTCCCAAACAACAAATTCAGAGAGACTATTCCCAACACTGCTTTGGATGTCGAATCGTAGGCTTTTATGGTCTGGCTGGGTGGTTTAAGGCTCTGCGCGTCAATATCTAGCATACTCATCATTTTGGCAGGAAGTACATTCATAGCTGACCCATTGTCTACCAATACATGGTGTAAGTACCCAAATCTGGCTCATGCCTTCCGGTTAATTTTCCCGGCAATTCCGGTAAATTTCCCGATAATTCCCCAGACTTTCCTAGAGTTCCGGAACAATTCCGGAACTGTTCCAAACCTCTTAAGGGCTGAAGGGAATTCTTAGTAATTAAGAAACACGTTTTTCTTAATTACAAAAAGCTTCTAGAATTGCCACCTTGTATGATTCTAGAAACATGCTGAGTCATTGTGGATAATGCCGCACGGCTGCATTAGGAGGAGACTCCTAGCCGCACGGCTTCATTAGCCTTATCGAGACTGCCTATAAATAGAGCCCTCCTCTTCCCATTTTGAACACACACAAGGAGAGCAATACCAGCATAAAAACACTCTCTAAATACTCCACGAAGATCAGGAAGTTGAAGGTGCCAAGAAGCCACCCCCCTCCTCCTTGAAGCCTCCAAGAGTTGGTCCTACCGCTAGGCAAAACCCCAAGAAGAAGAGGCAACCACCATTGGTAAGCTCTCACTCCCTTACCTTGCATAATGCTTGTCTATATGATTTAATTGCTCATTGCATTCCTATATTGTCATTATCTTGCTTGGGACTTGGCATTTATCATTAAAGATCCTATCTTTATAATGCCCCCTTTCCCCCCTTAGCATCCTTTGCATGAAATAGGCATCATTTGCTCATAAAAATGTGATCTTTAGCATCCTTTGCTCATAAAAAATGTAATCTTTATGTTAAAAGTGCATCCTTTGCACCTAAAAAACCCCCCATTTTACATCAAAATGCATCATTTGCACATAAAAATCATGTCTTTACCATAAAGGTGCATCCTTTGCATCTAAAACCCATCTTTATGCATCATTTGCATCAAAGATCATCCTTTTATCATCAAATTAGCATCCCTTGTTTTCAAAATGCAATCTTTGTGCATCCTTTGCATATTAAATCCTACTTTTCCTCATAAAAATTCATCCTTTGCATAAAGATCACTTCTTTACATCAAAAAGCATCATTTGCAATCAAAAGCATCCTTTGCAAACCAAAAATGTCATATTTTCACTAAAAATGTCATTTTTACATGCATTCCCCCATGTCCCCATTAGCAACCTTGGAACGGACCGGTGTAAAGATCCTATCTTTACATCGTTTCTTCCATCAAAGGTGCCACAATCTCTTTAGAAAGGGATAACCTTGAACCCTATATCTCCGATTATCACTTAAGACGAGCACGAAGCAACTATATGAGCTCGATCGTCTTAAGGTGTAGGATTGATGGGCTAAGGTCACTCCTTCCTAAAGAACCTCATTTTGGACTATAAAAGGGAGTCCTTCTCTCGATCACACAAGTCCCGAGGTTAAAAAGCGATGATCACAAGTCCAAGATGAGGACGGGATCAAAATTCCGAATACATTAAATCCAAGAAATCCCGAGCGACAACCAACAAATGGTTTGTACATCCGGAAGACAACTTGGGACATTCCCTCCCCTCTTATTCAAACACATGCACACAAGAAAGCACGCAAGCAAGCACGATAAATGGAATCTAGGGAGACTTGCTACGGCAAGGCACCTTAGGTGAACGATGATCCGTTCTTCCCAAGGGGTAACTTAAACTCCGAACCCTAAAATCCTTTTTTTCAAAGTTTTGAGGAAATCAAAATGGCGTGGCGACTCCGTTTTTCAAATTAAACCGGATGTCTTCAAACTGTGAATGTGTGCCCAAATTTGTGGATTCACGCGAGTTTGAAGACATCCAGTTTAATTTGAAAAACGGAGTCGCCACGCCATTTTTATTTCCTCAAAACTTTGAAAAAAAGGATTTTAGGGTTCGGAGGTTAAGTTACCCCTTGGAAAGAACGGATCGTCGTTCACCCAAGGTGCCTTACCGTAGCAAGTCTCCCTAGATTCCATTTATCGTGCTTGCTTGCGTGTTTTCTTGTGTGCATGTGTTTGAATAAGAGGGGAGGGAATGTCCCAAGTTGTCTTCCGGACGTACAAACCATTTGTTGGTTGTCGCTCGAGATTTCTTGGATTTAATGTATTCGGGATTTTGATCCCGTCCTCATCTTGGACTTGTGATCATCGCTTTTTAACCTCGGGACTTGCGTGATCGAGAGAAGGACTCCCTTTTATAGTCCAAAATGAGGTTCTTTAGGAAGGAGTGACCTTAGCCCATCAATCCTACACCTTAAGACGATCGAGCTCATATAGTTGCTTCGTGCTCGTCTTAAGTGATAATCGGAGATATAGGGTTCAAGGTTATCCCTTTCTAAAGAGATTGTGGCACCTTTGATGGAAGAAACGATGTAAAGATAGGATCTTTACACCGGTCTGTTCCAAGGTTGCTAATGGGGACATGGGGGAATGCATGTAAAAATGACATTTTTAGTGAAAAGATGACATTTTTGGTTTGCAAAGGATGCTTTTGATTGAAAATGATGCTTTTTGATGTAAAGAAGTGATCTTTATGCAAAGGATGCATTTTTATGAGGAAAAGTATGATTTAATATGCAAAGGATGCACAAAGATTGCATTTTGAAAACAAGGGATGCTAATTTGATGATAAAAGGATGATCTTTGATGCAAAGGATGCATAAAGATGGGTTTTAGATGCAAAGGATGCACCTTTATGGTAAAGACATGGTTTTTATGTGCAAATGATGCATTTTGATGTAAAATGGGGGTTTTTTAGGTGCAAAGGATGCACCTTTAACATAAAGATTACATTTTTTATGAGCAAAGGATGATAAAGATCACATTTTTATGAGCAAATGATGCCTATTTCATGCAAAGGATGCTAAGGGGGGAAAGGGGGTATTATAAAGATAGGATCTTTAATGATAAATGCCAAGTCCCAAGCAAGATAATGACAATATAGGAATGCAATGAGCAATTAAATCATATAGACAAGCATTATGCAAGGTAAGGGAGTGAGAGGTTACCAATGGTGGTTGCCTCTTCTTCTTGGGGTTTTGCCTAGCGGTAGGACCAACTCTTGGAGGCTTCAAGGAGGAGGGGGTGGCTTCTTGGCACCTTCAACTTCCTGATCTTCGTGGAGTATTTAGAGAGTGTTTTTATGCTGGTATTGCTCTCCTTGTGTGTGTTCAAAATGGGAAGAGGAGGGCTCTATTTATAGGAAGTCTGGATAAGGCTAATGAAGCCGTGCAGCTAGGAGTCTCCTCCTAATGCAGCCGTGCGGCATTATCCACAATAACTCAGCATGTTTCTAGAATCATGCAAGGTGGCAATTCTAGAAGCTTTTTGTAATTAAGAAAAACGTGTTTCTTAATTACTAAGCATTCCCTTCAGCCCTTAAGAGGTTTGGAACAGTTCCGGAATTGTTCCGAAACTCTAGGAAAGTCTGAGGAATTACCGGAAAATTTACCGGAATTGCCGGGAAAATTAACCGGAAGGCATGAGCCAGATTTGGGTACTTACAGAAGCCCCTCGGCAACGTCACTTGCAGGGCAAGTGGGGTTGTCGATAGAAAAGGATTCGATCTGGCGAATACCGAGACGGATTAGGATGACCAAGGTGGTCGAGTGGCTGAACCTCTGGAAGGCTACCTACGTATCCCGAGTGGGAATCAAGCCAGGCCGTAGTTCTGAAAAGATCCGCTAAGGAATAGAGAAGAGAAAACTGGTCTCTTGCTGGGGAAATAGCAAAGAAAATGACCTAGGAGGTCAAGCAATTGATCCTACTGGGGATATGCTAGAAGTGACCGAGGTGGTCAGATGTCAAGACCTCTATGAGGGGTTATTTCATCACTGAGGAGTGACGAAGGAATAGGGTGACCAAAGTGATCGGATGGCTGGACCTTTTATGAAAGGCTACCTACGTATCCCGGAGGAATCAAGCCTTGATCGTAGTTCAAGCATCACTAGATAGTTAGGAACGATGTCTAGGATCCTTGAGGTTTTGACAATTAATGGAGGTTGTCACCTGATTGACAATTAATGGAGGTTGTCACCTGATTGACAATTAATGGAGGTTGTCACCTGATTGACAATTAATGGAGGTTGTCACCTGATTGACAATTAATGGAGGTTGTCACCTGAGGAAACTAGAGCTTACGTCACTATCGAGGAGATAGAGGTAGCTAAAGTTAGGAGAACTTGAGCATACTTCACTATCGAGGAGATAGAGGTAGCTAAAATTAGGAGAACTTGAGCATACTTCACTATCGAGGAGATAGAGGTAGCTAATGTTTGGAGAACTTGAGCATACTTCACTATCTGTGATAGAGGTAGCTAAAGTTTGGAGAACTTGAGCGTACTTCACTATCTGTGAGATAGAGGTAGCTTAAGTTTAGAGTTCTGACAATTCGGAGGTTGTCACCTAGCGTCATTCCGTTATAACGGAAGTAACGGAGGCGACTGGGGAAGAAAGCTTATTTGCTTAGGAGATAAGGGATATCTTTTAGGAAGCGACGTTATCTTGGTTAAAAGATAACGGGAATTACATGCCCAAGTGGAAAGTCCAGGGGCAAAAAGGTAAATTTTGCTCAGAGCGAAAGAGGCCGCCCGACAAGAGAGGGAGGCAAAAGAGGCCGCACGGCCAGAAGCCTGATTTTTCCAGATTATTTAAAACAGAATTCGAATGGGGACTGGGCATTATTGTCACCCAAGACTGCCGAGGAAGAGAGAGAGGAGGGAGAGAATTTTCTTCAAAATCCTTCAATCCTTTTGCCTCTATTGATTTAGGATGGATCCGGAGGGGAATCCAATGCCAAGGCAAGCTAGAAGGAATATCTCCGCGGCTGCGAGAAGGAGGAGGAAGGAACTCGTCCATACGGAGAGGAGGTATGACTTCCTTACACCTCCATCGGAGCTCTATCCGGGTAGAAGGGAGCACAAATCGACAAACCCTCAATCGGTTGGGGTAAGCATTCTTAGTTTGCTCAATTCCGTCGATTTTGATTGAATTTTGATTGATTTAGGGCTTGACCCAAGCTTTAGGAATTTCTCGAATTTTCCTAGGATTTTTGGATGATTTTGAAATCTTGATGATTAACCAATGAGGCTAAGAAGATGAAAGAACATGCATGTGCAATTTATTTGACAAAAATAATGAGAATGACCCACTTTTTTTCGAAAATAAAAAGTAAGAAGGATAATTGTCTAAGAGGTGACGGAGTTCTTGCATGTTCTAGAACTAGGTCATAGATGAGAAAACGGGATTTTGGACGATGAAAAGGATTCATGCATGCCATTTTTGAGAAAAAATTAATGCTTATGTGCAAATAATTTTGAAAATTGTGATTTTGTGCTTAGGAAAGAATTGTGCTTGACACGATGTGTTTCAAGTGATGAAAGACACGTTTTTCATGCAAAGGATGCTAGAAAATTTTCATGAATGCTTTTCTTTTGAAAATATGTGCACTTTTGAATATATGCATGCTTTTTTGAAAAAGACTGACACATTTCTTTTGTTGTGCTTGTCTACAGGAGAACAAGTCTAGGGGGCCTTCTGAGATTGCAGTGAGGCTGTGGCAGAGGATGCCTGATTTCGAGAAGAATGGGGCGAACCCTAAGCAGCTGGTGAGGGCTACCGGCTTGGATTCGTTCATTGAGGCTATCGGCAGAGGTATTCACATTACCTCCAAGAGCAAGGGTTTGGTCTAGGCCCTATCTGAGTTCTGGTGGGACACCACCCACAGCTTTCACCTTAGCTGGGGGGAGCTTACGGTGACTCCGGCCGATTTTACTGCTATCACGGGCTTACAGTTCACCGGGAGGCCTGTGACTTGGAGGGATCATATCACAGCGGAGGAATTTAGAGCTTTGGTTGGGTTTGAGCTGATTCCCAAGGGGCTCGGAATGGAGACGAGGAACGTCGAGGTGGCAGTCCAGAACTGCATGCGGGACTTTGCTGCTAGTGAGGTGACTGCCCACCAGCTTGCTAGAGCCTTTGTGTGGTTGATGCTGTCAGTCACCATTTTTGCCAATTCTGGGACTCTGGCTATGACTTGCCTCCTCGACTCTCTGGAGGATGTTGATGGGATTGGGACGGTCTCATGGGGTGAGGCCGAATTGGCAGAGCTTTATTTCTCTCTGGATATGTACAGCCGTAACAAGGCTGCCTCCATGGATTGCTTCTCTTTTGCTCTTGAGGTAGCATCACTTTCCTTTCTCCTTTACTTTCTGTCTTTGAGACTTTTTATGAAAGAAAATAACCTTTTTTTTGATGTTTTGAACATGCAGGTCTGATTTTGTGAGGTGATCGGGTTCTTTCCGTGGAACCAACAGAGCGATGTCACCATCTTTCCCGCTATGGTCCGCTGGAGGGGAGATGCGAGAGATAAGTTCACCGGGAAGACCCGGATCACCTTTGATTACAAGATGGTGAGGCCAATTATCAACAAGGATGGGCACGATAGAGTGGACTTCTACCCTTGGGACAGGTATCTAGAGATTTTGCTAGGAGAGGCCGTGGAGGCGACGAGGCAGAGGCGGTGGTTGACTGGGCTGACATGCGATGTCATCTATTTGGGGGATTGATTTTTCTAGGCAGCATGGCCATGTCCCTCCATTAGACGCCATTACTCCCCAGGATCCTCCAGCACGGATGCTGCAGCCTAGAGATTGGTCGGAGGACGACATTGCTAGATATCAGGCAGGCGTGGCCGCCGAGGAGTATTTTGATTTGGATACCCCATATGCTGTGTTTGTGGAGCGGCGGCGAGGACGCCACGAAGCTAGTGAAGGCTGGCGGTCACTCAGGGATATGGGGAGGCCGAGCCTTCTGACCCGCCGATCCCGCCTGCCCATCTTTCATATGTGGTCCACGGAGTACCCAGGAGGTTGAGGATACCTGTCCCGACACTAGGGAGCCCCGGTATACCTTGCCGCCGAGGCAAGACCTTTGTAAGTACACTTTAGGGTCTTTTCCCTTCTCTTTCAGATTTCTTTGCTTTTTTGCAATTCTGAGATGTTTTTCTCTTTTTCTCAGGTTCCAGCTCGCACTTACGATAGGTTGGTCAGGCAGAATAGGGGCTGGAAAGATGTGTGTCGGTCCCTTCTCAGGAAGCTGGCATGCACTTCAAAGGCGGCAGCGAACGTGCAGGAGCCAGTGTGCAAAAGGAGGCATTTCGGGGGCACAGCATCCACCTCATCGGCTTCGGAGTACTCTTCCAGTGCCATGCCTCGGGGACGGGGACCCAATGCTGACATCTTGGAGCAGCTGGCTGAGTACGAGCACGATAATGTCCACCTTTCAGATGTGAGTGACACGGAGTACTTGATGAGAGAGGCAAACGTCTATGAGCTGAGCAGCGATGAAGAAGGATCGGAGACCTAGGAGGTCTCTAGAATTGATTTAGGAAGAAAAAACAAACAATGAACAAGTTTTATGCACATTTTGTTTATTTTTTGCTTTATTTGGGCGCCGATGGGGCGAAAACAATGTACTACTGTTTTATTTGCTTTTTAAATTTATGCGTTATTAATTTGCATATTACTTGAGCCTCGGGGCAGTTTTTCGCTTGGAATTGGGGCTGAAACTGGGCCGAAATGATATGTAATGATATATAAATGCTTGGATGGTTTTTGAATATGTTTTTGTACAGGTTTTGGTTGGAAAAGTGGGGTGAAAACTCCCTTTGGGCAGCAACTTGGTTGCTGCAGATTGTCTCTTACATTAGGTAAATGAGGTCGTGCGGCATGGTCTCTGGAGCAAATGAGGCCGTGCGGCTCACAGTTCTGTCTGGACTGGTTATTTTCAAAATAAAACCAAGGCTTGGCCATTTCATTTCATTTTCAACCTAGACTTGTCCCAACTGTTCCCAGAGCACATATTGGACCTAAAGACACCATCTTTGATCATTTTGCAATGGAGAAGCCCGTTAGATTGCAAAGGGGGAAGAGAGACCATTTTATGTCCGATCTTCAGTCTTGGGTGAGATACAACTTCCAATCTCACAAGGGGTTACTTGATTCTTCCTTCAAGATCAAGTCTTTATGGCATTTGAGGGATCTCCCGCCCGATTGGGACCTTTTGAGAGCAGCAGCAAAGTTTTGGGACGTCCGGAGACATGTTTACTGCTTTTCTTACAATGAGATTGTCCCAACGCATGAAGACTTCCGAGCCTTGATTGGGGGTCCAGAAATTGAGGCTATATCGATTCCGCTGATCGAAGACGTGCCGGTGGCGGCAAAGCTTGCATCTTTTCTGCAGATTTTTCTGGGAGAGGCTGAGGAGATGATGATAGCCCCGGACAGGATTGACCTTTCTAACATCCCGGGCAGGTTTGGGTCTCTGGCTATGGCTGCGACCACGGTGGCTATGGATGCCTTTATCCTCTGTATATTCTCTTCTCTGTTCACCGCTGAGTCCGTGGGGATCTGTCATGGTGGTCTCTTAGACATGGTCAGAGATTACAGGGCTGGGAAGGACATTGTCCCACTGGTTTTAGGTGAGACCCTTCATGGCATTGATAGGATGGCTAGGGGAGACCATTTCATGAGGTCTGGGAGTCCAGCTGTGCTGACTTTATGGCTGCAGGAGAGGCTGGGGGCTTTGCCAGGGGCTTTGCCGACTCAGTGCCCTTGGGTGATTTCTCGGAGAGGTGCACCTCGACGACGGGACCGGGGTAGGCGGGAGGCGATGATGGCTAGGTTATCCACTTCGGACATCCGGCGGTGGGTACCTCCTGGAGGTTACGGACCGGGAGGATATTTCAGAGTCCCATATAGTGAGGGTTCCGGGGTTCTGCTGGTCATCCTTCTACATACCTGCTTGGTATCCGGGCGGTTCGGGGCCTTACGGGAGCCGTTGGGCGGTGGGAGGACATCCGTACCATGGAGGTGGTGCCATTTGATATGAGAGATCCATCCAGCTTTTCATTCTTCTCGAGGGCATGGACATACGCTGCTTTCCCACCCAGGGCCATTCTCAAGAGCAGGAAGAGTACCATCTTGACCACTGTCTACTTGGATTGGTACGAGAGGGAGATGGGAGCGACTCAGGTCATCTTGGGAGAGAGACGTCAGGCTTTATTGGGAGGGCGGCTGCGACTCGAGTAGGACTACGAGGAGGCGAGGCTAAGGCGAGTCGCCATAACCAGTCGGGCGACCTGATCAGAGATATGGAGGCTCGATACAAGAGATTGTCCGAGGTCGCTCCTTTGACTGAGGCTCAGAGGGAGGAAGTGCGGACTCGTGCTCGGATAGAGAGGGCACTTATTGACACGGGTTTGATGGAGGCTCCAGTGACGATACCGGAGATCGGGATGAGGGAGACCGACATTATAGAGAAGAAGAGAAAGAAAACTCGACGGGGTCGAGGTAAAGGGAAGAAGACCAAAGAAGACTCATCGAATGACGACTGACAGATCTTTTCTTAGGATTCCCTTATTGCCATTTTGCAAACACAGTAGTTTATTAGGCATTTTATTGTATTTTAGATCTTTGTAGCAGGTTAGCAGAGTCAAGAGTAGACCGTGCTTGAACTCATCAAGAAGTTTTTAACTTGTAATGAACAAGAGATATTATCTTAGAAATTAATCAAGACACATTTTATGAAAAATCAAATGTCTTATTGATTTGCTCAAGACCCGTTTTATGGAAACTGGAATGCCCTTTATTTTTTTTTTATTGTTTAGACTGAACCATAAATGGCTGCCTACGTTCCCCTTTTACAAGAAAGACTAAGGGGCTCAGGTCTTCGTAGTTCATTCTGGTGAACTTTTCTTTTTTGTGCAGCCCTGTTTTTTGTCTAGACCGCCCTTTTTGGGTTTTCAGCCTAGCTGGGTATTACTCTTTTTGCACTGATATTTTTTTATGTGCAACCCTGTTTTTTGCCTAGACCGCCCTTTTTGGGTTTTCAGCCTAGCTGGGTATTACTCTTTTTGCACTAATATTTTTTTCTTTTTTCTCTTTTTTTTTTATGTGCAACCCTGTTTTTTGCCTAGACCGCCCTTTTTGGGTTTTCAGCCTAGCTGGGTATTACTCTTTTTGCACTAATATTTTTTCTCTTTGTTGTTATTATTATTTTTTTTTATTTTTTTCTTTTATTTTAGACATAGTACCTTCGGAGCTTATCACCGTTGACTGGGTGGACAAAGGGATTGCCGTCCAGGTCTGCAAGCTTCATGGCTCCTCCCGATAGTATCTTCTGCACCACATACGGGTCGATCCAAACGGGTTCCCATTTTCCCAGGGGGTTGTCTCCGGTAGGGGCTTCACTTTCAGCACTAAGTCACCATCTTTGATGTCCCTGGCCTTGACCTTTTTGTCAAATGCTCTGGCCATTCGCCTCTGATAGGCTCGGGTATGCTCCATGGCTTTAAGCCTTCTTTCGTCGAGCAGGGCTAACTCATCATGCCGGCTACACAACCATTCTACTTTGTTGACACTATTTTCCAGGAGGACCCTTAACGACGGGATTTCCAACTCCACTGGTAACACTGCTTCCATCCCGTAAGTTAGGGCAAAAGGAGTTTCTCCTGTGGGTACATTCGACAGGACGTTACGCAGCCCCGAGTGCTAGGTGCAGCTTTTCGGGCCCATCACGACCACGGGTGGCCATTTTCCGGATGATCCGTTCGAGCGTCTTATTAGCGGCTTCCACGGCTCCATTAGTCGAGGTGCATGCAGGGGATGACTTGTGGCGAGTGACCCTAAACTCTGACAGCAATCTACCGCAGTCCCCTTCAAAGTGTGACCCATTATCAGAAATGATCTCATTGGGCACCCCATATCTACACATTATGTTTTCTTTGATAAATTGGGCTACCTTCTTGGAAGTGAGGACCTTGTAGGACTTGGCCTCTACCCACTTGGTGAAATAGTCGACTGCTACTAACACGAATTCATGCCCATTGCTTCCTGCCGGGGCTATCTTCCCTATCACGTCAATACCCCAAGTTGCAAACGGCCAGGGAGTCGTCATGCAGTACAGGTCATGAGGCGGGAGATGGTTGAGGTTGGCAAACCGCTGGCACTTGTCGCACGCTCGGACATGCTGGACACAGTCTGTTTCTATAGAAATCCAGTAGTAACCCATTCTGAGGATTACTTGCATCAGGGCTCTAGCATTCATATGAGGACCGCAGGGACCATTGTGGACTTCGGTCATCAACTCTTTGGCCCTTTCTTGAGTGACGCACAAGAGGAGTGGTCCTTGGTACCGCTTTTTGTACAGATTGCCTCCTAGAATGACATAATGGGAGGCCAACCTTTTCAGGGCTTGCAAGCTCTTGGCTTTGACACCTTCTTTTGGTCTACCTTTTTCATTTTTGAAAGCTGACTCTCCATCTTTGAGGAACTGGTAAATTTGATTGTACCAGGGTTCCTTCATAGGCTCGGGTCCCAGGTCTACTTCACAACAGAAAGCTGGGGCTTCTCTTCTACCCACTCTGAAGGGTTTTATGGCTTTTCCCTCGGGGATCTCTACCAGTGAGGCTAAAGTAGCAAGGGCATCTGCGAATCTGTTCTTTTCCCTTGGCAAGTAGTGGAAAGTCACTTCTACGAGGCTGTCCAGTCAACTCCTCCATATGGGCATGATACCGGCGAAGATTAGGATCCACAGTCTTCCATTTGTTGGAAACCTGGTTGATGATCGAGTGAGTCTCCATAAACTTCGAGCTCCTTGACATTCCTTTCTAAGGCAGCCTCCAAACCAGCAATGCAAGCTTCGTACTCGGCGACATTGTTCGTGGCAGGGAAGTTCAGCTTGAGGGCTATGGGTGTATGCTCATCTTTCGGATTGACCAGTAGCATCCCTACGCCATTTCCTCTTTTGTTAGCAGCTCCATCAAAGAATAGCTGCCATCGGTTCTCAGGCTCGACTACAAAGATCCCTTCATCTGGGAATTGGGGTTCAGGCCCACGGTCCTCATTACTGGGGAAGTTCGCCAGATGGTCTGACAATGCTTGGCCCTTGATGGCCTTTCTGGTCACGTAGTTGATGTCGTACTCTGCTAAGAAGAAGGACCACTTTGCTAGATGCATCGAGAGAGAAGGCTTATCAAAGATGTACTTGATGGGGTCCATTTTTGAGACCAAGTTCACAGGGTGGGCTTGCATATAATGCTTCAACTTGCCGACTACCCAGACCAGTCCTGCACAAGTCTTTTCACATGCGGAGTAATTGAGCTCACTTCCCTGTAGCTTTCGGCTGACAAAGTAAATGGCATTCTCTATCCGAGAGTCTTTCTTCTCCTGAGCAAGCATAGCCCCAACTGCCGTATCAGTGACAGTGAGATAGAGTAGAAGAGGTTTCTGTCTATGTGGGGGGCATAGTACTGGAGGATGTACTAAGTATGCTTTGATCTGGTCAAAGGCATCCTGGCATTCTTCGGTCCATTCAATGTCTACATTCTTCTTCATGAGCTTGAAGATGGGCTCGCATATAGTGGTCAACTGGTTGACGAAACGGCTGATGTACTGCAGTTTGCCCATAAAGCTTTTGACTTCTGTCTGAGTTTGAGGTGGCCTCATGTCCATAATGGCTTTGATCTTTCGGGGGTCAACTTCGATACCTCGCTCCGTGACCATATACCCAAGCACTTTTCCCCTTGTCACTCCGAAGGTGCATTTGGCAGGGTTTAATCTTATAGAATGTTGTCTCAGCCTCTCAAAGAATTTTCGCAGGTCAACAAAGTGCTGCCCATCCTCGCCTTCGGAGTGGATTATCATGTCGTCTACATAGACCTCGATCTCCTTATGGATCATGTCATGGAAAAGTGCGGTCGCTGCCCTTTGATAAGTAGCCCCGGCATTCTTGAGCCCAAATGGCATTACTGTATAGCAGTAAGTTCCCCACGGTGTGGTGAAGGCTGTCTTTTCTTGGTCTTCTTCGGCCATCTTGATCTGGTTGTAGCACAAAGCCATCAACGAAGGATTTGACTTCGTAGTTGGCAGTGGAGTCCACCGGGATGTCTATGTTTGGCAAGGGGTAATCGTCTTTGGGGCTGGCCTTGTTCGGATCCCGGAAATCTACACAACGCGCACCTTCCCATTGGCCTTGGTGATGGTCACAATATTGGACAACCATGTCGGATATTCGATGACTCGATGAATCCTACCCAGTAGCTTCTCAATTTCTTCTTTGACTGTAGAGACCATTCGGCTTGATTTTCCTCAATTTACGCTTTGCGGCTTAGCATCTGGTGCTAAAGGGATTCTGTGCTCCACTATTGAACTGTCTAGCCCCGGCATATCCTTGTATGACCACGCAAAGACGTCCATATATTCTCTGAGCAAATTAACCAGTCTGTCCCTTTCAACCCCCTGGAAGAAGTTTCCAATCTGTGTCTCTTTAGGTTCCTCGACAGTACCCAAGTTCACACTTGTCAAAACCTCCTCGGCAGCTTGGGCCCGGTTTTCCTCTTTTACGAAACACGCTTAAAGATTTCTTTAATGTATTGTTCATTTAGTGTGTTTGCATCTTGTTCAAATGATTCATTATTAACTGTTGTTAAGTTTTGAGTTAATTTATCATTTGTTAAGTTGGCAATAAGGGGATAATCAGAAAGATCTGTCATTTCATTCAAAGCAAGAGGAAAGATGACATCGATTACATATTCATAATCCTCAGGCGTGAGGCCTTCGGATGACTCAGAGGACTGGAATTCAAAGATTCCTGACTCAACTGACTTTGGACCCTATACTACTTATTGACTCGAGGGTGTTTGACAAGGGTTGGATCGGGATCTCACTCCTTCGTGCTGTTGCCCTGGGGAGTAGCAGTCTTGTCAGCATTCTTCAGAAAGTTGGAGACTTCAAACTGATCAAAAACTTGCCGGAAATCATTGACAGGCCGGTACCGTGGAAAGATGGTGAGAGGAACCAGAGTAGCTTGATGCAATCTCTCGGCGAGCTCGTCCGTGACAACAGGACTCATTGACTGAAGAGTCTGACTCATCTTATCAATGCATTGCTGATAACTCATTTTCTCTTTACTGATCTTGGACACTACGACCTTGTCAGTATAGCCAACAGGAGGGTTGGCCTGAATAATGCTGATGAAGTCTTCTTCAGAAGGGATCTTGATTCTTCCTTGACTGGCTACGTATTCTATGGGTTTCCTGTATTCTGCTTCTAGATCTGCTAGCTTCTCATTGAACTTTATGATGGCAACGAATTCGGAATTCTCTGCTTCAAGAGGGTCACTAGTCACAGGGATGTCAGGCTGGACTGTGCTTTGAATGACGGGTTTCCTGGTAGGCTCCTTGGCATAACTGACGTAGTAGTCAAACTTGCCCGAAGGCTCTCCTAAAGTTCCGACGCTCTTGTCCCCGGCTTCATACCTTTCCTTTAATTTCTGTTGCGTGGACTTCCTCTTCTTCTTCTTTCTTGAAGGAGCGTCTTCATTAATCCATTCTTAATACTCGTATTCCAGACAATCCTCACAGTCGCATACATCATACCAGATATGGGGCTTGGGTTGAACTGGGATGGCCTCTCCGACTACTTGGTCATTACCATTGTTGACTACCATATTGGCCATTTTGACACTGGAAAACTGAGACTCGAAGATTTTGACGGGTTATTTGAGATCTTTGTGCCGACAAACTGTTGTACCGGTGTTCTCACCCAATTCTTTCTCACTGCGGGAAGGGATAGGAGAGGTTTAGACTTGGGGTAGGTGTTTAGGCTGAAGGCTCAAGCAATATGCAAATTAAGAATCTTCCAGTTTACTTAAAATAGTGTCTTTTATTAATTTCTATTTGATTGGAAAAGGGGATTTGCCCTTCTTTTTCGCAACTACTCTAGATCTTGGATCAGTGGGTTCCGTCACTACGTCTATAAGCCCCTCGTATTCCACCTGTATTTCGACCTCCCAGGGTGGACAGCCCCGGGCGAGGGTCCTATAGGGCACGCGGATCCCACCGACCGAGAGAAAAGAACGCTCCTAACGGGTCTAGCAGGTCATAGGAACTTTTAACGCACGAGCGATGCGAATTATAGTCAAGGTAATACCGGGAAAGTCTCGTCTTTCAGCCTTGATAGAATTTCGGCAGAATTTAGCTTGCGCGATTGACGTTTTGACTTTTCGGTAATGTCCGAGAAGATAATAGGCATGGGTCGGGCGGTAAAATCCGGATGACACAGTGTCACATTGAACTTCGTTGCATACGCTGTGCGTGAGTCAAAATCGAAGTCAATGCCAGGTTGAGATCTTGCCAATTTTTCCTTGTCGGAATTTTGGCAGAGCTTCGCTTGAGTGAAAGATCTTTGGATTTTTTTTGGCAAAGACTCGGTCTCGACTCTTACGCATTCCGTGTAGGTCAAGGTCAAAGTCAATGTCGGAGTCAAGATTCTACCGATTTTTCCTTGTCGGAATTTTGGCAGAGTTTCGCTTGAGCGAAAGATCATGACTTCCGTTATGAGCTAAGGCTTGACATTTACGGGGATATGCAACTGGGCTATATTGTAGGTGTTAGTGCCCTAGGCCTATAGAGATAGACTTATTTGTAATGTCATTATTCATTTATATATGAGATTATTACTTTGATTATTATATATGTTTGCATGTTTATTGTAATAATCGTGTCCCTAGTACTTATGAAGCACTAGTATGAAGTTTAATGGATAATCATGTGATGATTATATGCATAGGGATGCACATTAAATTCATGGGTACTTGTTGGAGAACAAGGTACTGGACTTGACCCATTATGAGATTTATGTCATGGTCAAATGTCATAATTAAATCTCATATAGTCATATCATTGATATCCTTTGACCTGAGATTATCATCGTCTTTCGCTCGATGAATATCATGTTTGATATAGTTTAACGTTGTCCTTAACCGGATGACAATAAGGGCTATCATTGGCATGGTATGATTCTTGTTGGGAAGAATGATAAGTCAAGATGGAAAATTGTCCCTCGTAAAGAGAGATGTTTGCTAGGCCACTCGTAAGTAAGATTGATGTAGTGCATGGCCATGCCCGAATGAATTAATGTGATTAATATCATTCGATTAATCAATTTACTTGGTAACGAGAAAGCATTGAACAATATGAGTTGACGTGGACCATGACTCATGTTCAATATAACATCGTGTGACAATGGGATTGTGATATGTTCTATATAGGAAATCGAACTTGATATTATATTATTTGGGTAGGCATGATGGCTTGCTAGAGTCCGCTCATGTCTTATGAGGATCGATGTGATCGAACTCATTGCCAACATAATATAGTCCTATGGGGTCACACGCATCGAACGAATTGTCAAAAATGAAGAATATGGAGTTTTTGTTCTCAGGGGACGACTTCGTCCAGGCCGAAACTCAACTATTCCCCTTAAGGGGACGACGGATTCGAAGGCTGGGTGCCGAGGGACGACTCGTCCCATGGGCACCTGGATCGACGCGGAATTGACTTAAAACTAGGGTTTTCACGAGGGGAAAAGTTTTATAACGTATAAATACTTACCCCTGGTTGCCCTAGCCGTCAAGAGAACGTTTTGGCTTGAGAGAAACATCAAAAGTGAGAGATTTCAATTGAGAATTGAGAATCAAACACCACCAAATCCATTGTTCTTCATTGATTGAAAGGTGTTTCAATCAATAGGATCTAGCAATCCTCCTAGAAGAGTTCTAGGGTTCGTTCATCGCGTGGATACACATAGAGGATCTTCGCTCGTCAAGATCTTTGGTTCGTGATTCCCGTTCGTTCATCAAGGATTAACAAGGTCGTTCAATCTGGAGTTGGGTCAAGTTTATCAAAGGCAAAAGCATTCAAGGTTGGTATTTCTATTTCATCTTTCTTAATTATTCATCTAGAACGGATTCTAGGGCTTGGGGTTTTTCGAGTTATTGCTTATTCCGCTGCACATGGACCCTCGAAACCCTACAGTGGTATCAGAGCCCCGTTCATGATGCTTAGTTAGATAATCATGATAATTGTGTAATATGATTATATGAATTTTCATGATGTGCATGATCTAGAATATGAAATTGTATGAGTTTTACTTGTGAAGTAATTGTATATATAGATATACCATGATTATGAAATTGTAATATATGATTAATATGATTAATCTAGATTATGGGATGTCAATTTCATTAATATGATTAATGTGATTAATCTAGGATGTTTGTGAAGTATTACTTGGTATATTGGCTGGACACCAAAACCTTCCCCATAGGCACTTCGATGGAAGTGTGGGATAAACTTGGAGCACGTGGCCGCGTACTAGTAATTGCGATCAAATGTGATATGTGTTGCATCATTCCATGTTCATAATTATGCTCATATAGTTTTCATGAATCAACCTTGTGATGTAATTGATAAGCATGAAAAATTGAACCTTCTTTGTAATTTGAGTTTGTTTATGCCACCCATGTTTAAACACTTGTGAGTACACGGATAGTTTCATGTAGGCTACGCCACAGCGAGGTACATTGATTCTATCTTTGTATGATCAAGATGAGCAAACAGTGATTGCTATACGTTTAACATGGTTGAACTCAATTAGGCTATCAAAGCAGTTTTGGGCCTAAGGCATAAGATGAGATTGAAACATGTGACATATGATGTCTATAATCTCATAATGATCTAAGAGTCATATATAGATATGATTGATAAATGTTATCTACCTTTTTAGTTTAATTTTGAGCAGTCGTGCCATAGCCGACTTGAAATTAAATTAAAGTTGGAGTCTTAGCCTATTAAATTATATTATACATGTTTGTATAAGAAGGTTATATAATTTAGTGGGAGTATTTGTGAAATACGTTAATTAATCTCTTAAATGAATTGGTACTTATATGTGTTCATATCTTGTTGCATATCTTTGTAGATCAATGGCTGTAAACAATAATCAAAACATGTCACTGCGATCAGTCCTTGAGAAGGACAAGTTAGAGGAGAATGGCAATAACTATGTGGATTGGATCCGCAGTTTGGGAATTGTTCTCAAACGAGGAAAGGAAGTTGTACATTCTCGATGGACCCGTTCCACCCGAGCCGGCTGCTAATGCAACTAAAGCTGAAAGGGACCAACATAAGAAGCATATGGATGATTCTATTGATGTTGGTTGCCTGATGCTTGCTACCATGTGTAAGGCTCTTCCGAAGGACCTTGTACACATGGAAGCCTATGATTTGGGAAATCATTTGAAGGAAATGTTCCGATTGCAAGCACGTACGGAAAGGTTTGACACTATGAAGGCTCTTCATTCATTCAAGATGATTGAAGGACAACTGTTGGGCCTCATGTGTTGAAGATGAAGGGTCACCTCGAACACCTTGAGAGGCTTGGGTATCCTATCCGATTAGAGGCGCTACGGATATGATATTGCATTCACTCCTGAGAGTTATAATCGGTTTGTTACGAATTATAACATGAATGGGATGAATAAATCTCTGTCCCGAATTGCATGGGATGCTAAAGAATGCGGAGAACAATATTACCAAGAAAACCAATCAAGTGTTGATGGTGAATAAAGGAAAGGGGTTCAAAAACAAGGGTAAAGCAAAAGTTGCTAAACCGGAGGCAAAGGTTGCCGTTCTTTGAGAAGCCTAAACCCAAATCCCAAAAGGATGCGGTGTGCTACCATTGCAAGGAAGCTGGGCATTGGAGGCGTAGCTGCAAGCTTTATCGGGAAGGAGGCGAAGAAGAAGGGCAATGAGATTGCCATGACTTGAGTATCTATGTGATAGATATTTTACTTTCTACCTCTAGTTCTTGGGTATTAGATACCGGATATGGATCTCACATTTGCCTAAATGTGCAGGGACTAAAGAATAGAAGGTTGCTCAAAGAGGGTGAAGTAGATCTACGGGTTGGAAATGGAGCAAGAGTTCTTTGCATTAGCCGTAGGGACTTACGAAGTCACTTTACCAAGCGGATTAATTTTAGTTTTAAATAAGCTGTTATTATGTTCTGATTTGAGCGAAACATTATTTCTATTTCATGTTTAGACAATGAGGGTTACAATTTTCTTATTGCGAATAAGAAATTTTCAATTTATTTGAATGACATGCTTTATTGTGTTGCTCATTCTTTTAATGGCCTTTATGTCTTGGATGTTGAGAATAATGTTGATAATGTCTATCATGTTAGTAAGAAATCCAAACCAAATAATGTGAATGACACATATAAATGGCATTGCCATCTTGGGCACATAAACGAGAAACGCATCTCTAAACTCCATAAAGATGGATATTTAGACTCATATGATTATGAATCATATGATGTTTGCGAGTCTTGTTTATTGGGCAAGATGACTAAAGCACCTTTTACTAAGAGTAGTGAAAGGGCTAGTGATTTGTTGGCTCTCGTACATACTGATGTATGTGGACCAATGAATAGCATTGCTAGGGGAGGATTTCGGTACTTCATAACGTTCAGCGATAACTTATCCGAGATATGGCTACGTCTATCGATGAAGTACAAAAGTGAAGCATTTGAGATATTTAGAATATTTCAAAGTGAAGTACAAAATCAACTTGGCAAAACTATTAAAACACTTCGATCCGATCGAGGTGGTGAATATTTGAGCCAAGAATTTGACGATCATCTGAAAAGTTGTGGAATTGTTTCAGAACTTACTCCACCCGGAACACCACAATGGAATGGTGTGTCGAGAGGAGAAATTGAACTCTATTAGATATGGTTCGATCGATGATGAGTCAAGTGAACCTTCCTATTTCCTTTTGGGGACATGCACTGGAAACAGCCGCTTTCACACTTAACAAAGTCCCTACTAAATCGGCTCCTAAAACCCCACATGAGATGTGGCATGGAAGAAAGCCTAGCTTATCTTTCATGAAGATTTTGGGATGTGAGGCTTATGTAAAGAAATTGGTTTCGAACATAAACTTGCACCTAGATCGATAAATGTATTTTCGTTGGTTATCCTAAGGAAACGAAAGGATATCAATTTTACAACCAATCCGAGAACAAAGTGTTTGTTGCTCGACACGGTGTCTTTCTAGAGAAAGAGTTTCTCTCTAAAGAAACTAGTGGGAGTAAAATTGATCTTGAAGAAATTCAAGAACCTGAAAATGACATAGAGCGATAGTAGAGACGGAACCAAATTCACAAGTTTGTTGTGGAACCGGTTCAAGATACACAAGTTCTTCGCGATCGGATAGGATACGATCCGAACACGAGAGATATGGATTTCTCATGACGGAAAGTAATGAAGTAGAAATCATTGAGAATGATGAACCTACTTCCTATCAAGAGGCGATGTCCACTCTGATTCGGACAAGTGGCTAGGTGCCATGGAATCCGAAATCAAATCCATGTACGATAATCAAGTTTGGAACTTGATTGATCCACCCGAAGGTGTAAAAACCATAGGGTGCAAGTGGGTTTTCAAAAGAAAACCGACATGGATGGGAAGGTACATACTTATAAGGCTAGGCTAGTTGCTAAGGGGTATAGGCGGATTCATGGCGTTGACTATGATGAAACCTTTTCGCCCGTAGCAATGCTTAAGTCTATTAGAATCCTAATTGCCATAGCCGCATATTACGACTATGAGATATGGCAAATGGACGTCAAAACAGCGTTTCTTAACGGAAACCTACTTGAGGATGTATACATGATACGGCTGAAGGGTTTGTCGATCCAAAGGATTCTAACAAAGTGTGTAAGTTGCGAGAGATCCATTTATGGATTGAAGCAAGCTTCCGGAGTTTGGAATCTACGTTTTGATGAATCGGTCAAAGAGTTTGGCTTCATCAAAACGAAGATGAACCTTGTGTATACAAGAAGATAAGTGGGAGCATAGTGCTATTTACGGTATTGTATGTCGATGACATCTTGCTCATTGGAAACAATGTTCCCGCACTTGAGGCTTGTAAAGTCCTGGTTAGGAAACTGTTTCTCAATGAAAGATATGGGTGAGGCGGCTTATATCCTTGGTATCAAGATCTATAGAGATAGATCAAGAAGGATGATTGGTTTGAGTCAGAGTACATATATTGACAAGGTCCTTAGAAGATTCAGCATGGAAAATTCTAAGAGAGGATACTTGCCAATGGGACATGGCATTACTCTTAGCAAGACTCATTGTCCTAAGACAAATGATGAGCGAAAGAGGATGAGTGATATACCATATGCTTCGGCAATTGGGTCTATCATGTATGCCATGTTATGTACTAGACTCCGATGTCTCGTACGCTCTAAGCGCAACGAGTAGATACCGATCGATCTGGTGAGAACCATTGGATAGTTGTCAAGAATATCCTTAAGTACTTGAGAAGGACTAAGGATGTATTCTTGGTATTTGGAGGAATGGAAGATGATCTGGTTGTAAAGGGTTACACAGATGCAAGCTTCCAAACCGACAAAGATGACTATAGATTGCGATGCGGTTTTGTGTTTATGCTAAATGGAGGTGCTGTTTGTTGGAAGAGTTCCAAGCGAGCACCGTTGGCTGATTCTACAACAGAAGCCGAATACATAGCAGCATCAGATGCGGCTAAGGAGGCGGTTTGGATCAAGAAGTTCGTTAGTGACTTAGAAGTCGTTCCGAGTATCACTAACCCGATAGAGCTGTTCTGTGACAACAATGGTGCTATTGCCCAAGCAAAAGAACCAAGGTCACATCAGCGATCCAAACACATTTTGAGACGCTTCCACCTCATTCGAGAAATCTGTGAAAGGGAGGACGTCAAGATATGCAAGGTACCAACGGATGACAACATCTCGGACCCTCTCACCAAGCCTTTACCACAAGCTAAACATGATGGTCATGTTAGGTCCATGGGTATAAGATACATGAATGATTGGGCCTAGTGCAAGTGGGAGACTGTAGGTGTTAGTGCCCTAGGCCTATAGAGATAGACTTATTTGTAATGTCATTATTCATTTATATATGAGATTATTACTTTGATTATTATATATGTTTGCATGTTTATTGTAATAATCGTGTCCCTAGTACTTATGAAGCACTAGTATGAAGTTTAATGGATAATCATGTGATGATTATATGCATAGGGATGCACATTAAATTCATGGGTACTTGTTGGAGAACAAGGTACTGGACTTGACCCATTATGAGATTTATGTCATGGTCAAATGTCATAATTAAATCTCATATAGTCATATCATTGATATCCTTTGACCTGAGATTATCATCGTCTTCCGCTCGATGAATATCATGTTTGATATAGTTTAACGTTGTCCTTAACCGGATGACAATAAGGGCTATCATTGGCATGGTATGATTCTTGTTGGGAAGAATGATAAGTCAAGATGGAAAATTGTCCCTCGTAAAGAGAGATGTTTGCTAGGCCGCTCGTAAGTAAGATTGATGTAGTGCATGGCCATGCCCGAATGAATTAATGTGATTAATATCATTCGATTAATCAATTTACTTGGTAACGAAAGCATTGAACAATATGAGTTGACGTGGACCATGACTCATGTTCAATATAACATCGTGTGACAATGGGATTGTGATATGCTCTATATAGGAAATCGAACTTGATATTATATTATTTGGGTAGGCATGATGGCTTGCTAGAGTCCGCTCATGTCTTATGAGGATCGATGTGATCGAACTCATTGCCAACATAATATAGTCCTATGGGATCACACGCATCGAACGAATTGTCAAAAATGAAGAATATGGAGTTTTTGTTCTCAGGGGACGACTCGTCCCAGGCCGAAACCAACTATTCCCCTTAAGGGGACACCAGTCGAAGGCCGGGTGTCGAGGATGACTCGTCCACGGGGGCGACTCGTCCCCTGGGGGCGACTCGTCCCACAGGGGACGACTCGTCCACGGGGGACGACTCGTCCCCGGGCCTGGATCGACGCGGAATTGACTTAAAACTAGGGTTTTCACGAGGGGAAAAGTTTTATAACGTATAAATACTTACCCCTGGTTGCCCTAGCCGTCAAGAGAACGTTTTGGCTTGAGAGAAACATCAAAAGTGAGAGATTTCAATTGAGAATTGAGAATCAAACACCACCAAATCCATTGTTCTTCATTGATTGAAAGGTGTTTCAATCAATAGGATCTAGCAATCCTCCTAGAAGAGTTCTAGGGTTCATTCATCGCGTGGATACACATAGAGGATCTTCGCTCGTCAAGATCTTTGGTTCGTGATTCCCGTTCGTTCATCAAGGATTAACAAGGTCGTTCAATCTGGAGTTGGGTCAAGTTTATCAAAGGCAAAAGCATTCAAGGTTGGTATTTCTATTTCATCTTTCTTAATTATTCATCTAGAACGGATTCTAGGGCTTGGGGTTTTTCGAGTTATTGCTTATTCCGCTGCGCATGGACCCTCGAAACCCTACATATATGACACGGACTAGACCAAAAACCAACCAAAAGTCACGGTTTTTTGAAACGTGTGACACGGACTGTGCATTGGTCGACACTGGCTGCCATGGGGAGTTTGGGATGATTCCGTGCGCGCCCGGGAGCATCGTAAGGCTGTTCGTGACTGCAGCTGATAAACCATCCCGGGTTTAAAGGGACGTGCGTGCAAAATGTACAGGATATATAAGGTGCGCGTAGTGTGCGGTCTCCTAAAAATGTTCCTTTTTGAGTTAAAACAGAGATTTTTATAAATGTGTTTTAAAGGAATGATTTTTGGGACGGGGGAAATGCAACAGATAAGGCACGTAAATTTTCTGGGAGCCCCAGTCAGTCTTGGAACTGAATAGCCCCAAGCTGCCAAGACTGCCAGATTAACCACAATTTTTTCCTGGTGGAATTGCCACTGAGGCCGCCCGGTCAGAATCCAAGGAGGATTGAGCCGTACGACTGCATGAATCAATTTTCCAGGTTCCACTCCTTTGCTATTTCAGGTTGTTTTCCGAATATTTTAGGCACCTTTTAGCCTTAAGAAGGCTTCCAATTCAAAGTATGCACAAATCCCAAGATGCAAATGATGCAATGCAAGGCAAAGAAAGCAAGCACGATTAATGGAAACCGCGATGGGAGTCTAACCCGCTCAAAGGGAAAAGCTTTCTTTTATTTTTTCGAAAAGTGATACCGGTACGTGGGATTGTTAGACCACCGTTTATCCCAAGCCCTGGGTTAGGGAGCGATACAGGAAGGTTAAGTGGTTTCCACCTATATACCGAGTATCGTTTTTGTTTTTGAAAATAAAAGCTTTTCTCATTTGGGAAATCCCCAGCGGAGTCGCCAAACTGTGAATCCACAAATTTGGGCACACATTCACACATGGGGAATCCGGCGCCCCTCCAGTGGCACCGTGATGTGTAGAGACTCATTATGCTTTGCACCGTAGGCAGGCAGATCAAGATCCGTAAACGTAATGATGTTCCCATACTGCGCAGTTCCAATCAACTGACAGGCCTCGTCTGGAGTGGCGTTGACAGACACTTTGGTTTTGGACAAAGCTTTAGCTTGTGAGGGTAGGAGGATGTGATCAGAGACCATAAGGAGATATCGGCTTGGGTTCTCTTCAGCTGTGTCAAGATCGGATCTTCGCGGCTTTCCTCACTTCCTGCTGATTTGTAGGGATCTTGAGAGGTCTGGGGATTCGAAACTGCAACTCCCTTGCCTTTCCCTGATGGATCAGCACTATCCATTCCCAACATTCTTCCAGATCGAGTCAACAAATTAACCTCTTGATGATCTTCAACCACAAAATTCTTGCTGGCCTCTTTGAGTTCTGCTAACGTAATCGGAACAGGACGGGTGTTGTATGGCCACGCCGCCTGTCTTATCTCATTTATGGATAATGGCGCCTCTACATTAGCCGCTATCCTGAGTTCCTCCAGAGAGATTGGGGAATCTCTAGGAACCATGGAGGATATAGTATTGACAACCAAACGCTCTTCATAATCGTCATAATCAGCAGTATTATTCAAATCATACAAATCGTCAAGATACAAAACATAGCAGAAATTATCTTTCATTTCATCAGAACAAGGGATTACATCAGTCATAATCTTATTACAATCATCACTAACATTTCCATCTACGGACTCCCCAAACTCTATTACATTAACAAAATAGTCTTGGCCAAAATCCATGAGATTCACGGTGTTGCTAGGCAGAGGGTTGCTGACGACATTAGGACGAGGGGACTTTTCAATCTTCTTTTCATCTACAAGCCCTTGAATAATCCTTTTGAGGGTGAAGCAAGTATTGGTGGTGGGTCCCGGGAACTGATGGAACCGACAATATTTGCTTGTGTCAAGATTGGGATTGGGACTAGCAGGCCTGTAATTCTCCAGTGGCTTTATCATACCGGTCCTGAGCAATCCATTGTAGACCTCCTCTATAGTCATACCCAAGTCATCAAACTTTTGCTGTTGTTTTGGATGGAATCTCCCACCATTAGGACCATTATTACCTCCTCCTTGCAGGTTGTTGACAATGTTGTCCTTAACTACTTCTCTTCCTTTCGGTGCTATGGAAGAGACTGGGTTCGGTGTTCGGTATCGGTATCCTCCACTCCCGCTGTTACCGCTGGCATTTGCAGTCGGGGTTTGGTTAAACAGTCTGTTCTCACTTCTAGCTCCCATTCCAACCATCTCTCGCAAATCTGAATACCAACCTTTTCCGATGGCTTCCCGGAGTACTGGCTTCACGCACGACAAGAAGATGTCTTTTCGGTCCTGAAGGGGAATTGGCTCTGATAGCTCATTAAGCTTAGCATTCCACCGCTTATAGAATTCTGTAATTGACTCATCAGCCTTCTGGATGGTCCCCACTAAATCATCCCGGGTGGTACGCCACTCCAGATTGCCTCTATACTTCTCCAAGAAGGTCTTCGTAATCTGGCTCCAGGTGGAGCGGCATTCTTGTTTCAGGGCCAATAACCATGTGAGCGCTGGTCCTTTCAACGTCAGATGAAAGTGGGATGCCATAAACTCGGGCGTGCAGCCCATCGCTCCCATTGTCATAACATAAGTATCCACATGAGTTTTCGGACAAGCAGTACCATCGAAGTCCATTTTCGGCGTCTTGAATTTATGAGGCAAAGGCGTTACTTGGGCTGGGTCCACCACCTTGAGACCACTAGAACCTACAGTCAGTCTGTCGATTTGCTGTTGCATCTGCTTCAATAAGGCCGTTACTTCCGGAGTTAAACCTGGAATCTGAGGGATAGCAGGAGCCACTATTGAAGATGGCGCTGGGAACTCCGAAGTAGATCTAATGGGCAGATCGGCCGATGGGAGACCGAAGGTACTGGGGATACCAATATTACTATCCAACAAACTAAAGAGCTGGGAATCCTGTTCCCGTACATATCATAGCCATTAAACTGCACACTGGGGTTCTGGGAACTGTACTGCGCTGACTGACCTCCGAATTGACCAAGAGTAGAAAATCCCGTACTGATGCATGGAGCTGAATACGGAGTGGAACCATATAGATGCTGGGTAAGGGGAGAACACACTGCAGGCTGTGGAAAGTTGCCTTGGAGTTGAGACTGCGGATACCTCGGAACACTGTCATGACAAATCTGATTCCCTGAAAGTCGATACTGACCATTCTGTTGTAGATTAGACTGACCACACTGATAGCGTCGGGGTACACACTGAACTGGGGTTGGGAATAACTGGCTTGGGCGAGACCCGTCTTGAACTCCGTGGCATCGGGACATTGGGAGCCGGAGAGGAAGTGAGATCGAAGAAGTTCGCTGGATGACCACCACTCTTGCTAAGACCTTGCTGAGCAACTTGATTATATGCTTGAGAGGAAGGGGGAGGAAACCTTCCTTGGGCATTCACAATCATTCCCGGAGATGGCATTTGGGCGGGGCGTGGGGTATAGCTCGTGGGAGGAGGCATAGCATTGTAACTGGGTGGAGCAGGCTAGGCAGGAGAAGCGGATCCAATCTCGTTATTGCCCTCTTCAGTAATTTCCTCATAATAACCATCTTCTCTACGGAGCATTGCTATTCCTCGGGCCCTTATGGCCTCAACAAAGCGGTTATGAGCTTCTTCTTCTCGGATTTTGGCATTCTGAGCTAACAGGCGGGCCTCACGCTCCCTGGCCAAAGCGGCTTCCAAATTTATCCTCAACTCATCTGTAGACATATCATTCAAGCTTGGTTGACTCATCAGACCCGAACCTCCAGCAGACTGAGCGGCAAATACATCTCCGTTCCTGGCCATATTTGATTCTACACTGACTAAAGCTTCGGAAACTGCTTGAACTTCTTTGACAACCCGGACCAAACGGGCTCCCGGTACAAATGATCGACTCCAACTCGCTGTAGCTGCAGGGGTAGATATGGGTTTATAAGGTAGGGAAAGAAGAGGATTTTTGAGGAAATACAGGAGAGGGAGAAGAAAAGGGAAAATAGACTCGCGCAAACAATTTATTTATCTTCAAGTATAAATCGGTGATTTAAATCCTAGGAACGGTTGGGAAAGGAGAAGCCTTTATTTACACACACTACACCTTGGGGAAACCTAGGGACGCAACGTTCGAATTACGCTAAATGCCTTGCACTTGAAATTAATAATAGGTAATGATACCTAACCAAGACCTAACACGATGTGGGACGGACGAGTAGCCCCAATTTCTAGAGAAATTTGGGCAGCATAACGGGTATTCTCGGGGAATTTCCAAGAAAAATCTGGCATGACCTCTCGTCGGTGCATGGTGACAATGCGGCATGATCTCTCGTTTAGGACACGCCACGATAGTGACATGTCCTCACGTGAAACCATGTTGCATTGGCAACATGCCCACAAGGTGCGAGGTTTTGGGGAAGGTATAAGGACCTATTGGAAATTTCAAAAACAATTCATTTTGGTGTAATTAAAACGTTGTATCAAAAACCAACCGTGGGTAAGGTTTAAGTGTGGTTCCACCTATAACGCACTAGGGGGGATGGGTTTGACATTAGGCGCTCAAACGTAGGCGAATATTATCATCGTCCGCGATGCCGTCAATCGCACCCGAGGGTTCTAAATCTATGTGGTGTATTGTGCGGATGACTATATTCTTTTATTCACAAAAAACAAAATTTTCTATTTATTTATTTATTTATTAAAAAAAAGAAGAAAGAGAAAACACACACACTCTCACAGGGAAGAAAAAAGGGAACAACAATCAACTGAGTAAACTTTTGATTCAAGGGACTGCCCTTAAACCAGAACCTGAAACCTATCCAGTGACTATTCCTGTCGCGTGACACAGGACAGCATGGAACTAAACTGTCGCACGACCAGGATAGCCACTGAACCAGAGTCCCTGCAAGACTGGGATTATCCCCTGCCTCTCCTTGGCAAGGGATGAAGAAAACCAAATATAGCAATAAACAAAGCCACAAGCAACACACAAAATGCATACAAGTTGTAAGATCTCATAAAATGCATATATCGCACAAGATTATCAAGGATGCACATAAGATGAATACATTGGATGTCTAAGTGAAAGAAAGCATGACCCTCTTAATTTTGAAAAAATAGGTTTTCCAAAAAGTTTTCCCCAGCGGAGTCGCCACTGAATGTGCGCTCGCCCGAAAAATAAAATTTTAGGAGTCGCCACGCCATTTTTAAGGAAACATTGAAAACCTTTTTGAAAGAGAAAACGGGTTCGGGGGTCAGGTTACTGTTCGGTCGAAACCTAACGGTTTATTTTATATCCGCAAGCGCACGGGCTATTGTAATATAGCGGGTGCAAGTACGAGTCGATCCCACAGAGACAGGGTTTACTTAAGGGATATTTTTGTCTTTAGAAAATATAGAAAAGATTGGGGGGTAGATAAAATTTGTTTTAGAATAATAGAGAGAGCATAAACAGAAAATACTTTAATTGAAATCTTATAAAACGAAGCATTCTCGGGATTGGAAATCATACGCATATTCTTATTCATCAAATTGTCATTGTCTTAGAAATAAAAGGTTTTCATAAAAAGCAAGGATGGTATGTTAAGCCTACGCTATTTCGGGCTAAGACAATAGCGTTTGTATTCTTCACTAATTATGTCCTAACTGTTTGAGAAATCCGTTTATGTTTGCCCCCGCCCTGTCACAAACGGGCATTCCGGCTTATCTCTAGCTGACCATAATTAGTAAGAATCCATTAAGGATGGAAGTCAACATACTTTCCATTAAAGGAACATCCCTAGGCCATTGAACTACTCTCGTGATCAATGAACCTAGTTTCTTTATATGGTTCCGTCAATCGAGATTCTCCGCTAGGTACTTCTCTCAATTATTTGAATCATACAAATTGGATATCGCCAAAATGTAAGGCATTTAGAGAATAATATAAAGAGATTGTTTTAGATGAAGAAAGAAGACAAGACTAAATATTTTTAAATGATGAATAAGCATGCTTTTGAGTTTTCAACCCCAAGAATATGGGGGATTACTCACAAGCCATAAATAAACAGAAAAGTATAAATAGAGATTGAGTAAGAAAGACTTATGATTGCTGAGAATAATGCTTCACTTTTATTGCTTTTCCTCCAAAGTGATTCCAAGAAAAAATAATGACTTTGATCTTCAAACTCCTTTGGAAAATTGTTGTTATAAATCTTTGTATCTTTTATCTCTCTAATATCAGTAATTTCTCTCTAAGAATTCGTATCCTAAGGCGATTACAAGGGTCCTATTTATAAATGGGAGGAGACTCTTCAATTGGGTGCCATCAAAAGGTGCCTTTACATCTGCTGATCCACGATTTGCACGGCCGTGTCAAGGATTTTGCACGGCCGTGTCCTCTTTAGCGCCAGTTTGAATTTGAATCTTGGAGACTTGCACGGCCGCTCCTAAAACAAATGCCCGCACGGCCGCTCCTGGTTTGGCACGGCCGGAGTCACTTCGGTGCTCGGCCACTCCATGGGCCAAGATGGCCGGCCATGGCCTATGATGCACGGCCGCTCTGGTTTCTTTGCACGGCCGCTCCGAATGGTTTTCAGCTTGGAGTGCTTATTTTGCTTGGTGTTCCTCCATCCTTTCGGACCAATTAGCCCAAGTATCCTTTAGTCATAAAATGACCCTAAAACCTGTCTAGAAATGTATAAAATATACCAAAAACGTAAAATCTAATAAAATAGCAAAAGTAAGTAAAAATACTAAAAACTAAATAAAAAGTGATGATTTATTTGTGTAAAAGTATATAAAAACTAGGATAATTGACTATATAATAGTCACTTATCAAACTCCCCCACACTTAAGCCTTTGCTTGTCCCCAAGCAAACTTAGAATAAAATACGGAGAGGGAGAGAAATACGATTGATCCCTCAGAAATAAAGTAGCAAGCCCTTAAATGCCTTGTAGATAATGCCTTTATCTATCTAATCATATTTTGAATACCTTTAAAAATTTATTTTAGGAAGAAATATTTTAGGGGTATTTTTAAAGAGATAAAATGCAAGACAATAACCTAATATAGCATATATAGAATTTTGACCAAGTAAAGCATGCTAGAAGGAAGAATCTTTAGTTTTATTTCTTGGTAGAAAAAGCTTATCACTTTTTAGAGTGATTTTTTTTTTAGAAAATATGAATTTTATTTCTTTAAGACGTACAAGAGAATGTATAAACATTTATTCATAATTTAGAAGTTCCGAAGAATTGGATTACATTCTTGAATCACAAGGGTGAAGAATGGATGATGGTAGTGGAAAAATCTCGTCAAAGTCAAACAAATTTATCTTATTTTTGTACGTGTTATATTTTTGTAAAAGACCTAAGTTATTTTTGATCCTTTCAAGTAGGAGATATTGTGGTCGCGAGCGCCATGTTCCTAATACTTAGATCAAGAATACTTTTGGATATTATTTCCGTTTTGGCAAGGAAGCATCGTCGCAGCGAACGCCGTGCCCCGAGTTACTTAGGAGATAATATGTTTCTTTTTGCTTTTAAGGCTTGGTGACAATTGTCACTCTTTTTAGCAATAAGATAGAAGTGTTTTACTTTGACTTGATTTGAAAAAATGGAAGGATGGAAATTATGAAAGGGTGTGATTCAAGGGATGCAAACAAAAAGGTGCTTCTAAAAAGGGAATAAATATCTAATAAAGATAAAAAATGTACAATCTTAAAGGAATATATTCAAAGTTTGCATAAATGACCAAGCATAAAAGAATTCCTTCTAATCAAAAGCATTTTTCTTGATGAGATTCTATATTGTGCTATACCAACTTATGAGGCTTTCAATTATTTCCTAAAAAGATCCCTTATACTTTTCCTTTTTATAGATTTCTAAGTGTATAGAAAATATGAGAGGAAAGATAAAGGCATTTATACTAGGGCAAATGGCAAGCATAATGATAATGATTTTTGATCATCATAGGGATTTTTTTTTTATATACTATTATACATGCATACAAAAGAAAAAAATGCAACTAAGTTAAAAAAGAAAAATTATACTAGAAAGCGATTAAATCTATCCTAGAAAGCAAGTAAAATTTAAAAACTAGAAAGCGAAAAATTAAAGGATAGATTTACCCCCCCACACTTGAAATGAACATTGTCCTCAATGTTTCAAGGAACAATGCTAAATCTAGGGAGGGTAAAGGGAAAAACTTACTAAAAATGGATCACGGGTAGGTAGGTGGTTGTGGGAAATCATCCCAATTGTTGACCCCGTAGTTGAAGATGGTGTTCACTTGCCTTTGAATCGTCCCCACACGATTTTGTATATCATTCGGAAGTAATGAAATTCATTGTTGAAAGTGTCGAACCGGGTCATTATTTGATTGTTTTGAAGCTCGATCCGGTCAAATCTTTCATTAAAATCCGGCGGCAAAGGGGGGTGGTTGGGTTGATGTTGCTCTCCTTCTTCTTCTTCTTCTTCCTCCTCTTGGTTTGCTTGGCTTGATTGGCCCTCCTCGAGACTCATGGAAATTGGAAAGATCCATGTTTGGTGTTGATAAGTTTGGGCAAATGGGAGGATGGGACTAGGCAAAACAATGTAGGGCGTTTTACTGCCCTACCAACCAATTGTACTCTCCACGTCCTCTATACTGAAATCATTTGCATTACCCGTAGGGTTGGAATATCCAACTTTGTAGAACCCGAAACCGCGACTTCATTGGCGGGCACCATAAACCCAAAATGGTTAGCAAACAAAGTAACAATACCACCAATATGGATCTCTCCATTGAAAGTTGGAGAGACGATATCACTAAATAACTCGATCAAGAAATGGCTCAAATTCACCTTCCTATGAGCCCTCACCATAGACCATAACAAAAACAACTCCTTCTTGTTCACTTTGTTCCCTTATCTTCCCTTGCAAAAGCTGTACATGCATAGAATGCATTGCATAATCCGGAGAACGGGATGGATAATAGATGAGGCTTTTCTTTGTTACGGATTTGAAGGTTGGAATTAGGTTATTTGTTCCCAAAACACATTCTCCCTAAATTCTATAGGAAAATCGATTTCAAAGTTGGTGAAAGCGAGGCCAACCCAAAATTCTATTTATGTCGAAGGAGGTAAGATGAAACTCCTCCCCACCAAGCCTAAAATACAAATGTATCAATTGGTATTGCTCCCCGTACTTCCACAAATTTACATTGTAAATTCCTTCCTCATAGTGCACAAGAATTCCAAAGTAATTATCTCGTAAGTCTTTGCATTCAACTCAAGAAAACCACCACAACCAAATCCCATGTGAAACTTTCTTACATTTTTGTAGACATCTAGGGCCTTAAGGGCAGGAACATGCAGGAATTGGGTTGGTCTAATTCTCTTTTGACGAAGGGCAGTGAATCTAGCCACTTCGGAAGGCTCTCTGAACTCAATACCCAAATCATTGAGCGTTGGGTTTAGATTAGGGGTAGGAGATGGTTCCTTTCGGGACCTTTTCGAACCTCTCTCAGCAGCCTTTCCCTTTCCTTTTCCTCTCTCCATTGAAAATTTTCGAGAAAATAACCCAAAAACTTAGCTAAAGGAAGAAGAAAGTAGATTACCCGAATCGAGTTTGAAAAGCTTGTAATCTTCGATGAACAGCCACTAGACACCAAAAAGCTTCCTCCTTGTACCTTAATTCGGAGTAATCCTTCTTCAATTTGTTGAAATGGGTGAAGGGTTTTGGTATTTTCGGAATTGGGGTTTTAGGAGGGTTTTTGGACTGATTTTGGTGGTGGAGGAGGGATTTACTGGAGGAATTTAGAGGTTTGAGGGTTAAGTTGTGAGTAAAAGATGGTGTAGGAGGGGGTATTTAAAGTAGATGGGGCGGAGGTTTTGAGGGAGAGAGGTTGAAGATGAAGTAAATGAGGGAGGAGGGGATAGGCTGCGTCTTTTGGTAGAGCAGCGCAACTCCCAGGACGTCTTGCATGGCCGTGTCAAGTAATTTGCACGGCCGTGTCCCTTTCTTGAGTCAACACGCTCCAACTCGATATGAACTGCACGTCCGCTCCAAGAAGAGCTGCACGGCCGTGCGAACCAATTTAAACCATTTTTTTTTAAATATTTTTCCCTATAAAACAAGGTTAGCACAAACAAATATGATAAAAACTAAAATAAAATAAAACGAAAATAAAGCAAAAAATAATCCATCGGTTACCATCCCGATGATGCTTGTTTTAGGTCCTTAGCTTGACCCCTTCCCGGTAGTAGGAGATGCATGATACTTGGTTGGCCTTTTGTCATTGACAACTTGCCATTGCAATCCCTCCGGGGTAATAAGTATCTTCTGCGGTAGACATTTCTTCCATCCCGACTTCTTGGGTAGAACAAGTGACCTATAGTCTTTGCACTTTCGGAAACTCGAAGTGACCTCCATCATTGTTCTTTTTGACTTTTTCCTTTGCATTGTTAGCTTTGGGACATGCAGAAATATCTAAACCATTATTGCAAATCAAAGGTTCAATATTTATGGGATCATTTTTTATTTCTTCCTTTGACTTTGTTTCCTCACCCATTAAATCTTCTTCACTAGGAATCCAATTTTCTTCGCTAGGGGTGTAGGTCTCTTCATTTGGGGTCCAATCTTCTTCACTAGGAGTATAGGCCTCTAGATATGGATCTTCGAGAACTGGCCTATGCATACTAAATTCGACCCTTTCTTTCCCTATATTTAGGGAAAATGTGCCATTTTTCACATCTATAGTTGCCCCCGCAGTGGCAAGAAATGGCCTTCCTAAAATGACGGGAATATAATGGTCTTCCGCCATATCCAAGATAACAAAGTCGACAGGGATGATTAAGTTCCTTACTCGACAAGGCAAATTTTCCATAATACCAACGGGGTATTGAACGGATCGGTCTGCCAATTGGAGAGTTATGGTTGTGGGTCTGAGTTCCCCTATACCAAGCTTCTCGCTAACCGATAATGGCATTATACTAACGCTTGCTCCTAAGTCAAGGACAGCGTTATCTATGTTCATTCTGCCAACACAACAAGGAATGGTGAATGTACCTGGATCCTTTAATTTTGGAGGGTCTTTATCTTGCAAAACGGCGCTTACCTCCTCCGCTAACATAACATTCTCATTTTCTTCTAGCCTTTCTTTTTCAAAAATTAATTTTTTCAAAGGTTTAACGGCTAAAGGCATATCTTCATCTTTTCTAAAATAAGGAATGTTAACATTAATGGCATCTAGGTTATCAAGGAATTCATCATAATCCTTGCCTTTTTCTCTAGGGGATTCTGTCCCCAAACTAGTCTCAATCATCGGAGGGATTGGACTATGATTATTTCTAGGGCATTCATTTTTCTTTTCTTGCTCATTCCTAGTTTTTACTACATTAACTTGCTCATTTGGCCTTTGAGGTTGACCGGGAAGACTCCCTTGTGGTCTATTCAATGGGGTAGCTTTGTTGAGCTTGTTGGGTTTCTAGCATCTTATTATGCGGCGCCAAGTTATCAAACCTAGCATTTAGCAATTTAAAACATTCCCTAAATTCATTATTGATCTTTTCTTGGGAGTTTTTATTTTCCACTACAAAATCCATTATAAGATCTAATTTAGATTTAGGGGGGAAGGTACTTGCATTGTTGTTGAAATTCTTAGGTGCAAATCCCGGAGGTTGTGTAGATGATTGCGGGTTAAGAACGTTGTTATTCTTATAGGAAAAATTGGGGTGATTCCTCCACTCGGGATTGTATGTATTAGAATACATCCCCCTTTTTGCCCAAAAAATTAACGAAGTTCACTTGATCGTTAGAAGTAACGTCAAGTAACTCACAGTTATCCGTACTATGTGAGTTAGACCCACATAGTTCGCATAACACATTTATACTAGCAATGGGATTGACATTAAGATTTTCAAACTTTTTCAAAAGCATGTCAACTTTAGAGGAGAGAAGAGTAACTGCATCAACATTATATTTATCGGGCGTACCTTGTTGCTGCTCCCTCTCGTTTGACCATTGGTAATGGTTCAATGCAATGTTTTCGATAAGGTCGTATGCCTCATCGACTCCTTTGTTCATCAATGCTCCTCCTGCGGCGGCATCAATGGTCTCTCTTGTTTTAAAATGAGACCGTTGTAGAAGGTGTGAACAATCAACCACTTTTCAAGCCCGTGGTGGGGGCACATTCGAGAAGTTCCTTGAACCGTTCCCATGCGTCGTACAAAGTCTCACTATCTTGTTTGACAGAAGTTAGTGATCTTTGTTCGTATCTGACGATCTTGCTTGGTGGGAAAAATCGACCAAGGAATGCTTCTTGAATTTGGTCCCATGTTGTTAATGAATTACGGGGACCGAATTCAACCATTGTTTCGCCTTATCCTTGAGAGAGAAAGGAAAGAGGCGCATCCGGATTGCTTCCACTGTAACACCTTGAATACGTGTAGTATCACAATATTCAAGGAATGTTTGGATGTGTAGATGGGGATCTTCGAAGGCAGTGCCGCTGTATTGGTTATTCATAACCATGTGCAATAATTGCGGCTTTATCTCGAAGTTTGCCGCTCCGGCATTTGGCACAACAATAGGGGATCTAGTTCCCGGGGTACTTGGGTTAACAAAGTCCCGTAGGGTCCTAGCAGGTGTTTGCGGTTCTCCGTCCATGTGGTTTTGTAGAGTTTCTCTAAATCTTCTTAATCTTTCGTGAAAGCTTCTTTCGGGTTCCGGATCAAAGTTGTCAATGAATGTCCGAGACCGTTTCATAAACTACAAGAAAAACACTTGAAGAAAAATTAAACGTAACAGATTATAGGACAAGAAAGCAAAATAGTAAAAATAAAATAAAAACTAAAAAAATTTTGTAGTAAAGACAAAAAAAAATAAAAAGTAAACCGTTGTCCCCGGCAACGGCGCCAAAAACTTTGTTCGGTCGAAACCTAACGGTTTATTTTATATCCGCAAGCGCACGGGCTATTGTAATATAGCGGGTGCAAGTACGAGTCGATCCCACAGAGACAGGGTTTACTTAAGGGATATTTTTGTCTTTAGAAAATATAGAAAAGATTGGGGGTAGATAAAATTTGTTTTAGAATAATAGAGAGAGCATAAACAGAAAATACTTTAATTGAAATCTTATAAAACGAAGCATTCTCGGGATTGGAAATCATACGCATATTCTTATTCATCAAATTGTCATTGTCTTAGAAATAAAAGGTTTTCATAAAAAGCAAGGATGGTATGTTAAGCCTACGCTATTTCGGGCTAAGACAATAGCGTTTGTATTCTTCACTAATTATGTCCTAGCTGTTTGAGAAATCCGTTTATGTTTGCCCCCGTCACAAACGGGCATTCCGGCTTATCTCTAGCTGACCATAATTAGTAAGAATCCGTTAAGGACGGAAGTCAACATACTTTCCATTAAAGGAACATCCCTAGGCCATTGAACTACTCTCGTGATCAATGAACCTAGTTTCTTTATATGGTTCCGTCAATCGAGATTCTCCGCTAGGTACTTCTCTCAATTAGTGAATCATACAAATTGGATATCGCCAAAATGTAAGGCATTTAGAGAATAATATAAAGAGATTGTTTTAGATGAAGAAAGAAGACAAGACTAAATATTTTTAAATGATGAATAAGCATGCTTTTGAGTTTCCAACCCCAAGAATATGGGGGATTACTCACAAGCCATAAATAAACAGAAAAGTATAAATAGAGATTGAGTAAGAAAGACTTATGATTGCTGAGAATAATGCTTCACTTTTATTGCTTTTCCTCCAAAGTGATTTCAAGAACAAATAATGACTTTGATCTTCAAACTCCTTTGAAAAATTGTTGTTATAAATCTTTGTATCTTTTATCTCTCTAATATCAGTAATTTCTCTCTAAGAATTCGTATCCTAAGACTGATTACAAGGGTCCTATTTATAAATGGGAGGAGACTCTTCAATTGGGTTCCATCAAAAGGTGCCTTTACATCTGCAGTCACGATTTGCACGGCCGTGTCAAGGATTTTGCACGGCCGTGTCCTCTTTGGCGCCAGTTTTGAATTTGAATCTTGGAGACTTGCACGGCCGCTCCTAAAACAGCTGCACGGCCGCTCCTGGTTTGGCACGGCCAGGTCACTTCAGTGCTCGGCCACTCCATGGGCCAAGATGGCCGGCCATGGCCTATGATGCACGGCCGCTCCTGGTTTTGCTGCACGGCCGCTCCGAATGGTTTTCAGCTTGGAGTGCTTATTTTGCTTGGTGTTCCTCCATCCTTTCGGACCAATTAGCCCAAGTATCCTTTAGTCATAAAATGACCCTAAAACCTGTCTAGAAATGTATAAAATATACCAAAAACGTAAAATCTAATAAAATAGCAAAAGTAAGTAAAAATACTAAAAACTAAATAAAAAGTGATGATTTATTTGTGTAAAAGTATATAAAAACTAGGATAATTGACTATATAATAGTCACTTATCAGTTACGTATTGGGAAGAACCGAGAGTTCACCCAACACGCCTTGTCCGTAGACGAGTCTTTCTAATTTAGACATCCAAATAATTCAAAAAAATGTGCAAACGATGATAATAGGCAAGTGCAATAGACATGAATTTTATTGAATAGGTAAGATCATTACAACTTGTAGACCAATTGTCTGGGAGGCCACATCCCTTTACAGCAAAGAGTCTTTCTAATTTAGACATCCAAATAATTCAAAAAAAAGTGTGATTTTATCCTCATTTAACTTTAAACAATCAACAAATAAGATTAGGGTTATAACTTGTTATGAAGTGCCTTGAAAAAACTTTTAAGGGTAAACATCAAATAACCAAAAGTTATGAACAAATATACTAAATTAAAACAACGCTTCAATTAAACCGGATAGAAGGCTTGAACAAATTAATTAATTTCTCCGGACCAAATTTAAAACAGTTGTTGGCCATGAGAATAAGAAGAACAACCTAAATTAATTGGCCAAGTCACATTAGAAAATTATCCATTTAAGAAAGGAAAATGCAAGGATTTGAAAAACTGAACTCCAAAAACCCAATCTTAGGTACTTCAGGGCTTTGAAATTAAGGTATTATTTGGAAATCAAAAATGAATAAAACTCCAAGAATCCTAATTCTGACAAAGATAAGAAGGTTGAGAATCAAAGTTTGCCAAGCAAATTGTGAATGAAAAATAAATAAATTGGAATTCATGAACCCCAAGTTCATGTACGTAGAACACACACAAAATGCACATGGGGATTTGGCCTGCTGGCTAGAGCTCATGGCTTCCAATCTGGAGGTCATGAGTTCGATCTCCCCAGAAGTTAGAGGGAAGGCTTTCTCTCCCTAAGATTTATCTCCTAGGCGCTTCTGTGCGGGCATGTGTGTGTGTGTGAGTAGTGAAAAAAAAAGAACACACACAAAATGAGTTTCAAAATCGAATTTTTAACCATTCAATCACGTCAAAACGCAGGCTTTTCATTCACAAAAAATCAAAAAATAAATCTAGAAAACAAATCTAGACCACTTCCATTTTAACAGGCTTTTCAAAACCATGAACTATCAATTACCATGAACAATAAGGACTAATTTTCTTATAGAAAGGATTACTAAACCCTTGTAAGGATAGATACTCACAAATGTAAGAATCACAAACAATATGAGATGGCCTGAATGAAGCATATTTTGCAGCGATTGGCATTTCTCTTAGAAAATATATACAATTAGAAAATAACATTGTTTGGAAGGAAAATATATACATAAAATAGAGAAGTGAATATCAACCTAGAAATACCTTGTTGATAAGCATAATTTGCTTGGTACTCCATAAGAAAGTTTGTAAATAAGCAAACACGATTCAAGTATATAAATACAAATTGTCAATGTCGATTCTAGAGAAAGGGCTAAGGGTAGGAGAAAGAGCTTGAGTGATTGGAAACGGGGCGAGATTGTTCGCCATTTTGAGAGAGTGGGGATTCGGACATTGAAGATATGGATGAAACCTAATAATGAAAATGATTATTAATTGAAATTGAGATTTGAAGGAAACTGAGAAGGTCGGAGGGAGGGTGAGCGAAGTGATCAACGGATCTCTCACATCGTCGCCACCAAATATGGTCTGGAACGATAAATGAGAAGGTGAAGGTAAAGGTGGGATGATCCGGAGAGAGTTTTAGAGAAAGAGAGAATGAAAGTGGGGAATATGAAAGGCTGAAAGGAGATCGATACATCTCTCAAGAAGATTAATTTGCAGCCTTAATTATTTGGCTCATCATTGCTCATACTAAACTAAATATAATTAATGATTATATTAATTATTTATCATTATTATTATTATCAGGGCATTTCGGGTTTATAAATATTTATAAGGGGTGCTTTCGGTAATTGCCTATAAGAATATTGTATCTGGCCTTTATTGAGTCTAGGTTAGAGTTTAGGAGGGAAAGTGCTCTAAGTGACTTCAACTTTTATATATTAATAGATTCTTAAAGCATGAAAATCGAAAATCAAACCAACTTCAGCATGACAAGGGAATTAAACATAATTCATGGTTTCAAACACATGATTCGAGATCAAATCCAACAAAGCCATGATATCAATGTAAGAAAATTTGAGGGAGGAACAACTTACTTGTTCAATCATAGTGCGGAAGACTTGATCGGAAAAGGGGAATATTTGAAAAGGGCAATCTCTTTCTTCTTCTTCTTCACCGGTGGCTGGCTTTAGGTTTTTTTTTATTTCTTTGAAACAGACTGTAAGTCGAAAAAGGGAAAATGGGATTTTTGAGAAATCGCTACACGATGTAGCGATTTTGACTGTGACCGATCAAAATCGCTACACGATGTAGCGATTTTGACTGTGACCGATCAAAATCGCTACACGGTGTAGATATTTAGTCTTGACTTAATTATAATATTAATTAAACCCTAATTATATCAAAATCGTTACACCGTGTAGCGATTTTGACCGGTCACAATCAAAATCGCTACACCGTGTAGCTATTTTAAAAAAAGTGATCATTTTGGAAAATAGTTTGAAAAGTGAGTTATTTTGAAAAATAGATTTTTAAAAAGAATTATTTGAGAAAAAATTTCCAAAATGAATGTTGTATTTGAAAAACTAAATTGAATTTTGATTAATAATTAATAATTAATTATTTATTTTCATTAAAATATAAAAATAATTGTTAATAGTGTTTCTATTGGTTGGTGTATCAATAGCCATTTTTAGAATAAATGAAGATAATTAAATTGTATTAACATTTTGGTCAAAGTTAAACACCAAATGCTATATTTATTAGGGAATGTAGGGGGTATAAATTAATTTAATGGTCCGCTTCTGAGTTTTTAAAGGAGATAAGAGAAAGTGAGAGGAGAGGAGAAAAAGGGAGAGAAGAGAAGGGGAAGGGAAAGAAGAGGAGGTGGACGAATTCAATAAATTGTTGAATTGCTCTGGAGTTTAGAAATGAGGGGTAAAAATTGAATTATACATATACCTTTAATGAAAGAAAAAGAGAGAGAGAGAGAGAGAGAGAGAGAGAGAGAGAGAGAGAGAGAGAGAGAGAGAGAGAGAGAGAGAGAGAGAGAGATTCCTGAGGGGGTAAAATATGTTAAACAAAAATATTGTTTAATAAGATTTTATTTTCTTCAATTTTCTCTCACTTTTGAGAGGATTGTATATGAGAGAAAATTTTAAAATTTTTTATTCCTTCACCTTCAACTTTCTTTCTAAAAAAAACTCGAGAGCAACTTTTGAAAGAAAAATATATTATATTCCCTCACATTTCTTTTTTCCTTTCTCTCATTGCGAAAATCTCAGGAAAAACACATTTTTTTTGGCACTTAGGAAAAACGTGTTTTGTTTTTTCCGTCAATGCCAGTGCCAATTTAACAAAGTGCCAGTGTAACAAAGTGCCAGTGCATGTGTAACAAAATGCAGTGTAAAAAAGTGCCAGTGCCAGTTTAACAAAGTGCCAGTGTAACAAAGTGTCAGTGCATGTAAAACAAGTGCCAGTGCATGTATAACAAAGTGCCAGTGCCAGTTTATCAAAGTGGCAGTATTAGTGTAACAAAGTGCCAGTGTAGAAAAGTGCTAGTGCATGTATAGTAAGTACCAATATAAAAAGTGTCAGTGTGACGCAGCACGGAAGCACGATAGATTTCGTGATTAGCGCACTAATCACAAGAATTCCTCAAGCGAAGAATCCTCAAACACAATACTGGAATCCACCAGTAGTAATCTGGAATCCACCAGGAATTAAGAGAAAAACTCTTGAAATTAATAATATCAAAAACTGAGTTAAAACATGCCTCCATATTGTTTAAATACTTCCCAAACCCTAAGAAACAAATAATAAACCAAATGACTAAAATACCCAAGTCTAAACATCAAATACTCAATAAACGGACCTAAAATTCGTAAATATGGAACGCAAGGACGACGCCAGGCGGGCGCCTGGAACCACATCAGGCGGACGCCTGAGAAACAGAAAAATCCTTCATTGTTGACGCAGCTTGAGGCGGGCGCATGGGCTTTGACGAGGCGGCCGCCTCGGCGGCAGAAAAGACCTTCCTCGATGGACCAACTTGAGGCGCACGCTTGGAAGGAGGTGGGGCGGCTGCTTGGTCCTCAACCTGGTACTCAACCTCTGGTTCGTCTCCTGCATCACAGTGTTAGTGTAACAAAGTGCCAGTGTTAGTGTAACAAAGTGTCAGTGTAAAAAAGTGCTAATGCATGTATATTAATTGCCATTGTAAAAAATGTCAGTGTCAGTTTAACAAATTGCTAGTGTAAAAAGTGCAGCGTTAATGTTATGAAGTGCCAGTGTAAAACACGTTTTTCCTAAGCTTAGAAAAAAAAAGCATTTTTCTTCTTAAGATCAACTCTCTCATTTTACATTTTCTTTCATTTCTCTCATTTATAAAAAAAAAAAAAAAATTTCCAACCGAAACTTTCCAAAAATAATTAATACTGACGAAATGAAATACTAATGACTATCGACAAACTGAAATTCAAATGATAAATTTTGTAAGTAGTGTTTATTCTGGTTTTTATCTCCAAAGTTTCCCGGAAAACGCGATTCCCTGTGTATATTTCGAAGCTCTCAAATCTAGCCGCTCTCCAATTTGTCTACTTGGAAACGAACTTTAAATCTCTGTAAGTTAGTTCTTCCCAATTTTCAGTTCAGTTCTGTTCTGGAATCATCTTGACTTCATTTGTCTTGGTCTTGGTCTTGGTCTTGGTCTTCGCTTCCATTTAATACGGTATTTGTTACTGCACTAGGACTTAGAAAGTTTTGAAAAAGCTTTAGCTTGATTGCATGAATTTATCTACGTTTGTTTCATTGAAATTAATTGGCAAAATTGACATATCTCCGGTGAACTTGTTTGCTAGGGTTTAACAAAGATGATGTTTTTAATGCCTCAAAACTCATTTTTACAAACTTCAAACGTATCCAAATCACATGGGTCAACTAAACCCTACGGATTAACCGGCAGGTGGCATTTGGGCATACCAAAGAATTTCATTCTTCTGGCAGCTTCTTTCATGTTATCAACTCTCTATCCAAGCTTTGAACTGGTATTCCATCAATACAAAATTCTTATTGCTTGAATTATCAACTGCAGACCCCATAACATACTTGGCACATTCTCCATATCCTACAAGCTGGAGACCCTGAGAATTGGAACCTGGTATAATCCTTGAGCTGATCTTACTTCTGCAGGCTGCTCAGAAAGGTAGAGCAGATGAAGACATAATTTTCTTCGCACCTCTTCTTTCTCACGCCAAACGTGGAGCTCTATGGATTAAATTAAGCAGTAGCACTTGACAGACGGGACGTGTGATAACTAATGAAAGAAGATCTTGGTGATTCTTCAGTTGAGTTGGGCAAGGCATTTGGGTTTACAGTTCTTGGTTCATTGTTGGTTCAGGCATGTTGAGTTCCTAGCATTTTTTATACCTTTACACAATGGTACTGGATGTGATTACCAGTACGTCTTTTGCTCAAGCTGCAGAAGTCCTTTCTCATACCATAGAGGCCATTATTGAGCTGGTGTTTGAGACCAAAAATGTGTTTATTGAGAAGGAGAGTTTCAATGAGCTTGCATCTTACTTGGATAGGATGGTTCCTCTCCTTAAAGAGGTAAACAAGAACAATATCAGTAAGTTTGTGGGATTAAGCGGTTGTTTTGAGAAACTTAATCTGCAAATTAAATTGGCTAAGCAGTTGGTTACAGAATGCAGTAAAAAGAATAGGGTGTATCTTCTAGTGAATTGTCGCTCTATTGCTAAACGCCTACAAAATATTACAAAAGAGATCAGCCAGGCACTAAGTCTAATTCCTTTGTCTTCACTGGATGTTTCATCGAGTATAGTTGAGGAAATTTCTAGACTTTGTGAAAGTATGCTAGCTGCAGAGTTCAAAACTGCTATGGCAGAAGAAGAGATTTTGGAGAAAATAGAGTCTGGAATACACGAGAGGAATGTGGATCGCTCGTATGCCAATAAGTTGTTGCTATCCATTGCTGAGGCTGTTGGTATCTCAACCGAGAGATCCGCATTGAAGAAGGAATTTGAAGAATTCAAGGCTGAGATCGAAAATGCACAGCTGAGGAAAGACCAAGCTGAAGCTATTCAGTTGGATCAGATAATTGCTTTGCTAGAAAGAGCAGATGCTGCTTCTTCGCCCGAGGAGAAGGAAAGGAAGTACTTAACCAAACGGAGTTCTTTGGGTAGTCTACCATTGGAGCCTCTCCAATCATTTTACTGCCCAATTAACAAGGAAGTAATGGTGGACCCTGTGGAGACTTCTTCAGGGCACACATTCGAGAGAAGTGCCATAGAGAAGTGGTTATCTAATGGGAGTAATCTGTGTCCCCTGACAGCAATCCCTTTAGAAAATTCCACACTGCGGCCAAACAAAACTCTTAGGCAATCAATTGAAGAATGGAAAGACAGAAATACTATGATTACAATTGCTTCAATGAAACCAAAACTGTCATCGGAAAATGAGGAAGAGGTCCTTCATAGCTTGGAAGTACTGCAAGGTCTATGTCAACAAAGAGATGATCATCGGGAATGGATACTACTGGAAAATTACGTGCCTATGCTTATTGAACTTCTTGTGGCCAAAAATCGAGACGTAAGGAATCAAGCTCTTGTCACCCTTCACATATTGGCAAAGGATAGTGATGATGCCAAGGTACATCTTACATCATTTTTTATAACTCCAAACATTATAATTTCCTTTTCGGCAATATACATCTGAACTAAGTACTGTAAATTTTATCTGTACATTCTAATGGAACTATAAGAAAAGAACATGAAACAATTTGTGAGAGCCAACTCTTTTGACCCTTCTCCTAACAAGTTGGGATAGGCTCGATGAATCCTCTCTCCTCATTTTGCTCTATTCTATGTACATCCTCCATAAAGAGCTAGGTACCATAACCTTCTTATTTCTCTATATCTCTTTATCAAATTATGTTCATCTAGAATTTTGGGAACTGTTTTTCTATATATTTTCAAAGTCAAAGATTTGGAATTTCATATAGAAAATTATGAAAATAGTGGATGCTTGGTTATCACTTAAGGGCATGATGGGTTAACCTAAAATTCACCAGTAATAGAATATGTCTGTCTGAGATTACTTCTGTTCGTTCTGAAAATGAAATCAGGTAACAGTTATGGGAAAGCTTAACAACCCCTCACTAAAATCTAAATATGTCATCCATGTCGTAATGAGATACTCGCCTAGGCTTGTGAATTGGTCATCAACAGACTTAGGCTCCGTTCGTTTCACGGAAAATAGCTTACGGAAAATGTTTTCCTCATTTTTCGATGTTTGGTAACGAGGAAGATAAATTCAATGTAAGTGATTTTCCGGTCAACGGAAAATAGACCAATTTTCATATGAAAATGTTTTGCTGACCTCCTCCGTAGTAGTTTTCCATTGTGGTTGTGCTGTGTTATGCGCTCCACTCAGCCTTCTGCCCTTTTCTCGCCTATCTTCCTAGCTACTACTGTTCAATGCCATAGAGTATTGTGCATGTTCTAACTATTACTGTGTATAGGAGTATTTGACTTTTTTAGAAAAATAAAACTCAATGGTCTTCTCATTATTAATATGAATAGTAACCCAAATTAATTCATTTAATTAATCTGAATATGTTAAAAATTAATTATATAAGTTAAATTACAAATAAATTTAAGTTGGACTTGGTTATATATTACTGCGTCCCAGTTTATTACTCCATCCGTTCAATAGTTAATCTATATTTTCCAAAACATTTTCCTAAGATTTACCAAACAGCTGAAAACAAATTCGTTTCATTTTCCGGAAAACATTTTCCATTTTCCGGAAGCTATTTTCCGTAAGCTATTTTCTGTGAAACAAACGGAGCCTTAGTATTTGAACAATCCCCCATTTTTGTAATTGATCCTTGGTCCTTGATCTTTTCCAGAAGTTAGCCAATGCATAACATCATACTGAGAATTTTTCCATGAAACCACACTCCTTTACACCAATTCACTTCTTTTCCCCTGCCATGAACCACTTGTGTATTTTTCTTTCTTATCAAGGTTCTACCAAATTATATAAGTTGTGCTATCATCAGCTTCACAATTGTCTTGGTGTTAGTAAGATGTGGCATGTAGAGTTGAAGTTTTCCCGACAACAATTCCATTCTTTGCCTGTTAGTCTCACTAACAGTTGCATTATCACCTGACCAGTGTCCTATATAACTCCTTCCCCTGAGATTCACTAGTGGCCTTGTGAAATGGCAATTATCATACCAAATTAGATAGTCTCGTATTCACCAACTCTGTAACTGTTCTTCATAACTTTCATTCTCAATTTCATTAATTTTTTCCTAGTGTATGAGCATCTATAAGGGAATTTAATTTTCCAAATGCATTCTTTTCTTATCATGCACAGTGACACCATTTGATCCATCAGGAGTCACATAGTAGGGTGCCTACATTTCAAGGACAATTGTATAGTTTTGTGAAGTTAATTGATGCTCTGAAATAATCAGTTACTTCCTATTTACCTTCCTGTAGGATAGGATTGCAAGAGTTGATAATGCCATAGACTTAATTGTACGCTCCCTTGGTCGTCGTGTTGGGGAGCAGAAGCTGGCAGTGGCCTTACTTCTGGAATTGTCAAAATATGAGATGATATTAGATTATATTGGAAAGGTTCGGGGATGCATACTGCTATTAGTCACAATGTCAAACAACAATGGCGACATTCAGGCTGCTGCACATGCAAAGGAGCTTTTACAGAATTTGTCAATCTACGATCATAATGTTATCCAAATGGCAAAGGCTAATTATTTTAAACATCTGCTGTTCCGTCTATCTTCAGGTTCTTTCGGCAATTCAGATTTCCTTTCTGTTAGAAATTATTATTCTTGTAATATAAATCATAGACCGAATACTAAACTTCGCACAATATGATGCCTGGATGATAATTTTTCACTGTTGCTATTTATGTCTTTTATCTCCTAACATATGATAGTGTTACTAGCTAACCAAACAGTTAGCGAGCTTAGCTTGGATCTGGCTCGTTAGTTTACAAACAGCCACCTACGAGCTCAATTTTACGCTCGATAGATATATATGAACCCTGATTGAACAAAAGATTGTGCTTGTTTTTATAAATTTACTGGATTTTTTATTTATTTTTATAGAAGATAGAGATTTTTTGGAAAGAAATATGAGATATAAAGCTGTATATTCTTATACCATATTTTGTTTTACTATTTTATGATGGCGTATATACATTTCATTAGAATTTATTTGTTTATTATGAAAAGAAAAAAAAGGGAAAGAAAAAGAAGAGGTAATTTTCCTACGCTTAAATTATCTGCTAATAAGTTTGAAGCAAGACTCATTGAGCGCTAAGATACCCAATTTGGCAGGTCAGGAAGATGTCAAGATGCTTATGGCCAAAACATTGGCTGAAATGGAGTTGACCGATCACAATAAGTCTTCTCTATTTGAAGAAGGGGCATTGGATTCACTGCTTTCGTTGTTGTCAAATGGTGATCTTAGGATAAAGGAAGTAGCTGCTAAGGCTCTTCTTAACCTCTCAACCCTACCATCAATTGGCTGGCAGATGATAAGACAAGGCTCAACAAGACTATTGCTCAATCTTCTCTATAATCGCACATCAACTCAAAGTTTACAGGAACATGTAGCAGCCACAATTATGCATCTTGCCATATCAACTACTTCTCCAAATTTCAGTGGGAACCCAGTTTCATTGCTGGAATGTGATGGGGAACTTGAAGGCTTCTTCGCTTCCGCTTGGAATACGGCACCTATGGTGCAACAAAGCATACTCCGAGCTTTACATGCCATGTGTCAGTCACCTTCGGCTACTATTGTCAAGGCAAAATTAAGACAGGTGCTCAATGTTTTTAAGAACTTTCTCCTTTACGGATATGGGTTGAATGCATTTTAGAGTTTGAAGTAATTTTTTCAATTTAGGGTCCAGAATCCCAAATTTACTCAAACCAGCTCCATAATTTCATTTATGTGTGAAACCGCCGTCTAAAAAGATGGTTGTTAACTTTTTAGATGGGAAAATGGTTCCGTGACCTGCTCATGCCAGCTTTATATAGGGGCATTTAATCCTTTTCTCTTCCTATTGAACTGGAGACTTCTTTGAACTACCTGAACCATTTTCAGGGGTGTCATTCTCATGACATATGACGTACAAAATGCCTAAATATCCTTTTGAAAATGGTACTAGCAAGGCACCTATCATATTTATAGGCAAGTGACAGTCTATTCAGAACCTATTTTGAGAAGAAAGTGGAAGAATTGACCCTCTTTCACTAAATTTGGGACTTTGAAGAGGGGGGGGGGGCGGCTAAACTATAAATTGGGATAAACTTTGACCTTAGAGTGCACTTAGCTGTAGAATGATGGTAATTAACTATTATACATAACATTCTTTGCTTAAATCATGTTATCATCATGTTCATTCCTCCTACACTGATGTTGACTTCTGTCTCCACAGAACTCTGAGAATTTACATGAGTTGGCAAAACTACTTGAGGGTGATAATTTAATTGTACGAGCCAATGCGGTTAAGCTGTTTTGTTACTTGACAGAAGATGATGACAAAGCCTCCATTTTAGAGCATGTGGGCTCGAATTCAATTGAGAACTTTATTACAATTATCAAATCTTCTAATGATGAGGAAGAGATTGCTTCTGCCATGGGTATCATTGCAAACCTTCCGACATCACCTCAGCTTACTGACTGGCTGTTGGGAGCTGGGGGCATACCTGTCATTTTTCATCATCTTCGGGACGGCGTACATAACGGGCCTCACAAGAGTCGGGTAATAGAAAATACTGTTGGAGCAATCTGTCATTTGACAGTTCCAACGAACCAGCAATCACAGAAGAAAGCAGCTGAAGCAGGAATTATTCCTGTTTTAGTGAAGTTGTTAGATACAGGAACTAGCCTGACAAAAAGACGAGCATCCATTTCTCTTGGTCAGTTTTCCAAGAGTTCCACCAGGTTGAGCCGGCCACTTGCGAAGCCTATTGGATTATTCCGCTGCTTCTCAACTGTACCAGACGCTGGTTGCCCGGTTCATCAAGGGTTCTGTACAATTGAATCGTCATTTTGCCTTCTTGAAGCTGATGCAGTGCCACCTCTGGTGAGACTTCTTGGCGAACCCGATCTGGACACGTGTGAAGCTTCGTTAGATGCACTATTGACTTTAATCGAAGACGAACGACTACAAAGTGGTAGTAAAGTGCTTTCTGAAGCAAACGGCATAAGTCCCATAATACTGTTACTTGGCAGCTCCTCCCCAAGCTTGCAAGAAAAAGTGCTCAAATCATTAGAGCGGATTTTTCGATTAATTGAGTTAAAGCAAAAGTATGGAGCCTCAGCTCATTTGTCTTTAGTTGACTTGACTCAGAGGGGAAACAACAGAACGAAGTCCCTGGCAGCTAAGATACTTGCTCAATTAGATGTTCTTCATGAGCAGTCCTCTTATTTCTGAAGGAAGATTCTCATTTTTCAGTTCATTAACGTAGTTCACTTGGAGATTGCTAGGACTATTGAATATGCTGGGGTCGTGTCGAGCATGTAGCAATATTATCGGTCAGTAGGGTGAAATGTGTTGAGGCTCTCAGCAGGTGGACTGAAAGCAAATTTGAGTAGTCAGAATTCTTTAGTAATTGATTACGTAGTGGAGTCAAAATTCTTTTGTAATTGATTACTTAGTTCTATGTATTATGTACATCTGCAGATACATGTTACAGGGGTTCTATTAAAGGCCAAATCTTCAATTCTATATAATAATAATAATATACTCCCTCCGTCCCACGTGAATAGACACCAAAAATCTTGGCACAATAACTAAGAAAAATGAATATAATAATAAAAATGTGTGGTAGGAAATGAAGAGAGAGAATGAGTGGAGTTGGTTGAATAAATTGTGTGGTAGGAAAGGCAAATTCTAAATACAGGGAGTGTTAAATACAGGGATTAAGGGAAATTATTCATTTGCCCCTTTATATACCAATTGATTTCACTCCCCTCGTTTTCACTCCTTCATTTCAAATTCAATTTGGCGACTGCGATAAACGACGAAGACGAAGACGAAGAAGACGAGCATGGCCAGAGTAAAAATTCCCAAGGTCGCCGCCGGTGCTGCCGCCGCCTCTACCACCACTTCCATCGCCGCCGCCGGAGCATCATCTCGCACCGTTCCCGTAAAGAAGGTAATAACTTAAACCTAATTTTGACCTAATTGTACATTACTAAAATTGTCAATTTTAATTTGTGTTAGATGGTTTAAAATTGATTCCAAGTTTTGGCATAAACTGGGTAGCAGACTGGGTTTTAATGGGACATCTGAGTGCAAGGAACCACTCGAGATGCGCATCTCAGTGGGTTTATACGAGATGTCTCGTATATACCATCGAGATGCATCTCGAGTGGTGTCACACGAGATGCAATGAACCGTTTTTTTTAGACATCTCGAGTGAGCCACTCGAGATGCATCTCGAAGTGGTGTCACACGAGATGCAATGAACTGGGTTTTAATGGGACATCTCGAGTGAAACCACTGAGATGCATCTCGAGTGGGTTTATACGAGATGTCTCGTATAAACCCACTCGAGATGCATCTCGAGTGGTTTCACCAGATGTCTCTAATGTATGTCTCTCTCTTATTTGTGTTTTTGTAGGCACGTGAACCTATGACCGTTTCAGCTAGAAAGAGGAAGGCCGATGTAGGCGTTTGGAGAGAGAAGAACCGGAGGAAGGCAGGCACGAGGGAGCCACATGATGATGAGCGGGAGGGAGGAGGGCGGTCGATAGGGATAATGGGAGGAGGAGGAGGATAGTTGATGGGGAGGAGGAGGAGGATAGTTCGATGGGAGGAGGAGAGAGTGATAGTTCGGTGGTGGAGGTGGAGGTGGAGGTGGAGGTGGAGGTGAGGAGGAGGTGGAGGAGGGAGCGGGAGGAGGAGGAGGAGGATATAGTAGAGCCTCCTGTGACCACCGAGACATGAGGAGGAGCGGGGTCGGGTTGTGGCTATCGGGGCTGGGGACGGGAGCGGGGGTGTGGAGGGCACCATCATGGCGGCTTGAGAGGGACCCTGGTGCCCAGGATGTTTCCTTGCTATACGGGTTCGGTGATCACCGAGCCTGACAGATTTGGAGTGACTCCATTAGTGAGTCATTAGTGACTTTCCAGACGACCTGACGCATCCGGATAGGTAAGCTACTAATTAATGTGATATGTTTAAAATCTTGAAGTCATTTATACCACACACACACTTGTAAATATTCCCTTTTTACTTATCCCATGCCGTTTTCTCGAGAATTGATTATATTTTTGTTTCGAATCAACGTGTTCATGATGCGCATCTGCCGATAGAGCTGGCCGGCCCTCGTGGATGCGCCGGGCCTCCAGGCCACTGCACGGCTTGGCCATTCAGGCCGAACCATGCCTGCGCTCCGCTAGCATTTTTGGAACGGTGGTCTCACGAGACTAACTCGTCCATATGCCTTGGGGGGAGATGCACGATCACGCCGCATGACGTCTTTCATATCCTAGGTATGTTGTTGTTATATACTACACTCCGTCCCGCACGACTTAGATTTTGGTCAACTTGAGTTCACTTTTGACCGAGTAATTTAAACAAAAATAATTATCCAAATAAAATTCTAAAAATTGTTATTGTATGAAAGCCTATATGAACTGTCTACATTCATGTCAAGGCATTACTCAAGTTTATTTTTATAAATTCATCTCTTATCTTGAAATGTTTATGTTCATTTTCATTTTTGGTATGTTGTGTAGGCCGAGCACTGTTCGGTATCCAGGACCCGGTGCGACCTATCCGCATCCGTAGCCACCTCCGGTTGATCGGCACCGGGTACTCATTGAGGAGGTCGACGCCTATTTACTCGGCGTAGAGGGCATGACGAATCCCGGCGTGCGTATATCTCCGCACCTATTGGGTTGCACGATGTTCGTGGACAGAGCTGGGATAAGGTGCCCGCCTACCTTCCGCTTTGCATGGATCTGAGCCAGCCTCCACTCTCTCCGGGGATCGGCCACTTTGGCATATATGTACGAGAGTTGGGGAAGGCGTCGGTCCGGATGCAAAGCGAGATACGGTTATGCGGCTTCTCCTAGAGGTACATCTTACTCCATTCACTTTCTTTTCGTCTACTCCCCCACCTCTGTTATTAAATGTTGCATTTGAGTAGTTTTTAATACTTTTTACATACATATCGGCCTGGATATACGAGTACTTTCGGGTTTTCGGCGAGCACTGACCCGCAGTGGCAGGCGGCAGGAGCCCGTAGATGGTCGTGATGATTCTACCGGGAGGTCGCTTCGATCATCTTGTGCAGTATCGCCGCATTCTTGACAAGGATGGGGCGCAACTGTGAGTTATTCATATTAAAACTGTTATACGTTTTGTGTCCTTCCTTCCGATATTATGTTGACTTTGCCTAACAATGTCTACTCAGTTATTTGGACTCCTTATGGGACCGGGTCGGACACGAGTCACTGTTTCATACTACAGGGGTGTTATACGCTTCGTGACATCACCGAGGCGTATATGGCCGATCGTGTGACCGGCAGCTGTACAAATAGCGAGATCCCCGGATCTGCCCCCATACGAGCCAGATATGCGTTTTGGGCAAAGGGCCCGAAGGGGTATCGAAGCATTATGGTGGTGACATAGATCGGACTTGGGCAGATTGGGTTGAGTTTGGCATGGCGGAGTTGGGGCCGATCCCGTTGGGGGCCACTATTTACAGGAGATCATCCCGCGCCTGTTCCTCACGCGACTCCTGATTATATGGCTTGTTTCAGGCGAGGAGTCATATTCGGATAGCTAATCCGATACACGATCCCCGGTGACATTCTCCACCTCCCCCCCACCTCCCCAAGCGATGTTCCACCGCAGCTGTGGTTGCAGAGGCACGAGCTAGGCTACCGCTACGTGCTTTTGGCGGGATGAGAGGTTCCCGTGAAGGGCGGAGCTCTCTTAGAGATCTACGAGATGTTAGAGGTCCCACTTAGGATTTATTTGTTTGCTTGATTTGAACTTGTAGTGGACACCTTTTTAGATTGTTTTAGTTTTGTTGTTGATGTTGTGTTGTAACTCCACTTCCTTTAATATTTTGACCAATGTCATAAGCATGAAAAAGTCTTAAAATGTCATCTAGATCTTAGAAAAAATTTAAAAAAAAATAAAAAACCTATACGTGTACCACTTTCGAATGCTCGGGACATATTCCTTAAAACCCTAAAAAATGGGACATTTTTGTAACTCCACTTCCTTTAATATTTTTGACCAATGTCATCGTTTACACCTCCTCGCTGCCTACGGGTTTTGTCACAGATCGGGAGTTGGGTTTCATCGGTGCTATCCGTTTAGTTTTTCCCCACACCGCACACATCTTGTGTCGGAGGCATATAGAGATGAATGTTAGAGAGCGTGGGTTGAAAGAAACCGGTAGCATTGACTTTGCAGAGTCGTTCATGAGGAGGTTCAATAAAGCAATCTACCTCTCTGCCTCCGACGAATGGGATGAACGTTGGAAGAATTTTCTTGTCGATTACATAAATCTTACCCTAAATTATTGATTACCTCGGCCGATCACGGATTACTCCGATTAATTGGAATATGCTGTCCATGCACACGGATGTGTTGAAACACTTTGGGACCCATACAACAAACAAAGGTGTGAGGGTGAGCATAACAGTTGAAGAAGGCAATTGGAGAGTGCTTCTTCTACTTATGACACGATCTTCAAGACGGCTCGTAGAATCTTTCACATCCGGCTAACAAATATCAAGCGTTTATGAATAGGCGAAGACCGTAACTCCACTTGATTTGGATAAACTTAATCGTTTTCGCAACCTATTGACTAGAGTGTCACATGGTTTGGATCTTATCGAAAGGAGCGGTCTCGAATTCAGACACTCAAGTAATGGTCGTCTAGGTTATGTCGCCATCACGAGGCCGATTGGGGTGTTACATCGGCGGACACATGGACTTCCACTGTTCCCTACGAGATTTCACATGTGAGGAGCGTGGGGGACGGATTGAGCTTTCCATGATTGATGAGTTACGGAAGAAGTTGGACATTGAAGTGGACACCCGTTCATCCGAGATCCCTTATAGATATCGGCTGAGATGTGTTGGCTAGAGTTGAGACAAGACTGAACTGCAAGAGAGAAGGTTATTATGGCAGATGGAAGAAGGGCTTGGTCACCATGCGCGATGGTTGCTTCCGAGCGATCATACTTCAAAGGCGAACCCCGACCCAGGAAGTTCAAGAGAACAGTCGAATTGGGAGCATACAAACAACTTTTTATGGAGTCCCACTGCCTTTCGACTAGAAAAGGGTATGTATTTTCATGCAAATTATGCCTCAAATCTTTGGGTGTTTGTTGTACATTTGACACTGCTTCTCACACTTCTTTTATTTTTTCCTGTTTCAGGTCTAGATGTGCATTCATGGCATCAACCCAAGGAGTTTCGATTCCACGCGCAAACGAAATCACCTACCAAACCCACACCATCAACCCCCGCTAGTACTCCCACGTCTCATCCACCGCCAGCTCCTTCCGGCCGTGGGAGAGGACGGGTCGAGGTCGAGGTCGAGGTCGAAGACGGGTCGAGGACGGGATCATGGTCGGTAGGACGTGGAGAGGGAAATGGACATCCCAATCACACTAGTATATACGACTCCGCGTACTTGGCGTATTTTCCGCCTTTCATTATCCCTTATATTGGAGGCATCACCAACGTCAAAGGAGATGGGTCATTGTGGCTATAGAGCCGTAGCATTACAAATATACGGAGATGAGGAGTCGTGGGGCCGAGTTCGCTCGAGAATGTTACACGAGGTGCGTGATCACCAAGAGCTTTATGGGAGAGTTCTATCTTGGATACCGGTATCGGAGCTGTTACGTAAGCTTGCTTGTTATGAACCGCGGCGCCGACTATTATTGGATGACGCTCCCGCAGGTTGGGCACATCATTGCCACGAGGTATAACGTGGCGTTTATTTCGCACGGATCTAGCGGTGGCAACTTATGCCTTCCGGTGACCGTACGCGGAGTACAACCACCGACGGACACAGTTGTCTGGGACAAGTCCCCACCCATTTTATAGCGGTATGATACTTTACTTTATCATCTATATTATATTAGTTATATTTTGTTGTCCTACTTATAGTCGTTATATTTGATGGCCTTGTATTTAACTGTTAATGCTTTTGCAGGCCTTCACATGTTAGGCAATGATTACCCCATTCCACCAACACCGCTCCCTTGGGAGGTCCCAATGTGATCCAAGCGCAAGGGCAACCGCACCTCCCATACCAAGATAGGACATCGAGAGTACGATCGACTATATGAGGAGGACAAATATGCAAGAAGACAAAGATTACATTTGGGATAGTATATGTGTTATGGTTTTTTATTTATCCACTTTGTATGAATGTTTGAATTAATTGCTTTCGTTTCGTAAACACTTTCATTTCGTAAACAATTTGGCGATACTATACGTGTAATGGTATATTCATCCCTCCCATGGTTTTTGTGGAGATGTCCTATCACATTCACAATCAAATTTTATTCCAAGTTCAGTCTCTTGTTAGCTTTTCCGTACATGAAGTGAAACATTAGCCTCTGATGCATATCTCGTGCCAGTCTACCCGAGATGTCCTCTTGTATCTCGGGTAGACTTACACGACATAAATCTCGTGTAAATGTACCCGAGATATGTCGTGTAAGTCTACCCGAGATGTAAGAGGACATCTCGGGTAGACTTACACGAGACGGGCAGGGGCAGCGATGGAACAAATTAGATCCCTGTATTTAAGATCCCTGTATATAAATATATCCGGTAGGAAATGAAGAGAGAGAATGAGTGGGTGGGGTAGGATGAATATAAAATAATAAATTCTTTTCCATTTTGGGCAGTGTCTATTCACGTGGGACGTCCCAAAAAGGAAATAAGTGTCTACTCACGTGGGACGGAGGGAGTATTATCTTTGTACAACTCGTGCCAAGACCATGAGAATAAAAGAGATTTATTTTGACTTAATAATAAATCCATTCCTTATGAACAAGCTGCAGCTGCAGCTGAGAGGAATCCATGCCAACACCCTAAGAAACGGCACAGACTTCACCAAATTCCTAATTACTCAACTTCTTCGAATCCCAGACATTGAATACGCCCACAAACTGCTCGACATAACTCCTAAACCAACCGTCTTTCTCTACAACAAAGTCATACAAGCCTACTCTATTCATGGCCCTCACCAACAAAGCTTCTATCTTTATATCCAAATGCATGCCAAATCAATCTCCCCAAACCCTCACTCCTTTCCACCCCTCTTTGCCGCTTCCACAGCCTGTTCTTCCCCAAATCATGGTCAAATGCTCCATACCCATCTTGTCAAACTGGGATTTGAGTTTGATGTCTTCTCTTTGACTGCTTTAATCGACATGTACGCGAAATTAGGTCTGTTGCCTCTTTCCCGCCAAGTGTTTGATGAAATGATTGACAAAGACGTTCCCACTTGGAACTCCTTGATTGCTGGGTACACGAGGTTCGGGGATTTGGAGGGTGCTTTGAAGCTGTTCGATGAAATGCCTGTAAAGAATGTTGTTACCTGGACTGCGATGATATCGGGCTACCTGCAGAACGGCAAGTATTGGAAAGCATTGTCGACATTTCTGGAAATGGAGAAAGTGAAAGGGGTACGGCCTAATGAAGTAACCATAGCTAGTATTCTTCCCGCTTGCGCACATCTTGGGGCGTTGGAGGTGGGTCAGAGGATTGAGAGCTATGCAAGGGCGTCTGGGTATTTTGGGAATATGTTTGTGTGTAATGCTATATTGGAAATGTATGCAAGGTGTGGTAGGATCGATGTTGCTTTGTTGATATTCGATGAGATAGGTACGAGGAGGAATTTGTGTTCTTGGAATACCATGATTGTCGGTTTGGCTATTCATGGAAAATGCAAGGAGGCTCTCGAGCTTTTCGACCAAATGCTGGTGAGTGCGCTATGTGCATAAAAAACATCTTCCCCTTATATGTTTTGTCTCCGCTTCCACCCGAAATGCAAAATAAAACAAATGGCCTTGTGTACAAGTTAGCTCAATTTAACATACTATTGTAAACATGTTATCAACCAATGCTTCCCAATATCATTACTTTGACCATGTTTCTTATTTCTTCATATTACCCATCTTAAAGGTGTGACCGATTTGCCTTGTCAAAGAGGACATTTTAATCAGCATTTACCATGTGCTATCATACCTCTTGCAGCCAATTCATTGATCATTAGACTGGTAACAGACTAGACTTCCACGTGGAGGTAGTCTGTGTGCATGATGTGGATTCTACGGCACAAAGGTTGAATTTTCATGGCTCGAAAGTAAACATCTACAGTTCAATGATGGTTTTCATAAACCACATGGTGGTTTTCCCAAATATCTTGCAACCAGAACAGTCTTAGGAAAACCGATATTCAGTAGAGATAAAGGATGGATCCCCTGGCGTTAAATGTTATGTAAACATAGAAACGGCTGTTGAAAATCTGTTCTCATTTTCGAACACTGTTTTTCATCTGTTACGTTCGTCGCGTGCTGCAGGAAGATACTGCAGCATTAAACAGCGGGGATCCACTCTCATCCATCAATTGGCTGTAGATGTTAACACCACTGCTAAAAAGCTAACCATCTTGCCGTATATTCACACGTGCTGTGGACAAAACCACATGTCAGCACCGTTGTTGTGTCTAACTAGTTTAGATACAAGTTCAAAGTGCTGATTTTTTTTGGTGATTGCTAATGCAGAGAGAAGGCGCACAACCAGATGATGTTTCATTTGTAGGGGCTTTCCTAGCATGCACTCATGGAGGGATGGTAGACAAAGGCCGACAACTCTTCAAATCAATGGACTCAAAGTTCTTCATCACTCCCAAGCTAGAACACTACGGATGCATGGTTGATCTTCTTGGCCGAGCTGGAGAACTGCAAGAAGCCTATGATCTAATACAAAGCATGCCAATGAAACCCGATTCAGTAGTATGGGGAGCTCTGCTAGGGGCATGTAGTTTCCATAAAAGAGATGTCCATCTGGCTGAGAAAGCTGCCGAGTTTCTCTTTATCCACGAACCAAGGAATCCGGGAAACTATGTAATTTTATCCAATATTTATGCCAATACAGGCCGGTGGGATAGAGTTGCAAGGCTAAGGAAGATGATGAAGGGATGCGAAATTGTCAAGGCAGCCGGGCATAGTTGCATTGAATGGGGAGGAAGAATCCACAAGTTCATCGTAGAAGATCATTCACATCCGAGATCCATTGAGGTATACAGATTATTGAATGAAATTTCTTTAAATATGAAGCTTCAAGATGATTTAAATTCAACAGATGATGAGATGAACATCATGGAAATGCTCTAATATTCTTTGCTACAAAATAATTTTGTAATTTTTTGTCTTCATAATTGGAGTTGATTGTTGATTTAATATAAAGTAAATTGACTTTTCTTTTTTTGGTACATAATTGAAAGTTGCTACCTACTCAGTAATCATCTCAAGCTTTTGTTGATCACTCCTAAGCTAGCACTCGCATGTTGACTGCTTTCATGAACTTGTGATCATCTGAAGCTTTCTTTACTGTTCATCTCCATCTTCTAATCCTTGGCGCCACAAATTTGACCTGATTTTTTAACGGGAGTTATGATGAGAGAAAGCGTAGGCTCAATCCTAAACCGAAACAACCAACAAGGAAACCGGATCGAGACACAAGGATTGCAAACCAAACCGTATGGTACGGTTTCCTCCAAACCGCCTCCCACATTTATCCTTCTTTCCTTGATCCAAGCGGTATCCCCCTAGCCCATTCCTCATGAGATTCCCTTTAGATCACTCTCTTTCCCTACGACATGTGGTTTCCTCCTGACCCTACTTAGGGTCTCCTCATGAGTTTTCATTATGCTCTTCCATCATTACCAACAAACCTCCCTCATTCACCAAATAACCTTAAGAGGAAACCACCTATATTCCTTGGAGCATACCGCATGGAGCGATTTCCCCCATGGGGTTTTACTAATCCTCTTCCTCCATCTCTCATCAAATCCTTCCTTATTCCTTCATCCTCTTGATAAATAACTAAACCAACCCAAGACCCATATCCCCCTTGGAGCATACCATATTGTGCGGTTTCCCCGTGAAATTTACCTATCTCCCTCCATCATCTCAAGTAACTAAAGGGATCACACCAACCCAAGGTCCAGGATCAAGATCAATAAGACTTGCCCAAGTAATGGGCACATCACCCCTCAAGGAGTCATCCCCATGCAGTTTCCTCCATGTAATACAATCATTTTTATGATCCTACCATAATTGACTTGCATGATCGTTCCCTCCTACAAATGTTTGGAACCCCTCCACGTGTAATGACCCAAGTGACCTAGGATGGTCCCCCTATTAGCATGACGAATGCCCAAGTGGACCCTCCAACAAAGATCCCCACCAACAACTCCACTCCCTCTGCATCTCCCATAATCAGTATCGAATGGCCACTGTAAGTACCCCAATCCGGACCGCTCTCCATCTGAGCATACGGGAAATACCGAGGATTCACTCATTTGTGATCCCAAAGACCCGTAAACGTTAAAAAGGTCCAAACTTACCAGGAAAACCAAGGGATGACCTTTCAGGCATAAAAGGATATTCAAGGACGCTGCAGGAATGAGAAAAAGTCAAAAATCTGTCAAATCACTGCCTGGTCCGTACGGACACATATGTGAAAAGCATGGTATGTTCGTACGGACAACCTTGTTAACACGCCAAAAATTCCCCAAATTCAGGAAAGGACAGGAAATGACTGATTAATGGGATATCCGTACGGACACATATGTAATTATGGTATGTCCGTACGAACATGTTTGCACATTTTCAGTCCCTATAAATACTGGCCTCCCCCAGCTCATTTCTCACCAAAAATAGCCTTCCCAGCCTTCCCCCTTCAATCCAGAGCAGTTTCCAGCCCATTCGAGGCATCCCGAGCCATCTCGAGGCAATCCCGGTCCACCCCGGTTCGTCCCGATCGACCTCCCGACGTCCCATAAACCCTATTCATCCCCAATCAACCTACACCCACTCACCAAACTCCAAACACCCAACAAGCGGCTCAAAACGGTCAAAATCCGTGAGTCTAGCGAGTGTGAACGAGAGCTAACTAGGAAAGATTTTGCCATAAGTGAGGGCAAAACTTCTTTCCTCTTTAGACCCCCCAAGTGTGATACGATAGTTAATTAAGAGAGATTTTGCCATAAGTGAGGGCAAAACATCTTTCTTCTTTAAACACCCTCAATCAAACACAATCTTCCTACAAACCCTAGGAAGATAGAACGTAACAAACATTGGTGAGATCTCATTCCGCACTTTAAATAATGTTTTAAATTTCAAGTCTTTAAATACATTATTGCTTTAAATATATCATTTACAATGTAGTCTTTATTTACTATATACGTAGACCCAAACCGTCCAAACGATCCCACAAGACCTTCCAATTGCACTATGGGGATCTGACGGTGATAGGGGTTTGTTAATATTCCCTGCACTGTCCTTTCATTATTTATTTTCAAATGCATTTTATTTAAAAACGCACACACACACACACACACACACAACTTTCAAAGAAAAGGGTACATAAAGACTCATGAAAATGAGGCGACTCAGGTGAGCACAAAAAATCTCTTCCCGAGGCGTAACCTGACCTCCGAACTAAAAAATCTCATCACATAACAAAAAAAAGCCTTTTCTCAATGTTTTGGGCATAACCAAAACGGCGTGGCGACTCTACATTTTCAAAAACGAGAAAAAGCAGTCCGGCCCATCCGAATCGGGTAATTTAAGTCACGATAAAGGTGCTCACAACTATTGATCCATGAGGTTATAGCTAGCAGGAACACCACAAGCATATCGGGTGATCAAACAAAACCCCATGACCTCAATGGTGTTATAACTTAAAATAGGGCTCATGCCCTTAGTAAAAATCGATCCCAGCGATCATGATGTATGAAACTTAGCAAAGATTGGTTCAATCAACCTTAGCAACAAAAGTCTAAGGCAAAGATGACTATCTATAAAGGTTTATGAAAATTGATCTAAGTGACCATAGCAAACCCCAAAATGATTTGCAAAAATTGGTACAAGTGATTATAGCAAACCCCAAAATGATTTGCTAAAATTTGTTTGAGGGACCATAGCAAACCGCGAAATGATTTGCAAAAATTGGTACAGGTGACCATAGCAAATCGATGAGGATTTGCAAAAATTGATCTAATTGACCATAGCAATCTGCAAAAGGATTTGCAAAAATTGTTATAAGTGACCATAGCAACGCACAAGAGGATTTGCGAAAATTGGTACAAGTGATCATAGCAAACCGCAATAGAATTTACGAAAATTGGTACAAGTGACTAAAGCAAATCGATGAGGATTTGCAAAAATTGATACAAGTGACCATAGAAAATCGCAAGAAGATTTGTATAAATTGGTTTAAGTGACCATAGCAAATCGAAGAGAATTTGCAAAAATTGGTATAAATGACCATAGTAAACCGAAAAGGATTTGCAAAAACTGTATAAGTGACCATAAAAAATCGAAAAGGATTTGTAAAAATTGGTACAAGTGACCAAAGTAAACCGCAAGAGGATTTACAAAAATTGGTATAAGTGACCATAGTTGACCGAAGAGGATTTGCAAATTGGTCTAATTGACCATAGCAAACCAATGAGGATTTGAAAAAATTGGTACAAGTGACCATAGCAAACCGCAAGAGAATTTTCAAAAATCGATCTAATTGACCATAGCAAATCGCAAGAGGATTTGCGAAAACTGGTGTAAGTGACCATAGCAAACCGAAAAAGGATTTGCAAAATTGGTCTAAGTGACCATAGCAAACAGAAAAGGATTTGCAAAAATTGATCCAAGTGAACATAACAAACCATCAAAGGATTTGCAAAAATTGGACTAAATGCCAACACTATTTCCTCCTTAACCCGATCATAAATAATCAAGTTAAGGAGTCGATGGCTATTGATGAGCCAATGCGTAGGCTCAATTCTAAATCGAAACAACCAACAAGGAAACCAGATCGAGACACAAGGATGGCAAACCAAATCGCATGGTGCGGTTTCCTCCAAACCGCCTCCCACACTTATCCTTATTTCCTTGATCCCGCGGTATCCCCTAGCCCATTCCTCATGATATTCCCTTTAAATCCCACTCTTTCCCTATGACATGCGGTTTCCTCCTGACCCTACTTACGGTCTCCTCACGAGTTTTCAACATGCTCCTCCGTCATGGCCAACAAACCTCCTTCATTCACCCAATCACCTTAAGAGGAAACTGGCCCATATCCCTTGGAGTATACCGTATGGCTGAAATTACCTGATCCGTGGTCGGACGGTCATCTCGTGCTGTGCGGCCGTGCTGCGTTTCGTTTGGAGTCGCCACGCCGTTTTGATTGTGCCCAAAACATTGAGAAAAGGCTTTGTTTTTGTTTTGTTTTGTTGTGTGATGAGATTTTTGAGTTCGGAGGTCAGGTTACGCCTCGGGAAGAGATAGTTGAGCTCACCCGAGTCGCCTCGTATACACGAGTCTTTCGATACCCTTCTTTCTTTAAATGTTGTGTGTGTGTGTGCTTTTAAAAATGCATTTTGAAAATAATTTCTACATTGCAAATGATGCTTATATTTAGACAGAAATATTTAAATTAAAGTAGTTAAATGAGGTTTGGAAGGAGGCCTTACCAATGTTGGTTTATGTCTATCTTCCGCGGGGAAATGTGTTTGATTGAGTGTGAATAGGGTTTTTGGGACGTCGGGGGTCGATTAGGACGGACCGAGAATGACCGGGATTGCCTCGGGAGGGACCGGTATGTGCCGGCAGAGTTTCGGGATGCTTCGGGATGGACCGGTATGGGCCGGCAGAGCTTCGGGATGCTTTGGGATGGTTTTGGAATGCTTCGAGATGGACCTGTATATGCCGACAGAGCTTCGGGATGCTTCAGGATGGTTTTAGAATGCTTCGGGATGGACCGGTATGGGCCGGCAGAGCTTTGGGATGCTTCGGGAGGGATCGGTATGTGCCGGCAGAGCTTCGGGATGCTTCGGGATGGCTGGGATGGCTCGGGACGGCTCAGGATGCCTCGGGACAGCTCGGGATGCCTAGGGAAGGATCGAGATTCGATCGAATTCGCTTTGGGAGGACTTCAGAGCACCTCGGGAGGGCTTTGGAGCACCTCGGGAAGGCTCGGGAGGCCTCGGGAAGGACCAGAAGAGGCCGGGACGCCTTGGGAGTGTGCCTGAAGGCTGTGGGAGAGAGGAGAGAGTTGAGGTGTGTCTGAAATGAGAGGGGGAGCCCTCTATTTATAGGCCCCAAAAAATTGCAAAGTGGTCCGTACGGACCATTGTTTAATTATAATTTTTTGGTTTTCCTGAATTTTAAGGAATATTGTGGACTTTAAGGGGATTTTTTCATCATTTTTGGCGTGTTGAAGTAAGTGTCCGTACGGACCATTCTTACTTTGCAAAGTGGTCCGTACGGACTACTATGTCAACTAGCCATATTTTGTTATTCTTGTAAAGTCCTTGAGTTCCCTTTTATCCCTGAAAGGTCCTCCCTTGGTTTGGATGGTGGTTTTGGACCTTTTGGACGTTACGGGTCTTCGGGATCACCTAAGTGTGATGAAGGCATTCGTACCTAGGTATGATGAAGGCGTTTGTACCTAAGTGAGATGAAGGGGTTTGTACCTAAGTGTGATAAAGGCGTTTGTACCTAAGTGAGATGAAGGCGTTCGTACCTAAGTGAGATGAAGGCGTTTGTACCTAAGTGTGAGAGGCGTTTGTGCCTTGTTTGATATTTTGGGAGGCGTTCGTGCCTTGAGTGGGAGGTATTTGTGCCTTGTTTGATATTTTGGGAGGCGTTCGTGCCTTGAGTGGGAGGCGTTTGTGCCTTGTTTGATATTTTGGGAGGCGTTCGTACCTTGAGCGGGAGGCGTTTGTGCCTTGTTTGATATTTTGGGAGGCGTTCGTGCCTTGAGTGGGAGGCGTTTGTGCCTTGAGTGCCGGACTTATGATGATGGCTGGGATTTTTTTTGTTAGGGAGATTGTAAGTACGCCAATCCAATTCGCTATCCTTTTAGATGCATTTTAATATGATAAAATTGCATTAAGGGCCGTTTTGGTAAATTTCCGATCCGCTCCGAGACTTCCGGAAGCTTTTTATAAGTTTCTTGCGAAGGGAGTAATGTTAGGTAATTTTTTTCATGCAAAGGGACCTACACGGAATAAAACTGTTTTGAACCTTTTGGGTATTATCTCAGATTGTTCCAGAAGCAGTTTTGGCGCCAGAAACAGTTATGGTCGCCTTGTGTCACGCGACAAATCGAAGCATGGAAAATGGATAAAGAATGCCGTGCGACACAACTGGACCATGAACTGCAGCTATAAATAAGACCCTTGCCCTCTCATTTCAGGATCCCAATTGGACTCCCTAAGGTCACTCTGCAGAAATTCCACCAGAATCTCTCTCTCTCCTCCTTCCACAACAACGTACACACCAATCTCCACCCAATTCAACCTCTCTCATACCAATTCACTCATCCCTCTCATACATCCATACACATACCAACTGAAGATTCAAAGCTCAGCACTCCATCTGTGCACCAATCCACATTCCAGTAGCTGAACTAAAGGCCAATACATCTAACTTGGTGTATTGGTGGTGGATCTACAGGGGTAACGATTCCTTCCATCCCTCTCTCTCTCTCTCATTTACTTGTTCCTTGCATAACTCTGTTCCCCCACCTGATAATTGAGCTCCATCCGCTTTAATTATCAGGTGGCAATCGCCATCTCTCTGTTTAAGCTATTTGTGTTTGGTTTAATTGCGTATCCTTGATGTAATCTATTGATTTTGTGGTTTGATTGCCAAGGGAGTGTGGATCTCCCATATCCACACCTCTTTGGTCAATCCTTTGTTGATTCGTAGTCATTTGAATTGAATTGGTATGGTGGTTTGATCTGAGTTAGCTTCTGTTGGATCTGATTGCAAATTGTAAGATCTCTGCAGAGGGACCTGTAGTGTCACGCGACACAACGGGCTATCCAAGTCCTATGTAGCGCGACATAACTAGTCGCTTTGCAGAGGTCATCTTTCCATGTGTAAGTTGTTCATCCTGTTTGCTTATCACTCCAGATAGAGTGTGGATCTTCAATATCCACATTCATTTAGAGTGATTGTGTAGATTCCCGTCAGTCCTGGGCTTCATGTTGTAAGGCTTCTACATATGACATTTAGTGTTACGCGACACAAGCTGCACAACAGATCCTGTGTCACGCGACACTCTTTGTCAATATGCAGAAGTCATCTTTCAGTTGTAAGTTATGTCTGTCCTCGTTGTAAGTGGGATGTGTCCTCCCATGATAAATGGCTCACAAGTTGTATTTCCCTTTGTTGAGCAATAAAATGAAGCATTAATATGCATTTTATACATATTTTGTCTCACACATTTTGCACACACTCTTGAATATTTTGGATGTTGAACATAGAAAGACTCGTCTATGGACGAGGCGTGTTGGGTGAACTCTCGGTTCTTCCCAACACGTAACCTGACCCCCGAACCCATTTTCTCTTTCAAAAGGTTTTCAATGTTTCCTTTAAAACGGTGTGGCGACTCCTAAAAATACCTTATTTTTTCGGCGAGCGCACATTCAGTGGCGACTCCGCTGGGGACTTGAAACTTGTTTTTCAAAAGTGGATCAAACTTTCGGTCTTGTTCAACGTCCATTTCACTCATTTGTGTGTGCATTGTGTATGACATTATGTGCATAAATGCATGTTAGTGCTTTGCTTTATCCCTTCCCCTTCCTGGCCTCCTGCTTTGTTGCATTGGTGCTTGGGGCTGAGATTTTGTGTTGTGCTTGGAGGCTGGGGCTGATTTGGCTTTTGTTTAGATTCTGGATGTGTGAATCCTTATGTCACGCGACAGGATTGACCTCATCAGTCCTATGTCACCCGACATAAGTGGTCAGTTGGCAGGATTTGTTTTCTCAGATGTAGGTTGTGATTGTGGGGCAGTCCCTCATGATTAAATTTTTGATCCTTGATTATTGTGCTCTGTGGGGTGTGTGTGTGAGTTGTTCTCCTTTTCTTCCCCTTTTCAAAAATAAAAATAAAAAATAGTAATAAAAAAATTATTTTTCGCAAATAAAGGAACATAGTCATCCTCACACTACTTCACATAGATCTAGAACCCTCGAGTGCGATTGATGGCATCGCGGACGGCCATGAAATTCGCATACGCTTGAGCGCCTAATATCAAACTTATCCCCCTAGCGCATCATAGGTGGAGCCACACTTTTAAAGCTCACCCAACGGTTGGTTTTGACACACCATTTTTTAAATACAATAAAATGAATTATTTCAAAATTTATAAAAGGCTTTTGTACCTGCCCCAAAATCTAGCACGTGTGGGCATGTTGCCATTGCAACATGATTTCGCGTAGGGACATGTCGCTCTCACGACATGTTCTAACGAGAGATCATGTCGCTTTGTCAACGTGCACCGACGAGAGTCATGCCGGATTTTTTCTTGAAATTCTTCAGGAATACTCGTTATGCTGCCCAAATTCCTCCAGAAATTGGGGCTGCTCATCCGTCCCATAAATGCTTTGGTTTTATTTAGGTATTATTGTCTATTATTAATTTTGAATCAATACATCTGGTGTATTTTTGGATGATGTGTCCATAGGTTCCCCCGAGGTTTTAGACTGCGAGAATAAAGGGTTAGCCTTTCCCAACCGTTCATAGGACTTAAAAGACACCGATTTTTACTTGAACATTAATAAGATGTTGCGCGAGTCCGTCTCATTTCCTATGCTTCCCTCTCCCGTACCCTCTCAAAGTTCTCTATCCTCCGCCTTATACACGCTCTTTCCATCTCAAGGTTACGGCAAGTTGGGTGCGTGCTCCTGTTCCCGGCGCTCATTGGTCCATTTTCCCGAGGCGAAAGCAGTTCAAGTGCCCGAATGGTCGTTCATCTGATTCAGAATCCAAAACGCTCGGTGCATAGAAGATTAAGGCCCACCAGTCTGGAGGTTCGTAGCCCATGGGTTCGCAGAGTACAAAGGGTGTGTTCATCGAAAAGTTGCGAACTACTCTTGAAGCCGCTTTTCCTCGTGAGCGGGAGGCTCGGTTGCTTGCTCAGATTGCTCAAGCTAGGGAAGACGATCTATGAATGACAGAAAGTTCGAGAAGGGTCCTCACCCCATCAATGTCAACGATGCTCTTCCTTCCATTCGAAGTTAATAAGTCAATCAGTCTTCGTAGGTTCTAGAATGTCCCTCTTTGGGACATGAGTCTGTCGAGTCCACTCTGGACCAGTTTTTTGCGTTACAGTAATAAAATCTTTGTTTCTCTTCCTGCTAGACTCGAGACATAACTTGCACACCTGCATTACAATCAATTGAAATGGTTTTATCCTAGATGATCACTTGTGCTGCTCAATTACTAATGCTTTGAAAAGGTTAATATTTAAATTAATCGGAGTGAGAAAATCGACTAACATCCTTCTCAAATTTGGGGCTCACCAACTCCCCATCTTGCACCTTATGCTCACATATCTTTCATCGTCCTCATCATCTCGTTGTTCGATGAATTTGCATGAATCTTCCTCAGTAAGCTTAAGCAAGTAATAAAGACTTAATCTCGTTCAGATTATCCGATAGGGGCTGCAGTTGAAACCTTTCACCCGTAGGGAAACCATTACCTCACCCTCACTAAACAATACCCTTTCATTTCTAGATCGGCACGTTTTTGAAACCCGTCTGACCATCTCCAGAAGAAGAGGGACTATCCTTGGGGCTCCCATGATTCAAAAGAAGATTGACCGTCTCCAAGCTCAAGAACGGCGGAAAGCAATGATCCATCCTGGGGACTAGCTGAAATTCTCCTCTAAAAAAAAAGAAAAAGAGAGAGACAAAAAATACAAAAAAAAAAAAAAAAAAAAAAAAAAAGAAGAGAGCTTAGTCCCTGGCGATCCTCTCGAAAGCAAAAGTCAAAAGATCCGGTCGTTACTCAGGAGTCTCAGAGTGAATAAAGAGACAGCACGGATGTCCCCTCACCATTGCCTCTAGCCAATCCCAAGCCGTCCTCTCGATTTTAGAGGATATTCCCATTACCGTTATCCTTGTCTTTGGCCAAAGCCAAGATTGATCTCTCATTCTCAGAGGCAATGAAGATGTAATCATGGATTCCCTCGCCATAGAAATTCCAAACACATCCCCAAAAGCCAACCTCTTATCTTTAGAGGTTCAGTCAGCAAAAAGCCTAGTCGACCTCTCGTCTTAAGAGGTCATGATATTCCGAATCACCTGATAGCCGATCGAAGCCCGGAACCCAGCCACAGTTCCTTCGGGATAACAGTTTCAGACCATCAATCGAAGATTGTGCAAATTCCATCCGTTCATTCGACATTTCATGTGAGCATATTTCATTTCTCCTCCGCAAACACTTGCCTTGGACGTCCCACTGGGACTTCACATCCGTGTCTCCCATCGACACTCCAAGAGGACATGTTTTTTTCAATTCTCCAAATCCTCAAAGGTCCTCAGATCCTCAAATTCCAACGTTCATTCTCTTCATTTGGGATAAGCCCGAACTACGGCGACCTGAGCTTCTCCCAAGGAGGGGAACGTAGTCAACCACAACTGGTTCGGTCGAAATCACAAATAAATCTCAGAAAATCCGGTCTCAGCAAGGGTCGTCCCTATACACTTTCCATCCTTCCGAGTTTGATTCTCGATATCAGTTGGTTTTCCCCTCGGGATTAATTGAAATATTTGTTCATATCGGCTTTGGTGGTTGAATAACCCGAACATCAATAAAGGGTTTTAAGCAGCTTTTTGATCATCACGAATAAGACAAGTTTTCAAGTGTCTCGACAAGTCTTCTCTTTCTACATCATAGGAAGATAGAGCCAAAACACTGTTTTCGGTCAGCAGAGGCTTCCATACACTTTTCCACACCTTGTGATGCTTATACTCTCCCAAAAGAGTCAAACCCAAAAGCGAGTGTGTCACAGAATCGGGATCCATTCCTACCCTCGTGTCCCTACACATATACATTTTCGAGTCTTGTCCAGCGACTGATTGACTGCGGTTTGAAATGATGGGTCGCCTCCTCGGCCACAAGATGACTTTGTCTGCAATAAGGCTGCATTGAATCTCTTCAAACTGGGGCTTTGCTATGTTGTTCTCTCAGAACCAGATTCCCTCCAGGTTTACTTTGCACTATCAACTGGGGCTTCGCCAAGCCGGGATCATTCTGCACATTCTCTGATGCTTGCCTCCTCGGGTGCGTGACACACTTTATTCTCATCAGCAACAACCAACCTACTGCAACCAGTACTCCCGGAAGCGTCCCCGACTTGCCTAAGCTGCACCATCCATACACCATCACTCATACATTTCCCAACCTCATGGGAGAGGGTCCAACCCATACATCATCACATAAAAACTTTCGTTCCATACACAATCCATCATAGCACAACTGCTACATACACATCTGCTCACCAAGCCGTGCAAAGTCCTCCCTCCATTCCCATCCCCAGCTGAGATGGACTCATGCAACAAAAGATTAATAATGCATAAGCAAAAGTCGAATAAAATGCAAAGTGCCTTGAGTGTTGTGTTTTCCCCCCAGGGTACAATAATCTAATGATCATAATTTGATTGTGAGGACTGCCCCTCGAATCACAATCTGGACAAGGATTCCAAATCCTGTAGGTGGCAGACCCCACCTTTATTACCTTTATCAGGCCTGTCACCTTCGGACTCATCAGCATCATCTGAAAGAGCCCCAGCTGCCTCAGTCTCCAAGCAATGCTTGTCAAAAAAGAGCTTCAGTTGTCTCAATATCCAAGCAATAATGCTCATAAGCCTCAGCGACATTAAGGCATGTTCCGCACAGCGAGTGATCATCCAATGCCCGTTCTCATGAGCACACCTTCATCAAGGCCTGTATGCACTGACACTTCAACAACCCTTCAGCAAAGACCGTCCCGTAAGCGGCCATCCAGCCAAAATCGAGACAAGGATTCCAAATCTGTCAGTCTCCCCAGCAATGCTCATCAGTATCATCGGCCCGGCCGCCAAAGCATCAGCAAAAAATCCTACCAAGCAAAGTCCATGACTCCAAAGTCAGCCAACCGTCAACAAAGACCGTCCCTCGCACAGCAAAACAGCAAGCCACCAACAACAGTGGTCTAAGCCCCTCCGGCAACCACCACCACCAGCAGCAATAGTAGCATGAGACCCTCCGGCAGCTACATTTATCCCCAGCAGAATCGACGGTAGCGTGAGTCCCCTGACAGCTACACCCTTCACCAACACCCAGTGGTATGAGTCCCTCCGGCATCCACGGCCATCATCAACAGTAGCGTGAGTCCCCTAGCAGCTACTCTTCACCAACACCCAGTGGTATGAGTCCCTCTGGCATCCACAACCTTCCATCAAGCAGTGGCCTAAGACCCTCCGGCAGCCACGACCATCGACAGCGGTAGCCTAAGACCCTTGGCAGCTACCTTCCATCAAGTAGTAGCATGAGACCCTTCGGTAGCTACAACCTTCCATCAAGTAGTGGCCTAAGACCCTTCGGTATCCACGACCATCGACAGTGGTAGCATGAGACCCTCCGGCAGCTACAACCTTCCATCAAGAGGTAGCATGAGACCCTCCGGCAGCTACCTCCCATCAAGCAGTAGCATGAGACCCTCCGGCAGCTACAACCTTCCATCAAGCGGTAGTATGAGACCCTTCGACAGCTACCTCCCATCAAGCATTAGCATGAGACCCTCCGGCAGCTACAACCTTCCATTAAGCAGTAGCATGAGACCCTCCGGCAGCTACTCCTCATCATCAAGTTGCAGCCCCTCTGGCAGCTACAACCTTCCATCAAGCGGTAGCATGAGACCCTCCGGCAGCTACCTCTCATCAAGCAGTAGCATGAGACCCTTCGGCAGCTACAACCTTCCATCAAGCGGTAGCATGAGATCCTCCGACAGCTACCTCCCATCAAGCAGTAGCATGAGACCCTCCGACAGGCACAACCTTCCATTAAGCAGTAGCATGAGACCCTTCGGCAGCTACTCTTCATCATCAAGTTGCAGCCTAAGACCCTCCGACAGCTACAACTCTCCATCACCAACAAAAATTATAGTCTAAGACCCTCCGGCAGCTACAGGTAAGCACAGAAAAGGTATGAAAGCACATCTCTACCATTCCTGCTTCTTGTCAGTTTCGTTCCGAACTACGATTTGGCTTGATTCCCTCCTAGGGATACGTAGGAATCCTTTCTCCAAAGGTCCAGCCATCCGATCTCACCAGATCGTTATCCCAACATCCGATCTCACCAGATCGTTGTCCCGACATCCGATCTCACCAGATCGTTGTCCAACCCTCCGCCTTATCCCCTGTTTCTCATTGGGATTGGGTCTTATTTTATCGACAACCTCACTTCTTCCATAAGTGACGTTGCCGAGGGGCTCTGTAAGTATGCCAATCCAATTCGCTATCCTTTTAGATGCATTTTAATATGATAAAATTGCATTAAGGGGCGTTTTGGTAAATTCCCGATTCGCTTCGAGACTTCCGGAAGCTTTTTATAAGTTTCTTGCTAAGGGAGTAATGTTAGGTAATTTTTCCATACAAAGGGACCTACAGGGAATAAACCTGTTTTGGACCTTTTGGGTATTATCTCAGATTGTTCCAGAAGCAGTTTTGGCGCCAGAAACAGTTATGGTCGCCTTGTGTCACGCGACAAATCGAAGCATGAAAATTGGATACAGAATGCCGTGCGACACAACTGGACCATGAACTGCAACTATAAATAAGATCCTTGCCCTCTCATTTCAGGATCCCAATTGGACTCCCTAAGGTCACTCTGCAGAAATTCCACCAGAATCTCTCTCTCTGCTCCTCCCACAACAAAATACACACCAATCTCCTCCCAATTCAACTTCTCTCATACCAATTCACTCATCCCTCTCATACATCCATACACATACCAACTGAAGATCCAAAGCTCAGCACTCCATCTGTGCACCAATCCACATTCCAGTAGCTGAACTGAAGGCCAATACATCTAACTTGGTATATTGGTGGTGGATCTACAAGGTTAACGATTCCTTCCATCCCTCTCTCTCTCTCTCTCATTTACTTGTTCCTTGCATAATTCTGTTCCCCCACCTGATAATTGAGCTCCATCTGCTTTAATTATCAGGTGGCAATCGCCATCTCTCTGTTTAAGCTATTTGTGTTTGGTTTAATTGCGTATCCTTGATGTAATCTATTGATTTTGTGGTTTGATTGCCAAGGGAGTGTGGATCTCCCATATCCTCACCTCTTTGGTCAATCCTTTATTGATTCATAGTCATTTGAATTGAATTGGTATGGTGGTTTGATCTGAGTTAGCTTCTGTTGGATCTGATTGCAAATTGTAAGATCTCTGCAGAGGGACCTGTAGTGTCACGCGACACAACGGGCTATCCAAGTCCTGTGTAGCGCGACATAACTAGTCGCTTTGCAGAGGTCATCTTTCCATGTGTAAGTTATTCATCCTGTTTGCTTATCACTCCAGATAGAGTGTGGATCTTCAATATCCACATTCATTTAGAGTGATTGTGTAGATTCCCGTCAGTCCTGGGCTTCATGTTGTAAGGCTTCTACATATGACATCTAGTGTCACGCGACACAAGTTGCACAACAGATCCTGTGTCACGCGACACTCTTTGTCAATATGCAGAAGTCATCTTTCAGTTGTAAGTTCTTTATGTCCTCGTTGTAAGTGGGATGTGGCCTCCCATGATAAATGGCTCACAAGTTGTATATCCCTTTGTTGAGCAATAAAATGAAGCATTAATATGCATTTTATACATATTTTGTCTCACACATTTTGCACACACTCTTGAATATTTTGGATGTTGAACATAGAAAGACTCGTCTACGGACGAGGCGTGTTGGGTGAACTCTCGGTTCTTCCCAACACGTAACTTGACCCCTGAACCCATTTTCTCTTTCAAAAGGTTTTCAATGTTTCCTTTAAAACGGCATGGCGACTCCTAAAAATACCTTATTTTTTCGACGAGCGCACATTCAGAGATGTGTTCTTTGTACGAGTTTCAAATGATTGTCGTTTGATTTTTTTTCCGCTGGGAAAAAGTTCGGGCTTACGATTCATGTCGGGGAAATGATTCGTTTGTACGGGATTGCCGTTTGTCTTTTATCCCTGGGGATAGGGGGTTCGGGCTTACATGATGGCCGAAATTATTTTTGTGTTGTTTAGTTGGCGAGGTTCGGACTTACGATGATGGCCGGTGTTGCTTTTTCCATTTAGTTGGCAAGATTCGGGCTTACGCATGACGGTCGGTGTTACTTTTGCCATTTAGTTGGCGAGATCCGGGCTTACGTATGACGGCCGGTGTTGCTTTTGCCATTTAGTTGGCGAGATCCGGGCTTACGTATGACGACCGGGGTTAATTAATTTTTTAAATTTTTTGAAGGAGTTTGTGATTGGGATTTGTGCTCGAAGGCATTTGCGCCTTGGGATTTGTGTTTGAAGGCGTTTATGCCTTGGAGTCCAGACTTACGATGACAGTCGGGGTTAATTTTGTTGTTTTAGGGACCAAACTGCATGGATTATGCTGGAAATGGCCCTTGGACAGCCAAGGGCAATGTTTGTAAGGGCAAAAGAGGGATTTGGCCGGGGCTGCAAAGTGGTCCGTGCGGATTCACTTGCACTTCCAAAGTGGTCCGTGTGGACTTTTATGCAAATCTGATGTTTTTTAAGCAAAATCAGATTGCAAACACACCATTTCCATTTCGTTTTCAAACTCCATCCGAGGAAGAAGGAGAGAAAGAGAAAATAAAACCCATTTTTGAGCCAAATTTTCCTGAGAAAACCCTTCCAAATCGCTAGATTACTATCATGGCGGAAGGATTGAGGCTTGGACGTCGTCAAAGAGTCCGAGGATCCATGGAGAGGAGGTTGGATCTCCAAAGGAACTTCTCTCCCTACACACTTTCAACAATCAATCCGGATAAGTTGTATCCGGATGTGAGGGTGCACACCTTGCGGGGGAAAACGGTAGTGGAGGTAAGAAATTATTTTTTTGTTTTTTTTATTCTTGCTCGAAATGATGTATGCTAGAACTAGGGTTTTAGTTTTTTGCAATTTGAGGCCTTTGTTGTTGCCATGATCAATTTGTGAAATTGACGTTGAATTATTGAAATTGGGTGTATATGGGTTGTGGGTATGTGATTTTTGTTTAAAAATGTGGAGTTTAGCTCTTATTTGTGAAAATAAAGTGCTTCTCCTTGAAATGCATGCTTCGGTGATTTGTACCTTGATGCTATTTTCGTATGTACATGATTTTTTGGTTGGAAAATTGTCGTGTATGAACGGACTTTTGTGGGGAATTTGTGTGAAATGTGCCGTGTTTTTGTGACGGGCTTTTGTTGGAAATGTGTCGTGTTTGGGATGGACCCTTGTTGAAAATGTGTCGTGTAAGGACGGATCCCTTGTGTTTTTTGAAAATGTGTCGTGTAGGGAAGGACCCTTTTGTTGGAAAATTTGTGTGTGGGGACGGAGCCTTTGGAAAATGTTTTGTGTAGGGACGGACCCTTTAGTCGAAAAATGTGTGTAGGAACGGATCCCTTTGTTGAAAATGTGTTGTGTAGGGACGGACCCTTGTGTTGAAAAATTTGTGTAGGGACGGACCATTTGTCTTTGAAAATGTATATGTGGAGGGATGGACCATTTTGTTGGAAAAATGTGTGTGGGGATGGACCCTTTGGAAAATGTTTTGTGTAGGGACGGACCCTTGTGTTGAAAAATGTGTGTAGGGATGGATCCCTTTGTTGAAAAATTGTGTTGTAAAACTTGCCATGTTGGGATGGACTTTTTTGTTTGAAAATGTGTGCCGTGTTGGTATGTTTTTTGTGTTTGTAAATGATGTGTCATCATTTTTGTTTTAGTGTTAAGTATCGTTATTGACGTACCTTTGTTGTGCTTACCTGCAGGATGAGGTGCCTTTGTCTGGGAAGGTGAAAAAGATGAAGTCACGGGGTCCCTTGAGGCCGTGATTGAGGCATGGAGGAACATGCCCGATATCTCCCGAGATGGGAGACCTAACCCCCGGAGGCTAGTTATTGCTTCTGGGCTGAACGTGTTCGTGGAGAACTTGGCCTGGTTGGCGGAGACTCAGAAGAACAAAGGCATTTTTCTGGCCTTGTCTGAGTATTGGTGGGATACCACGCACACCTTCCACTTCAGCTGGGGGAGACGACGGTGCCTCCCACGGATTTTGCGGCCATCACCGGGCTGTCCTTCAAGGGGGAGTCGGTGACATGGCGGGACCGGATGTCTGATGAGGGCCTGACCGAGCTGTTGGGCTTTGTGCCTTGGCCCCGTAAGGGCTTAGGCATGTTGTATCATGAGGTGGAGGCACGGATTATGGCCAACATCGGGGAGTATCGTCGGGATACTGGGTAGTGTCGGCGGAGCAGCTGGCACGCTCATTTTTGTGGTTTGCCCTTTTCGAGACTTTGTTCTCGAATCATTCTTCCACTGCTCTTTTCCCTCTGCTTGAGAGTCTGGTGGACTTGGAGAGGGTTTATGATATTGTCTGGGGCGAGGCGGGCTTGGCCGAGCTCTACTTTGCCATGGACAAATTCAGTCGGGGCACGGTCAACTTCCTGGGGTGCTTCGACTTCGCGCTGGAGGTATGAGTTTATTGCTTTTGTAGTTTAGCACTTCATCATTTCTCCTTCTTTTTTATTTTTTTAATTTTTGAGCATTATCTACTTTTTTGTGGCAGGTGTGGTGCTATGAGATCTTTCGGTGCCAGTCGTGGGACTAACATGATGAGGCCATGTTCGGGTATCCCGCCATGTTGTGCTGGGCTCGCTCTTTGAGGAAGAGGAGGACTATCCGGGGGAAGATCACTGTCACATACGTGGATGTGCAGCAATTTCTGGAGAGGGATAGCCCGGCTGGGTGCCAACTGTATCCTTAGTCTCGATACGGCAAGGATGAGCTGGAGGGTGCCCCCTGGGTGACGCGGCAGAGGAAGCTCATGCGGGTTCTTACTTGTGACTCCATGTATTTGGGAGAGAGAGTCTTCTGGCAGCATGGCACCGGTATTCCCCCTATTACTCCGAGGGATCCGCCATTCCACATGATAAGTCCTGCTGAGATGGACGGTTTTGAGTTTGAGAGGTCCGGGCTGGCGTGGGTGCCGAGGAGTTCGTCCTGGAGGGCGAGGAGTACGCGGCCTTCGTTAGGCAAAAGTTGAGGACGCCTCAGGTATTGGCGAAGGAGAGGCGGACTGGTTCGTCGCGTCCTCAGGATGTCTCGGTGCCTGGGCCGAACTTCACCTATGTCCATGGGGATTCTAGGAGGAGGGTGTCGGTGCCCATCCCAGAGCAGGCTCCTGCTGCATATCCAATCGATCCAGATGCTGCGATGAGTTTTTTTACTCTTTTCCTTCTTAGCATCTTGTTCTGTATTTCTCTCTTTTGTCGAGTATATTTTGTATCTCTTTTGCTGAGCATTTCCTTTGTTGTTTGTTGTGCAGGTCTCGGTGCGGACCTTTGACGTGCTCACTAGCCGGTACGTGGGGCTGAGGGCTTTCACGAAGAAGCTCTTGAGGAGGATGTCTTGCGGGTCTTCGCGGAGTACATCGACTTTCGAGCCAATGCCTTCGAGGAGGTCTGTGCATACTCCTTCTTTGAGGGCTGAGGCGGAGCCACATCCTGAGGTGTCGGTTCGGGAGCGGCATAGCTATGATGCGGGGACTTCTTCGGAGGGCCGGAGGCCGCAAACCTTTCACCATTTCTTCCCTCCGTCGAGTGCTCAGGGTGAGGGTTCGTCCTCGCTTCCCTTCTTTGATCCTTTTGCCGGGCTCATTTCTTCGGACTATCTGGAGTATTCGATTGATGAGGGGGTCGAGCTTTCCGATGATGAGGAGGTGGCCGTCAGGTTTGTCGGGATGCAGGGGTTCCCAGTGGGCGAGGGTGATGGTGAGGACTCGGAGTAGGACTCCTTTTGTTTTCATTCTTTTTTTTTATTGTATTCGTAGAATAGCAGACATTTATATCTGTAATAAAATACTTGTATTTGACGGACAAAGCATTTTATTATTTGTAATCTTATATTGATTTGTACTTCCGCTGGGAATGGTCTAGGAATTGTTCCTAGTTTATTTTATTTTTGTGCATATCGCATGAGCTGAGGATGCATTTATGTTTAGTATATGGGGTTGGAAACAGCTTTAGCAGGGTTTTTCAGCAGTTGGGTGCAAAATCCGGCTGCGGACAGCAACTGTTTCTGGGTTGCTGAAAATTTAGCCAGGGTGCAAAGTTGTCCGTACGGATCAATCATGCATGCAAAGTGGTCCATACAGACACTTCTTGCTTTTGGAGAGGGGATAAGATTTTACTTAAAATCTGGATTTTCCTCATCTCCCCATTCCAAATTGCAGCCATTTCGACCCATGTTCCCCATTTTCTCAAAAAAACTCCTTTTTTGCCATGGATTCATCGTTAGTTCCGAGAGTTTCCCCGAGGCTTTTGAAGGAGAGGCAAACGCATTTCCTTGAGCGGCTCAAGATGTGGATGAGGCACCATATGAGGCACAACAAGCGCGCTTATGAGGTGAGATTTCAACTTCACTCCGTTTGGTCCCTTAAAGAGTTAGTTCCTGATTGGGAGTTGTTACGAGCGGCCACAAGGTTCTGGAATGTTAGGAGGCATGTGTATAGCTTCACCTACAATGAGATTACGCCAACTTTTGAATATTTTTAGGCTTTTCTTGGAGGACCGGATGTGGAGGCTATCTCGCTTCCTTTGGTCGGGGGTGCGACCGTGAGGGTGAAGCTCGCACACTTTCTTCGGGCTTCATTGGAGAAAGCACAAGGTATGACGTTGGATTCTGGTCATATTGATATTTCTGCACTGCCCGAGAGATTTATGGGTGATGACGAGAATGATGTCTCGTGGATTGCATTTGCTTTATGCGTGATAGCAACCCTTTTCATGGTCAGCTCCCTTTGGGTAGTGACGGTGCCTTGTTGGATATGGTGGGCCATTGCCAAGCCGGTGAGGATATTGCTCCTTTGGTTCTGGGGGAAACCCTTCACGGCATTGATCGCTTGGAGATGGGGGACAGGTTCATGCGAGGGGGAAGCCCCGTTTTGCTCACCTTGTGGTTGCAAGAGAGGCTTCAAGTTATGCCCGCGTCTCCATCGTCTTTCAGTCTGTGGACATTTTCTCAGCGGCCTCTTGTCTTGGATATGGATCAGTCCGCTTGGGAGAGATGGATGGCTCAGCTTGGCACGCATTAGATTCGTTGGTGGGTTCCTTACTGGGGGATTGAGACTAGGAGAGCCTTTCAGGAAGGTTCCTATGTTGTCAGAGTTTCGGGGTTGTTTTGGTCCTCTTTTTACATCCCGTCGCTCGTTGCTCGACAGTTTGGGTTGAGGCAGGAGCCTTTGTTGGGCTGGAACGACATCGCTACCATGGAGGTAGCTCCTTTCTCTATGACAGATCCAAATGCCTTTCTTTATTTTCTGAGGGTATGGAAGTATTCCGCCTTCCCTCCTGTGGTACTCCTTAGACATCGGGAGAGTGTTATCTTGACCACCGAGCACCTGGATTGGTACGAGCGGCATATCAGGCAGACCCAAATGATTTTGGGTAGCAGGCGAGAGGCAATTCTGGGGCAAGATTGCCGTCTTAGCTACACCCTTAGGAGTGCAGAAGCTTGGGCTAACCCTCAGGATGTCACGGGGGATGCTTTGTTTGACTATGAGACCAGAGTTGACCGACTGGCGGAGAGAGGTCCCCTTTTGCAGACTTGCAGGGAAGAGATCCAAGCCGAGGCACGGGCGAATGAAGCTCTGCGAGCTACTGGATTGCTTGACTCGATAGGGAGGACCCCTAATCTCGGAATGAGAGAGACAAAGCTAGCTCACGTGGAGCGAAGGAAGACTCGTCGGGGACGAGGGAAGAAAGGAAAGAATGGCGAGGGGACCAGCACGAGTGGCGCGGAATGACCTCCTAAGTATCCACTCATTGTCATTTGCAGACACATTATTTGTTTAAATGTATTAATTTGTCTTTTAGCATGTTGTGAGCTTGAGAGTAGACCGTGCTTGTACTCATCAAGAAGTATTTTAATTATGGTGATTTGTGATTTACTTTTAAAGCTTTGTCGAGGCGCAAAATCTCTTGCTTGCCTTTTATATGAGCCTTGGCGGCATCCAAATTTTGGATTTTTGTTTGTATTTGTGGACCGAACCGGTCTGAGCCTTAATGGCATCTGGATTTTTGTGTGTTTTTAGACCGAACCAATGAAGGCGGCCTACGTTCCCCCCCGGACTGAAGGTCTTAGGTCTCCGTAGTTCAACACATTTAGGAGTGACGGGGAGACAGAAAAGTCGATCTTTTTTAGGCGAAGTATCGGCGAAGTTTTCTTCCGTTGACTGGATTCATGAAGGGATTTCCGTCTAGGTCTGTTAGCTTCATGGCACCTCCGGAGAAGATCTTTTGGACCATGAATGGGCCGATTCATGTTGGTTCCCATTTTCCAAGCTGGTCGGTTCGTGTGGGAGGATTTTCTTTGAGCACCAGATCGCCTTCCCTGATGTCTCGGGATTTGACTTTCTTGTCGAAAGCCCTAGCCATTCTGCTTTGGTAGGCCCGAATGTGTTCCATGGCCTTTAGTCGGCGTTCTTCTAGTAGGGCCAACTCGTTGTGCGGGCTTCGGAGTCATTCCACTTCATTGAATTTTGTTTTCCAACAACACTCGGAGTGATGGGATTTCCAATTCAACGGCCAGTACTGCTTCCATCCCATAGGTTAGGGCGAAAGGAGTTTCTCCCGTGGCGGTCCTGACTGATGTTCGGTAGCCCCAAAGTGCCAGGTGTAGCTTCTCGGGCCAATCTCATCCTCGTACTGTCATTTTTATGATGATCCTTTCGAGGGTTTTGTTTGCTGCTTCTACTGCGCCGTTAGTTTGCAGCCTGTAGGGAGAGGGCTTATGGCGTGTGATTTTGAACACGCCCAATAGTCTGTCACATTCTCCTTTAAAGTGAGATCCGTTGTCAGATATGACTTCATTTGGGATGCCGTATCGGCATATGATGTTTTCCTTGAGGAACTGTGTGACCTTCTTGGAAGTCAGCACTTTGTAGGACTTGGCTTCGACCCATTTTGTGAAGTAGTCGATGGCTACCAAGACTAACTCGTGGTCGTTGCTGCCGGGCGGAGCGATCTTCTCGATGATGTTGATTCCCCAAGTGGCGAAGGGCCAGGGAGTGGTCATGCAATAGAGATCATGAGGGGGAAGATGGTTAAGGTTGGAGAAGCGCTGGCACTTGTCGCAGCTTCGGACAAAGTGGATGCAATCTGCCTCCATGGAGATCCAGTAGTAGCTCATTCGAAGAATGATCTGCATCAGGGCTCTGGCGTTCATGTGGGGACCGCAAGCCCCATTGTGGACTTCGTTCATGAGCTCACTTGCTTTTTCCTTGCTGATGCAGAGGAGGAGCAGTCCTTGGTAGCGTTTCTTGATGCTCTTGACTTTGATTCCTTCTTTGTATTTTCCTTCCTCGTTCATGAAAGAGGTTTCCCCGTCTTTGAGGTATTGGTAGATTTGGTTGTACCATGGCTCATCGATTGGCTCGGGCTCTGGCTCAATTTCACAACAGTAGGCAGGAATTTGCTTGCTTCCTACTTTGAATGGCTTTACTGCCTTCCCTTCGGTGATCTCTACGAGTGAAGCCAAGGTGGCTAGGGTGTCTGCAAACCGATTCCGGTCTCTTGGCAAGTAGTGTAAGGTGACCTCTTTGAATTGTGTGATGAGGTCTTCCATGCAGCATGGTATTTTTGCAAGCCCGAGTCTATCATTTTCCATTTGATGGAAACTTGAATGATGATCAAGGCTGAGTCCCCGTAGACCTCTAACTCTTGGACATTCCTTTCGAGGGCGGCCTCTAATCCGGCAACTGTAAGTGCTCCAATTTGAGCCGTTAGTATTTTCGTTAGAAAATTAACGAAAGTTTTAACATTTCCAACATTTCTAACAAACCCTAACCTTTCTAACAAAGCAAGGGTAAAGTGGGCATTGCCATTTAAAGTTAAACCAAGAAAAGAATCTCAAAAAGCAAAAGAAATTGGAAAAATCCGAATTAGGCAAGTTGAAAAACAAACTGCTGTAATTTTTTGAATAATATTCCTCCTGTCCAAAAGCCAGCACTGTAGCAGATGAACAGTGCACGCTTACGAACCCCTCCGCGCGGACATCTATGTAAATCACAGAGTGCTATAAATTAAACCCTCCTCTCTCAGTCTACACAACACACTTTGCTCATAGAAGCTGCACTTTGGCGAAAAATAGGGAGAAAAGAGTGGGAATCCTTAGATTGCCACCATTTTCTCTTGAATCTTTCCCAATCTCACTCCAAACACAAATCCAAACACCAAACCTTGATACTCCTCAAGCCAAACACCAAATCTTGATACTCCTCAAGTCAAATTCCAAGCCTAGGAAGATAGGGTGTCACCATTGGTAAAGCCCTCCTTCTCAAAACCCTAAAATCCTCTTTTAACTTCTTGTTCATCTTGTTCTTCTTACTTGGATCTACTTGATGTCTAGTTTAACTTATGTTTTGACCCAAGATGGTCATCTTGAAGTTCATCTTCATGAATGACCATCTCAAATGGTCCACATTTTAAATCTCTAGTTGATTTGTCTCTTTAATTTCATTTCTACAAAATATCCCCTTTCCCTTTGCAAAGGACATGTTTAAACCCCATAAATTCCCCAAGGACGACTTGAATATGATAACCACTTAACAAAAAGTAGTGGTATCAAGTCTAGGGATGAAAATGGGGTGAACATAGATGCAAATCCCCCAAAAATCACATTTTCCCTCAAGAACATCTTGCTGTCCAGTAGCATTGTTCTGAGACCTCAGTCCATTTTCCTATTTTTTTGGACCCAGTAAAACTTGGAATTGGGTGTTGACTACAAAATACATTTTGTAGCCAACATCCAGAGCTTCCCAGAAATATTTTTATTTTATTTTTTGTGTGAGTAAAACTCCCTTTTTCAAATTTTCTTTTAAAGGTCAGTTCATCAGTTTCTGGAAATCCAGATTTCATATCTGAGATTTCCAGAAGGTTTTGGACCCTCAAATCACCCCCAAAATGGAAAGTTCCTTTGTAGAAACCCTATTTAAGGTGTTCTAAGCAACTTTCATTCTCTGACTTTTCCCATATTCTGAGTTTTTGAAGCCCTAAAGTCCATTTCAAATTCAAGGGTCAACTGCCTTTTTCATTCTGGCAGAAATAATTTCCAACTTCAAAAGGTCTTTTGAGTACCAAATTTCAAACCAAAAATCATCCAAAAAATCATGGGATCAGTTTAAAGTCTTCAAAAGAGATCCCAATTTTTGCTTTTCTCAGTTTCAAATTATTTTGGTCAAAACACACACACACACACACAACAAAAGGATTTCAAATGTTTGGAAGACTCGTTTTTCGAGGCGCGCCGGGTGCACACTAACGTCCTTCCCGGCGCGTAACGTGACCTCCGAACCCAAATTTCTGATCTCGGGCATTTTTCAAAGTTTTGGCCCTCAAAATTAAAATGGCGTGGCGACTCCGTTTGATCACAAAAAAAATCGGGTACATCACAGTGGCGACTCTGCTGGGGACAAATAAACTTTTTTCTAAAAAAAAATGATATTTGGTATATTGGTGGAAACCATTAAACTTCCCGTTATCGCCTCCTAACACGAGTCGGGGATAAATTGTGGTTTAACAATCCCACGTACCGGTATCATCGTTTTCAAAAAAAAAAAGCTTTTGAGGGTCATGCTTCCGTCCCGGCATTAAAATCATTTGTTGTGTGTGTTGATTTTTGCACATTTTCGTGTTGTTTTGGCCGCCTCGGAAAAAGTCAAAATTTTGACTGTCGGAATCATGTCCCTAACTGTCGGAATTTTTGTGCTTATATGCTTATGTGCTCATTTCAAAAAAAAATATTCAAAAAAAAATTTCAAAAAAAAAAGAAAATTTTCAAAAAAAAAATCATGCATCATATTTTTAAGACACATGAAAAATTTCTATTTTTCTCAGAAAAAGAAGATAGACTGCTTGCACACTACGCGCACGTGACCTTACACTGCACACTACGTCCCTAACCCGGGGAAATCCCTGTCGCGGCCCGTTTTGTCTTATTACGCCTCTCGGTGCAAGCACGGGACTACCCAAACATCCCATGGAGCCTCGTGTCGACCATGCACTTGTCCATGACACACTTTGTCCGAGACCCGGTTGGTTTTTAGTCTGGTCTGTGTCATGCCCCCGTCTCGTGTATAGACCTTTCCTTTCAAGCCTTTGTCGGCATACCGACTCAATATCTTTCGGGGACCCTAATCGGTCGAAGCTCCGCCGGTTTTTCGCAGACTTTGACCAAGATATTGACCGGCGCCTTGACTTCGGCTACGGCGGCACAAATTATACACCGACTCCCGGCCAGACACCGAGTCATCAAGGATTAATGACTATTCCATGCCTAATTAGCTTAACCGACGACAAGTCAAGATCAATTGTGGACGCTTATCGCCCAAATCATGCCGACTTTTCGTCGAGCCTCGGGCATGATCTTGACTTTGACGTCGGCTTTGTCCGTAATTTACATCGAATGCTCGTTAAGACTCGATTACCCGCGAGACTTTTAGGATCGTTTTCTTTCGGTCGGTGGGACCCGCTTGCCCTATAGGACCCTCGCCCTGGGGCTGTCCACCCCGGGAGGTCGAAATACGGTTGGAATACGAGGGGCTTATAGACGTAGTGACGGGGCCCACCGATCCAGATTCCAGAGTAGTTTGCGAAAAAGAAGAGCAATCTTTTCCAACCGATTAGGTTAATAAAATATGTTTTAAGTAAACTAGAACAAATAATCGCATGTTGCATGAGCCCAAGGCCCAAACACCTACCCTCCTTCATTCCCAAATCTCGAACCCTCGTGCCTTTCCCCCGCAGCTCCTCACAAAGCTTGGTTTCGGGCACCGGGTCACCGTTTGATTAGCTGGGAAGGGTCGAGCGCATCATCAGCTTCGCCGTTTGTTCCGACTCCGAGTTTCGTAAAGTACGCATCGGCCTTATGATGATGGGGACAATGTCACTCCGCCTCCGGGACCCCTCGATACGGAACAACAGTGGAATCGGTTAGCGACGGATGAGATGAGTGCGACAAGAAGCACAAACTGCGAAACAGCCTTATGGAGGCTATTAAGAGCCATGGATTGGCCGCGCCTCAACCCGAGATGGCACCTTCACTGTGGAAGAAGAGGAAGACCTCAATCCCGCTCTTGGTCAACCCGACTACTCCAGGGATGCCACCACCGGCCTCTCATGATACTACCACCGAGCCCATGCTTCTCGATCCTGGGTCCCTGGCTCCCGAACCGCACCACCGGACCCATGCGGCTCGACGGAATGAGCCAATTCCCAGTCCCTCAGTGGGGACAAAATCAGTACGGAATGTCTTCTCATGCGTGGGGCTACCCCGGAATGCCACAACAAATGGGGTCCCACCTCAGTTCGGAACCAATCAATCCGGACCTTCGCAAAGAATGCCACGAAAATGCCGCCACGATGCGGTTTGGGCCACGATCGGGAGCCCTCCTCGTAATGATGCTAGCTCAGTGCCGCCCTCACACGGCTTCCACTCGGGGTTCAATGGGTTACCAAGTCCCCATCCCGGTTTCATCGTAATCACCAGACCACAGTATCCTCTCGGTCATGCACTCTTGCCACAACCAGCCATGCAATTCAACAACCAGGGACAGCAGCCCGCACCTAAGCCTACTTTTGGGCCTCACCTCGGAAACTCAAGCTACCCGATTGAAAATCAACAGCAATCCGCAAGGTTTCATCCCTTCGCTAATCCGGGCCAAGGACAGGTTTTCACCTACGCTCCGGGATATGGTATTCCTTCCACCAATGCCCCACCAACAGCTAGTCCTCTTCCTAGCTCAAATATCGGCTCAGGCATTCCCGCTCCACCTTTGGATCCCCATTTGGTCTGGTTTATGGAGCAACACAAGGAAATGAAAGCACAGATTGCCGAATCGATCGCCAAAAAGAGCACTGCTCTTCGGCCTACAGATCCCGACTCGATTGTCCCCCTGCCTCACAAGTTACTGATGCCAAATCTCGAATTGCTTGACGGGAGTGCATGCCCTAAAACTCACTTGGACACCTATACTTTGGCAATGAAGGCTAAGGGATGCACAAACCAGCAGCTGGCCGATTACTTTAGTCTCTCTTTGAAATCAGGGGCTTTGAAATGGTTTTTCCAATTGCAGCCGGAAGCTAGGGCTACTTGGGAACAGATTACCAGTACTTTCACAAATAAGTATAAAGCCAATTTGGAATGGGAAACAAACAGAGTTGACCTGCAGACAATGATGCAGCGTCCTGATGAGAATATTGGGGATTTCTATAAAAGGTGGAACCTGAAGCTTAGTGAAATGGTCATTCCTCCCTCTGACGAAGAGCAGTTAGACATCTTCCAGTCATGCTTGAAGCCGCATTTGAGAGCTCCCCAACTGCAGACCACTGGACCCATGCAGCCTGACGGAACGAGCCAATTCCCAGTCCCTCAGTGGGGACAAAATCAGTACGGAATGTCTTCTCATGCGTGGGGCTACCCCGGAATGCCACAACAAATGGGGTCCCACCTCAGTTCGGAACCAATCAATCCGGACCTTCGCAGCAACAGCCACAGTTCGAAATGCCGCCACGATGCAGTTACGGGCACGCGTCAGGAGCCCTCCCTCAGAATGATGCTAGCTCAGCTGCCCCTCACACGGCTTCCACTCAGGGTTCAATGGGTTACCAAGTCCCCATCCCAGTTTTATCAGAATCACCAGGACCACAGTATCCTCTCGGTCATGCACTCTTGCCACAACCAGCCATGCAATTCAACAACCAGGGACAAGGCAAACCCTCGCACCTAAGCCTACTTTTGGGCCTCACCCCGGAAACTCAAGCTACCCGATTGAAAATCAACAGCAATCCGCAAGGTTTCATCCCTTCGCTAATCCGGGCCAAGGACAGGTTTTCACCTACGCTCCGGGATATGGTATTCCTTCCACCAATGCCCCACCAACCCTAGTCCTCTTCCTAGCTCAAATATCGGCTCGAGCATTCCCGCTCCACCTTTGGATCCCCATTTGGTCTGGTTTATGGAGCAACACAAGGAAATGAAAGCACAGATTGCTGAACTGACTGCCAAAAAGAGCACTGCTCTTCGGCCTACAGATCCCGACTCGATTGTCCCCCTGCCTCACAAGTTACTGATGCCAAATCTCGAATTGCTTGACGGAGTGCATGCCCTAAAACTCACTTGGACACCTATACTTTGGCAATGAAGGCTAAGGGATGCACAAACCAGCAGCTGGCCGATTACTTTAGTCTCTCTTTGAAATCAGGGGCTTTGAAATGGTTTTTCCGATTGCAGCCGGAAGCTAGGGCTACTTGGGAACAGATTACCAGTACTTTCACAAATAAGTATAAAGCCAATTTGGAATGGGAAACAAACACAGTTGACCTGCAGACAATGATGCGGCGTCATTCCGATGAGAATATTGGGGATTTCTATAAAAGGTGGAACCCGAAGCTTAGTGAAATGGTCATTCCTCCCTCGACGAAGAGCGATTAGACATCTTCCAGTCATGCTTGAAGCCGCATTTGAGAGCTTCCCTCGGTCACTTCCTACGGCGGCTTGCGTGCAATGGTTAATTCGGGGCTAAGTTTGAAAAGGCTTACAATCAGCGGCCATTGCTGCACACGCCTACGGGTATCGGGCTCCTCCCTCCAACCTTGCTCTCGCTCCCGCTAAAGGCAAAGAGGCGATCAGCTACGCAGGACAAGACTGTAACAATGCCACTTCCTTTGTTCCCAAGAAACCTGATGCATCCAGATCCCGGCTCCAAGACTTGAGAAACTTTGGGATGCCTTTGAGTGATATCTTCAGAGGTTTTGTAAAAGAAGGTTTACTCCAACCTTTAGATAATTATCAGCCCAGAAACCCCAATGCTCCTTTGGATACCTCCAAGCATTGTGCCTTTCATCAGTACCATGGGCACCTGACAGATGATTGCGTCCCCCTGAAGAAGGCTATCCAAAGTTTGATTGAACAAGGGAGGTTAGAAGTGCCTGAAGGGCCTAACACCATCAATAACCCATTCCCTAGAAATGACAACATGGGCATCAACATGGTCGAGTTTGGTGATTCAAGCCTTTTGGGCACAATGGAATTTGACTCGCCCCTTTGTGAGGTCAACGAACCAGCCATCGCAGGCAAGGAAAATGGTTGGATTGAGCAAAAAAGTTGACAAAGAAGTCCTGATGGAAAGACCTGCAATAGCTCCCATCTCCAGCGTCGAAGAATAGATGCATGGTCCAACAGCAAAGAGCGGCTAGATTGGGGGCTACCTATCTTTAAAATAGTCTTTTGAGTCAACCTTCGTAGGTTCTAGTACTTTTCTTTCACCTAAGTCCTTCCTGGACATTTGTCGTTGTAGTCCTTTCTGGACATAGTGGTTAAATGTCTAACTTTTAATATAAGTCTTTTTTCTTTTCTTGCTAGACTCGAGACATCACTTGCGCACCCACGCTACACTTAATTGAAATGGTTTTATCCAAAATGATCACTTGTGCTGCTCAACCACTAATTCTTTGAAATGATTAATATGTAAATTAATCGAAGTGAGAAAATCAATTGATAACCTTCTCAAATTGGGACTTACCAACTCCCCATCTTGCACCTCATATGCTCACATCCCTTTCATCATCATCATCATCTCGTTGCTCGATGAATTTTCATGGATCTTTTCTCATTTAAAGCTTAAGCAAGCAATGAAGACTTAATCCCGTTTAGGTCATCCGGTAGGGATTGCGGTTGAAGCCTTTCACCCATAGGGAAGCCATTACCTCACCCTCACTAAACACTACCCTTTCATTTCAAGATCGGCATATTTTAAAACCCTGTTTAGCCATCACCTCTGCCCCCCATTGAAAGAAATCCAAGCAAGGCCAAGAAATTAGCTTCGAGAGTCGGCAATGCGTAAAATATCCCAAGCCATGAGGGAAGGACAAAGATAATCCTCAACTCCTCAGGAGGCCTTCCAAGCAAAAAAAAAAAAAAAAAAAAAAAAAACAAAAAAGAAAGAAATAGTTCAAGCAAGAACTTCAAAAAAAAAAGAAGGACTGTCGATCCTCACAATTCAGCAAAAGTCCCCGACTTCTCAAGAAGCTCTCCAATGATCAAAGAGGAGCCTAAATTCTCGCAAGTTCACAAAAGTTATCGATAGCTTGGACTTCCTCTCATCATTACCTTAAAACCAATCCCAAGCCATCCTCTCGCCTTTAGAGGATATTCCCATTACCATTACCCTCGCCTTTGGCCAAAGTCAAAATGTGACCTCTCATTCTTAGAGGCAATCAATCTTCCCCGCCATAGATTTCCCAAACACATCCCTGCAAGCCAACCTCTCACCTTTAGAGGTTCAGTCAGCAAAAGGCCCAGCCGACCTCTCACTTTAAGAGGTCATAACTTCCAAAATTACCCGATGGCCGATCGAAACCCGAAAACCCAGCTGCAATTCCTATCAGATAGCAATTTCATCGTAAAATCTTTAAGATCTAAATCAAATTAATGCTTCATTGCTCGCTTTAATTGGAATCTAATTCATCTTGGTTCAAAATCATCAATCAAAGATTGTGCAAATTCAAATCTGATGTGAGCATAATTCGTTTCTACTCCACAAACACTTGTCGTGGACGCCCCACTGGGGCTTCACATCCGTGTCTTTCATGGACACTCTAAGGGGATATGTTATTCAATCCTCCAAATCTTCAAAATCCCCAAAGGTCCTCAGATCCTCGAACTTCAACATTCGTTCTCTTTTCATTCGGGATAAGCCCGAACTACGGCGACCTGAGCTCTTCATAATGAAGGGAACGTAGGCAACCAGAAATGGTCGGTCGAAATCACAAAAAAAAAAAAAAAAAAAATCCGGTCTCATCAAGGATCGTCCCTATACACTTTTCGAGCTTAACTCTCGATATCAGTTGGTTTTCTCCTTGTTATTAATCAAAATATTTGTTCATATCAGATTTAGGGATTGAATAACCGAACATTAACAAAGGGTTTTAAGCAGCCTTGTGATCATCATAAATAAGACAAGTTTTCAAGTGTCTCGACAAGTCTTCTCTTTCTACATCATAGGAAAATAGAGCCAAACACTTGTCTTCGTCTGCAGGGGCCTCCATACACTTTTCCACACCTTGTGATGCTTATACTCTCTCAAAAGAGTCAAACCAAAAGCGAGAGTGACATACACAAATTCGGGAGACATTCCCACCTTTCAAAAGATATGCCCCTGCACGTAAGCATTTTCGAGTCTTGTCCAGTAACTGGTTGACTAAGGTCTGAAAAGATGGGTGCCCCCTCTGTAAGACTACTCTGAATTTCTTCACGCTGGGGCTTTGCTAAGCGGTTCTCCCAGGTTCTCCTGTAGCAGCTCTTCAAGCTGGGGCTTATATAGTCATCTTTGGGTCCACGTTGGGTTCTTCACTACGAGATAGACTCGCCAAGTCGCCTCTTCAAAATCTGGACTTTCCTACTCAGGATTCGGGGCTTTGTCAAGGTGGTCTTTTGGACCCGAATTTTATCAAGTCGCAAGAAAGAATTTCAGCTTCAGAACTTGGTACACGGCAGCTTCTCGTAGCATCGGAATTCAAGATCAGGGTTTCTCCCTGCATTAGCAATTCCATCAAACCATTCTCCGGATAAGGTTTCGGCCAAAGTCAAACTCACCCAAATGAAAGAAGCTTCACTCGTATCAATGTGCCCTAGAGCCTGTCAGCATCAGCTTCAAATGACCAAGAATGAGAGGGAAAATTTCAATCAAGACCGGGGATCCGAATCCAATCTCATCAAAATTGAGGTCCATGTGATACTATTAACAAAAACTCATCAACATTGTTTTAATCGTGATCGAGGGCGCTCACCCCCACTTGCTCAAAATCTGTTCCAGCGGTCTCCATACCCATGCATCCCCACAAAAATCTCCCAAGGGCTCATGTAGCATGCACTGAAAACTTGAGTCAATAGGAACAATCCTAAGTGATTGAAGATCATAAATCATAATTTTCTGCCAAAAGCTTAGGCCAAGTGCATCTTCGAAAGCAAGTAAATGCATCATCTCATAATCATTTTTGGTTCTATGCACGCATCCGCCATCATGAATGCCATATATGCATCTTCCTCTTCACTAACAAATGCAGGAATTCAAACGTAATCCCCCTTTTCGGCAAGGATGATCTTCAACAAAGACGACCTCAAATGGATGAAAACAGCCCCAACATCCACAAACATATGAAGACCGCCTCCAGTGTCTACAAATCGGTCAGGGACGCTAAGCTCTCCAATACAATTCGGTCAGAGATGCCAAGTTCTCCAATACAATTCGGTCAGAGACGCCAAGCTCTCCAATACAAATCGGTCAGGGACGCCAAGCTCTCCAATACAGTTCGGTCAGAGACGCCAAGTTCTCCAATACAAATCGGTCAGAGACGCCAAGTTCTCAAAATGCAAATCGGTCAGGGACGCCAAGTTCTCCAATACAATTCGGTCAGGGACGCCAAGTCCTCCAAATACAAATCGGTCGGGGACGCCAAGTTCTCAAATACAAATCGGTCGGGGACGCGAAGTTCTCAAATACAATGCGGTCGGAGACACCAAGTTCTCAAAAGCAAGAAGTCCCAATGTGAAGACAAGCTCAACAACCTCTACAAGGTTGACGATCACGACAAGATACAGACTCAACCAAACTCCTCCTTCAGGTCAAAATGCCTCCAAAGACAGCAAATCATCGGCAGAAACCATCCCACGAATGGCAACCTAACAACTCTTCATCAACATCAGCCGTAGCCTCAGTCCTTCCGGCAGCTACAGGTAAGCACAGCACAGGTATGAAAGCATATCTTAGTCAACTACTTTTCTAAAAGAACATTATCATCAAAAACTCGGGTAACTCCCAAATACTGTCAAACCATCAAAGACCATCCCCAGCAACTTTCGAACTACGACTGGCTTGATTCCTCTTAAGGATACGTAGGTATCCTACCATAGGTCCAGCCGCTTGACCAATACGGTCCACCCTTTTCCCCGATAGTTCTCGTAAGCCCGAATCTGCCCCAGCGAGAACACCTTCAAATAGTCTCCCTCAACCCCGACTTAGGATCATACTCCTGAACTAGGTCCCCATTTAGGTTCATACTCCTGAACTGAAACCCCGACTTAGGATCATACTCCTGAACTAGGTCCCCATTTAGGTTCATACTCCTGAACTGAAACCCCGACTTAGGATCATACTCCTGAACTAGGACCCCATTTAGGTTCATACTCCCCCGAACTAAGTCCCCATTTAGATTCATACTCTGAACTAAACCTCGACTTAGAATCATACTCTGAACTAAGTCCCCATTTAGATTCATACTCTGAACTAAACCCCGACTTAGGATCATACTCTGAACTAGGTCCCCATTTAGGTTCATACTCCTGAACTGAAACCCCGACTTAGGATCATACTCCTGAACTAGGTCCCCATTTAGGTTCATACTCCTGAACTAGGTCCCCATTTAGGTTCATACTCCTGAACAAAACCTCGACTTAGAATCATACTCCTGAACTAGGTCCCCATGTAGGTTCATACTCTGAACAAAACCTCGATTTAGAATCATACTCTGAACTAAGTCCCCATTTAGGTTCATATTCTGAACTAAAATCCACCAAAGGACCATCCATCCCAAACCGTCAAGGAAATCATTTCAAATCAAGGTTCGAGGCACCTAAGACGCCATCTCCAAGGTTCGAGGCACCTAAGACGCCATCATCAAGGTTCAAGGCACCTAAGACTCCATCATTAAGGTTTGAGGCACCTAAAACGCTATCACACACAACACTAGGAAAAGCGATAAAACGCAATCATCCCATTCGACAAACCAAAACCATAGGGCGACTTCCCCAAAATAGTCGGATCGTAGGGCGACTTCCCAAAAATAGTCAAACCGTAGGGTGACTTCCCAAAAATAGTCGAGTCGTAGGCGACTTCTCAAAAATAGTCGGATCATAGGGTGACTTCCCAAAATTGTCGGATCATAGGGCGACTTCCCCAAAATAGTCAAACCATAGGGCGACTTCCCAAAAATAGTCAGATCATAGGGTGACTTCCCAAAAATAGTCAGATCATAGGGCGACTTCCCCAAAATAGTCAAACCATAGGGTGACTTCCCAAAAATAGTCAGACCTTAGGGTGACTTCCCAAAAATAGTCAGATTACAGGGCGACTTCCCAAAAATAGTCAAACCATAGGGTGACTTCCCAAAAATAGTCAGATCTTAGGGCGACTTCCCCAAAATAGTCGAGATCTTAGGGCGACTTCCCAAAAGCAGTCAAAACCTTAGGGTGACTTCCCAAAAACAGTCGGATTACGGGCGACTTCCCAAAAATAGTCAAACCTTCGGGCGACTTCCCAAAAATAGTCAAACCATAGGGCGACTTCCCAAAAATAGTCAAACCATAGGGCGACTTCCCAAAAATAGTCAAGCCGTAGGGTGACTTCCCAAAAATAGTCAGATCATAGGGTGAATTCCCAAAAATAGTCAGATCATAGGGCGACTTCCCAAAAATAGTCAGATCTTAGGGCGATTTCCCCAAAAATAGTCAAATCTTAGGGTCAAAGACCCGAACCACAACGGCTTGATTCCTCTTAAGGATACGTAGGTAGCCTATCACTAGGTTCGGCCACCGGACCAAAATGGTCATCTCTTACCCCAGCAGAGTTTCTTTCGGCCAAAACGGCATTGAGAACTCATCAAGGTTCGAGGCACCTAAAACGCCATCATCCCAGGGTCAAAGACCCGAACTACGGCCGGCTTGATTCCCACTAGGCATACGTAGGTAGCCTATCGCTAGGTTCAGCCACTCGATCACTGATCATCCCGTCAAAAATGGAGCCTTACTCTTATCGACGACCCCGCTTCCTTCAAAAGCACCGTCGGCCAGGGCTCTTGTAAGTGCTCCAATTTGAGCCGTTAGTATTTTCGTTAGAAAATTAACGAAAGTTTTAACATTTCCAACATTTCTAACAAACCCTAACCTTTCTAACAAAGCAAGGGTAAAGTGGGCATTGCCATTTAAAGTTAAACCAAGAAAAGAATCTCAAAAAGCAAAAGAAATTGGAAAAATCCGAATTAGGCAAGTTGAAAAACAAAGCTGCTTTGTAATTTTTTGAATAATATTCCTCTGTCCAAAAGCCAGCCTTGTAGCGGATGAACGGTGCACGCTTACGAACCCCTCCGCGCGGACATCTATGTAAATCACGAGAGGGCTATAAATTAAACCCTCCTCTCTCGGTCTACACAACACACTTTGCTCATAGAAGCTGCACTTTGGCGAAAAATAGGGAGAAAACAGTGGGAATCCTTAGATTGCCACCATTTTCTCTTGAATCTTTCCCAATCTCACTCCAAACACAAATCCAAACACCAAACCTTGATACTCCTCAAGCCAAACACCAAATCTTGATACTCCTCAAGTCAAATTCCAAGCCTAGGAAGATAGGGTGTCACCATTGGTAAAGCCCTCCTTCTCAAAACCCTAAAATCCTCTTTTAACTTCTTGTTCATCTTGTTCTTCTTACTTGGATCTACTTGATGTCTAGTTTAACTTAAGTTTTGACCCAAGATGGTCATCTTGAAGTTCATCTTCATGAATGACCATCTCAAATGGTCCACATTTTAAATCTCTAGTTGATTTGTCTCTTTAATTTCATTTCTACAAAATATCCCCTTTTCCTTTGCAAAGGACATGTTTAAACCCCATAAATTCCCCAAGGACGACTTGAATATGATAACCACTTAACAAAAAGTAGTGGTATCAAGTCTAGGGATGAAAATGGGGTGAACATAGATGCAAATCCCCCAAAAATCACATTTTCCCTCAAGAACATCTTGCTGTCCAGTAGCATTGTTCTGAGACCTCAGTCCATTTTCCTATTTTTTTGGACCCAGTAAAACTTGGAATTGGGTGTTGACTACAAAATACTTTTTGTAGACAACATCCAGATCTTTCCAGACATATTTTTATTTTATTTTTTGTGTGAGTAAAACTCCATTTTTCAAATTTTCTTTTAAAGGTCAGTTCATCAGTTTCTGGAAATCCAGATTTCATATCTGAGATTTCCAGAAGGTTTTGGCCCCTCAAATCACCCCCAAAATGAAAATTTCCTTTTCAGAAACCCTATTTAAGGTGTTCTAAGCAACTTTCATTCTCGGACTTTTCCCAGATTCTGAGTTTTTGAAGCCCTAAAGTCCATTTCAAAGTCAAGGGTCAACTGCCTTTTTCATTCTGGCAGAAATAATTTCCAACTTCAAAAGGTCTTTTGAGTACCAAATTTCAAACCAAAAATCATCCAAAAAATCATGGGATCAGTTTAAAGTCTTCAAAAGAGATCCCAATTTTTTCTTTTCTCAGTTTCAAATTATTTTGGTCAAAACACACACACACACACACACACAACAAAAGGATTTCAAATGTTTGGAAGACTCGTTTTTCGAGGCGCGCCGGATGCACACTAACATCCTTCCCGGCGCGTAACGTGACCTCCGAACCCAAATTTCTGATCTCGGGCATTTTTCAAAGTTTTGGCCCTCAAAATTAAAATGGCGTGGCGACTCCGTTTGATCACAAAAAAAATCGGGTACATCACAGCAACGCATGCTTTGTATTCGGCGACATTGTTAGTTACCTCGAAGTTTAGCTTTATGGCGATTGGGGTGTGCTCGTCTTTTGGGTCGACCAAGAGCATTCCAATGCCATTTCCTCTTTTGTTGGCTGCTCCGACGAAGAAAAGATGCCATCGATTCTCGCCTTCAAGTGCGAAGATTCCTTCGTCTGGAAATTGTGGTTCGGGACCTTTGGCTTTGTCGGTTGGGAAGTCGTCCAATTGTTCGGCCATTATCTGTCCCTTGATTGACTTCTGGTTTACGTACTGCGTTGGTGAAGAGGCTTTCGATTTGCGTCTCTTTAGACTCTTCAGCAGTCCCCAAATTCACTTTGGTTAAAACCTCCTCGGCAGCTTGGGCCCGGTTTTCCTCTCGTTTGACAACATGCATAAAGATTTGTTTAATATATTGTTCGTTTAATGTGTCTGCATGTTTATCAAGTGAATCGTTATTAACTGTTTTTGATTTGTTAGTTAATTTATCATTTGTTAAAGATGCAATGAGAGGATATTTTGAAAGGTCGAACCTTTTATTTAAAACGTAGAGAAAATACATTGTTGGTTATGAACTCATAATCTTCCGGCGTAAGGCCGTCGGATGACTCAAAAGACTCGAATTCAAATACCATATGACTAGACTCTAGGAGATGAGGGGTTAGACCAGGCTTCATTTCTCTTTACGGGCTGTAGGTTTGGAGCAGGTGGCGATGGTCCCGGTATCCACTCTTTGATTGATACCGTCCCAGGGGGTAGGCTTGCCTTTGATTCGACTTCAAACCAAATTGAGGTGATATGAAATTTGCTCATTTGAAGGTGTCCCTCCATTGGTGCTGCTACCGGGTCCCGAGGGTTCTTGCTGAAGGAGTTCATGGAGAGCTTCCTCTAGGAGGGCGAGGCAATCGCTTTGTTGGAGTTTTTTCTTGCTGACGTTGATTATTTTCAGAGACTCTGCTCCCACGGCAGAGGTCTTCGCTTGGATGACATTCACGATGTCATAATCAAGGGGGCATTCTATCTTTCCTTCTTTGACTAGGCTCCGAAGGATGTTGCTCCATCTCTCTTCCAAGTCAAGCATTGGGACGTTGAATTGGACTATACTGTCGTATCCGTCTTCATAGGACCCGGGTGTGTCGATATGGGGGTTGACAAATTCCAAGGGACAGGTTGCAGGCCAGCTTACATCGGGAGGATTTCCGGCGAAGTGTGGGTCCATTCTTTGGTCGAGTTCCAATTGGGCGTCTGCCTCTTGGTTTTCTTTTAGGCATTCTTGTTAGTGTTATGCCCTAGGCCTATAGATAATAGAATTATGTGTTGACATTATTTATTATTATATGAAAAGTTTATTATTTGATTATTATATGTTTTGCATATTTATTTGTAATAATTTTCGTACCTAATTATTAAGTGAATAATTAGTATAAATGTTAATGGATAATCATATGATGATCATATGCATAGAAATGCACATTAAATTTATGGGTACTTGTTAGAACACAAGTGACTGGACTTGACCCGTATGAGATTTATGTCATGGTCAAATGTCATAATTAAATATCATATGGTCACTTCATTTAGTCCCTAGACATGAGATTATCATGACCTTACATATGATGAAAGTCATGTTTGATTTTAGTCAAACGATATCTTAACACGATATCTATAAAGGCTATCTTTGGCATGATCGGAATCATGATGGGAAGGATGATAAGTCAAGATGGAATTTGTCCCTCGAAAGAGAGATGTTATGCTTGGGCCCCTCGATGAGTGATAATGATGAAAGTGTATGGCCATACCCCAATACGATTGGATTATCATTATACTCAAGATTGAGAAAACATTGAACAAAGACAAGTTGACATGGACCATGACTTGTGTTCAATATGACATCGTGAGACAAAGGGAGAAATGGAAGTGTACCATTAGAAACGTGAACTCTTACGTTATATTATTTGGGTAGACATAAAACATAATATAATCCTATTGGGTCACACACAACTAGAATGAATTGATTAAACCAGAGGAAGAATGATTGAGAAATTCCTCATCAGCCTTGTATGGTCGTGCGACACAACTAGGCCATGTGCTTCGTGTGGTCGTGCGACACAACAGGTCCTGAGGCGGTTTTACAGACTGGTTTCCTAATTTGATTAGGAAACATATACCATACTAATGTAGTATATATATGAAGGTCTGTTAACCCTAATATTCTAGCCGAATTTTTGAAAAGAAAATCACAACAAATACTCTCAATATTCTTCAAGGTTTAAAGGATCTAGCATTCTTCAAGAAATTGTTCTTGGATTCATTCAAAGGTGTGGATACCGAAAGAGGGTCTTCGCTCGTTCAATCGATCAAGGCCAAGAGTTCGAAGCTTGTATTCGAAATCACATCAATACATTGTTCGATAGCTCAAGAACGGAAAGCGTTCAAGGTTGGTTATTTCTATCTCATAGAATTCAAGTTAATTGTATAGAACGGATCCTAGGCTCCTTGGGTTTTATGTTATTAGATGCTTAATTCCGCTGCGCATGGACCCGTAAAACCCAACAGTGGTATCATAGCCCCGTTCGTATGATTAAGTTTGAATAAACATGCTAGAAAATTTGATATAAATCGTTTATATGATTTTTGCATGTTTAATATGCGATAGTTTGATTGTTTTTGAAACAATATGCATAAATCGTGATCTATTGATATTGAATTAAATCTGTTAAAAGTTGTTTACATGATTTAATTGCTATGTGATTTAGAATTGATTGAATCTGCAAATCTGCTTGGTTGTGTCACGCGACACTACTTGACTATGTCGCGTGACACTGCTTGACTGTGTCACGCGACAGAATATGGCTGGTGGCTTTGTAAGGTCGCGCGACAGAGTAGGCCTCTGTCACGCGACACTCCAAGCCCAATCTGGGCAAAATCGGTTTGGTTCATAATCCTGGTAACTGTGAATATGTTTGCAATCGATATGTTTATGTGTTAATCTGGATGTTATAAATTTCTGGAAATTAAGTTTATAGGGCTATGCTAGATTAATTCAAGGTTTATGCATGCTTAGTTAATTAAAATATGATTTTATTAATTGTTGCGATGCATGAATTATGTGTTCTTACGTGTTAAGAATTATGTTAGATATTTAGTTGAAACATTGTATTGTAATTTCCTGTATGTTTAGATTTAAACATTAAAATTTTGGTTTTCTGATTGTTTATAGAAACAAGTCATTTTACGCAAAATTTAAAAGGAAATTGATTGTTTATACAAAGTATTGATTATGTTGCAAATCAGAGCTGATTTCTGATTGTGCATGTCTAGGAGAGTTCTGTCGAAGGAGAGATTTGGTACTTAAGTAGTCCTTGTGGCTCACCTATCTTCCTGGGAACTTACCTGGTGCACAGTTTTGACTATCTTTGCTGATGTGCTTATAATCTACTTTAAAGAACCTTCATTTAACTTTTAAGTTCTTTATGCCAATTCATGATTAAAACACTTGAGACCATTCAGATAGCTTTTGGTGGGCTTGCCATAGCAAGGTACTTTGATTCTATTCGTATGCGAGCAAGATGAGGAAATGGTGGTTCCTATACGTTTAAAGTGAATGAACTTAATTGGGTTATCAAAATGGTTTTGGACCCAAGGCATAAGATGAGATTAAAATATGCTTAGACGTATGATGTCTTGAATAAATCTCATAAAAGATCCACTACAAGAAAACTGCCAATTAGCGACGGAAATTAGCGACGGATCAAATTTTGTCGCTATTAGCGACGGAATAGCGACGGAATAACGACGGAAGCAAAATAAAATGAAAAAATCAGCTAAATGACATTTAGTGAGCGGATTAGCGGCAATTTTAACGACAGACATGAATATGTCGCTAATCCGTCGCAATAGTGGCGCCAAAAAAGCCCGCCCATTTTAGCGACGGATTTAGCGACGGAATACCGACGGATTACAAAATTTTTAACGACGAATTTTTTCTGTCGCTATATAAATAAAAAATAAATAAATATTTTTCCTTTTTAAAATTAGCGACGGATTTAGCGACGGATTTTACAAAAATAAATTACCGACGGATATATTCTGTCGCTAAATAATAAAAAATAAAAATATTTTCTTTTGTAAATACCGACGGATTTAGCGACGGATTTTATAAACAAATTTACCGACGGATATATTCTGTCGCTAAATAATAAAATATAATTTTTTTAAAGAAAATATCGACGGATTAGCGACGGATTTAGCGACGAAAATAGTTTTTTTAAAAAAATAACTTTTTTTTCTAACTTTTTATATAACTTTTTGAAAAAAACTTCATTACTATAAAATGTTCAAAATATTTATTTATATTCATAAAAAATAAAAAAAAAACTATGCATTTATAAATAAAAATTAAAGAATTTTACCCGTCCCTGATTTCTTTATTATACTTTCATTTATTTATTTTTTTTCTAACTTTTTTATATAACTTTTTGAAAAAAACTTCAATACTAAAAAATGTCCAAAATATTTATTTATATTCATAAAAATAATAAAAAACTATACATTTATAAATAAAAATTAAAAAAATTTATCCGTCTCTGATTTCTTTATTATACTTTCATTTGTTTATTTTTTTCAAACTTTTTATTTAACTTTTTTAAAAAAAACTTCATTACTAAAAAATGTCCAAAATATTTATTTATATTCATAAAAAAAAAAAAACTATACCCTATAGGGTATACCCTATATCATATACCCTATAGGATATACCCTATATCATATACCCTATAGGGTATAGGGTATACCCTATAGGGTATACCCTATAGGGTATATCCTATACCCTATAGGGTATACCATATAGGGTATACCCTATAGGGTATATCCTATACCCTATAGGGTATATTATATAGGGTATAGGGTATACCCTATACCCTATATCATATAGGGTATACCCTATATCCTATACCATATAGGGTATACCCTATACCCTATACCATATAGGGTATAACCTATACCCTATACCCTATACCATATAGGGTATACCCTATAGGATATACCCTATAGGGTATACCCTATACCCTATACCCTATACCATATAGGGTATACCCTATAGGATATACCTTATACCCTATAGGGTATACCCTATACCATATAGGGTATACCCTATAGGGTATACCCTATACCCTATAGGATATACCCTATACCCTATAGGGTATACCCTATAGGGCATACCATATACCCTATACCATATAGGGTATACCATATAGGGTATACCCTATAGGGTATACCCTATTCCCTATACACTATACCATATAAGGTATACCCTATAGGGTATAGGGTATACCCTAGACTACCGGCAGTCGAGCAAACCCTTGTAATACATACGTGGGCATTTGATATGTGGGAATCGATGTATACCCTATAGGGTATACCCTATAGGGTATACCCTATACCCTATACCCTATATCATATAGGGTATACCCTATAGGATATACCCTATAGGGTATACCCTATACCCTATACCCTATATCATATAGGGTATACCCTATAGGATATACCCTATACCCTATACCCTATATCCTATAGGGTATACCCTATACCCTATACCCTATAGGATATACCCTATACCTTATATCCTATAGGGTATAGGGTATAGGGTATACCCTATAGGGTATACCCTATAGGGTATACCCTATTCCCTATACACTATACCATATAGGGTATACCCTATAGGGTATAGGGTATACCCTATAGGGTATACCCTATAGGGTATACCCTATACCCTATACCCTATATCATATAGGGTATACCCTATAGGATATACCCTATACCTTATACCCTATATCCTATAGGGTATACCCTATACCCTATACCATATAGGGTATACCCTATAGGGTATACCCTATACCTTATACCCTATACCATTTAGGGTATATCATATAGGGTATATGATATAGGGTATACCCGATACCCTATAGGGTATACCCGATACCCTATAGGGTATACCCGATACCCTATAGGGTATATGATATAGGGTATACCCTATAGGGTATACCCTATACCCTATAGGGTATACCCTATACCCTATACCCTATACCATATAGAGTATACCCTATAGGGTATAGGGTATACCATATAGGGTATACCCTATAGGGTATAGGGTATACCCTATACCCTATAGAGTATAGGGTATACCCTATACCCTATAGGGTATATGATATAGGGTATACTCTATAGGGTATAGGGTATACCCTATAGGGTATATGGTATAATATATAGGGTATAGGGTATAGGGTATATGATATAGGATATAGGGTATAGGATATAGTATATAGGGTATAGGTTATAGGGTATAGGGTATAGTATATAGGGTATATAGTATAGGATATAGGGTATAGGGTATAATATATAGGGTATAGGGTAAAGGATATAGGGTATAGTATATAGGGTATAGGGTATAAGATATAGGGTATAGGGTATAGGGTATAGGGTATGAGGGTATATGAGGTTTAGGGTATGAGGGTATATGAGGTTTAGGGTTTAGGGCATGTGGGTATATTAATAAGAATTATTAATATTTTAAAAGTATAATTATTTTTTTTTAATTTATTTTTGAACTGGGATAAATATTTTAGACTTTTTTTTGGTAAGGAAGTTTTTTAAAAAAATTATATAAAATAAGTTAGAAATTAACTAAATAAATGAGGGACAAACAATATCCTTCACTATGAGTATTTTTTTTAATTTTTTTTAATAGAGATAAATGTTTTAGACTTTTTTTAATAGAGATAATTTTTTTTCTAACTTATTTTATATAAAATAAGTTAGAAATTAATATTAATATTAATTAATTAATCAATTATATAATTAATAATTCATTAATAAATATTATTTATAATAAATATTATTATTATTGATATTAGGTATAATATTATTTTATAGTTTAAATTATTATTATTATTAATTATTTTTATTAATTATTATAATCATGAAGAAATACAAATATTCACATGGGTCATTATCCAAGCAACATCTTCACCATTAAATGCATCACATTCAATGGTCCAAATTCATCCCATAAAAACAAAAACACACTTTCATTTGATTGGCCCTTTAATATTCACATGGATTCTCCATAAATCAATCTACACCATTAATCTAACACTTAAATCCAATGGTCCTAATTTACCATTATATATATATATATATATATATATATATATATATATATATATATATATATATATATATATATTTATTTTAATATTATATACCCTCACACCACTCACTTTCTCTTTCGGTCTTCCTTACACACACACACTCTCACACACACACACACACACACACTTTCTCTCTCTACTCCATCTCTCCCATTCTTCCGCCGGCGAGCCCTCCTCCATTTCCGGCGAACATCAGATCTCGCAACGCCCACACTTACACTTTTTCTCACTCTACTCCATCTCTCCCATTACTTCCGTCGGCGAGCCCTCCATTTCCGGCGAACATCAGATCTCGCAATGCCCACACCTTCCCGGTTCGGCGTCTCCCTCTACATCTCCCTCCCTCAGATCTGGCGACGGCAAGGTGGATCCCCTTCATCAGATCTCGCAAAGCCGTCTTCTTCTTCACCGTCTTCCTCCTCCGCCGCCTCTCCACCACCCCTGCCGTCGCTCTACCCTCTTCCCCTCTGCGTCTCTCTCTCTACCCTCTGCGTCTCTCTCTCTCCCCTCTGCGTCTCTCTCTCTCCCCTTTCTTCTTCCCCAACCGGCCGGCGTTGATTTGTGGCTTAATCTCGATTTGTTCATTTCGATTTCGATTTCGATTTGTTCATTTTAACGTATTTTTGTTTTATTTGTGTTGGTTGTGGATGGTTGTTGTGAATGGTAGTGGGTGGTGGAGCAAAGTGAATTTTGAAAAATGTAAAGATTGATTTGAATATAAAAAAAGTTATGTGACTGATTTGGGAATAAAAAATATTAAGGGACTGATTTGAGAATAAAAAAAATTGAGGGATTGATTTGAGAATGAAAAAAGTTGAGGGATTGATTTGAGAATGAAAAAAGTTGAGGGATTGATTTGAAAATAAATATATACATTTTTAAAAATATGTGTATATATATATATATATATATATATATATATATATATATATATATATATATATATATATATATATATATATATATATATATATATATGTGTTTATATAATTTTTTTTAATAAAAAATATCTAATTAGCGACGGAAATATCCGTCGGTAATTTGATATATCAAAAATAAAAAATATTGAAAAAAGAAAATTTTAAAAAATTAATAAAATTGTGAAAATATGTAATTAATTTTAGCGACGGAAATTTCCGTCGTTAAATCCGTCGTTATTAATGTCGCCAAATATATTAATTTTGTCGTTCCTCTTCAATATTTAGCGACGAATTTTTGAGTTTTAGCGACGGAATTATCCGTCGTTACTTTAACGACAGCCCAAAAATCTGTCGTTAATATTTAGCGACAAGGGTTTTAGCGACAGATTTTTTCCGTCGCTAATCCGTCGCTAAATGCCTTTAGCGACGGATTTTTGGCTTTTAGCGACGGATTTTTCCGTCGCTAAAACCTGTTTTTCTTGTAGTGATCTAAGAGTCATATATGTGATATGATTGATGTTTCTACCTAATTAATTTAGTTTTGAGCAGTTTGCCATAGCAAACTTGAAATTAAATTAAAATTGGATCTTAGCCCATTAAATGTATATTATGCCTGTTTGCATTGGAAGGTGTATAATTTAGTGGGAGCATTTATTTTCATGTAAATGCATTATACTTTTCATATAATATGTTTACTTATATGTGTTCATATTTTATGTATATCTTTTTGTAGAATTAAATGGCATCAAACAATAATCATCATTTGTCACTGTGATCTGTCCTTGAGAAGGAAAAGTTGGAGGAGAATGGTACAAACTATATGGATTGGATCCATAACGTGAGAATCGTTCTCAGGCAAGAGGAGAAATTGTACGTTCTCGAGGAACCTATTCCACCTGAACCTGCTGCCAATGCTACTAGGGCAGTGAGGGATCAATATCTGAAGCACAAACGTAATTCTACTGATGTTGGTTGCCTCATGCTCTCTGCCATGTGCAAGAGCCTTCAGAAGGATCTTGAGCACTTGGGGATAGTTGATCTAAACAATCGACTGATGGAAATGTTCCAAGTACAAGCAAGGCAAGAAAGGTATAACACAGTTAAGGCCTTCACCTCATGCAAGATGAGTGAAGGACAAGCTGTCCAGTCCTCATGCTCTAAAGATGAAGGGCCACATCGAGCATCTTGAAAGACTCGGTTTTCCGATTAGCCAAGAGTTGGCTACTGACATGATATTGAACTCATTGCCCGAAGGTTTTAGTAATTTCAGAATGAACTATAACATGGGGGCATGAATAAGAACCTTTAGAGTTAGTTCAAATGTTGAACCTTTGCGGAAACCAATATTGTCAAGAAGAAAACCGATCAAGTGTTGATGGTTAACAAGGGGAAGAGTTTCAAGGGTAAGGGAAAGGCAAAAGTTGCTAATCCTAAGGCAAATGTTGCCAAACCCAAAGAGGGTGCCAAACCCAAAGAGGCTAAGCCCAAGTCCCAAGAGGACGTAGTCTGCTTCCATTGCAATGAGATTGGACATTGGAGGAGAAACTGCACAAAATACAAGGAAGCACTGAAGAAGAGCAAAGGAGTTGCTTCGACTTCTGGTATCTTTGTTATAGATATATTCCTATCTACTTCTAGTTCTTGGGTATTGGATACCGGATGTGGAACTCACATTTGTCTAAATGTGCAGGGTCTAAAGAACAGAAGGATGCTTAAGGAAGGTGAAGTGGACCTACGTGTGGGGAATGGAGCAAGAGTTGCTGCATTAGCTGTAGGAACCTATGAAGTTACTTTACCTAGTGGACTAATACTTGTTTTGAACAATTGTTATTACGTTCTAGCTTTATGTAGGAATATTATTTCGATTTCATGTTTGGATAATGAAGGTTTTAATTTTCTTATACGTGATAAGAAGTTTTCCATTTACAAGAGTGATATGCTTTATTTTACTGCTATTTCATTCAATGGCCTTTATATCCTTGATGTTGAAAATCGTGATAATGATGTCTATAACATTAACAAGAGATCTAAACCCAATGATGTAAACCACACTTACTTATGGCATTATCGTCTTGGCCATATAAATGAGAAACACATTTCTAAACTCCACAAAGATGGATTTTTAGACTCACATGATTATGAATCATATGAAACATGTGAATCTTGTTTACTTGGCAAGATGACCAAGGACCCATTCACCAAAACTGGTGAAAGGGCGGGCGACTTATTAGGACTCATACATACCGATGTATGTGGGCCTATGAGTAGCGATGCTAGGGGAGGATTTCGGTACTTCATAACATTCACTGATGATTATAGTAGATTTGGATATGTTTATCTAATGAAACATAAAAGTGAATCGTTTGAGATATTTCGAATATTTCAAAATGAGGTGCAAAATCAACTTGGCAAAACTATTAAAGTACTTCGATCCAATTGAGGTGGCGAATATTTGAGCCAAGAATTTGACAATCATCTTAAGAGTTGTGGAATTGTTTCAGAACTCTCTCCACCCGGAACACCACAATGGAATGGTGTGTCTGAAAGGAGGAATAGAACTTTGTTGGACATGGTTCGGTCTATGATGAGTCAAGTTGAGCTTCCTTTATCCTTTTGAGGACATGCACTGAAAACGGCTGCTTTCACTATAAACAGAGTTCCTACCAAATCGGTTCAAAACACCCCATATGAGATGTGACAAGGAAGAAAACCTAGTTTGTCTTACATGAAGATTTGGAGTTGCGATGCATATGTCAAAAAGTTAACTTCTGACAAGCTAGCACCTAAGTCTGATAAATGTGTTTTCGTGGGTTATCCTAAGGAAACCAAAGGATACTATTTCTACAACCGAAACGAGAACAAAGTGTTTGTTGCTCGAAATGGTACTTTCTTAGAAAAGGAGTTTCTTCGCAAAGGAACCAGTGGGAGTAAAATAGATCTCGAAGAAATTCGAGAACCCGAAAACAACATTGAACCAATGGTAGAAACTGAACCAAATTCACAAAGAGTTGTGGAACCGGTTCAAGATGCACAAGCTCTTCGCCGAAGTGGTAGGTCACGATCCGAACCCGAGAGATATGGATTTCTCGTTACGAAAAGTGATGAAGTGGAGTTAATCGAAAACGATGAACCTACTTGCTATCAAGAAGCGATGTCCGCTCCTGATTCAAAAAAATGGCATGAGGCCATGAAGTCCGAATTACAATCCATGGCTGATAATCAAGTTTGAAACTTGATTGATCCACCCGAAGGTGTAAAAACCATAGGGTGCAAATGGGTCTTCAAGAAGAAGACCGACATGGATGGGAAGGTGCACACCTATAAGGCTAGGCTTGTAGCTAAGGGATATAGGCAGATTCATGGCATCGACTATGATGAAACCTTTTCGCCTGTAGCTATGCTTAAGTCTATTAGAATTTTAATTGACATAGCCGCATATTATGACTATGAGATATGGCAAATGGATATCAAGACAACTTTCCTAAATGGGAAGTTACTTGAGGATGTATACATGATACAACCTGAAAGTTTTGTCAGTCCAGAAAATTCTAACAAGGTGTGTAAGTTGCAGAAATCCATTTATGGATTGAAGCAAGCTTCTAGGAGTTGGAATCTACGTTTTGATGAAGCAATCAAGGAGTTTGGATTTATCAAGAACGAAGATGAACCTTGTATATACAAGAAAATTAGTGGGAGCGTAGCACTATTTCTAGTGTTGTATGTCGACGATATCTTACTCATTGGAAATGACATTCCTGCACTACAGACTTTCAAGTCTTGGTTGGGAAAGTGCTTTTCGATGAAATATATGGGCGAAGCTGCGCATATCCTTGGTATCAAGATCTATAGAGATAGATCTAAGAGGATGATTGGTTTAAGTCAAAGTACTAACATTGACAAGGTTCTTAGAAGATTCCAAATGGAAAATTCTAAAAGAGGAAACTTGCCAATGTTGCATGGTATATCTCTTAGCAAGACTCAAAATCCTAAGACTAATGATGAGCGAAAGAGAATGAATGGTATTCCATATGCTTCGGCAATTGGGTCTATCATGTATGCTATGTTATGTACTAGACCCGATGTCTCGTGTGCTCTAAGTATGACGAGTAGGTACCAATCGGATCCCGGCGAACCACATTGGATAGCAGTCAAGAATATCCTCAAGTATTTGTGAAGAACTAAGGATGTATTCTTGGTCTTTGGAGGAATGGAAGAAGATCTTGTAGTAAAAGGCTACACAGATGCTAGCTTCCAAACCAACAAAGATGATTTTAGATCGCAGACAGGATTTTTGTTTACTCTGAATGGAGGCACTGTGAGTTGGAAAAGTTCCAAGCAAAGTACCGTCGCTGATTCTACAACCGAAGCTGAGTACATAGCGGCATCTGATGCAGCTAAGGAAGCCATTTGGATCAAAAAGTTCATTAGTGATTTGGAAGTCGTTCCAAGTATCAAAGATCCTATTGAACTTTACTGTGACAACAATGGTTCCATTGCACAAGCAAAGGAACCAAGGTCACACCAGAGATCCAAACACATACTTCAACGTTTCCACATTATCCGAGAGATATGCGAAAGGGAAGACGTAAAGATATGCAGAGTAAACACTGATGACAACGTGGCAGACCCATTAAATAAGGCTCTCCCGCAAGCTAAGCATGATGGTCATGTTAGGTCCATGGGTATTCGATACATGGGAGATTGGGCCAAGTGCAAGTGAGAGACTGTTAGTGTTATGTCCTAGGCCTATAGATGATAGACTTATGTGTTGACATTATTTATTATTATATGAAAAGTTTATCATTCGAGTATTATATGTTTTGCATATTTATTTGTAATAATTTCCGTCCCTAATTATTAAGTGAATAATTAGTATAAATGTTAATGGATAATTATATGATGATTATATGCATAGAGATGCACATTAAATTTATGGGTACTTGTTAGAAAACAAGTGACTGGACTTGACCCGTATGAGATTTATGTCATGGTCAAATGTCATAATTAAATCTTATATGGTCACTTCATTTAGTCCCTAGACCTGAGATTATCATGACCTTACATATGATGAAAGTCATGTTTGATTTTAGTCAAACGATATCTTAACACGATATCTATAAAGGCTATCTTTGGCATGATCGGAATCATGATGGGAAAGATGATAAGTTAAGATGGAATTTGTCCCTCGAAAGAGAGATGTTATGCTTGGGCCCCTCGATGAGTGATAATAATGAAATTGTATGGCCATACCCCAATACGATTGGATTATCATTATACTCAAGATCGAGAAAACATTGAACAAAGACAAGTTGACATGGACCATGACTTGTGTTCAATATGACATCGTGAGACAAAGGGAGAAATGGAAGTGTACCATTGGAAATGTGAAATCTTATGTTATATTATTTGGGTAGACATAATGGCTTGCTAGAGTCCACTTATGTCCTATGAGAATCGATATGATCGAGCTCATTGCCAACATAATATAATCCTATTGGGTCACACACAACTAGAATAAATTGATTAAACCAGAGGAAGAATGATTGAGAAATTCCTCATCAGCCTTGTATGGTCATGCGACACAACTAGGCCATGTGCTTCGTGTGGTCGTGCGACACAACAGGTCCTGAGGCGATTTTACAGACTGGTTTCCTAATTTGATTAGAAAACATATACCATACTAATGTAGTATATATATGAAGGTCTGTTAACCCTAATATTCTAGCCGAATTTCTGAAAAGAAAATCACAACAAATACTCTCAATATTATTCAAGGGTTAAAGGATCTAGCAATCTTCAAGAAATTGTTCTTGGATTCATTCAAAGGTGTGGATGCCGAAAGAGGGTCTTCGCTCGTTCAATCGATCAAGGCCTAGAGTTCGAAGCTTGTATTCAGAATCACATCAATATATTGTTCGATAGCTCAAGAACGGAAAGCGTTCAATGTTGGTTATATCTATCTCATAGAATTCAAGTTAATTGTATAGAACGGATCCTAGGCTCCTTGGGTTTTATGTTATTAGATGCTTAATTCCGCTGCGCATGGACCTGTAAAACCCAACAATTCTTTGCAGTCGCATTGGTCCGACTCGTCATCTTTACTCAGGAATTCTTCGATTGCTAGCTCGTCACGACTTAGCGTGTGAATGTAGGGATCGCTTTCGAAATGGATTGTGACTGGGGCATCGTCTGCCAAGGGGTACTCGGTCATGTCGGGACCTTCTTCTGGATCATAGCTTGCTGGCCAAGCGCTCTCCATTGTCCTGTCCCCATGTATCACCTCGAGGTTCCCCTTGATGTTGATGAACTTTACTCATTGGTGCAGAGTTGAGGCTACTGCTCTCATTTGGTGCAGCCAAGGTCATCCCAGCAAGGCGGAGAAATTGGACTCGATCTCCACAACTTGGAATTCCACCGACTCTTCTTGTTCGTCGAACTAGATGTCCAGAGTGATTGATGGATGTGTTTTTACACACCCATTTTACATGTTTACGAACCTATTTTAGGCTCAAAAATCCCGGGTTTTATGTTGTTTTAATGTGGTTGTTGAGTATTTTATGAGTACAGGGTAAAAAGATGATTATGGGTGAGTTTTGTCAAGAAAAAGTGCAAAGAAATCAAGTTGGAATGGAGTGGAGCGAGAAAAAAATAGTGAAAGCAGGATTCGAGCTCCGTGAACCGATCTCCGTGAGCGACCGCGCTCAACTCAAGAGCGACCGCGCTCAATTGAAGAAAATCAGGCCAAGCTCTCGGCCATTCACAGCGGACGCGCTCAACCTAAGGGCGGCCGTGCTCAAGAAGGAAAATTGAAGACCAAAGTTTCTGCCAAGGTGCGTGGGCGCGCTCAACACAAGAGCGGCGCGCTATGCCCGTTTCGGCACCGGTTTTCGGCAACTAATGAAGGGCGTTCTCGACTTTTCTCACATTTTTACCTATGGATTTTGCCCTAGTATTTATACTTCAGCAGCACACTTATGAAAAACATCTTGGATATTGCTTTTGTTTTTAGCTTTTGAGTTTTCGTAGAGGATTCTTTGTTCGTCAATTTCGGATTCTTCAGGTTTTGATGTTCTCGTATTTTATGATTATTGTTAGTTTCGTTATGTCGTTGAGTAGCTAAATCATTTAGATTTGCGGATTGGTGGTAACAATTACTGAATCTTTATGCTATAGATTTAATTCTTCCAATTCAATCTCTTTCTAGTTCTTCAAAGTATTAATCTTTAAAAGTTTTAAGGTTTCAATTTCATGTTAATATGACTTTGGCCTTTTAATTATTTGGATATCGATTGCGCCATTAATTTGGGGATTGATATAAGTGAACACTGTTTTGAAGATTAGATCTAATTGAGGCCATAATAGAAATCAAAAGGGTTTAGATTCGATATTCTAAAGTGCTGAATAATTGTTTGATTGTTGTGTGGCCGTAATAGAAAACGCAGCTTGATAACAATTTAAAGGGTTGCAATCCGGGCACCACACCGTCCCAATCCTTACTGTTGTGAATGAATCCTAGATTGAGATTAATGTTTTTATCAATAAAAATAGTATAGAGTGAAAGTAATTGTGAATCCAATCCATGAATCTCCGTTGTTGATCTGAGTTAAGTCTTTACTTTTAAATTGCTTCCTTAGCTTTAATCTTTTGCCTTCTGTTTTAGAATTAAATTCCTGTTTTCAATCAAAAATCTATGGTTACTATATTCATTGCTTTTACTGTACTTGTTTACCAACGAGTCTCTGTGGTTCGACCCCTGCTCGTGCATACTGCTACACCGGTAGTGAGTACACTTGCTCGGTTTTTATTACTAGAGGAATTTTTCTCCATCAAGTTTTTGGCGCTGTTGCCGGGGACTTGTTGCAAGTAAACAAGTAGGTTAGGTAGTGAATGTAAGGTCGTCGTTCTTTGAAGCCTACATTGGTGCCATTGGACGACAACATAAATAGACTTGAGGAAGCATTTGAGGGCGATCCCCTCTTTAATCCCCTCTTTTCAGATTTGGACATCGAATCAGAACCCTCCACCACCGAGGTAGAGGAAGAGAAAGCTGAGATGGCAGAACCACCGGCACAAACGATGAATGATTACCTTAGACCTAGGGTAGACACTTCTACTTCATGCATAGTGCTGTCCAAAGCAGCAAAGAATTTAGAGGTCAAAGGTCAGTATTTTGCTATGTTACCTAGTTTTCAGGGGCTACCAGGCGAGGATGCCTTGACTTTTTTGAAAGAATACATTATGACGGTAGCCCAGTTTTTATTAAGAGCGGGAGTGACTGAAGAGCAGATTAGGCTTAAGTGCTTCCCTTACACTCTAAAAGGGGTAGCGAAAACTTGGTTAATGATGCTTCCATCCCAAAGCATCAGCACATGGACTGAGATGCAAGATATTTTTCTCAGGAGGTACTACCCACATCATCTGCAGGCTAATTTTAGGCAGAAATTGATGACTTTCACACAAGATGTGGGAGAACCTCTCCATGAGGCTTGGGAGAGATTTAATATGATGCTTATTCAATGTCCTCAGCATAATTTCTCTTTACCCTCTTTGAATCAAGCTTTCTATGATGGCTTGAATGATTCCACTCAGTCTGTTGTGGACAATGCAGCAGGAGGCTCTATAGGAGCCAAGACCCCTGAGGAGACTAAGGCCTTATTTGAGATGTTGAGTGCTAATTCTCAACAAAAGAGTTCTAGGGGTAAAACAAGGGGGTATTGGATTTGACTGCTACTGATAATCTTTCCAAGCAAATTGCAGTCTTAAGTAGTAAGTTTGACAAGTTGACTGCTCAAGGCACCTCTTCTAGTGCCAATGTGGTAAATGATTTATGTGCTCACTGTGGTTTAAATTCTCATGCTAATAATATGAGTCCAAGTGGTGTGCAGTTTGGTTTTGATCCTAAACAGGTAAATGCTATGTATGGACATCCCCCAAGGCCTCCACAGAACATGCCCTATGGCAACACTTATAATCCAGGGTGGAGGAATCATCCTAATTTCTCGTGGGGAGGTAATCAGAATCCACAAAATAAACCTCTCCATCCTCCACCTCTACAATGGATATTTGAAAGAAAGAAGGAGCCTTGGGAGGAGGCAATAGAGCAGATGAGAGATGAACAGCAGCAGGCAGCAAAGAATCATGAAGCTGCAATGAAGAAAATGGAGACCCAAATAGGGCAGATGGCTGAAGCTTTTCAAGCCTTACAGGGGCACAAGTCAGGGACCTTCCCGAGTCAAGGTCACCAAGCAAAGGCCATCACCACACTCCGGAATGGTAAACAGGTAGGTAGCGAGGTAACTTCTTCTTCATCTTCTGTTCCACCTCCTGTTGTTAAAATTGTTAATGAGGACAAAGGTACTAATGAATTGGGGGAGAAATCTAAAGTTAACTCTCCAACCCCCAATGCATATGTACCAGCTGTACCGTTTCCTGGAAGATTTATGAGGAATAAAATGGATCAACAAATGTCGGAGTTGATGGACATGTTCTCTAAAGTGAACATCAATCTCCCTTTGCTGAATGTGATAAAAAATGTTCCGGCTTATGCCAAGTTTTTCAAAGAAATAAATTCCAAGAAACCAAAGTATGGCAAGGATGAGAAGGTTATCATGGGAGAGAATGCTAGTGCAGTGGTACAACAAAACCTCCTATCCAAACAAAAGGACCCCGGAAGTTTTATAATTTCTATCAATATGGGGAACTCGAGTAAGGTGAAGGCGATGTTGGACCTAGGCGCTAGTATTAATTTGTTGCCTCATTATATGTATCTTGAGATGGGTTTGCCTGAATTGAAACCTACATCCATGGCTCTCCAACTTGCTGATCGATCTATTAAAAGACCGTTGGGGATTGTGGAAGATGTTTTGGTTCAGGTAGACTCATTAATCATACCTGTAGATTTTATTTTGCTTGAGATGGCTAATAGTGAGTGTAGTCGTCGTGATTCCCCAATTCTACTTGGGCATCCATTCATGGCGATAACAAACACTATTATTAATTTTGGCAATGGAACTCTTTCCATGACTGTGGCCAACGAGAAAATTGAAATTTCTGTGTATGATATTATGCAAAATCCAATGGACAATGGGAATTCTTGTAACTTTGTGGATAGAATAGATAACTGTGTGTAGGAGTATTTGTGGCACGATAGAGAGTGTGATGAACTTGAGATGTTGTTGAATGGCAGTGGGAAAACTAGGGATAATGCGGGTTCCGAAGTAATGGCAATTGAAAATAAGGCCGAGGGACATTATTCTGTTAATGGCCCGTCTCACTCCCTAGGCTACTTCAATGAGAAGTCAGCGCCATCAGTTGTGGTTCCACCGGTTCTTGAGCTAAAACCCCTCCCCTCTAATTTAAAGTATGCTTTTCTAGGGGAGGGCAAGACTTTACCTGTGATAGTCGCCTCAGACTTGACCCTAGAACAAGAGGCCAAATTAATTGTTGTGCTTTGTGAGCACAAATCGGCCATAGGGTGGACTTTGACGAATATTAAAGGAATTAGCCCCTCAATGTGTATGCATAAAATTAATCTTGTAGAGGGGGCTAAACCTTTGATGGAGAGACAAAGGAGATTAAATCCTCACATGGAGGAAGCAGTGAGGAAAGAGGTCCTTAAATTGTTAGATGCGGGAATTATATTCCCAATTGCGGACAGTGAGTGGGTGAGCCCGGTTCAAGTGGTTCGCAAGAGGTCGGGCATTACTGTTGTGAAAAATGATAAAAATGAGGAGGTGCCCACTAAAGAGGTGACCGGGTATAGGATGTGTATAGATTTGAGAAAGCTCAATGCCGCCACCAAAAAGGATCACTTTCCTTTGCCTTTCATTGACCAAATCCTAGAGAGGTTGGCGGGTCATGCTTATTATTGCTTTCTTGATGGGTTCTCGGGATATAATCAAATCACAATTGCACCCGAGGATCAATCAAAGACCACTTTCACATGTCCCTTTGGTACTTTTGCTTATAGGAGGATGCCCTTTGGGCTTTGCAATGCACCCACTACTTTTCAAAGGTGCATGACCTCCATCTTTTCGGACATGATAGAGAAGTGTGTCGAGGTGTTTATGGATGATTTTTCTGTGGTTGGAGATAGCTTTGAGGGGTGTCTTGATAATTTGACTATGGTCTTGAGGAGATGTTGCGAGACCAATTTGACACTTAGTTGGGAGAAGTGTCACTTTCTTGTTAGACATGGGATTGTCTTGGGTCACATAGTGTCTAGTAGGGGGATTGAGGTGGATAAAGCTAAGATAGATGTGATTTCTAAGCTACCTCCCCCGGTCTCAGTCAAGGGTGTTCGAAGTTTCTTAGGCCATGCGGGTTTTTATCGGCGATTTATTAAGGATTTTTCACAAATTTGTAAGCCGTTAAGTAACTTGCTAGCTAAAGATACCGAGTTCATCTTTGACCAAGATTGTCTAGATGCTTTCACCTTATTAAAAGAAAAACTTACTTGCACTCCCATTCTTTCTATCCCTGATTGGTCTCACCCTTTTGAGATCATGTGTGATGCATCTGATTTTGCTATTGGGGCTGTTTTAGGACAAAAGATAGATAAATTACCGCATGTAATCCATTATGCAAGTAGAACTCTTAATGATGCACAACTTAATTATACCACCACTGAGAAAGAATTTTTAACGGTTGTGTTTGCACTTGAGAAGTTCCATTCATACTTGCTTGGGTCGAAGGTAATAATTTATTCTGATCATGCAGCTTTAAAATATTTGTTGAATAAAAAGGATGCAAAACCTAGACTTCTTAGGTGGATGCTTTTGTTGCAAGAATTTGATTTGTAAATAAGGGACAAAAAGGGGACCGAAAATGTAGTGGCGGATCACTTATCAAGGCTTGAGGATTTCTCGTTTCAGAATAGCAAAGAAGGGGTGATTAGGTGAATGAAAATTTTCCGGATGAACAACTACTTGCTTTACATGTTCACGAGCCTTGGTATGCGGATCTTGTTAATTATCTTGCATGCGACATGATTCCTCCTCACTTTACTTATGATCAAAAGAGGAAATTTAAATCTGATGTTAAGCACTACATTTGGGATGATCCTTACTTGTGGAAAATTTGTTCGGATAAGATTGTGAGAAGGTGTATTCCGGAACATGAACAATTGAGTGTCTTGCGCTTTTGTCATGACTTACAATGTGGTGGGCATTTCAGTGGTCAAAAGACTGCTAGGAAAATCCTTCAAAGTGGCCTATATTGGCCCACCATATTTAAAGATGCGCAAGACTTTTGCAAAAAGTGTGACAAATGCCAAAGAACTGGAGGGATAGGTAAGAGAGATGAGATGCCCCAAAATTATAATCTAGTTGTTGACATATTTGATGTGTGGGGCATTGATTTCATGGGCCCTTTCCCCTCATCCCATGGTTTTGTGTATATACTAGTAGCTGTGGACTATGTCTCTAAATGGGTGGAAGCTATTGCCACCCGGACTAATGATGCTAATGTTGTTTCAAAGTTTGTGTGTGAGAATATTTTTTGCAGGTACGGGGTGCCTCGGGCTATCATTAGTGATCAAGGAACTCACTTCACAAACAGGCTTTTCAACCAAGTCCTAAAGAAATATGGGGTTGTTCACAAGCTAGCCACTGCTTACCATCCCTAAATATCGGGGCAAGTGGAAGTTAGCAACCGCCAAATCAAGGGGGTTCTTGAGAAGAAAGTTCGTCCAAACAGAAAAGATTGGGCTTTGAAGCTCAATGATGCATTATGGGCATATTGGACTTCTTACAAAACTCCCATTGGGATGAGTCCGTACAGAATTGTGTATGGCAAAGAGTGTCACCTTCCGGTTGAGATGGAACACAAAGCATATTGGGCTGTGAAGGAACTCAACATGGATTTGAAGAAGGCGGGTGAGAAACGAATGCTTGATTTAGATGAGATCGAGGAGATGAGGCAAGACAGCTACAAGAGTGCCAAGCTGTATAAGGAAAGAACCAAGAGATACCATGATCAGTACTTAAAGACGAAAGTCTTAATGCCGGGTAAGAAGGTGTTATTGTTCAATTCTCGATTGAGACTTTTTCCCGGCAAGTTGTGTTCCAAATGGTCGGGCCCTTATGAGTTGGTGAAAGTATTTCCACATGGAGCGGTCGTGCTCAAAGATTTAAAAACCGGAAGTACTTTCAAGGTGAATGGGCACCGAGTCAAGCCCTATTACGAAGGGGTGTCTATCCTGAAGGAAATTGATGTGGTGATGTTGGTGGATGCACCGGAAATCAAATGATAAATCATGAGCATCATGTCGAGCCAAAGACTTAAAACAAAGGCGCTTGTTGGGAGGCAACCCAACCTTAGGTAACTTTTACTGCTTTCTGTCTTTATTTTCAGTTTACCACTACTCGTTAGCTTTGAATTCGCGTTGAATTTTGTTTATGCAATGAGGACATCGCAAATTCTTAGTTTGTGGGTGAGGGTATTCATAAAAAAAAGAAAAAAAAAATTGTTATTTACCGTTTTTCGAGTCGTTAGTGTAGAACGTGTCGAACTACGGTGACCTGAGCCTATTAATGTGTGTAGTCCGCTCACATTAATGGGGACGTAGGCAGCGAAAGTGCGGTCAAATGTTTGACATATTGTTGTCGAACAAAAGTTTTGAGTCACCCTTTATGGGTCTCTCCGAGTTTGTGGGTTTATAGGGGAGTGTAAATAGTTGTCACCCTCCAAAAATATTTACTTTTATTTTATGTCAATAGGTATTACGCTTGTGTGTGTTTGTGGTGATGTGCAGGATAGCACATAACTGATCAAAACTGAAGCTGTGGACTTTAAGGCAGTGAAAAGGAGCGGAAAAAAATGATGAAAACTCGCTGCCAGGGTGCGCGGGCGCGCTCTGAGGTAGAGCCGCCGCGCTTGATTAAGGGAAAAACATGCCAAGTCTCTGCCATCCAGCGCGAGCGCGCTCTGAGGTAGGGCGGCCGCGCTTAATCAATGAAAAAAGGGCCATCAGTTTCTGTCATCCAGCGCGGACGCGCTTGTGGGGAGAGCGGCCGCGCTCAAGCGAGAATTACGGGAAATTTTTGAATAAACCTAATCAGGTCCCAACCCTCCCTCTTCATTATAACGCTACCCCCCCTTCTTCTCTCTCAAATATTTCGAGCCTCAAGCCCTCTCTCTCTAAAAATCCTTCACTCAAACTCAAGCATCTTCACTTCTAACCCCAAAAATTACCCTACCCATCCTATATTCTTAACCCAAAGCTCGATTCCAACACCCAAAAGCCATTAAATCCGGTGGATTTGAGGAATTTCGAAAATTGAAGAAAGGGTTCTTAGAGTGCATTCCAGTTGAATTTGGTGGGGTAGAACTCGAAGTTGAAGGTGATATTGTGGGTGTTAGTTCACAAAGACAAGGTGTTGGTTTACCGGCCATCTTCCCAAAATTCGGCGAGATTTTCCGGCAGCTCCGGCGAAATTTTCCGGCAACCATTGAGTAGGGGTAAGATCTTTGAATCTTAGAATCCTTTTCCTGCTTCTTAGTGTGATAAAATGTCTACATCTACTTCCAAGCGTCGAAAGGTAACAAAGAAAACCCCGGTTAGGCCACAACCCTTGTATGATGATAATAAATTTGTGAGTATAGAGGCGGAGAAATTTTATAACACTTATGCTGCCCGGAGTTTCAATGTTAAAAAGGGTATAGATATTACCGATATGGGGTAGATGAGGTTGTAGAGAGGTGTGGGTGGCAGAATTTGTTGATTGCATCGGTCGAAAGAGGGAGTCGCGAGCTAGTTCGCGAATTTTACGCGAATGCTTTTTCTAGAAAAGGGGAAAGAGACATGTCTTTTGTGCGGGGTAGAGAGGTGGGGTACTCTCGGGATAGAATTGTGGCTTATTACAATCTCCCCACGCATGTGCATGCCAACACTTGCTCATTCTTATACCTTGAGAAACAAATGATGTATAATCCTAAAGGCAACCTTCATTTGATTGCCGACACATTTGGTGCTTTTCCTATTGACCCGGCACTTGAAAAAGGAGTATTGATTGCCTCCAAACTTCTTCCCCCACGGATGAAGTATCTGCACAGAATTATTTGTGAGAGAGTTCTCCCTGCTTCTAGACCTCAGGAGGTTGGGTGCGTCGAGCCGCTTTGATGCATGTTATCTTGACTGGGCAAAATATTGACACCGACTCAATCATTGCTCACGAGATCAACCGGACTTATCAGCAAATGGGGAAAAACAGCTACAACTACCCGCTGATGATTACGGGATTGATGGGGCTCCAGGGAGTTGATTTTACCAATATCCCTAGGGATATAGGATTGGAGCCTACCATTACAGAGAGAAAGATAAGGGATAAGAGCCACCCCAAGGGGGTGAATGTGATTGAGCCGGAGGAGGAGGAAGAACAAGAAGAGGAGGAGGAGGACGTTGTCAGGGATTGGAGAGCGGACCCAGCTGAGGGGATGTACTTTCTGTCGCAGCAGATGGAGGTGATGGAACTGAGATTTGATCAGAGATTCACTACTCTGGAGCAGAGACAGGCTGCGACTGATGATAGGGTAAGGGCGGAGATAGAGACAGCCCAAGCGTGGCAGGCCCAGCAGGATAGTAGGTGGGACCAACTCTTTAGTCGGCTGTCCCCATCACGGTTATACATGGCCACGCACCCGCCGCAAAAGAATTCCCCGGTGGCACATCCACCAAGGAGATCAGCCGCAAAGAAGAATTCCCTGGAGGCACATCCAGCCAATGGGGCTATCCGCCACCATGATCGGTTGAGGTATCCCTACCCTGAGTTTTATAGTTAATTGCATTGGGGACAATGCAATCTTTTAGTTTGCGGGTGGGGGGTATCTGTGTTATCATTCTGTTTATCACCATGTTAGTTTAGGTTTTTCACTGTTTTTAGTAAAAATTTAAAAAAAAATTTGTTTTCTTTATTTTGGGATATGTTGGCCTGCGTCTATGATGATTGAGTGTTATTTGTTAATCATTGTGCTATCTTGGATTTGAGAATTAGGGTTACATTGAAACAATAAACCATGGTTGCACCACCTCTCACTTCCATTATTATCATTGATCATTGTTGTCATTCTAAGTGCCCTTTATGGGATCACTTGTGTATTCTCGGGGTCCCTAGAACATGGTTTGCATGATTGTCAATAACACGTAACTAGGCTATTTTGATATATATGGCTTATTCTTTCAGCTCTTTTGTGAACCTTTAGCTTTCTAACCCAGTAAATAATATATTCCGCTAGAACCCCTGTTGAGCTTAAATAGAAAAGAATGGAAACTTAGACCGCCATTCGCCTTCATTAGATACCCATGTTCTTACCCTTTCACATAGTTTTAGGATGTCTTACCTTTTGGAAAGTGAACTAGGGAATGAATGGGAATATGGGTTGAATTTGGGTGAGTGGAATCAAATGTGCAAGTTGGGGTCAAAGTGCAAAAAGGGGTGTGAAATATAATGAAGAGGGGCAAATACAACAACAACAACAACAACAACAACAAAGCCTTAGTCCCAAAATAATTTGGGGTCGGCTAACATGAAAAAAATTGTATGCGTTTGTATATACGTTCTTTCAATTTATAAAAAAAAAAATCTTGCCCCTCCATTGTGTCAAAAGTTGGAAATTAGAAGAGGCTCCAGAAATAAGGGAATGTGCTCAACCCAATGTTGTGTATGTATTCAAAAGTTTTAGTTTGTGGGTTGGCACATTGGGAAGTAAAAGGGTGAGCGGAGTGAATTATTATAGTGAGGATGGACAAATAAAAAGAAGACTTCTTAGTTTCACTTTCTGAGTTCGTATGTCCTTACCTTCTTTTGTAACCGTGAGCCGAGCCATGCGATCTTTCGCACCATAACACTTAGATCCATATCTTCGTTTCATTATCAAGTAGCCGGGTTGACAATTGTGGAAACATGCATATGAGTGTCCCTTTGTGAATGTATTTGATACACATTATGTTAAAGCATCATTTAGTGAATCCATAAACAATCTTAGAGTATGACAATGATCTACCATACTTCACTTCATTATTCAGGCCGCGGTGGAAAATTGTGGGTTTTTGCATTAATGTAACTTTAATTTGATGATTCATGATAGCACGCTTGTGATTATTTTGTGTAAGGATCTGAGAATGTCTGGCCGACAAAATTCCCATTTTGAAGAGAACATCCCAAAAAAATATTGTGTTTTTGTTTTCTTAGTGTAGTTTTATTTTATGTTGGGTAGCTTAGTTTTTGTTCTGTTTTACTCGGGACGAGCAAAAGGTTAGTTTGTGGGTGTTTGATGGATGTGTTTTTACACACCCATTTTACATGTTTACGAACCTATTTTAGGCTCAAATATCCCAGGTTTTATGTTGTTTTAATGTGGTTGTTGAGTATTTTATGAGTACAGGGTAAAAAGATGATTATGGGTGAGTTTTGTCAAGAAAAAGTGCAAAGAAATCAAGTTGGAATGGAGCGGAGCAGAAAAATAGTGAAACAGATTCGAGCTCCAGGAACTGGTCTCCAGAGCGGCCGTGCTCAACTCAAGAGCAACCGCACTCAATTGAAGAAAATCAGGCCAAGCTCTCGGCCAAACTCTCGGCCATTCACAGCGGACGCGCTCAACCTAAGGGCGGCCGCGCTCAAGAAGGAAAATTGAAGACCAAAGTTTCTGCCAAGGTGCGCGGGCGCGCTCAACACAAGAGCGGCCGCGCTATGCCCGTTTTCAGCACCAGTTTTCAGCAACTAATGAAGGGCGTTCTCGACTTTTCTCACGTTTTTACCTATGGATTTTGCCCTAGTATTTATACTTCAGCAGCACACTTATGAAAAACATCTTGGATATTGCTTTTGTTTTTAGCTTTTGAGTTTTCGTAGAGGATTCTTTGTTCATCAATTTCGGATTCTTCAGGTTTTGATGTTCTCGTATTTTATGATTATTGTTAGTTTCGTTATGTCGTTGAGTAGCTAAATTGTTTAGATTTGCGGATTGGTGGTAACAATTACTGAATCTTTATGCTATAGATTTAAATCTTCCAATTCAATCTATTTCTAGTTCTTCAAAGTATTAATCTTTAAAAGTTTTAAGGTTTCAATTTCATGTTAATATGACTTTAGCCTTTTAATTATTTGGGTATCGATTGCGCCATTAATTTGGGGATTGATATAAGTGAACACTGTTTTGAAGATTAGATCTAATTGAGGCCATAATAGAAATCAAAAGGGTTTAGATTCGATATTCTAAAGTGCTGAATAATTGTTTGATTGTTGTGTGGCCGTAATAGAAAACGCAGCTTGATAACAATTTAAAGGGTTGCAATCCGGGCACCACACAGTCCCAATCCTTACTGTTGTGAATGAATCCTAGATTGAGATTAATGTTTTTATCAATAAAAATAGTATAGAGTGAAAGTAATTGTGAATCCAATCCGTGAATCTCCGTTGTTGATCTGAGTTAAGTCTTTACTTTTAAATTGCTTCCTTAGCTTTAATCTTTTGCCTTCTGTTTTAGAATTAAATTCCTGTTTTCAATCAAAAATCTCTGGTTACTATATTCATTGCTTTTACTATACTTGTTTACCAACGAGTCTCTGTGGTTCGACCCCTGCTCGTGCATACTGCTACACCGGTAGTGAGTACACTTGCTCGGTTTTTATTACAAGAGAAATTTTTCTCCATCAGTGATCACCACTAAAATAGTGCGGGGGGTGGATTCATAGGCTCGGATCACTCAGGCCGAAGGTCTCAATCGAGAGCGGTCGACCCATAGTAGTCTCAATGTTTGTGCAGCGAGGATATTGACCGATGAGCCGTTGTCGACTAGAATGTCTGGTAGGTAGATCCTTTCTATTTTTACGAAGATGAGGAGGGCCTCGTTTAGTCTGTTCTCGCATTCCGGCAAGTCTGCATCTGTGAAGGTTAGACCACTTCCGGAGTCACCGTTTGCTTCAGTTTGACTTGCCTCTGAGGAGTACTCGATCCAACCGTTGGTGTGTCTCGATCGTGGTAGTGATCGTAGGGAGACGGTCATTCTTGGATCCTCCCTCCTGGATTCTCTATTATGGGAGCGTTTGATTCTGGTTTCACATTCCCAGTCATTGCGGGATATCATGTTGACAGTCCCTGAGATGGCGGAGTGCCTACTCGCATTGGAGTCTTCGTTGAATGATATCATGTTGACTTTGTCTTTCCGGGGGAACGGATTTCCGACTGTGTTGGGGCCACGGGGGCGTTCCAACTTTCCTTCTTCAATTAGCCCCTGGAATACTTGTTTCAGCACGAAGCAATTGTCGGTGGTATAGCCGGGGTAGTTGTGGAAGGCACAGCATTTGCTCAAGTCCATGTTAGGATTGAGAGTCTTTGGCTTGAAATTTTTGAGAGTTTTGAGGATGTTCTGTTTTACCAATGCTTCGAACACTTGGCTCAGGGGCATCTCGAGGTTGTCAAATAGCTGGAACAGATGTTGGCGAGGAGGATTGTTGTTCCTTGGGTGCGCTTGATCGCGGATTACTTGGGCTCCGTTTTGGATGTAGTGAACTGCTCCGGTGGCTCCAGATTTGACGTTGTAAGTACCCAAATTCGGATCGTTATAATCCGTTAACTCACACTTTCCAAGTTAACGAGACTTTCCAGGACTGCCCCGAGCATTCAAAATAATCATAGTGTATTCAACCCACTTTTGCACACGTGAAAATACCACTTTTCCAGAAAAACGCAATTTCTGGGACTTTACGGGACTGTTTTGACATTTATTCGGACAGTTATTTAAAAAACAGTCAAAACCCGGCCAAGCGGACAAAATACCCTTGCTTAGTGACTAAATTAGACACTTGTTGCACATGCACAAAGCCTCTAGTCAAACATCAATCAAATCCAATGCTGAAAAGACCAAAATGCACTCAAATTGAAGGACTGGCCGGCCGGCCTGTTCTTCATGATCGCCATCAGTCTCAGCAATTCTTCAAATACCCAAAAAGCCCTCCAAATTGAGGAACTGGCCGACCGGCCTGTTTTACACCATGAAATTGGCTATAAATAGCAGCCTCCTTCTTCATTTTGAGGACAAGATTTCCTAACCTCAAACCCCCCCTTCAAAAATCAGCCCCATCTCAGCCACTTTCAGCCCCAGAAAACCTCCCGAAACGCTGCTGAAATGCCGCCGAATCAATGAAAACTCGAGTGCGAATGAGAGTAAATTAAGGGAGGTTCTGCCATACGTGAGGGCAGAATTTCTCTCCTCTTTAAACACTTTCCAAACACGTACCTAGCCATTTGGTAAACTCTCACTCTCAACCTTCCGTTTCATCTCTTTCTACGCGTCATACGCTATTTCTGATCCGATCAAAAGTTCCAAAATGTAGACAAAACGCTGTCTACGGGTCTTGAAGAGATCCTCTCTCTATCACTTTTCTCTCGAGAAAAGTGATTTAGGTTAAAACGGAGATCTTGACCCGTTTTTACTTATTATGTCATTTACCGTCTGAACCGTTTGATTCGTCGATCGTCATTTTCATCGTCCGAACCGTTAGGTTCGTTGATCGTTATTACCGTCCGGATCGTTAGATCCGTTGATATTGTCATTTACATACCGCTCTTTACAGTCCGAACCGTTAAGTTCGTTGATCGCATCTTTACCTTACGGATCGTTCGATCGGTTGATACCGTCAATTCAATACTGTCATTTACCGTCCAAACCGTTCGGTTTGTTGATCGCTTTTACTTTAACTTCCGAGTCACAAAATGACTTGTCGATCGTCATTTCAATACCGTCATTTGCCTTGAAGGCCTTTTCCTTCTCGTCATTTTATCAAAAAAAGGGTAACGTTATAATACCCGATTCAAAAATCAAAGTTTGTCATTCAAACTCCTTTTCAAACTCCTCTTCAAAAATCAAAGTTTGCCATGCAAAACTCCCTCTCAAAACCAAAGTTTGTTATTCAAACTCAAATTCAAGTTTGTCATTCAAACTCATTTTCAAAAGTAACACGAACACACACACACACACACACAAACACCCACGCTTTTTGAGAAAGGTAGAAAGACTCGTCATACGAAGCGTTTCAGGTGATCTCAATATACTCTTTCTGAAATGTAACGTGACCTCCGAACCTAACAAACTCTGTTCAAACAGCCGTTTCCTAAATTTTGGCTCCCAATCAAAATGACCTCCTTTTCAAAATAGCCATTTTCAAAGTTTTGGCTCATAATAATAAATGGCATGGCGACTCTCTTTTCCGTGAAATCAAAAAACCAGCTCGCACCCCTCGCGATCCGGGTAATTCCAGTTGGCGACTCCGGTGGGGAAAAACATGTTTTTCAAAACTGCTCTCATTTTAAAAACATTATGTGGGTCAAACTTTCATTTACCCTTCCTCATTTTTGTGCGTGTGTTTTGTCTTCGTATTTCGTGTTACTTGCTTTTCTTTTAAAAAAAAGGGAAACTTTAAACAGCTCCGGTTTTCAAAACATTGGACTGTTTTAAAAAAAATGTGTTGCTTTTCATTCTTTTGAAACAATAACATGTTCGTGCATATTCTGTCATAAATTGGTTTTCGTGCAATATTTTGAACTGCTCATAAGTTCTTTAAAACACATTCTGAAAATCTCTATTTTACTTAGAAAAAGAATTTAGTGGCCGCACAATATTCGCACTGTTACCATACACTGCACACTACAACCCTTAACCCGGGATGACCGTTCAGCTGCAACTTGATTGGCCTTCCTATGCCTCTCTCATGCACACGGGGTCATCCCAAATAGCCCATCCTAGCCCGTGTAACCATGCACTCTTTAGGTCACACTTCGTCCAAGATCTTGGTTGGTTTTTGGCTTAGTTCGTGTCATAAAGCCTAGGTGTATGTTTTCTTACACCGATCTCCCTCACAAGTCAAAAATTAAAAGTTGAGATCAAATGTCGTTTCTCGACCCGGAGTCTTAGCTTTTGGATTTGACTTTGACGCAGAGCCGTGTTAAAAATATACCCGAAGAATGTGACGCAGTTTCATCAAACCTTCAACGTATGAACCATACCGGTCACAACTTGGCCATTACCAAGAGCTAAGGCCCCTCGCGAAAGCGAGTCAAGAGAGGTTATGTCGAAATTTTGGCACGATTTCTACCTTAACTCGAGGATGTTGACTTTGACTGTAAACCGTATGGCATATGCGTTGAAAGTTTACATGACCAGCTAGCCCTAAGTTCACTTTTCCTTTTGTAGGTGGAATCCGCTTGCCCTATAGGACACTCACTCGGGATTTTCCATCCCGGGAAAGGATTTACAGGTGAAAGACGAGGGGTCTATAGACGTAGTGTCGGGATCCACTGATTTAAGACCTAGAGTAGTTGCGAAAAAGAAGAGCAATCTTTTCCAACCATTTAGGATTCTGAGAAAACGTGTTTTAAGTAAACTTAAGCGGTAACTGCATGTTGCACAAGCCCGAAGCCTTGAGCCAAATACCCCCTCCGAAACCTAAGCCCTACCTTTCGTTCCCTGCAGTGAACAAAGAGTGGTTCAGAATCCCGGGTCAGCGCCTCGCCAGAATTACAGTTACGGAAGCGTCAGACAGTTCCTCAGTTTCCTCAGTTCCTACGGTCAGATTCTCCGATATGTCAGACTTGCCGAGAAATCGTGACGAGAACGGAACCCCGCCACCGGTAAACGACATGACACTGGAAGAAGCCATCCGGGCCTGTGAGGTTCACAAGAAACAGAAAGAAGATCAACAGAATTTTGTGGTACAACTTCTGAATGAGCGAGGTATAACAGCTATCCCCCAGTCAGATGGTACTTTCATCTTAATCGAGGATGACGATCCTCCCCGATCAGCTCCCCAAGCCTTCAACCTGGTTCCTCCGCCTTTGAACTACGAAAATCCTTCGATCCAAGGAAACAGCCGACCGAGGCTTCATATTGCCACTTCTCAAGGCGCCCCTATCATACACGGCCAAGCCGGTTCTACCCCCTTCACTCAATACATCCAGCGCAGCGCTGGACCATCTCCAAAAGATCCAAATAGCCTTCAAAATCCTCTCAGGTTCACTTCTTTCTATCAATATGCTCAGAATTCACCGGGTTTTGCCCCCATGACTTTTCCGACTCATTACTTCGGACAGCCTGCATTTGCTCCAACTGCTTCATGGCCTCAAATCCCTCAATTTCCACAGTACCCACTAATTTATGCTCCGTTCCCTCAAATCACGTTTGTCCAACCCCCACTTGAATACGGCAGCGGATTATTACAGGAACACCCAACTGCCTCGGGTTTCCTACCCTCGTTCATCCCTATTGGATCTGATGAATTTACCATTCGATCCCATGAAACCCTTATCATGGTTCCCTCCGTCAGTGGACCTTTGGTTACTGGTTCCAGCAATCCAAAAGTTTCTATCGACCCGCATGTGGTTATGCTGACAGAACAAAAGACAGACGAAACTATGGGAGAACCTTACAAGGAACAGAGTCGAAAGCTTTCCGAAATCATGGAGTCACTTCCTGAGGATGAGCAAATGAGAATCTTCAAGTCATGTTTGAAGCCATCAGTGAGAGCATCAGTCAACCATCACTTCTATCCCGATCCCCATGCCATGGTCAACGCAGGTTCCCAATACGAGAAAGACTTAAAAGAAAAGTCGGCCCCGAGTCTAGCCTCTTCATATCACTAGTCACTACAGGTCAGCCCCATCCAATCCAATATCTACCCCAAACAAAGGGAGGGAGGTTGCCGAAGCAGTCCATCATACCCAGAATAGGGCACTACAAAGAAAAGGTGGTTACCCGAGACAACGACAGCAATATGATAATTTTGGGATAACCCTAAGAGAGGTATTCGATCGTGTAGTGAAGCGAGGTCTCCTTGAACCTATGGAAAATTACCAGCCCAAATTTCCCAATGCCAACTGGGATGTAACCAAGCAGTGTGCTTTTCACAAATACCATGGGTATGCAACCGACAACTGCACAGTTTTGAGGAAAGCAATTCAAGGATTGATTGAAGAAGGGAAGTTGGAACGCCCCCGCGGCCCCAATACAAATGGAAATCCATTCCCCCAGAACAATGAGGTAAACAATGGGAACACATCCCAACAAAGCAACCACTCTTCAGAGAGGCAGCCTTTCATTCGCTTCGACAAGCTAGACATGCCTCTAAGCAAAATGTTAGAGGAACTGATCAAAGAAGACCTGCTCACACCTGTGGAGAACTACAAGCCAAAGAATCCCACAGCCAACGCTGACAGAAGCAAGTATTGCGCCTTCCACCAGTATCATGGGCACATAACTGATAGTTTCATCGGTCTGCGATATGAAATTCAGAAGTTAATAGAAAACGGAAAGCTTAAGCGTCCTGGCAGTTCAGCAACAAAGAGCAGCTAGAGTAGGGATTACCTATCCTCAAGATTCGTCAACTGTCTTTTAGTTAACCTTCGTAGGTTCTAGTACTTTCCTCGTTCAATCAAGTCCTCCTCGGACATTGTAGTTAATCTTAAATTTTCTATAAAAGAGTCTTTTTCTTTTTTCTTGCTAGACTTGAGACATTATTTGCACACCTACATTACACTTAATGAAATGGTTGTATCATATATGATCACTTGCATTGCCCAACAAATAATCTCTGGAAATAATTAATGTTCCGATTAATCGATGTGAGAATGTCAACAAATGCCCTCCCTATACACATTCCTTACCTCACAAAAGCCTCCATCAAGCCATACACTTTCCAAATCATGTCTCCACCATCACCTTGACCAAGTCAACGACGACGGCAACATCAGGGAACAACAAAAGGTCACTCAGTATTGAAAGATTGACCCCATGTCGACAACAAACTAGGGGCTTGCCATCGCCCTCATGTGCATCAAGAAAGTTCAAGCAGGGGCTTGCCTTTGCCCTCATGTGCTTCAAAAAAAAAACTCAAACAAAAGCTTAAAAAAATCTCAGGCAAAAGATTAAAAAAAAAAAAAAGCTCAAGCAAGAGCTTCAAAAAAAAAGAAAAAAAATGAGACCAAGGACCCAGCACCGCCAATCAGAAGCTTGGCAGATGGGCAAAAATTAAAGCTCGAAGAATGGAAGTTGTCAATGAAAAGGGAGCAATTAAAGCAAAGGCAAAAGCATTTCATAAGCCCTTAAGTTGTATTCAAATTCTTTCTCCCCCGAAGAAAGACGACGATCAAGAAGCAATGGAATCGTTGAAGTAGCCGTAAAAAACGACTTGTCAAGGAATTATCTCAAGGCCCGTGCCTCATCATCCAACCTTCCTATCCGAGCCTTTTCACCAAAGGGACCACAAATATTTATACCCTTTCCCAAAGCCAAATACAGTTCAGCCAGAACTACGGTGACCTGAACTCCTTACACTGAGGGGAACATACCAAACCGAAAATGGTCCGATCATAAACACATACAAATCCCCTAAACCCGGTTTCATCAATGACCTCCCCTATACACAGACCTTTCTTTTACACCTAACCAACTTTGATCTGCGACATCGATTGACTTTCTCCTCATAATTAATCAAGACACTTGTTCATATCGAGATGCTTGTTCATATCGAGATTAGTGGTTGAGTAACCCGAACATTAACAAAGGATTTAAAGCAATCTTGTGATCATTGTGAATAAAACAAGTTTTCAAATGTCTCAACAAGTCTTCTTTTTCTACGATAATAAGAAAAATAGAGCTAAACATTGTCTTTCTGTCAGCAAGGGCTTCCATACACTTTTTCAAACCTCTCTACGCTCATACTCTCTCAAAAGAGTCAAATCCAAAGCGAGTTTTGGTGCCTGCATTAAATTAGGCATTCACATAAAATCGGGATTAGTTCCCACTTCTCTAAAACACGTCCTTGTAAGTATACATTACAAGCCATATCTTTTACATTTTGGTTGACTGATCGAAAAAGAAAAAAAATCAAGGACAGTTGCCTCGTCTAGCCACATAAGGGTCAACTCAGATTGGGGCTGCATCAGATTCACTCCAGGACCTTCACAGAAGACCGACGCTTCCTCCAAAATGGGGCTTCACCAAGTCATTTCTTTGAACTGGGGCTTTGCCGCGCGAAGAGAGTTTTTTCATCATGGGAGTCTACTTTGAGTTCCGATTTCTGGGGCTTGTCAAAAGTGTTTTTCGGCATTGTGGTTTTAATCAGAATTGGGGCTTCTCAGATGCAACTTCGAGAGACAAAATTTGAAAGAAAGATTTTGACCGGGATCCGAAGTTTAAATCCAAGATCAGAATTTGAATCATCATGACACCTCCGGGCAGCAGTAGCAGCAAGGGCAGTTTTTCCACAACCAAGTGATATCATCCCACCTACTCAAAACAGCCACCAAAAAAAGAAGAAGAAACCTTCCTCTCAGAAAAAACTTAAGGAGAGATTCGAAGTCAGAGACACTAGCATGGATAAACTCAGAGAACCCTCTGGAAAGTTTGATTACTACGTCCTCTACTCCAGCAAGCCTTCTCTTTCTTCGAGCAGCACAGCTTCAGAATCTACAGGGGTGAGAAATCCGAAATATTCTGCTGACACCGAAGTTCATGCCTCGGGACACAAGAAAGCCTCAAATCCTGGCAACCCTACTGCCAGCAAGAAGCATAATCCCCAGACGGATCAGCCAAAGTTTAGCCCGGACAATGGTCCCCGTGGACATAACTCCTGAAGAAGTAATCCAGATGATCGGCAAAATCCACTATGGAAACATCATCACCTTCACAGATTTGGACCTGCCAAAATTTTGGGGCTGATCATGATGAACCGCTCTACATCACTGTCCAGTTGGATGAGCGTCGCCTTCCTCGCGTACTTGTTGATGGGCGCTCAGGAATAAATGTCTTGCCTAATGGATCTACTCGATATCAAGCCCACCGACTTGAAGCCTTCAGTCCACACTATCAAAGCTTATGATTCTACCTCCCGCACAGTTCTCGGGGTCGCTACTTTAAAACATTTGGTTCGGCAAACAGATGATGCCTACCGAATTTCAAGTGTTGGACATTCCTATCGCTTTCACAGCTATTCTGGGAAGACCATGGCTGCACAAGATGAACGGCGTGGCATCCACCCTTCACCAATGTATCAAATTCATGCAAGGAAATTAACCGACAGCGCCTACGGGGATAGCGCCACCACCGAAGGGACCTACACCAATGGCATTCCAGTGTTAGAAATCAAGCATGATGATGATATGGCATTAACTGGATTTACAATGGAAACTTCCAAGATCCAAATATGCAGTGTAGACCTTCTGTTATTCTGGGATAAGATCCCTCCTGCCATGAAGATGACGAAGCTCATGAACTTTATCCCAGGACTGGGGCTTGGCAAAAGGTTACAAGGCCAACACCAAGTCATCGAAGTCAAGGACCACAATATAGTCCAGGGGCTCGGTTATGAGCCTACGTCTGCTGAAGACAAGAAGCTCGCAAGCACCAAAGCAGCGACCCGCAAAAGGGGAACCTCATACGGCACACCCAACCTCCGACCTTACAGCTTCGACCTAGCTCGCTACTTCGTCAAAGGAACTGATGAAAATGAGAAAGGAACTGATGAAGATGAGAAAGGAACTGAGGGAATTGACAGCGGAACTGATGAAGATGAGAAAGGAACAGGAAAAGTCAGCATAGAGACTGCAGAAAAGATGGGAAAGCTGGCACAGAACCTCAAGCGTTTCAGAGGACTCAAGGCCAATCCGATAAGGGGAGCATTCCTCGAAGTCACTGCAATACCTGGGCCAATCACCACCTTCAAAATCTGTTTCATAATATCCAAATCAGCCAAACATCCGTGAACCATTCCCCTTGCAAAGCCAAACTCTATTCCGGGCTCGAGCGACAGTGCAAATAATAATAACAGTGCATAATAGCTATAAATTTTGCTTGTTCAAAACTGTTATTCAGTGCATCTTTCCTTTATTATTTATTTTTGATCAACCTACTTGCTTATCTGGTTACATTAAATGCCAGAAGTAATAGCAATCATGATAAATACAATGTGCAAAGTTTCGCCCCCGAATTGAGGCATCTCGAGTACAAATAATGTCTAAGACAAGCAGTGCATACAGCTATCTAAAGATATCAACAGGGCTACTCTAATCTTGCTCGTCATACGAGGAATGACGGCCCTGCGCCTGTGCTCCCGAAGATTCCCCATGCTCGAATCAGGGAAGCTATCAAAGGACAGAAAAAATAGCACAGATGCAACATATGCAGAAAGCAAATATAGTACATGAAATTGACAGGATACTTACAGAAGCACTGGGATCAACTCTATATTGAGGCCTCGTAAGCTCAGGAATCGGAACCATCAGCCGCCTCCAGGAACCACCAACGCCCTCATATGCAAAGCGAGTGCAGGGGATCAGAGGGTCTCTGGGATGTGCAGGGTCCTCATCCTCTCTGGCCAGCACCTGTGGGCTCCTCAGCCTCATCCTCCGAAATATGTCATAATCATCGTCCTCAAGGACATTCTCGGCAAAAGGCACCCCTAACCTGCACCAAAGCAAATCATCCCTACCCATAAGCAATGGCTGCAACATGAAGACCGGAGGATCCCTGGGAACCATGGGACCCGATCTCGGAGCATACTGGCAAGTCACCCTCTCGCCCATGTACAGGATGTCGCAATGAAGCCCCACTAGCAGCTTCCTCTGGCTCGTCACCTCCCTAGCAACATTAACAACCGCCTGATTAAGCTGGCTCCACCAAGTCAAGTTTACCCTCGGCGAGAAGTCCCGCTCCAGAGCCACGGACACCTCCTCAAAAGTCACCCTGGTGCTCTCCCTCGACCTCACTGGTTTCCTAGCCTCCGTCTGCCAGGTCAGCATAGCGAGAAACAGGAGAGCATACTCCTCCCTGATACTCCACCGATGTGGATGGAACACCATACCTGAAAGACGACAGGAAAGATATGTCAACTACAAAATAGATGCAGACAAATAAAAGCGAGACAAGGAAGAGAAAAAAAGAGCTCACATCCAATACAAACTGGAAACAGCAAAGCGAGTTCTCCTCCCCCTGGGAATACTTGACCAAAGCAAAGAAAATCTCGGCCAAGCCAGCTTCTCCCCTGGAAAATCCTCTTACCGCCTCCAAATCAGTCAAAGAGCCGAGCAGGCCAAAATGACACTTCGCATCAGCATTAGGAAAAATGGTTGCAGACAGAGCAAACCATAAGAACGCCTGGGCCAACCGATAGGCTGTTATCCTCTCAGAGCCAGCCAGATAGGCGTCTATGCCTCTTCTCAAGTGTCCCTCCATCGGACCTTACGGAATGTCGTTGCGCCTTGCGCCCGTGATATCAAAACCAAGCAGATCCGTAAGCTGCTCCATGGTAAACTCCTCGAACCACTCTATAGGATTGCCTCGGAACGATAATCCTGTGATAGCTGCAAAGTCAGTGGGAGTAATAGTTGCCTCCCCCCACCTGAAGTGAAAAGTGTGGGTCGTATCCCACCAGTACTCGCTCAAAGCCACGTGAATGACCTTGACCCTCTGCGTCAACGCCACCATAGCCACTGCGCTAATAAAACCCCCAGACCGGAATCAATCACCAGCTGTCGCGGACTTCTCTCTCCACTCCGAGTCACGTCTGGGAACATTTCCCACAGCTCGCTTACCGCCTCAACATTTTCCCTACTCTTGGTAGTGGATAAATCAATTGGGCCTCGCCCCTGCAGGTAAACATAGCAAATGTATGTTAATACCAAATAACGTACACAAAAATGTACATGCCATGTCAAAATCACATAAATGTATCATCACAAAGATATAATCCAATCATTTTCCTAAAAATAGCTCCGTCCCAAGTCGGAGTATTCGCGGTTCAAATTTCAAAATTCCCGTTTCATTAACGGTCTGTTTTCCTAAAATATTTCTGTCCCAAGTCGGAGTATTTACGGTTCAAATTTCAAAATTCCCATTTCATTAACGGTTCCCCAATTCCTAAAATATTTCCATCCCAAGTCGGAGAATTTACGGTTCAAATTTCAAAATTCCTGTTTCATTAACGGTTCATTTCCTAAAATACTTCCGTCCCATTTCGGAGTATCGACGGTCCAATTCCTAAAAATATTTCCGTGTCATTTTGGGATATTTACGGTTCACGTTTCAAAGCTTCCGTTCCAGTTTGGAATTAGTTCAAAAATCTTTTCGTCTCAGTTCAAAAATCATTTCAAAATTACTCAGTCCCGAATTAACACACTTTAATTTTGAAAAACATAGCTAGGCATGGAATTTTTCTACCAAATTTTCTACGTTGTCTACTCATACCCTCAATTGCATTAAACAAGAACCAATTTCAACAAATAAGCATAACAAGATCAAAAGCTCCAAATCAGGCAACAAGAACCCTAACTCCATCAAAATCAAATCTTAATTCGAAATTAATCAAGGAATTCAAAAATGCTTACATTCCTCGCAATCCCCTCCTTGGATTTGTCATTATCTCGAGCTTTGTAAAAGTCGGTCAGATCTAAAGGAAGCTCGGTCACTCGCACAGTCCTCTTGAGCTTCCTCCTTTCGTTGTCGGTCCTTTTTTGGCGACCTCGTCGTGCTAATCTCCCTTCCATAGTGTTAATCTCCCAAGATTTAGGCAAGAAATCGGGAAGAATTGAACAAATTTCTCTCTTTTCTCTCTTCTCTCTTGCAAAAAACTGAAAATTTTCTTTCTGTCAAACTTTTGTCCAATGCTGACTTAAAACCAGTCCAAATTGAAGATGTGGCCGGATGGCCTCTTTTACATGATGAGCCATTTTGGCCCAAATTACCATTCAGCCCCTCAGCTCTTTAAATTTGATGCTTTGCTCAAATGTTATCATAATTCTCTTATGTTAACGCCCCTCTCCCGAGGTTAAATCTCCTGTTAGACATCACTAACGTTCCCTCTCCCAAGGTTAAATTACAGTCGTCATCGTAAGCCTGAACACTTCTCCCAAAAAAAATCGTAGGCCCGTCCCTTTAACAAGAATTAAACGTTTCTTCTCCGTTTCTAACCGAATTGTTAGAACGTCAAGCCTTTCTTCTCCGTTGCTAACCAAATTGTTAGATCGTCGAGCCATTTCTAACCGAATTGTTAGAACATCGAACCTCTCTTCTCCGTTTCTAATCGAATTGTTAAAACGTCGAGCGTTGCTTCTCCGTTTTTAACCGAATCGTTAGAATGTCAAGCCTTTCTTCTCCGTTGCTAACGGAATTGTTTGAACGTCGAGCCGTTTCTAACCGAATTGTTAGAACATCAAACCTTTCTTCTTTGTTTCTAACCAAATTGTTAGAACGCCAAGCCTTTCTTCTCCGTTTCTAACCGAATTGTTAGAACGTCAAGCCTTTCTTCTGCGTTTCTAACCGAATTGTTAGAACTAAAATTACCCGGATCCGGCTGCGCAGACCGGACATCTCGCTTCGCATTGGTCGGTGAGGTGTCACTGCGTTTGTTGGAGTCGCCACGCCGTTTTGATATAGCCCAAAACATAGAGAAAAGGCTTTGTTTAAAAAGTTTGTTGTGTGATGAGATTTTGAGTTCGGAGGTCAGATTACGCCTTAGGAAGAGAATAGTATAGCTCACCCGAGTCGCCTCGTATACACGAGTCTTTCGATATCCCTTTTTCTTTAAAAGTTGTGTGTGTGTGTGTATGTGTTTTTTTTTAAAAAAAATGCATTTTGAATAGGATGTCTACATTGTATGCTATGTATTAAAATAAATTGAAATAGTACTGGAAGGAAGCCTTACCAATGTTGGTTCGTGTCTATATTCCGCTTGGGAATAGTGTTTGAGTGTGAATAGTGCTCTGGGACGGATCGGGATTGCTTCGGGATGTACCAATGTCTGCGGACAGAGTTTCGGCGTGCCTCGGGGTTTTTGTATGTATTTGGGCAGAGGTTCGGCGTGCCTCAGGATTGTTGGTTGTGCTCAAGCAGAGGTTCGATGAGCCTCGGTTTTGTTGGTTGTGCTCGGGCAGAGGTTCGGCGTGCCTCGGTTTAGTTGGTTGTACTCGAGCAGAGGTTCAACGTGCCTCGGGATTGTTGGTTGTACTCGGGCAGAGGTTCGGCGTGCCTCGGGTTTGTTGATTGTGCTCGGGCAGAGGTTCGACGTGCCTCGGTTTTGTTGGTTGTGCTCAGGCAGAGGTTCGGCGTGCCTCAGGATTCTTCGAGATTGTCCGGCTGAGCTTTGGGATGGACCGGAATGGCTCGGGATGGACCGACAGGGCTTCGGGATGCTTCGGGAGCACCTCGGGGTGGCTCAGGAGCGTCTTGAGAGCGCTCGGCAGGGCTTCGAAGCGCCTCAAAAGGGCTCGAAAGGCCCCGGGAAGGACCGAAAGGGATCGGGATTGCCTCTAAGGGCTGAGAGGGGGAGCCTGAAGGCTAGGGGAGAGAGGAGAGAAGGGAGGTGTGAAGAAAATGAGAGGGGAAGTCCTCTATTTATAGGCTTGAAAAAATGGCAAAAGCATCCGTGCGGACACATATGTTATTACCATTTTTTTTATTTTCCCGGATTTAAGAGAATATTGTGGACTTTAAGGGGATTTTTTCCATGATGATGTCTGGGTGCAAAAGTGTCCGCGCGGAAACTCCTGCAGGCTGAACTTTTTTCATAATTCTCAAAAAGTCCTTTTGTTTTATTTTATCCTGGAGGAGTCCTACCATGGATTGGTGGGTGGTTTTGGGGTTTTTGAAGGTTGCGGGTCTTTGGGATCACGTTCGTGTGAGTCCTCGGTGTTTCCCGTGTGTCGGATGGGGAGCGATCCGGATTGGGGTACTTACAAGAACGCCGAGCCTTTCTTCTCCGTTTCTAACGGAATTGTTAGAATGTCAAGCCTTTCTTCTCCGTTTCTAACCAAATTTTTAGAACACCGAGCGTTGCTTCTCCGTTTCTAACCGAATTGTTAGAACGTCAAGCCTTCTTCTCCATTCTTAACCGAATTGTTAGAACACCGAGCGTTGCTTCTCCGTTTCTAACCAAATTGTTAGAACGTCAAGCCTTTCTTCTCCGTTTCTAACCGAATTGTTAGAACGTCGAGCGTCGCTTCTCCGTTTCTAACCGAATTGTTAGAATGTCAAGCCTTTCTTCTCCGTTTCTAACCGAATTGTTAGAACGCCGAGCGTTGCTTCTCCGTTTATAACCGAATTGTTAGAACGTCAAGCCTTTCTTCTCCGTTTCAAATCGAATTTTTAGAACTCCGAGCGTTGCTTCTCCGTTTCTAACCGAATTATTAGAACGTCAAGCCTTTCTTCTCCGTTTCTAACCGAACTGTTAGAACGCAGAGCGTTGCTTCTCCGTTTCTAACCGAATTGTTAGAACGTCAAGCCTTTCTTCTCCGTTTCTAGCCGAATTGTTAGAACGCCGAGCGTTGCTTCTCCGTTTCTAACCGAATTGTTAGAATGTCAAGCCTTTCTTCTCCGTTTCTAACCGAATTTTTAGAACGCCGAGTGTTGCTTCTCCGTTTCTAACTGAATTGTCTGTTTCTAACCGAATTGTTAGAACGTCATGCCTTTCTTTTTTTCATTTCTAACCGAATTGTTAGAACGCCGAGCGTTGCTTCTCCGTTTCTAATCGAATTTTCCGTTTCTAACCGAATTGTTAGAACGTCAAGCCTTTCTTTTCCGTTTCTAACCGAATTGTTAGAACGTCGAGCGTTGCTTCTCCGTTTCTAACCGAATTATTAAAACGTCAAGCCTTTCTTCTCCGTTTCTAACATGTTAGAACGCCGAGCGTTGCTTCTCTTTTTCTAACCGAATTGTTAGAACGTCAACCCTTTCTTCTCCATTTCTAACCGAATTGTTAGAACGCCGAGCGTTGCTTCTCCGTTTCTAACCGAATTGTTATAATGTCAAGCCTTTCTTCTCTGTTTCTAACCAAATTGTTAAAATGCCGAGCGTTGCTTCTTTGTTTCTAACCAAATTATTAGAACGTCAAGCCTTTCTTCTCCGTTTCTAATCGAATTGTTAGAACGTCGAGCGTTGCTTCTCTGTTTCTAACCGAATCGTTAGAACATCAAGCCTTTCTTATCCGTTTCTAACTGAATCGTTAGAACGTCGAGCATTTCTTCTCCGTTTCTAATCGAATTGTTAGAACGTCAAGCCTTTCTTCTTCATTTCTAATCGAATTGTTAGAACGTCAAAAGACTTTGACCGTGTTTTTAAAAACACCAGTTTAACACAACCGTTCCTGCCATTTCACCACATCCCCGACAGATAAATCCTGGTCGTTATCGTAAGTCCAACACTCAAGGCACAAATACCTTCATCTCAGGACAAGAACGTCCTCATAATTCGGTCAGAGGCGCCACACTGTTTTGGTAAAAAACAATCAACAAAGAAGAAATTTGAAATGAAACGAAGGAGGGTGCAATGGAATAAATTTGGTGCAATAATGTAATCAAGATGGCTCGGTCATGTAACTAGGAAAACCCTTGAGATAACTATCTCGCCGGCACAAAACCTCGGGAGGTGATTATGAGCACCTACCTTCCCAAACAATTGTATTATCTATGAATTACAAGGTAGAAAGCTATGGCGGATTACAACGTGTTCTTGAGCTGTGTGAGTGTAATGCGTGTGTGTATGTGTTCGTGTGTTCTCTTTTCCAGCCATGAGCTTAAATAATAAAAAAGAAAACAGAAAAAATCAAATCCTAACTAACTCCCCTACAATCTCGGTAAGTCATCCTCATCTTGACTTAGTCTTCGATCCGTTGAAAGGAGTCTGTTGGTCATGGCTTTTCTCACGTGCTTTTTTATCCCTGTGATAAAATATAACAGAAATAAATAATTGTTATTAAATAAATAATTTTTACCTTGCCCTCGAGTATGAAGATGTTGACATGCTGATAAGAACTCAAGATGTATCAATCCTGAATTTTACCCATAACAATTGTCCCAAAAAAACTGTCTTTTAAAAGAATTTTAAGAGATCAGTTTTTTTCACAACCTTCTAGAAGCCATGCGGTTAATTAATGGAGAAGAGACGTGGCGGTTGAGGGGGAAAGGAAAGGGTCTTTGATAGGAACCATAATTCTCGGTAGGCATCGTTATCATCAAATCTTTTTTCAAATTCTTTCCATATCAGACGTCTCCCTATATTACGGTGAAAGTAGCATAAAGGGTGTAGTTTCTATCCGTCTTTCCATAGTCACGACGTTCTTCAAAAAGGAGTGAGTCAGGGTTAATATATCATTTGAATTGGCTTCCTCCTAAGTCTGTACTAACATATATCCTTATGTGCAGTGACTCGATCCGGTTTTACGACGAATGATATTGTGGCCAAATACAAAGGCAAGATGAAAGCGGAAGAGACCAATCCTGAAGCGGGCAATAAAGTTATTTTGAAAAGAAAAAGAGTGGATCAGATCACCAGCGTGGAGAAGCAATCTTGGAATGAAGAGGTGTTGGAGAATCAGGTAAGAGTTGTTTTTGGATCTATGTATAGTGATCCCCTTTTTATTTTGGTAAAAAATGTCTTTTTGTTTGTTGATAACAGATTGTTTCGATGACCAAGTTAATGTCCAAAGAAATCAGGATATGGAGGGAAAAGTGCGATACTTTTAATATGAGTAGGGTTGAGTACGAGAAGGATCTGAAGGAGGCTGCAAGAATACTGAGAGAAAAGGGATTGGAAATCAGGGACAAAAATGAAGAGATTTTAAAATGGCGATCCAGGCTTGCCAGCGTCGATATCAGACATGCAAGGGAAATGGAAGCACTTCGAGATGATTTGGTAAATGAAACTGCAAAAGCAGTTTTTGAAACTAGAATCCAAATGATTTAGGAATATCAGGCAGGAGAGCATGTGAACTGGAACCTGGATGATGAAAAAGCAGCTTTGCAGCGGATCCATGATGAAAAGATGAATGAGGGCTCCAAGGACTTTGAACAGGCTGGTGATGCTCATGACAACAACACGAAATGACTTCTTAGGATGGGAGGCACAAAGAGTGGGATGTCGAACAACATCATTCCCTCTTGAAGACTTTGGAAGCTAAGGGAGAGGAAGTAGAAGAAGGATCTTCTGCAGCCAAAGGCAATGATATCTTGGATGAAGGAACAACATCAGCGGCAGTAGCCACCCCGTGAAGGAATATGGTAAAAAAAAAATTGGTTTTGAAAACTTTTGTGCGAAATATTTTGGTTTTAAATGGGCTGTGTTCCAAAGACAATATTTTTTGGTTTGTAATGGATCCATAAGGGTCAAGACAATATGCTTTTCAAGTGTTGGGTTGGTCCAACACTTTTTATGTTTTCTTTAGAAAAATATTTACTTGGGTTTTGAAAAAACTTTCCCCAAGTATTTTTATGAAAAATGTTTTAAGAAGTTGATATGTTAACTTCTTCGTAGATGATAACATCTTGCGAGTGGATGTAGAAATCCTTTGCAATTGCGTAGATTGACATGTAAATGTCAATAACCGTTTGTACTTAGATGACACGTAAGTGTCATAACCATTTGTAAAAATCTTAGGGTCTAACACATTGATTGAGTGATGATGGGTAATTCGTATATATTAAACATACGGGCCCACCACACACCTCAGTCAAGGTTGACATCGTGCGCTCCAGGCGAGGTGTTTAAACCTTAAAGCAAAGCGGTGAAAGTTTTTTCAATAGTAAAATTTATTATTTTCCACTTAGTTTAATACTATAAAAATTTGCCAATATACTAACATTAATATTTATTAATATACCGAAAAAAAATTATGATTTAGATTCACCACTCAATCTTTATACTTCAATAGTAAAATTTATTGTTTAAAATACTATAATTACTGATTTTTTTCTCAAATAATTCAATTTTAAAAATTTAAATTCCAAAATAACCCACATTTGAAACTATTTGCCAAAATGACCAACTTTTTTGAAATTGCTACACGGTGTAGCGAGTTTATAATTTTTCCGATTAAAATCGCTACTCGGTATAGCAATTTTAAATTTACTCAATTTTATTTTATTATTTATGCTTAAAAAAAAACTAAATTTGAAATCGCTACATGTTACATGTTGTAGTGATTTCAAATTAATAGCAAGTAAACCACGCCAAAGTCCACCAAACCAAAGGTCCAAAGTAAAGTTGTTTGTACTTAGTCTCACTTTAAATTACAAAATAATAATACAAAAATTATGTATTAATAAAGAAAATTAAATAGAAATATTATTTTTTTCATCTCAAATAAATATTTTAAAAAATGTACTTTTATATAAAAATATATTCTTCATTTTAAAAATAAATATTACTTTCGACTCAAAATGAATAACCAAAAAATAATAATACATTTTTTATCCAAAAAAAAGAGCATTACTTCCTTCATCCCAATGAATATTTTAAAATTTAATACTACTTCATTCGCCTCTAAAATTAATGTTTGTAATGTTAGTGTCTTCGTCTCAAAATATGACACTAATTTTTGAGGCAAATGAAGAGTATTATTTTTTTTTTAAATATTCATTGAGAGGAAGGAAGTAATGCTCATTTATTTGGACAAAAAAATGTAGTATTATTTTTTGGTTATTCATTTTGAGTCGAAAATAATATTTATTTTTGAAATGAAAAATATAATTTTTTTATAGAAGTACATTTTTAAAGTATTTATTTGAGATTGAAAAAATAATACTCCCTCCGTCCCGGCAGAAGCGTCACCATTTTTAGCCCGACACGCAAATTAAGAAAATTGGTGGGAAGAAAAAATGTTGTGAGTATAATTTGAAAATAGGAGAAAGAATTAGTGGAGGAAATAGTGAATTTAAAAAGTGTTGTGAGTGTTGAGGAGAGAGAATTAGTGGAGGGATTAGTGGATGGGAAAATAGAATATTAATAAAACATTTTCTTTTTAGGAAAGGTGACGCTTCAAACGGGACGTCATTTTGGGTAAAAAATGACACTTCTAGCGGGACGGTGGGAGTATTTCTATTTGGTTTTCTTCATTAATACATAATTTTTAATTTTTATATTATTATTTTGTAATTTAAAGTGAGACGAAGTAAAAACAAACATTACTTTTGGACCTTTGGTTTGGTGAACGTTTGCTTGGTTGACTTTCTATGTTAATTTGAAATCGCTACATCACGAAGCGATTTCAAATTTAGTTTTTTTATTTTTTTTAATAGCATAAATATTAAAATAAAATTGAGGAATGTAAAATCGCTATACCGTGTAGCGATTTTAACCGAAAAAATTATAAACTCGCTACACCGTGTAGCGATTTTCAAAAAGTTGGTCATTTTGCCAAATAGTTTCAAATGTGGATTATTTTGAGATTTAAATTTTTAAAATTGAATTATTTGAGAAAAGTTTCATAATTACTTTACCACCTTATCTAATCCTTTTCCTTCCTTTTTTTTTTGAGGCATTTACCAAATAATCCCTCTATAGAAACAAAACTACTTCCTAAGACAATTTATAATTTGATTAACCATTTAGTCCCTAGCTTAATAACTACACCCTCCCAACATTTTATTAAGTTCACCCTCCTATCATTTCACTAAGTCCAATCTCTTTAACAATTTAATTTCTCTCCAACCACCCTCACCTTAGGTCACCCCCTCCCCATCTTCTCCGGTCAACACTTCCGGCAACCATCAACTCCGGCGACCAACTCCGGCGACTTTTTCCGGCGATTTTTTTTTTTTTTTTTTTTTTTACGTGGCGACCTCTCGGGCGACCAAACAACTGAGAACTTAACTTATCGCAAGTTCTCGCTTGTCAACTAAACTACTAAGAACACTTTTAACTCCGGCGACTACCAACTCCGGCGACCACCAACTCCGGCGACCTCTCCGGCGACCAAACAACTGAGAACTTAACTTATCAATAAGTTCTCAGTTGTCAACTAAACTACTAAGAACACAATTAACTCCGGCGACTACCAACTCCGGCGACCACCAACTCCGGCGACCTCTCCGGCGACCAAACAACTGAGAACTTAACTTATTAGTAAGTTCTCAGTTGTCAACTAAACTACTAAGAACACAATTAACTCCGGCGACTACCAACTCCGGCGACCACCAACTCCGGCGACCTCTCCGGCGAACAAACAACTGAGAACTTAACTTATCACTAAGTTCTCAGTTGTCTACTAAACTACTATGAACACGATCAACTCCGGCGACCTCTCCGGCGACCAAACATTTGAGAACTTAACTTATCAGTAAGTTCTCAGTTGTCAACTTAGCTACTATACTAAGAACACGATCAACTCCGGCGACCTCCTCGGCGATTACCAACTCCGGCGATCTCTTCGGCAATGAAACAACTGAGAACTAAACTTATCAGTAAGTTCTCAGTTGTCAACTAAACTACTAAGAACACGATCAACTCCGGTGACCACCAACTCCGGCGACTAAACAACTGAGAACTTATCAGTAAGTTCTCAGTTGTCAACTAAACTACTAAGAACCTATTTTTTTTACTCCGATGACCTCTCCGACGATCGAACAACTGAGAACTTATTATTAAATTCTCAGTTGTCAACTAAACTACTAAGAACCTTATTTTTTGTTTTGTTGACCTCTCCTAAGTGACCAAACAACCGAGAACTTATCGCAAGTTCTCGCTTATCAACTAAATTTATAAGAACACGATCAACTCTAGTGTCCACCAACTTCGGCAATCAAATAACTGAGAACTTATTTGTAAGTTCACAATTGTCAACTTAACTACTAAGAACATAATCAACTCCGACGATCCAACTCCGGCGACTAAACAACTGAGAACTTATCGCAAGTTCTCGCTTGTCAACTAAACTACTACTAAGAATACCATCAACTCAGAAGACCACCTACTCAGTGATCAAACAACCGAGAACTTAACTTATCGGTAAGTTCTCGCCTTGTCAACTAAACTACTAAGAACACAACTCCGGCGACCACCAACTCCGGTGACCTCTCCGGCGACCAAACAACTGAGAACTTAATTTATCAGTAAGTTCTCAGTTGTCAACTAAACTACTAAGAACACAATTAACTCCGGCGACTACCAACTCCCGCGACCACCAACTCCGGCGATCAAACAACTGAGAACTTAACTTATCAGTAAGTTCTCAGTTGTCAACTAAACTACTAAAAACACGATCAACTCCGGCGACCTCTCCGGCGACCAAACAATTGAGAACTTATTAGTAAGTTCTCAGTTGTCAACTAAACTACTAATAACACGATCAACTCTGACGACCAAAAAACTGAGAACCTATCAGTAAGTTCTCAGTTGTCAACTAAACTAATAAGAACACGATCAACTCCGACGATTACCAACTCCGGCGACTAAACAATTGAGAACTTATCAGTAAACTCTGTCAACTAAACTACTAAAAACACGATCAACTTCGGCGACCACCAACTCCGGTGACCAAACAACTGAGAACTTAAATTATCAGTAAGTTCTCACTTGTCAACTAAAATAGTAAGAACACGATTAAATCCGGAGAAAACACCAACTCCGGCGACTAAACAATTAATAACTTAATTTATCAGTAAGTTCTCACTCTTTCTATTCAATTTTAAAAATTTAGTTTTGCAATTATATAATAAACTATAAAAAAATGAAAATAATTTTTTCAATGATATTTTTGTCAGATAATTATGCAAATGAAAGAAAAAGAAATAACATAAACATAAAATTATAATTATGTAAAAAGAACAAGTGTGGAGCTTGTTAATTAAATTAATGTGACACTAACAAAAAAAAAGAAATGAAATGAAAAGAAAAGGACTAGTACTTTATCTTGCCCATATCTCATCTCGTTGGTAAAAATTCCAAACCAAAAGTGACTAAAAAATTCACCAGCTTCAGCGTTGCTCAGATTCACGCAAGGCCAAGCTCAGATTCCGGTGAGGTAATTCAGTTTTCGGCTTTGATTCCGGTGAGGGAAAAACTTACAGAGGAGGCCCAAGATATGAAGAAGTTGTCAGAATAGGGACGACCGGAGATAATGCTGATGGAGACGCCGGAGATGGAGGGCTTAGAGCAAATCGGCAACGATGTCCTTGTGCAAGAGGACAGTTGTTGCTGGAATATCGCAGGGAGATAGAGGAAACGGCGGTGGAAAAGTGGTAGATCGCCGGAGAGGGGAGTTTTCGCCGGGGAAGCGGAGAGTTCTCTGCAGATCTGGGCGGTGTGGTGAGGTCGCCGGAGTATTATGTCGCCAGGAAGGCTTGAGGAGGGGAACTATTGTCGGAGTAATAGGTCGCCGGAGTTGGGGAAGACCGTCGCCGGAAGTTGGGGTGACGGGAGAGATAGAGTTCGCCGGAAGGGGAGGATGACCGGAGAGATTGAGTAGAGAGAGAAATTTAGAGAGAGAAAGTGTGTGTTGTGTTTGACTGTTTATGAGTGGGTGAGGAGGGAGTATTATTATTTGGTATTTTCTAATTTTTAAAATAGGTGAGGGATTATATGGTAAAAGAAAATATTTTGTAAGATTAGGATGTAAATTAAGAAATAGGTTGTCTTAGGATGTAGATTAGATATTATTGAGGGACTATGGCGTAATTTTCTCTTTTTTTTTCTACCCTATTTAATTGAGACCAAAAAAGTAAGGAAAAAAAATACTAGTTGGAAATAGGACCTAAAATTAGGAATAATTTTTATTTTTTCATATAAATAAGTAGGTGAAAATAAATAAATTTATTTTATCAGCTATTTCATATCCATTTTTGTAAATTCTTGCATTAATATCTTTAACATGATAGAAATGAGTTATTTTAATATCAAGAAAAGACAAAATATTAAAATTTAATATACTACAAAGGTCGATTTTCTTAAAAATTAACGAATGCAGTGGATGGATAATTAATATAGTGACAATAAAATGGGTTGAGCTTGAAACTATATTGATGTAAATCCTAATCTTTTACTCAATTTCGTCCCAAAATATTATAAGAATGAAATAAAAATGATCATATATTTAGGACGGAAGAGTTATATGATAAAAACATTATGATTTTGATCCCTTATCTTTCAACAGAAGAAAAAGAGTAATATTTCTTATAAAATGAGTTGACGATATTTTATTATATGTATTAATATTGGATTTGTTACCGTATAAATAAAAATACTAATAATAAAATTATTACACCTTTAATTTTGTATGTAAGTTTTTATAACTATTTTATATCCCTATTATTATTCGTGTAATATAAGATATCTATATATATAATATTAAAAGAGAAACATTTGAAGTCTCCACATTAAGCCACGTGGCATTATGACGTGGAAAGCCACGTGGCAGACATCCATTTGTCCATTCATTTATTATGTAATTACTTTCAAATATAATAAATTTTATTTTTTTAGGTAATTAAATTTATAATCAATATAAATTTTAATTCAAAATTGAATTTCAATCCTAATTGCCAAACTTTTAGTCTTATTTTCAAGATTAAAAAGATGACTTTAAAGAGAAAAGCATAGACGAATATGATTAAAGATGGTGTGTGTATTTTAGGTAATTATATTTATAATAAATATAAATTTTAATTTAAAATAACATTCACATAATAAAAGGAAACAATTGGGAATATGATTCACATAAAAGGAAACTATTTTAAAAAATTTAACCTGTTAAATTTTGAAATGATAATGTCTTAAGATATGCTAATATTTAAACTATTAAATTTCAAAAAGATATGACAATTTTTTAAATTTTTTTTATATTTAAACCGATAGCTTTATTAAATTAATGATAATTTTTTTAAAATCTACTAATATTTAAACCATTAAATTTTAAACATATAATTTTATAAATTAATATCTACTTATATTTTTAAACCGATAGCTTTATTATCCCCTCTTTTTAAATTTCCAAATATATACAAAAGCAAATGTAAACACTTATCATGTTTTATCATTTTCTTCATCCTATTTTGAATTTTGAAATCCAATTTTGAGCTTCCAAAAAATGGGGGAGCAATTAGTAAATAAGGAAATGTAACTCATATAAATAGAATAATTTCATTATTGTAAAATTAAAAAATAAAATTTACCAAAATATTCTCTTTACGTCCCAAAATAAATATCATGATTTATCATTTTCTTCATCCTAAAATAAATGTTTCAATTTTAAACAAAGAAATCATCATAGTGATTATAATGTAAAAAATGTATAAATAAATAATACACCATTTTTAAAATGTTTAACAAGAGTATATAATACTTAATTTGAAACCAAGAGAGTAATGCAGTACTAAAGGAACAAGAGTATTTCACAAAAGTCTAATCCAACATCGTTGAAGGTTTTGTTTTTTTTTTTTTTGTCCCAATTGAAGAGGCGTAGTTTGATTAAGTGAGAAAGAAAATAATAAGTGAATAGTTGTATTGAGTATCCAAAATTATAATTTTTAGTGGGACGGAGTGAAAGTGTATATTTAAAGTGTTGCATTTGATTTTTGCTATCACTTTCCCATCTCGAGCAATAAAGTTATCTCTTAATTGTTATCCTAATTTACTTTCATATTAATTTTAATTTTAAAAAATTAATCATTTCTTACTAATTTATTTTCATTTTAATTTATGAAATTAATAATTAAACATGGGCTATCTTAATTTTTGTTATAATTTATTCCCATTCCCATTCTAATTCTAATTTATGAATATAATTCTATTTTAATAAATTAAATTTCAAATTAAATTGATGACAATTTTTTTTTAAAATCTACTAATATTTAAACCATTAAATTTTAAACATATAATTTTATACATTAATATCTACTTATATATTTAAACCGGTAGCTTTATTCTCCCCTCTTTTTAAATTTTCAAAGATATACATAAGCAAATTTAAACATTTATCATGTTTTATCATTTTCTTCATCCTATTTTGAATTTTGAAATCCAATTTTGAGCTTCCAAAAAATGGGGGAACAATTAGTAAATAAGGAAATGTAACCCATATAAATAGAATAATTTCATTATTGTAAAATGAAAAAATAAAATTTACCAAAATATTCTCTTTACGTCCCAAAATAAATATCATGTTTTATCATTTTCTTCATCCTAAAATAAATGTTTCAATTTTAAACAAAGAAATCATCATAGTGATTATATTGTAAAAAATGTATAAATAAATAATACACCATCTTTAAAATGTTTAACAAGAGTATATAATACTTAATTTGAAACCAAGAGAGTAATGCAGTACTAAAGGAAGAAGAGTATTTCACAAAAGTCTAATTCAACATCGTTGAAGGTTTTGTTTTTTTTTGTCCCAATTGAAGAGGCGTAGTTTGATTAAGTGGGATAGAAAATAGTGAGTGAATAGTTGTATTGAGTATCCAAAATTATAATTTTTAGTGGGACGGAGTGGAAGTGTATATTTAAAGTGTTGCATTTGATTTTTGCTATCACTTTTCCATCTTGAGCAATAAAGTTATCTCTTAATTGTTATCCTATTTTACTTTCATATTAATTTTAATTTTAAAAAATTAATCATTTCTTACTAATTTATTTTCATTTTAATTTATAAAATTAATAATTAAACATGGGCTATCTTAATTTTTGTTATAATTTATTCCCATTCCCATTCCCATTCCCATTCTAATTCTAATTTATGAATATAATTCTATTTTAATAAATTAAATTTCAAATTAAATTGATGATAATTTTTTTTTAAAATATACTAATATTTAAACCATTAAATTTTAAACATATAATTTTATAAATTAATATCTACTCATATATTTAAACCGATAGCTTTATTATCCCCTCTTTTTAAATTTCCAAAGATATACATAAGAAAATGTAAACACTTATCATGTTTTATCATTTTCTTCATCCTATTTTGAATTTTGAAATTCAATTTTGAGCTTTCAAAAAATGGGGGAGCAATTAGTAAATAAGGAAATGTAACCCATACAAATAGAATAATTTCATTATTGTAAAATGAAAAAATAAAAATATTCTCTTTACGTCCCAAAATAAATATCATGTTTTATCATTTTCTTCATCCTAAAATAAATGTTTCAATTTTAAACAAAGAAATCATCATAGTGATTATATTGTAAAAAATGTATAAATAAATAATACACCATCTTTAAAATGTTTAACAAGAGTATATAATACTTAATTTGAAATCAAGAGAGAAATGCAGTACTAAAGGAACAAGAGTATTTCACAAAAGTCTAATCCAACATCGTTGAAGGTTTTGTTTTTTTGTCCCAATTGAAGAGGCGTAGTTTGATTAAGTGGGATAGAAAATAGTGAGTGAATAATTGTATTGAGTATCCAAAATTATAATTTTTAGTGGGACGGAGTGGAAGTGTATATTTAAAGTGTTGCATTTGATTTTTGCTATCACTTTTCCATCTCGTGCAAATAAAGTTATCTCTTAGCGGGACACATAACGTATATATTTAAAAATGCTACAATAAAATTAGCATATTTCATGTTTATCAAAATTTATATCAAATTACACTAGATTGTAAACATAAAATTATCCTTTCAATTAATTTGAAATTTAATTTATTAAAATAGAATTATATTCATAAATTAGAATTAGAATGGGAATGGGAATAAATTATAACAAAAATTAAGATAGCCCATGTTTAATTATTAATTTCATAAATTAAAATGAAAATAAATTAGTAAGAAATGATTAATTTTTTAAAATTAAAATTAATATGAAAGTAAATTAGGATAACAATTAAGATAACTTATTTCTATTAAGCTAATATATAGTTTAGTTAATTACTATACAATTGATTATGTTTCTTTTTAAACTAATATGAAATTTATTTTACTAAAGTATAATTAATTGTGTAACTAATATTAGTATGGAAATAGGTTTGGATAAAAATTAGGATATCTCCTTTCTAATAATTTTGTCAATTAAAGTGAAATGAAATTAAAAGAGGATAAAAATTAGGATAGTTCAAATTTATCTAAAAGTATAATAATTAAGATAGCCTATATCTATTCAACAAACCTGACACATGATGTCTCACCATCCCAAAAAAATGGATAATGCATCAATTTTAGTTAATTTGATTAAATAATGATGTAATTATAAAGTTTTAGTCATTCTCAGTAAATTTTTAAATATATTATTGATGATATGTATTTCTTAAATTTTATGTATATAAAGTTTTATTTTAATTTTAATATATAATTGAATATCTCAAAGTACATTTGCTTTTATGATGCAACATTAATGATGCTCTCAGTTTGATTGATAAAATGTTGACACCCCGAAGGCATGTCTAAAATATGTGTCGATATAGACGTTTAGGCTCATGAGAAGGATAGTGATCTATCAAGGTGAAAGTTAACTATTATTGTTTGCTTTTTATTATTTTTTCAGCTAAGTACTGTCATATTCTTGACATAATTTTATTTTATAATTTTGATCTTTAATTATGTCATATTATATTTGTGTGTTTCTTAATTTCATGTCTACAATGTTATTAAATCATTAGGTAAGTGCAATTAATTTTTGAGGAAAACGTTATATTGAAAAATATCAAAATAAAAACTAGATTTTATGAAATTTGTGTTTGAGTCAACCCAATCAAGATCCAAACCTTGATTTAACCTCTAATGAGAAAAAATAAAATCAAGAACTACGGAAAAAAAAAAAAAAGAAAAAAAGAAGAAGAAGGAAATCAAGTTCTTAAAAATTGAACTTGAATCTGATATGAAAAAGTATAACAAGGTGGAGCATGGTGTATGATGGAGGTCGAGTAGTTCAATAGTTCGTACAAGTCGCACACTTAGTTAATCATGATGGAGAAGATCACAACGATTTAAGCTACAATATGCTTCAACTTTCAGTTCGAATTTGCATGGAAACCCTATAAGTGTTTTTATTGACGATGATGGTACGATCATTTTTGTTATTGTAGCTCCAGGGGAGGATATCATGGGTGATCTAAAATTATTGAAATTACAGGGGCATAGCCACATCAAAAGACGATGGATAAATTTCAACTTGGGAGGTATATGAGAGGAGGAGTGATCATATTTGGAGTTAAGGCGAAATAGTAGAGGATACATCGAAGACGTGTTGTGGTTATTCATAGGTAACGGTGGTGATGGTGGCGGGGGTGACAGTATGGGAGGTGGTGGGTAGATGGCATATTTGGGAGCGGGAGAGAGATGGCGTGGGAACGCTGGGGGTAGGTGATAGATGATTTTGGAGGAAGATATTATATTCTCAAGATTTAGGAATATTTTATATTTAACCCCTTCATTTTTAGTGAAAGATGAAGGTTCGTTAATGTTAAAGTTTACACTTATCCTCTATCTTAATAAAATTGTCCACATCAACATTAAATGTTAAATGATTGTTATTATCTAAGCTTAAATAATTTATATATACATGCCGCACCAATAAAATTGATGAGGTCAAATTGGTAGATGCGAAAAATTAATTTTATGAACATATCCATACTGAATTGTTTGTCTTGATTTAGCAAAAGAGACATATAGTGAAGTCCCACAACCTAACAATCGTGAACGTGAGTATGTCTTGAGTTTGAATGTTCTTGGAGAATGTCTTTTTTTACTGTGTCTGCCATCACTATTACAATGATGTATGGATGATTAAAGAGTATGGTGTGAGAGAGTCTTGGACTAAATTAGCTAGCTTTCCTTATCTTGATAGTTCGTGGAATTCATGTATCTGACGCTATTGTATATGTCAATAGAGGGTGAAATCTTTTTGAAATTCTACCACCATATTCTGTTGTTTGATATCAAAAGTAATTCATTCAAGAATTCATATATTCATTCCTTTGAAGACTGTCTTGATCTTCTTGATGCTAATACCTACATTGAGAGTTTAGTTTCACCCTTTATCCTGGAAGAGGTCACGAAAGACATGAATGGAGACACGAAGCTAAGTCACAAAATATGATCTTTTAACTATATATATATTTTTTTACATATTTTCTGTTTCAAGTTTAGACAGTTTTTTTTTTCATGATATGAGCTATTTGAGCTAAATACAACATTGTGCCTTTGAGTTTTGATAAAAGTTATGATTCAATAAGCATTGATTTTGAATGAGTTCAATATTTAATTATTATCATACAATGTATATATAATAGTTTTTCTTTTTATTGTGTATTATGGTTCTCAATCTACTTGAGCATGCAAGCATTCTAACATACACATGAATCTTTTAATATATGAGTTAATTTTGTGTTGGTGTGTGATATTAATTGAAACATGAGTTTCGGTCACATAATAATATGATTCTGATATTAATTTTTTTTCATATGACAATTATAAATATGTATTGATATAATTATAATCTCTAATATAATTTTTAATTAAATAGTTAGCTTTATTATACCCGTCAAATCTCGACGGGTTACTCACTAATTTTTAGATCAAAAGCAATAAAGAAAAAAAAGACACCTAGCACAATTACAGGTCAATGGCCATGTACGCCCTTTCAACGGCCGAGATCTGATTACGTGGCTATCCTTTTTTTTATTTTTTATACTCCCTCCGTTCCAATAAAAGCTTCACTAATTATCCAAAAGGGCGTCCCGTTAGAAGCTTCACCTTTCCTTTTTTGGCAAAGAATCTTTACTATTTTCTCCACTCATTCTCTCTCCTACATTATTTTAATACTCACAATACCATTATAATTTACTATTCCCTCCATGTTTTGGTCAAATTTTAGAACTTGACAAGCTGATTAAGATTGGGTTAAATGGAATATAATTGCAAATCAACTCGAAATTAAATGAACAAGATATTTAACGAGGAAAGCCCTTGAACAACCCGTTCGCCGGCATAAAACCTCAAAGGTGGAATTTTATAGAAATGATGAAGTTACAATGAGAGGGAGAATGTAAAGAAAAGAACTCAGTAGCCTAGATTGTGCGTGTGTGTGCGTTACAATGATGTGTGCTCTATTTATACTAAAAGTGATTGAAGAAGATAATTTTTGTTGCTCCTATATTTTCGGATGGTTTGTTGAGCTTCAATCCCATTATCCCACGTTTTCTTGACCGAGTCTTCACGATGCATATTTAAGTCTTTATCACCGTTCGTAATCCCTGAAAAGTAGGAGTTAATATACCTGCAAAGAGATAGTCAAACTAGAGTCCAGGTTGTCTCAGTGTCTGATACAAGTTGATACTGCAAGTTGAAGTCTTCTAGTTGTCAGCCGAAATTCATCCTCAAACAATTGCCCCTTAATTTTTGAATTTGAAAGTAGTTGAGTCAAAAATTAACATTTGGTGCCCACCAAGGATTAGGAACGTGGTAGTGGCGGTTACTTTTAGTGGATAGGTACTTATAACCCCTAGAACTCTACAACCGTCGCCATCACAATAATTAGGAGGGCTTCTTCAGATTTCTCAAACCCCACAAAGCTAAAGACCTTTCCAAGCTATAGACCCCTTTTTACTCTTAAGAAATCCTTCTTGCCGCTACCATGGATGAATTCCCTCAAGGTTTCGTTTGCCAAAACATGATCGACCATCCTGATGAAGAAAGATGTGAACTCACTCCGCCGCGATGTTGAAGACTTGAAGAAGTTCTTCCCAAAAACTGCTGAATTTCTCGAACCTAATGCTTTAATGACTTCCGACTGCGCTTCAGAGGAATGGGTATGCTTTCTTGAGTACCCTTTTTTGATTGGCCTAACATTTCCTTTTCCCCCTTTCATACTGCGATTTTTCGAAAAAACTGGTTTGGCCTTTGCTCAATTGATGCCGGTAGGGTGGAGGAATTTGGTTACTCTAGGAAGATTGAGCGCTGAGATGAACATGAGGGTTGATTTGGAGGAACTCGCTTCTGCTATGACTTGAGATCTCATGGAAACAAGAGATTTGGTTTTAGGGTTAAGTCAAGATCAAACAGTTTGGTGACCGACTCTATCGATAGGGATAGAAAGTGGAAGAATAGATTCTTCTATGTGAAGAAGTCTACACTAGAGCACATGGAAAAGATAAACTCTTTCTGGCTGGATGAAGGTGAGGATTTTCCTTTTCTACTTCTACAGAATTCAGGTTGTTTCAAATATTCTAACATCTTGATTTCCACAGCTTTGAAGTTGGATGAATTGTTTCCTAAGCGTGCTGACACATTGAGCGTGGTTGCTTCTGTTGTCGCCCTGTCTCCAAGAAAACGGAAGTTTTTGCGCCCTGCTACTCCGAGCGGTGAGGAAGAGGTTGAAGAAGTAGAGGAAGAAGAAAAGAGTTCCAGTAAAGCTTTACAAATTGCAACTGTGATGTCAACTGGTAAGTACCCTAATTGTTGCTCCAGGGTTATCTTTATATCTTGCTGATCTTAGGCCCAATATGCAGACACAACTTCTCAACCCAGCGTGGGTGGAGTTAGCAGTTTGATTGCCCGCTTCAAGAAGCCAAAGAAAGAAGTTGCTAAGCCCAATATTCCTAAGGATGAAGGCACCAAGCCTAAGTTGATGTTGGGTGACATGGTGTCTTTTAAGAAGAGGAAAAGTGAAATCGTTGATGTAGATGCTGGGGAACCAATTGAGGAGGTTTTAGCACAGAAGGTATGAGTATCTTCTTATTTTTGTACCTTTTCTCTTGATATATCTGGTAGATAGTGATAAATTTCAACTTGACAGGCTTACGGTCTTTGTGAGCCTGTTGTCGGGCGAAGTGAAGCTCTGGAAGGGTAAAGCTGAGATGTCAAAAGTTGATGGCGAAAAGAAGGTCAAAGTTGTACAGAAGGAAATGGAATCCAAGGTCTCTTCTATGCAGGTTGAGATTGATAAGAAGGACATGGAAATCAGGGAATGGATGAAGAAGACTGCAGACTTGAATCAAGCCCATCAGGTTGCCATGAAAGTCTTGGAGGAACGTTTGACTAGGGAGGCCGGCAAGGTTGTTTTTGAGGCCAGGATTCAAATGATTGAGGAGTATCAGGCTGGCAAACACCTTGAATGGAACCTGGAAGACGAGAAGGCTACCCTGAAAGGGATCATAGATGAAGAGGCTGGAGAAGTCAATTCTAAGCTTCAAGATGGCACAAATGTTGAGCAGGTAGGTGATAACCAAGAGGATGGAAACAATGAAGCTTTTTAACGTACTTCTTAATCTGCAGGATGTTAGCAGTAGAAAACAATTTGTTTTTGTTTTAAGGATGTAATATGTGTTGGATGTTTTAGAACATGTGTCCGCGTTGTTCTTGCCATGCCTATTGTTGGCATGGTTTGAACTTTTGGATGACCTAACTCAGGTAGGGATTTAATGGTTGATCCTTTTTTGGGTATTTAGTTGTAAAAACTATGGTTTAGTTAGGCAATGATATCTATGCCTTTTAAACTTTGTTCGAGGTAACATGCAGATGTTACAACCAATTTGCAAATGACTAAAGTCCATCATTTGGACAAGTACAGGAAGGTAATCAATATGTACAAAGTACAGTGGCCAACCTGCAACTTGGTCAAATGTGAAAAACGTGCGCACGGGCGAAGGTGTTTGAACCTTGATACTTTAGAAAGATGTGAAATCTTTAAACCTTAGGAAGGTGTAAACCTTACGGAGACAAGCTTTACTAATCATGGAATAAGTAAATATCGTATAACATTAATTGTGTAATACTTACTTGAAACTCAATCAAGTTGTCCTTTCGTTGTGTCCGCAAGTTGACGATCATTAGTTCTACTAACTTGTAGAAAGTTAAGCATATGCCTACGTCGATCTTGTCAACCTGTAGCTCATTTTATTCCTTGCAAAACAAACACGTGTTAGGGGTGGGTGTTAGCTTTGCTAACACCCCTCCGATGCTTAAGTCAGTAAGTGTCCAAAAATATAATCAAATTGAAATAACAGAAATTGAAATGACAATAATTAAATCATACCTGTTTGTCTGAATTTTAATGAACGAGCTGCAACTTACATGAAATATGCTTTCAAGTTGATAGCATTCCAGCTTCTAGGTATCCTGTCGCCATCCAGGGTTGAAAGCCAGTATGCTCCCTTTCCAGCTTCCGCATCAATTAAATATGGACCTTCCCATTTAGCTCCCAACTTGCCGGCATTTAATTCCTTTGTGTTCTGAAAGACTCGCCTCAACACCATGTCTCCAACCTGGAATCTTCTTACACGAATATTCTTGTTGTAGGATTTAGCTATTCTTTGTTGGTAGGCAGCCATTCTGATTTTAGCTAAATCTCTGAGTTCATCTATAGTATCCAAGTCTTCTGCAAGTACAATCTGGTTGTCTTCAGGCGTTATCAAACCGTATCTGGCTGTGGGCACGGAGAATTCTACTGGGACGACCGCTTCAGCTCCGAACACCAAGGAGAAGGGCGTGTGACCTGTAGCTGACTTAGGGGTGGTTCTATCTGCCCATAGCACAAGTGGTAGCTCTTCAACCCACCGTCCTTTCTTTCGGTCAAGGCGTTTCTTCAAGTTGTTGATTATCAACTTGTTGCTGGATTCAGCTTGTCCATTAGCTTGAGGATGCACAGGAGTGGAAGTAATCAACTTGATCCCCCATCTTGCACAGAAGTCTTGTGTTTTTCTACTGATGAACTGAGATCCATTGTCGCAAATAATCTCTGAAGGAACTCCAAATCTGCTGATGATGTTCCTCTTCAAGAAAGAAATGACTTCTTTATCTCTAACTTGAACGAATGCCTCGGCTTCTATCCATTTAGAGAAATAGTCTGTCATGGCCAACATGAATACTTTACCCCCTGGAGCTCTGGGTAACTTGCCAACGATATCCATGCCCCATTGGATGAAGGGCCAAGGTGATAAGATGGGATGGACTAAAATAATGACGTAACTTAATAGAGGCAGTTATTAAAGCAAGGACAAGTTTCTCAAGATGGGAGTACCTGGTTTCTGCATCTAAAAGAGATTTACTTACATAGTATACTGGATGTTGCTCACCAGCTTGTTCTCTTACCAAGACCGTGCTCACTGCATTTTTTGATACTGCAAGGTACAAGTACAACGCTTCCCCAGCTTCTGGTTTGGAAAGTAGAGGTGGTGTAGATAAGTATTCCTTAAGCTGGTTGAAAGCCGCTTCATGCTCCTCTGTCCACTGGAACAACTTGTTTTTCTTCAGCACATCGTAGAACAACTTGCACCTCTCTTTGTGACCATATAACCAAGGAATTTCCCAGCTCTAACTCCAAAGTTGCACTTTGATGGGTTGAGCTTCATGTTAAAAGCTTCCAAGATGTCAAAGGCTTCCTTGAGATTACGAACATGATCAGCCATGCATTTAGACTTGACCACCATATCATCAATATATACCTCCATTGTTTCTCCGATCTGATCTTTGAACATCAAATTTACCAATCTTTGGTAGGTTGCCCCTGCATTCCTTAATCCAAAGGGCATGACTATGAAGCAATAAATACCCTCAGGAGTAATAAACGCTGTATCTTCTTGATCGGAAGGCTCCATCTGAATTTGTTGAAAACCTGATGAAGCGTCCATAAAAGTCAATATTTCATGCCCCGCTGTTGCATCTACCAAAGAGTCAATGTGAGGCAAGGGAAATGGGTCCTTCGGGCAGGCTTTGTTCAAGTCAGTAAAATCCACACAGACTCGCCACTTGCCATTGCGTTTCTCCACAACTACTACATTGGCTAACCACCTAGGGTAGTCAACCTCCCTAATCATTTTTGACTTCAAAAGCCTCTCTACTTCTTCTTTGATGATCTTGTTGCGCTCATGAGCAAACTTTCTTCGTTTCTGATGGACAGGTTTGGCGTTGGGGTCGACGTTCAACTTGTGGGTTATTACATCTTTACTTATCCCAGTCATATCCTCATGCTTCCAAGCAAAGCAGCTTGTTCTCTTCTTGAGAAACTCTATGATTTCATCCTCAACTTCTGGGGGAATTCCTACACCAACTAGGACTTTGACATCGGGATTAGTGGGATCGAGCTGCACCTCTCTGACGTCAAACTCTGCAGCTTCAAGAACATCCCGAGCCTTTCGCTGTAATTGCTATGCTTGTCTAGGACAACTTGCTGCCTTCATGGACACCTTGTAACATTCCTTTGCTGATTGCTGATCACCTGACACCTTGACAACTCCCCAAGGTGTTGGCAACTTGAGACATTGGTGGTAGGTTGATGGGACAGCCTTAACGTTGTGAATCCAGGGCCTTCCCAGTATGATGTTGTAGGACGACTGGCATTCAATCACGCAGAACCTCTCCATAGAATTAATCCCTTCAACATAAACTGGGAAAGTAATCTCCCCAAAGGTGTGCTTCGTCTCTCCACTGAACCCAACTAAGACAGAAGAACTTTTAGTTACGTTTTCAAGTGGAATCCCCATTCCCTTTAAGCCGTCAGTAGTAACGATGTTGACCGAGCTACCATTGTCAATCAGGATGCGCCTAACCAAACAGTTTGCCACCTGAAGGCTCACAACCGACGGTCATGATGGGGATCCTGGATGTTGACCCTATCACCTTCATCAAAGGAAATCTCCTGGCCTTTTTCTTTGTTGATGGACCTTTGCAAATACAATTGCCCTCCTTAGCGTCAGCAGCATTTGGCGCTTCGCGGCCGAATAGGTTGTACCACAAATATCCGAACCGCCGCCGATCATGTTGACCACTCTGGTAGGTGGTGGATGTTGAGGAGGACTTTCGGTTTGCTTCTCCTGGTTGCTAGCACGAACTTGCTTTTCCCGGTTGTCGCACGACTGTCGGTGCGTCCACGTCCTCTACCAAGTAATTCTTTGAGTAGTCCTTTAGACAACAAATGACTGATTTCTTTACGGAGTGCAATACAGTTTTCCGTAGTGTGACCGAAATCCTCATGATAGGCGCACCACTTGGACTTGTCTTTCCGCATTGAAGGTTTATCGGACCTTTTGGGCCACCTTGCCTTTTCACCCAAGCCGTCCATAGCGTTAATCGATCTGCAATATCAACAGAAAAACAATAGTCATCAATTCTTGGATACAAAGACTCATCATCCTCATCATTATCTTCTACACTAAGAACTTTGGAAGAGTCAGGTTTAGAGTAGGGTTTGCCCCTATTGGATCTAGCATGGGATGTCTCCATCTTGCCGCCGTAATGAAAGGGTCTGGTTTGCCGGGATAATCGGTCTTCTTCTTGTCCTGTAGCAACTTGTCTTCTTCGGCTCGATGAACTTGGATGCTCTAGTCCCGATTTCGTCCAACCTTTGCAAGGTGTCATTACCAAGTCGTCGTAGTATGGAGAGTCTTTCTTAAGTCCCATCCCGAATGCTTCGATTGTTACGGTATCCAGTTGGAGATGTTCACCGCTTCTCTATTGAACCCTGCCGAGATAATCTTTCAGGGAGCTCATCGGGTTCTTTGGACCACCTGTAAAGATCACTAGTTAGCTTTTCAAATACCTGTTGCACGAAAACCGATTAGTGAGCAGTTAATAAGTTGTGCATAGGATCCAATAGAACCCAATGGTGGTTGATCGGCCATCTCAAAGTCGCTCCGTAAGAGTTGATCCGAAACCCCCGCAAAACAAGCCTCTCTATATTGAGGCGGAATATGGACAACATCCATCTTCTCTTGGTATAATGCAACATGCTCTGCTGGATCAGTGGTTCCGTCATATTGCTTCATGTGTGGAGGATCGAACTTCTTCGGGATGACCACATTGGCTATGGAGGAGTGAAGCGAGACTCATTGTAGCAAGTTGGTGAGGCTCTGGTTGTAAGGTAGTGTCATTCCAGGGGACACTCATGATCATATCCTTTAGCTCTTGAATCTGCCTGCCCAATAGACTGCCTGCATCATGGTTAGGAGCAAACTGATAATTATTATTATAATTGAAATCAAACTGGGGATTAACACTCCCTGTTGTAGTCGAAGTTGGAACTGCAAATGTCGTGGTGGTTGGAGTGACGGTTCCAGGATGGACAATGGTGCTTTCTGTAAACAAGTTGGTTGTCGGAGCAGTTCCCCCATATCCAGATGATCCTACAGCCTTCATTCCCAAAGCTGAGTCTCCTAGGTTGATAAGGGGTATATGAACCTGGTGGGCCGTTTGGAGCGACGGATTGAAAAATGCTTGGGATACTGGTTGGTAGTGCACTCGAACCCCCACTTTGTAGAGAGATCATCTCCTGCTGCATCCTAGCAATCTGGTTCATCAGCATAGTTGAAGTAACATCTTGGGCAGCGACTTGGTTCCTCACTTCGCGCAACATAGCGGTCAGGTTGGAAGCAATATCAAGTGGGATTTCTGTGACGCGGCGGCGGTTGTCCGTCTTGAACTTGAATAGGACGTGCTACTCCACCTACGCTTTGGGTTGATGCTTGCAAACTTGTCACAATTGGGGTGGTCTCCACAGGTGGATCTCGAAGCCAACGGAAGACAAACCCACGGACATTCCAGTAGACATTTTCGAGTTTCCTAAAGCAATTAAAAGACCAAAATTCCCACGGACGGCGCCAAATTGTTTTGGTCAAATTTTAGAACTTGACAAGCTGATTAAGATTGGGTTAAATGGAATATAATTGCAAATCAACTCGAAATTAAATGAACAAGATATTTAACGAGGAAAGCCCTTGAACAACCCGTTCACGGCATAAAACCTCAAAGGTGGAATTTTATAGAAATGATGAAGTTACAATGAGAGGGAGAATGTAAAGAAAAGAACTCAGTAGCCTAGATTGTGCGTGTGTGTGCGTTACAATGATGTGTGCTCTATTTATACTAAAAGTGATTGAAGAAGATAATTTTTGTTGCTCCTATATTTTCGGATGGTTTGTTGAGCTTCAATCCCATTATCCCACGTTTTCTTGACTGAGTCTTCACGATGCATATTTAAGTCTTTATCACCGTTCGTAATCCCTGAAAAGTAGGAGTTAATATACCTGCAAAGAGATAGTCAAATTAGAGTCCAGGTTGTCTCAGTGTCTGATACAAGTTGATACTGCAAGTTGAAGTCTTCTAGTTGTCAGCCGAAATTCATCCTCAAACACTCCACTAATTCTCTCTCCTATTTTCAAATTACACTCACAACATTTTTTTTTTTCCTTCCATTTCCATAATTTGCGTGCCCACCCAAAAGGGTGAAGCACTTATTGGGACGGAGGGAGTATCGCTTTCTTCTGGCATTTAATCCTATAAAAAGCCCTTTTTTATTTTTATCAAAATCTTCTGTTCATCGCTAGGGTTTTTCGTCTATCGATCAAATTCAAGCTCTAAGGTAATCAATCATCGAGACACGCACACGAACACTCATTAAGATGTGTAGGAAGCCCTGATTTATTGATTTTATATGCTGAAATTGTTGAGTCCTTATAGCAACTAAAGCATGGTTGTGATTTTGTGAAGATGAAGCCAATTTTCTGCGGAAATTTTGAATACGAGACTCGTCAATCCGATTTGGAAAGATTGTTCGGAAAATATGGCAGGGTAGACCGTGTCGACATGAAATCTGGTAAACTTCGTCATCTTACTTGATTATATCGTTTTATTATTGATGAATATAGCAAAACGATAAACTTTGACGTGGTTATATTTGATTGATCAGAATGACAAGTCTTTTGATTTTGTGATTCATGAAGTTGTATTTTTGGTGATTAACAAAAAACGTAACTATAAGAGTGGTAGAGGTACTCAAAATAGGAGTATGCCACCGGTGGTCGACCAAGTGTCTAACTGATCTAATTTTGACAGGTAATGTTGAGAATCAATGTTGGGTTGTATGCTTTAGATTTGCTAGAGTTTATTATTTTCTCTCTCTAAAACCTCATAACTGTATTCCATAGGGTCTGAAAAAAAATGAGCAGAGCAATTTTTTAAAATCAACATAATGCACCATTAGAAGTAATCCTTATACCCAATTATATATTGGTGCTATCCAATTATTCCCTCTGAGGTAGTGCAAAGTTAGAACCTGTTACTGAAGGAGTTGCCTGGGCCTACTTTGCTTTGTCCCAGGCACAACATAATCCCGTAATAAGGCACTTGCCTAGTGCACCTAGTCTTTTGGAACAAGGGATGCACCTTCATTCTTTGACCTTCTTAGTTACATTTGATCTCATGTGAAATTCTACCTGCAAGCATTGCCTTTGAACTTATGAAGATTGTCTAAAGAAGAGACAACCTTAATATTGCCACTTTATGAGTGTTTGGGAAAAGTAGAATCCTCTAGATGATTAGCTTGTATTTGGCAATTGATACTTCACTTGGAGGCTTGGAGCTGAAACTCCTACATCCTAAAATATGAGATATGGCAGTGTTTTACAAGGAATCTTTGTTGGAGGATCTAGCCAGTATTACGAAAATGATGATCAGTTAGACGAATAGTTCTAGAAGTTCTACTTTTATCATTCATAAAAGTTCATATTTATTTGAATATTTTTCATGCTACAATCCTTTTTTCCTACTTTTAATTCATTCTTCTCTGGACCTAGGCACAAAATAATGCAAGTGGGCACCTCGGAAAAGTTACGAGGTCAAAATTTTTTTAATCATTTTAAATTTATTTTTAACAGCTCCCCACCCCACTCACCACAACCACCCCCTGCCCCCCACACCCCCTTGGTCGGGTCAAAAAAACATTTAATCATTTTAAATTTATTTTTAACAATTCCCCATTCCCACCACCACCTCAAGGTCAAAAAATATTTTTTTATTCATTTTAAAATTATATTTAAACAACTCCCCCACTTCCAAGCAATTTTTTTATTCATATTAAAATTATTTTTTAATAACCCTCACCACCCCCACCACCAACCCCCTCCCACGGTCAAACTTTTTTTACTTATAATTAAATTTATTTATTTTTTAACAACTCCCCCAACCAACCCCACTCCCCTACTCTCGGTCACCCACCCCACCCCCCCACCCCCCCACACACTCTCGGCCACCCCACACCTACCCCACCCCTACCCTATCACCACCCTAGCCTACCATCATCTTACCCTTTATATTTCCCCTATCCTACCCCTACCCTACCCTAGCCCTATCCCACACCCACCCACCTCACCCCTACTAATCCCCACCTCCATCACCCTATCCCACCATATCTCTTTCAACTTATCTCAAATTGTGTTTTTATCAAAAAATATTTTCCTTGAATTTATTAAACAAATGAAAATATTTTCCGGAAAACATTTTACAGGAAATCGTTTTTCGTAAGTCGTTTTACGCGAAACAAACGGAGCCTCAATGTTTACATCTTTTTGTATGAAACTATGGGGAGCTCTTTGATATCAAAAGACTTTAAGCTTATCTTTTATTATGGAACCTTCACAGAGGGACACACCTGAAGTAGTGGACTTCTGCTTTATGGAGGCAGTACTCACTTTTTGAAGCTGAGTTAAGAAAGTACTCCCTCCAACCCAAGAGTAAGAGTCCCCAATTGACCGACGGTCCGGTATAGTGTTTTAGGTAAAGCATTTGAGCATATTATTCAAAGGTTTGGCCCACTATAAAGGAGTATTCACCAATGGTAAAAATGTGAAGTTTCTCTGTCTAAAAGGTTGTGCCCACTTTGGATGAGACTATTAACCAAAGATTAGAAATGTAAACTTTCTATGCCTAAAATGGTAAGTATTTATTATGGACATTTTTTGGGTCAACCCAAAAAGGAATAAGGGACTCTTATTGACTCTTATTTTGGACCGAGGGAGTAATACTTTTGAAACTTGCTTAGAAAATGATGAACGAAATTTCTTTCAAATGGTAAATAGTTATATATTGGAATGTTTTTATTCCAAATTAAAATTTCAAATGGTAAATAGTTATCTATTGGAATGTTTTTATTCCAAATTACTCTTTATTTAAACTCTGCATGTTATTTTCTGTTGCCAAATGATGCATGTTGTATGAGTGAGAAGAACCGCATTTAGGTAAGTTACATTTATCTCGCTGCATTTTGTCTTGATAATAATTTAACTGAACAAAATAACCTAATGAAATCTTTTCTTTTTCATTCCTTTTTATCGGTCTTGTCAATGACGTAATCTGGCTCTCCTAGGTGATTTGTTTACATAATTTTTTTTTGTACGAGTTCCATATGCTTTGAGTGTGTGAGACTGCTAGTACTTAATTTCTCAAATTTCTGTAACTTGTATCCTTTTCTATCATATGTTGGTTTGGAGCTGTAAATATTGGTCCAAAATTGCTGATTTTCGATAATTGCACTTCCGCTATAACTTCCCTTTACTTGCTTGTTTGGAGCATTATCAACTTTAGAGTGGGTTATCCCTGTCTTGAAGACTGTGATCTTGTTATTTGAGTTGCCTTGTCCCTCCCATCATCCAGTTCTTGGGAGATCACCTTAGTCATCCTTGAATTATGATGTTTGAATATTTGTTTAGATGACCAGACACACTAGGACACATTTGACTGTAACATATTTGACAGACGCATTGAAAACAACCACGGGAGTACCGATACTTTGTAGGTTGTGGGAGTACCGATACTTTGTAGGTTGTGTGTCCTAAATACGTATTCTGACAGGAACTAATTTGGCCAAAATGTGAATTGCTTAGGAGAAGTCCTCCATATTTAAATGTTTGTTTTGACGCAGGGACATCTGCCAAGGGAAGATGAGTTTCTATCTTGGCTCGCCTACTTCTCTGCCCAAAAAAAAAATAAAAAAATCTAATGGAATGGAAACCTATCTGCCTTCCTGCTCTCTCCTTCTACTCAGATGGAATCCTTCTACAGTGCATTCAATGATCATATCTCTCGTTTACTTGACTGCTTAAAGTTGCAATTTCACAAGAATTGTTATGGTGGGATCTTTTAATTCATCATGCCATGTCTTCCATCATACTGATCTTAAGGGGTCCACGAATCCTACCTTGCCATCCATGCCTTCCATCACTGAACTCGTACTGTGAAATGGTGAAGCAATTTAAGCAATGTCATTTCAGACTTGAGACTTGGATTTAAACTTTTATTAAGCCACGATCACCATCATGACTTAGTTGATCATTCAAGGCATCTACATCCTTGTTCATCCGCCCTTCACATATTTTCAGGTTTCATTCTTTTATTTGGTTATTGCGTGGCAAAGAATGCCGATTTTGCTGATGCACCACCTGCTCTGTGGTCTAAGACTAACATCAATGTTTCTGTTCCGGGCATCTCACTTTCTTTTGTTATTGCAGGATTTGCTTTCGTTTATTTTGAGGATGAGCGTGATGCTGAAGATGCTATTCGTGCTCTTGACAATTCTCCATTTGGTTATGATAGACGCAAACTGTCTGTGGAGTGGGCTAGGGTAAGTTTGCTTCTTAATACGTTATATGCCCTCTGTGTTCAGATTTCTTTACATTTATTTTGAGTTGTGGCAGGGTGAACGTGGTCGGCCTCGTGATGGTTCAAAAGCGATGGCAAACCAGAGACCAACCAAAACCTTGTTTGTTATAAACTTCGACCCAATTCACACAAGAGTCCGGGATATCGAAAGACATTTTGAGCCTCATGGGAAGGTTTCCAATGTTCGCATTCGGCGTAACTTTGCATTTGTGCAGTTTGAAACACAGGAGGATGCAACAAAAGCTCTCGAGTGTACACATATGACGTCAGTAACATTTAATGCCTCTGTTCTTTTTGTCGCATTTGAAGTTTAACTTGTCTATTTTTTCTAGGGTGGGGTTAATGCTTGTTTGGTTATGACTCAACTTATGGTTTGATGCTCTATCTGCAGGAAGATATTGGACAGGGTGGTGTCTGTCGAGTATGCTTTGAGGGATGATAGTGAGAGGGGAGACCGATTTGACAGCCCAAGAAGAGACTATGGTGGGCGGGGTTATAGTCCTTACAGGAGATCACCAAGCCCAGCGTATAGGAGTCGACCAAGTCCTGATTATGGGCGTCTGCATAGCCCAGCATATGATAGGTACAATGGTCCATCATATGACCGACCCAGGAACCCTGAATATGGCAGATACCGCAGGTAAATAGATGTCTCTTCTGTTCTTACTTGTGCCTTTTACTCCCTATCTCGCCAAATGAGTGTCTACTTTTTCAAAATATTGTACGTATATGAGGCTTCAATTTCTATTTAAGTTACTATGTCCACCATTGTTAACTATCGTGTTCTAATCTGTTTGCAATCATGCAATGAAAGTGCTTAAAGGTCAAACTTTCTTAAGTTGCGTGAAAAACTAGGACACTCGTTTTGGAATGGTAGAGTAATTTATTTATCTACACTTCAGTATTAAAATGCCTTTTTGCTTACCCCTGTACCCTGGGTTTTTCAGCCGCTCGCCCATCCGAAGGTGAAGAACGTGAAAAGGCACATATCTAAGTTTCAAGGGAGGGTCATAGTCAAGTCAGCTTTAGTTGGGAGCATTTTAGGTGGTAAAAGAACCGGTTTAGGAGGTAGGGTCTTTCTGTTGTATCTGGATTTAAGGGGTTTCCCTTTTCAGAACATGTAGTGTTTTTCATCAGAATCTTAGGCTCTTTAAATGATTTAATTTCATGCTGCAAGTAAAGATGAACTAGTACCTGGTTGCTGCCTAGAGCTATGTCATATTTTTGTGGTTATCTTCAAAAGTATGTTGTTTTTAATTCATTCCGTGTTATTGACTGATGGATCCGTTTTCTGAAGTGTCACTTATTTCTTTTGGGACAATTCATTTTTGGTCAGAGGTAGTAAAATTTAAGTTTAGTTGGAAGTAACGTTGTTGGATTGACTTTCGTCCCCAGAAGCTGGGAGCTACTCTTTGTAGTGTAAATTTATGAAAAGGAAACCCGACTGATAGTTATTAATTGTGAAGAACATAAACAGAGAAATATGAAGACTGAAACTAAACAGAGTATTGATGATGGTCAAGTAGAAGAAGACCTTGCTGGCAACGCAAAGGCCAACTCTTGTTGGAGTGCCTTGTCCAACCACATCTCTGCATCCTTCATCATTCCAGGACTTAGTCTGACCATGAGTACACAAAACTCTTTCTCATTCAGGAACCCATCTCCGTCCAGGTCACCTTCGTTGACCATCTCTTCTGCATCTTTTTCGGTCATCCCTTCCATTCCTAAGAGCCCCGAGTTCCTCCTCAGGCTCTCCGGTGTGATGAGGCCGGTTTCCTTGTCAGCCAGTAGCCGGAATCCTCCACAAATCTCCGATACAAACGTATCAACGTCTAGCTTCTCCGCCATCACTGGCATCAAGTCTTGAAACTCTCTTCCTTCCATTTATTGTCTTTCTTTTTGTCAACTAGTCACTGTTGAAAGTAATTTGTGAGACTGACTACTATGGAGGTGTAGAAATAGCTCTAATGCTTTTCATAAAATCAACATGGATTCGAACTGTTATGCCAATTAGTGTGGAATTGTCATGCTGCACTAGCATATATTTTCAACCCTTCATTTTATAATTTAATGCATACGAATTGACAAATAAAACAGTGTATAATAATAATAATTCTTTTGGACGGGAGATGTATACCCACCCTACCATACAGTTGTAAAACTATCCCCTGATGATCAAAAAAAAAAAAAGAAAAAAATGTGATGGAAGGTGGAATTGGCCTGGTGGGGTCATTACGTTACGTGTAGACATCACAGCTTCATTTGTCTCCTACTACTTATTCTTTCCGTGAACCTTCCTTTCTGTTTTTTTCTTTCCACACTTGCTTTCCAATAAATAGTTTAGTTATTGTTTGATTGATATTTTAGTCGACATGTAATTCTTGAGGGGTGCCCGAAAGTGATTGGTGTGCAACGCAGCGAAAGCAATTGACAATAATCAAACACAAAAGCAATTGAGAATCGAAAGAGAAAGAGATCGAATTGTTTGGGGTTATGAATTGTGCCGCCTCTCTATTATTCTGTGCAATAATCCGTATTGTTTACATATGGTTACAATCCTTATATACTAAGCAACAAACCTTAGTCCAACAACTAAGATAAATGAAAAATAGAAAAGCCCGTAAAACGTCTGAAGCCCAGGCGCCCGCCTCGGCTTCTTCCGGTCGCCAGCCTCGCGTCGCTTCGGCAACTGAATCAGCCTCTAGTGCCCAGGCGCCCGCCTCGCATGAATCCATGCGCCCGCCTGGGACTTGTTCCAACACAGGCCAAGCTGCTGCATTCGAGGCGCACGCCTCATGCAATGTCAGGCGGCCGCCCACTGCTGCTGAAGCTCCCACGATTGCTGATGTTCCATAATTCATACCGCCCCCGGGCGCCGGACCCTTTGCCAGGACATCGAGCATCACATCCAACAGTGATCAACCCCTAACATTCAGCTCCAAATCTGTCCGGCCCCACCCAGTTCATATGTAACAACCATACACAGATGAAAATTAAAGTATTTGATAAAGTCAAACATTGATGTAGATTCTAAGAAGGCATAAGATTCAATATAAAAGTTGACAAGTGCCAATGGCTTGGAAGAATATGGGCGGGTTACCTCGCTCTCTAATTGTAAGTTATAGGTGAAGGCTTTAACTAAGGTCATATAAAACTCCCAACGACCTTCTTCTCAACAGAAAACATTTCTTTACTCTTTATTTAAATACTCTTTCAAACCTAATTAACGGAAATATAATTAAATCATTTATGTTGGTGGTCTACGTAAATCAAAGCACAAAATACTCAAGATTTGCCATAAAAAAGAGAGATAAATGTAATAGGTCTTTAGATGGTAATTGGATTTGGCTCGTTACTAGTTGATATACATAACATATACTCCCTCCCTCCCATAACAAGCGACACACTTTGTCATTTTGGGCGTCCTACTGATAAGTCACACTTCCTAAAATGGAAAAGAATCTTTACTATTTCCTCCACTCATTCTCTCTCCTACATTATTATAATACTCACAACACCATTATAATTTACTATTCTCTCCACTCATTCTCTCTCCTACTCAACTATCTACACTCACAACACATCAACCTTTTCACTTTTTCCTTAATTTCCGTGAATGCATTAAGAATCTGCGTCATTTGTTATGTGACGGAGGAGTATATATATATATATATATATACATAGAGAGAGATAGAGAGAGAGAGAGAGTAATGCTATTAGCACTTCATTTGCATAGCTCTGAAAACTCAAGTAATTGATTGGAATTGGTGTTTTCCCAACTCGCTATCCTCTACAATCTTTGGATTTGACTCTTTACTAGTTGTTGTAGAGCATTGAATAAGTAACAACTCCAGCATAATGTAGTACCCACAAAGTTGACATCATAACTCTAAAGGAAAAAATCAAAATGTCACAAACTACCAATGTGGCAATCTTTCCCCACAGTCGACTCTGTTTGGGCCATCCTCTGTGTTGATGAATGGCAGAATGGAAGGCTGTTTCAAGCTCAAGAGATCTCTATTTTCTTTGGAAGGTCTACTTAACATGCCAGATATGTATACAGCAAGGTTGGCTAAAATTGGTGTAATAAACAATATGAGACCTAACGGAACCATCCACAGTTGACTGTTGGTCTGATGATACTTGAGTTCCCACCAACTCAAAATCAAACCGCCCACCATACTAATGAAGAACCAACTTAGACAATCAATCCATGCCTTCACTATCTTCTCAAACCTTTCTTCATTTGTTCCCATCAAGAAGTATTTATTTATCACTATGATCTCAACCTGGAAAAAAGAAAAAGGGGTGATAAACTCAAGTTAAGAAGATGCCGAAGAAACAAGTTATGATAGCCTCTCTGAGTGTGTGTAGTATTGTTCTGTTTATATAGATCAGAGCGGGAAAAGGAGATTGAGAGTGATAGAAATGGGGTTGGGGGTGGAGAGAGAGAGAGAGAGAGAGAGAGAGAGAGAGAGAGAGAGAGAGAGAGTTTCTATGACAATGGTGATTTAGCTTGGCAGTAATCATGCTTGAATTTCCATTAAACATGTTCTTTTTATCAAGGTAGGTGTAAGTCTGAGGACAAAATAAGATTATATAAATGAGATACGAATAGATAGAAATATAGATTGATGGAGCTATCTGGGGTGGATTTTGCTGGTGTTGAATAATAATACAAGTGATTTGTTTTATATGAAGAAAGTGTGACGTAATATTATTATTATTATTATTTGGTTAAAGGAAATTACATGCATCCATCCTTATATAAAAAAAATAGAGCATTAGGTTGTATTGTACTCCCTCCGTTCTTGAAAGATTGTCCCATTTGCCATTTTGACTTGTCCCAAAAAATATGTTCCATTTCTAAACTTAGACATGAATGTTAGAGCAAATCTACTAAGGTACAAGAAGGTGAAGCTCTTCCTTAATAATTGCAAAATGTATAACAGGACAATCTTTTAAAGACGGAGGGAGTAATACTTTGGAAGGTAGGTAGAAGCAGAAGGTGGAAGTTAGGGCCTTGGTTTGGTCCCAATTCAACCTGAACGTTAATCAACTTTCAGTGCTCAAAGAGGGTGTTACCGGTCTCACTTATTATAAGATTTAAAAGTTTCATCTTGCGGAAAATGACTTGCTAGCTCTCTTAGAACTGGTCATCAACCAAAAACTATTGTATTACTTAAAATGTAGAGTTTATTTATCATGTTCTTTGATAAATGGCCGTGCATTGAAGTTGGAGCGGCCGTGCTGTTTCACAGAAAGAAATTCTGCCAAGCCTTGCATGGCCGTGCAAGTTATAAAGCATGGCCGTGCACTTGCTGTTGTCAGATTCTAAAGATGTCTTTTCAAAATAGCTTTTGAAAAAGTCGCAACCTTTCATCAAAATGCCTATATATAGGACGTTTTTCATCAGTATTAGGCATCTAGAGAGAGATATTAAAAAAAACATCAAGAGATAGTTATATACATATTCTAATATATTTTGTAATTCTATAACTCAATTATTTCCATATAGGTGTTCTTGAGCAAAAATTCTGAAGTTATAGAAAAAAAGTTATTGAAAATTATTCTCAGTCATTTCCTTCTTAAATCATTGTGAATAAGTATATTTCATCCCTATTTTATTTATTTTCATGTCTTATTCATCTTTTATTATTGCAATTGTCAATATGGTTTGTGAGTAATTCCCTAATTCTTGGGGTTGGAAACTCAACCTCGTATGTTTATATTTATAATCATGCTTCTCTTCTCATCTTTATCTTAAAAACAATTTTCTTCCTATTACTCTTAAGCCTATAATTTGGAGACGTCCTTAGTTATATGATTCTAGTTAATCGAGAGAAGTACTTAGCCGTAAATCTCGATTAACGGAAACATATAAAGTAAACTAGGTACTATTAATCACGAGAGTAGATTAATGACATAGGAATGATCTCTTAATGCAAAGTACGTGGAATTAATATAAACTTAATGGATTCTTATTAATGTATGGACCATCGAGAGATAGGTTATGATTAGTACATAATACGATTATTACTTGCTTGATCGTGAGAAGTAATACAAACATAATGTATCATTCTTGATTTTTTATGAAACTTTTATTTAAATCATGAATACTTGATGAATATATGTTGTTCGAATTCTAATTCCACTAATATCTTCATCTTATAAAGTTCAAATAAAGTTAGAGTATTTTATCTTAATCTAGGCGTTCATAACAAAAACAATTTTTTCCCAATCAACTTTTATTTTTATTATTACTTACATAAAGCAAGTATTATACATAGTAACCCTGTACTCGTGGGATTCGACCCGCATTTGCCCCTTTTTATACTACATACACACCGTGCACATGCGGTATTAAAACAAGTCATTCGTTTTGGCTTGACAAGTTTTTGGCGTCGTTGCCGGGGACAACAATTTACTTTTTGATATTTGTCTTTATTATATATCTTTTGTTTTCATTTTTTGTTTAACATCTCTTTCGAAAATTTGTTGTCTTTAAATACTTTTTAAGTATCTTCGAAGTTTATGAAAAGAACCCGTATCTTTCTTGAAAGATTCGATTCAGAACCTGAAAGGACTTTTCACGAAATACTGAGAAGGTTAAGAGAAGTATTAGAAAAAAAAATGGCGTAAGGAGAACCCGCAACACCACCACCTATAACTCTAAGGGACTTTGTTAACCCAAGTACCCCGGGTACTAGATCACCAATAGTTGTGCCAAAGGCAAATGCGGCCAACTTTTAGATCAAGCCGTAATTACTACACATGGTTGTTGGGTTTTGGAGTTACAAATGCGGCGGAAGTCTTTAACAAATAACACAAAACCCTATGAATCCGTCTAACATGAATATATTAAAACTATGAAATAGATTTACATACCTTAACAGCGATTTTGTTGTTCGAAAACGAATCTGAGATTCAAACTTTGAATCATTGATGAACCTTTGATCTTCTCCTTGTTCTTCCTTCCAATGAATTGATCTTCAAGCTTTAGGTGATAACGGAATCACCCTCTATCGGTAATTCACACGCGAACGAACCAAGATCTTGTATCTTGTAGGTTGCTAGATGATCCCGATTGTTGAATTGTTATTCAACAATCAATGGTTGTTTATGAAATTGATTTGGGGTGTTTTTGATATTTGATTCTCAATCAAAATAATTGTTTTAGTGTTTCCAAAACCCTAAAACCGTGTGTTATAGCTGAGGAAAAAGGGTTCTATTTATACATTGTAAATATCCCTAACCCTTAGGGATAAGAGCCCCTTTCCTAGCCAAAAACGGAGTCTGGCGGACTTTGTCCCACCCGGGACATAGCTTATCTCGCGCGATACAAGTAATCTGTCACTTGGGAGAGGTCGCTTGCCTTGCTTGGGAGCAGACGCTCCCCTTATCCAGAAGCATTGTCTCGCGCGGGACATGGTGTGTCTTGTGCGATACAACCTTGTCCCCAGCATCCCAAAGTTTTAGCCTTTGAGGCGCCCGCCTCACCCAAAATCCATTTTTCGGCCATTTTTTTCAATCCGTTCTTGGTGTGTGACCCCATAGAAATTATATTTATCTTGGTAGTGAGTTTGAAACATCAAACTCACAAGGCATAAGTGGTTTCTAGCAAGTCATTATGTCAACCCAATTAATATAACATCAAAGCTTGATTCTTCGATAGATCATTGTCACAATCCCTTTATCCACGATGTCATATTGAACATGAGTCATGGTCCACGTCAACTCATATTGTTCAATGCTTTCTCGACTCCGAATATGTTGATAATCCAAGTGCATTTGATCTCTATCAAATCTCTTGAGTGTGGCCACACGTTTCATCAACATCATCTCAACGAGAGGGACAAATCCCATCTTGACTTATCATTCTTCCCTACAAGAATCCAATCGTGCCAACATAGCCCTTATTGCTATCCTATTAAAGATAGTGTTAGAATACATCAAACACAACGTTCATCAAGTGGAAGACGATGATAATCTCATGTCTAAAAGGATTCTATTGACACGACTATCATGAGATTTAATCATGACATATATGACCATAGACCATGTCATAAATCTCATAGGTAGGTCATGTTCCGTACCTTGTTCTCTAACAAGTACCCATAAGTGTAATGTTTATCCCATGCATATAATCATCTCCATTATCAACTTATACTAGTTATTCACAATAACTAGGGACGCATGTTATTATAATAAACATGCAAAAACATATAATAAACAAAATAAACATTCTCTATAATAAACGGTAAAGACGATTACATAACGATATTAAGTTATAAGTCAAACATAACTAAACGCCTAGGGCATTACACCAACAATATCCCACTTGCACTAGGCTCCATCTCCTATGTATCGTATACCCATGGGCCTAACATGACCATCATGCTTTTCTTGTGCGAGGGGCTTTGTAAGCGGATGCCCTATGTTATCATCAGTTGATAACATAAGGGATGGTCCCAATAGATGGATTTGGGCAGGTAGATCCCATTGAGCCCCAGGCTCAGGTTGAGGCCCCCAGATCGGAGGGCGATACCAGTATGCAGGTGGAGCGAGGGTCGGGCTTCGAGCCACAGCACGGATCTATGGGGCATGATCCTCAAAAGGTGGTTGATTTGGAACTCAATGTCGAGGAATCCGATGTTGCTGAGGACAACCTACCCCTTAACCAGATCAAGAAGAGGTCCAGTGTTGAGTTGGTTTCTGAGCAAGTTGGCACCTCCCGAGCAGCGGGCTCCACCTCCAGCCTTCCTTCCCTTCAGGCTCCACCCACAAAAAGCACCGAAGAAGTGCAGGCCTTCATGGAGAAACTAAGTGATGTCCCTCCCCTCACTGAGATTAATTCTTTAAGTCGCCAGTACCCCGAGATGGGACTGGGACATGTCATAGTGAGGTGGGCTGATGACAAGGACTATTGGCCGTCTTTAGGGAGGAAGGGCTTACTCCTGAGGAATATAGTGATCGGTCTGGTTTGCTTGCCTCCGAGGTAACACTTAACCCTTTACTTTATCTATCCTTTTGTTTTGCTCAGCACTATTTTGATCGCATCATTTTTGTTTTGCAGTCCTTAGCCTTGACTGAACAGGCAAAGTGCAGCTGGAGGACTGCGCTGGAGAAGGAGCAGATCGCTTCTGCCAACTACTCCATGAAAGATAGGGAAGCTGCTGAGCTGAGGCAGAAACTGTGGGATGCGGGCTCCCAATGCCGGGCTCTCTAGACCTCCCACTTCAACGCGGAGAAGGAGAGGGATGAAGCCTATGCAACTTTGAAGGCTATTAAGGAGCAGCTCGCTCCTCTTCAAGCGAGGTGAATTCCTGGGCTCCGACCAAGGCAGCTCTAGAGGGGGAGGTTAGCCTTGCTAGGCAAGATAAATCTAAGGTGGAGGGATAGCTCGGGCAGCTGTCTGATCTGGTTCAAGATTACAATAACCACATAACCAAACTGGTTGAGGACTATCAAGCAGCCAGGCTCAAGTGGGAGGAGGAGGCTAAGGCTAGGGAGAATGTTGGTCCCAAATGGGCAACAAGGGTGAAACACAGCTAGAGGGGGGGGGGTGAATAGTTGTTACAAAATTTTCAACCCTTTTTGCAAATGAAACCTCTTTCTTACAAAACCACACTTGCATTGTATCAAAACCGCAAGTGAGGTTTGTAAAATGCACAACGGATTTCAAGGTTTAGAAAGAGAGGTTTGATAGTGCGGTTTATTGAGCTACAAAAATGAGGTTTGATAAAGATTAAATCTAAACACAATTCACCAATCTGGTAAACCTATAAAGATCAAACAGATAAAACAAATTAGATTGAACTATGAACAATGAAGAAAATGCAGAAAATGAAGAACACAAGATTTGGAGTTGTTCAATCGTAAATGATCTACATCCACTACAAAGATGGTTAGTATTTGATTTCCTAACTACTAGATTTGTATTACATATTGAGGGGGGATTACAAGATTACAAGAATCAAAACTCAAATCTAAAATCTAAAAAATGAAGCAAATCTTAGATTATAACCGGTGTATCTCAATGATATAATTAAGTGAGGTGTGTGTGTGATATCAAGATTTAAAGCTCTTTATATATATGTGATTTAGAGCTAAATAAATCTGATGTGTTACAAAGGCTTGATTTCTAGGCTTGGAATTATGTTCTTAAAGGTTTGAAGATAAAGATTCAAAGAATTCTGTAAATCTGAAAATTTTCTTCATATCTTCATAGGACTTTCTCAAATGAATTTCTCAAGCAATCTTCAAATGATGAAGATTAGGGTTATTTATACCCTTGCACCAAAAAGTAGCAGTTTGGGATAGTTGTATTAAGTAAAGTGCTAGCGCGGTCTGATTGCACCATGTTTACAATTTTATCCCTTTGTGCAAAAGTTGTTGATAAGGTTGTACGGATCTCTTACAATATTCTGGAATAAAGGACACATGTCACCTTTTCAATTCTTTTAAACTTTGAGTGACCGTTAGACACATTGATTGAACTCGTAGTTAATGTTGCTGACGTGGATCAATAAGTCAAAGTTGGTACATGTTTCACCCTAAAAATTTCACTCAACATTGTTTTGGTCAAATTTCGACAAGTGATTGTATATAACCAAATATTTCAAGGAAAGAATTGGGTGAATTGGAATATAGATTTGTGTATGTGATAATCAAAGAACAAAGGAATTTTAACGAGGAAAGCCCTTGAACAAATTGTTCGCCGGCATAAAACCTCGGGAGGTTTTGGAAGACCTACCTTGACCAAAGTTTTACTATGATCAGTGAGCTACAAGCTTGGAAGTATGGAGAGGGATTACAAGAGTGTGAGTGTGTGAAAATACATGTGTCTTTCCCTAATTTCCATACCCCTATTTATAATAAAGGTAAAATAAAAGGATAATAACCAAAAATCCCTAAAAACTAGGCATAATGGAGTTACTTGAGGAGAAAATTCTGGGCATAACTGCTGATGGTGGAAAAATCATGGTTGAATTGGTCTTCTATGAGTGCACAAGTATCTCCTAGAAAATAGGAACCGTAAAACTGCTCCCAAGTTGTTCCAGCTTCAGGATGTTGATGAAGACGTTGAGCCAAGATGTCGGTCCAAGTTGTGGACCAAGTTGTGGAGGTCAAGTTGTAGAGGTCAAGTTGTGGAGGTCAAGTTACTGAGGCGTCTTGACATGTTGACCTGCTTAAGATGCCAACCATATACATATAGTGAAAAATCCGTCCCCAACAATTGCCCCCAAAATTTCTTGAATCGGAGAAAACTTGGAGATTCAAGGAATTTTAAAACTGCTACTCTCCCCATCGACATTAAGGAAGCGGTTGATTACGCCAAAGAGTTGTCGAACGCCTTGAATGATGCTTTTAAGTCCTTGATAGAAACCAAGATAAAGCTTTAAGAAACATTAGTTAAGGTGTTTGAAATTTGGAATGTTAGATGAGGGTTCGTCCTCAAAAATTTTTATATTTGATTTGGCATGTCTTTGAGAGACACTTTGTTTGTTCTTTAGATAACATGTAAATGTTATAAACCGTAGGTAACATGAAAATGTTACAACCAATAGTTCACAACTTGAATAAGTGTGAAAACGTGCGCCCAGGCGAAGGTGTCGGAACCTTAATTCGTTTGGTAACATGTTAATGTTACAACCAATAGTTCACAACTTGAATAAGTGTGAAAACGTGCGCCCAGGCGAAGGTGTCGGAACCTTAATTCGTTTGAAGAAATAGAACAAGTATCGGCCGTCTGGCGTGTCAACATGTTCTATCCCTCTCTCGGCCTAAAGTTTCAACATGTATCGGCCGTGCGGCGTGTCAACATGTTGAAATTCTTCTTCGTGTCCAAACATGTATCGGCCGTCTGGCGTGTCAACATGTTTGACTGCTCCAGCTGGTCTCAACATGTATCGGCCCGTACTGGCGTGTCAACATGTTGAGCCTTTCTTCCCAGGTTCAAACATGTATCACCGCATCTTGGCGTGTCAACATGTTTGACTGCTCTAGCTTAGGTCTCAACATGCTTGGCCCGATCGGCGTGTCAACATGTTGAGCCTAAGCTGTTTGTTCAAGTTGTATACCTTGCAAAACAAATTCATGTTAGGATTGGGTGTTAGCTTTACCCCTCCGATGCTTAAGTCAATAAGGATTTTTAGCAAAACATAAGAATTGACAAACATAAATAAATGACTTGACAAAATTTAAATCATACCTGTTTTAGGAGTTTGCTTTTATGAAAAAATGACAACTTACATGGAATACAACTTGAGGTACTGTTTTGCTAACATTTTGACATGTTGAAGATAGGTGGTCATCTTTTCTCATTTTGTCAGCCTCATTGTGGTTATTTTAGGACTATGAGCTTATCTTCTTCCAGTCTGATGAATTTAACAGCTCTCGTCCTGACATCTTCAAGTCTCTTGCATGGAGTCATGACCAATTCGTCATAATAAGGTGATCCCTTCTTCAAGCCCAATCTGAATGCCTCGGCGGCTGTGGACATGTTCAAGTTGGGGATAGTCACTGCCTCTTTGTTGAACCTGTTCAAATAGTCTTTCAAGCTTTCATCAGGTTGTTGCACCACCCTGTAGAGGTCACTAGTTAGTTTCTCAAAAGCTCTATTACATGAAAATTGATTCACAAACATATTGACTAATTGATAATGAGATGGTATAGAGTTTAGAGATAGGCCGGTTAGCCATTTCAAAGTTGGTCCAGACAAGGTGGAACCAAAGCCCCTACAAAGACAGGCTTCTTTGAAGATAGAAGGAATGCTGATAACGTCCATTAATTCTTGGTATAGCAACACATGCTCTCTTTTGGATGCAGTGCTCCCATCGTACTTCTTCATGTGGGCCCAGCCTTGCAAATCTCTTCGGGATCTCCATGTTGGCTATTCTTTGGAACAAAGCGAGACTCATTATAACAAGTTGGAGAAGCTTGATGATAAGGCAAGGTAACTCCAGGCACATTCCTAATCATCTCTTTGATCTGCTGCAACTCTCTAGCAACTTGACTTTCTGCAAAAGTGTTAGCATAAAATTGAGAAGCAGAATGACCGAATGCATTATAAGAACTCCCCGTTTTTCCTAAAGACGGAGTGGCATAAGTGTAGCAAGATGTTGGCACAGGTTGGCTGAATGGGAAGGTGTGACCATGTTGGGCAACTTGACTAGTTGTTCTGATTGTACTATCGGTACCGCACTCGCCGTGGGGATGTCTCCAAGATTGCCCCCAGTACCTGCACCAAAAAGAGTTCTAGGAAATAAAGGTGATAATGGAGTTACAACTTGAGGCTCAACTTGATTCCCTTTTCGCAGACTCTCAATTGCATTGAAAATCATAGTATTGGTATCCTGCTGAGCATCCATTCGCTTATTCAGTTCATTCAACATTGTTGCCATATTAGCCACGAAACCAAAATTGATTTCAGACGCGGCCATCTCTCGAGGTGCATCTTCTTTGCCCAGGTCGCCTTGCCCCCAGCCGCGGAGGTTACTGAGGTTACCTGACCGGAAGTTGGATTGACCATTTTGATGTTCTAAACAAATCTAAAAAACCAAAGTTCCCACAGACGGCGCCAAATTGTTTTGGTCAAATTTCGACAAGTGATTGTAAATAACCAAATATTTCAAGAAAATAATTGGGTGAATTGGAATATAGATTTGTGTATGTGATAATCAAAGAACAAAGGAATTTTAACGAGGAAAGCCCTTGAACAAATTGTTCGCCGGCATAAAACCTCGGGAGGTTTTGGAAGACCTACCTTGACCAAAGTTTTACTATGATCAGTGAGCTACAAGCTTGGAGGTATGGAGAGGGATTACAAGAGTGTGAGTGTGTGAAAATACATGTCTCTTTCCCTAATTTCCATACCCCTATTTATAATAAAGGTAAAATAAAAGGATAATGACCAAAAATCCCTAAAAACTAGGCATAATGGAGTTACTTGAGGAGAAAATTCTGGGCATAACTGCTGATGGTGGAAAAATCATGATTGAATTGGTCTTCTATGAGTGCACAAGTATCTCCTAGAAAATAGGAACCGTAAAACTGCTCCCAAGTTGTTCCAGCTTCAGGATGTTGATGAAGACGTTGAGCCAAGATGTCGGTCGAAGTGTGGACCAAGTTGTGGAGGTCAAGTTGTAGAGGTCAAGTTGTGGAGGTCAAGTTACTGAGGCGTCTTGACATGTTGACCTGCTTAAGATGCCAACCATATACATATAGTGAAAAATCCGTCCCCAACAAACATGTTCTACATCTTAATCATCCATCTTGAGGTAACGTCTTGATTTACATCTTGGACTAACGCCTTGAAATTATTTGTTATATACTTCCTACTTTCAGGAGCAGAGTTATGGATAAATAATCTACCTTCATGACCGTTTGTGACTCAGTCAAATGACGTCATAACAACCATATCATCAACCAAAGGAGTAACGGCTGCCCATCATCAACAAAAGGCGAGATTCTAGGCGAAAGAAGGGGGATTACATTTATGTTGTTACTTCCGTTATCTTTACAAATATATAAACCCTCTAGAACGCACATGTATTCACGTTACACACTCTACTTTACGCTCCTACTGCACTTTGTACTCAAGAACTTCTAAATTCAATAACACTTTTTTGGTTAAGGTAGGCTTTTCCTAAAGCCTCCCGAGGTTTTTTCCAGCGAACGATTGTTCAAAGGTTTTCCTCGTTACATCCTCGTGTTCATCTTGATTTGAGAGTTATATTCCATTTGTACCCAAACATCCTTGATAGATAAATTTAATTGTTGAAATTTGTCCAAAACAATTTGGCACCGTCTGTGGGAACTTTTGGTTTTTTAGATTCCAATCAAGATGAGCAATCCTACTTCAGCAATCTCTACACCCATCATTACGAATGGGGCAAGAACCAACATGTCAATCTTGCCCATGACGTCTAGCATTCATTCTCCCATTGGGTCTGGCGCTGTTACGTCTCAAAGCCAACAACTCCACCTGGGAGGTTCTTCTTCCGTGACGCTGCCTGGAATTTCGCTGGAAGTTGTAAGTACCAGGATGGCTATGATACAACAGTTGAAGGAACAGATTGACTGACAATAATATACCAATCAAATGATATTCAATCACATCGACGGAATACGACGTGATTTATCGGCTTCAAGGCGCGGTGTTCCAATAGTCCGCATGCCGGAGACCTCACCTTTGCAGCCCAGGACTCTTTTCTCAGATGTTGGGCCAAGCGCAAGGAGGGGTAAAGGCAATATATCCATGGTCAGTGTCGTGCAGACTGAAAGCACCAGTGTTACGTCCAACCCGATTCTGCTGTCAACATGTTTTACCTTTGCAACCCCACCTCCTATGGGGCAAACAAGGAGTTTTAATATGTTTAATACTCCTTTCAATCCATTTGTTGCCACTAACCCTGTTGCAGATAACACCCTCGCAAGGGAAGTGCAGCAGATCAAGGATATTCTCATGAAGGTTCCAGGAGTCACCTTAGCCTTCAACCAAGCATCTCTAGCCAGCCATCATGATTCATGCTTTGTTCCTGCCATAGCTGAGGTGGAGATCCCTAAAAGATTCCAAGTACCTCCCATGAAACAATACAATGGCACAACGGACCCTGCGGAGCACATAGCCCTGTACCAAGAGAAGATGGACATCATTAGCATTCTCCCGCATCTTAAGCAAGTTTGTTTGTGTAGAGGCTTTGGGTCCACCTTATCCGGTCCCGCCTTGATGTGGCTGACTAATCAGCCTATGAATTCTATCTCATCTTATTCTCAATTCTTAACATGTTTCTTAATCAATTCTCTTGCAATCGTGTGTTTGAGAAACTAACAAGTGACCTTTACAGGGTGGTACAACAGCCTGATGAAACTTTAAAAGACTACGTGTTTAGGTTCAACAAGGAAGCTGTGAGCATCCATCATATTGATGTGTCAACGGCAACAGAAGCTTTCAGGATGGGCCTGAAAAGAGAAACACCATTCTACCAAGATTTGGTTATGTACCCGTCTAGGAGCTTAAAACAAATTAGAATGAGATCTGTTCGTTTCATCAGGTTGGAAGAAGACGAGATGGTTCATGGCAAGGCGTCAAAGAAGACACCTACATATGAGAATCTTGACAGAAAGGCGGACTCCTCACATCATCGATGAAGAAGATGATGCAACTTATCCAAAGATTAGTGACTACTGCTCTTCTGTTGATGTTTCATGACTCCTCTACGCAATGGAAAACTTGGGTGGCAAGGTAAGATGGCCAAAGGCAACTGACAAACCTTATACTTGGAAGGACAAGTCTAAGTGGTGTGCTTACCATGAAAATTTTGGCCACATCACTGACTGCTGCATTGCCTTGAGAAAAGAAACTAGCTACTTACTTTCAAAAGGGCTCCTCAAGGATTTGCTTGGAAAAAGAAAAGGACGGACCGAGACAAAGGAAGCCATAGCTGATGCTCCATCTTCACCTCCTCCTGCAACCAAGGTGATCAATTTTATCACGGGTGGCTCGGACATCTGTGGGACCACATACTCCGCAGAAAAATGTCACGCAAAAGATTTCAAAGAAGATAAGTTAGAGCTACCAACTAGGCATCCAGATCACTCCCCGGGCCAGCAAATCGTTTTCGACGATGATGATAAAGAGGAAGTCTTGGACCCACATCATGACGGTCTGGTCGTCACTTTACAGATTGCCAACTGTAAGGTGAAGCGCATCCTAATCGACAATGGGAGTTCAGTCAACCTAATCATGAAGAGCACCTTAGAAGAGATGATGATTCCCCTATCAGAGGTCGTGAGGAATTCTTCCGTTCTAGTAGGTTTCAGTGGAGAGACCAAACAGACAATTGAAGAAATCAAGTTACCCATCTATGTAGAAGGAATGAACTATATGGAAAGGATTTGCGTGATCGATTGCCCATCCTCTTATAACGTCATCTTGGGCAGGCCTTGGATCCATAACATGAAAGAAATTCCATCTATGTACCATCAATGTGTCAAGATGCTAACACCTTGGGGTGTAATCAAGGTGAAGGGAAATCAACAAGCTGCCAAGTAATGCTACAAAACAGATATGAAAGCGTGCTCTACTCACTAAGCGTAGCTGGTAAAGAAGAGGGTCTAGGGTGTCCTAGAGTCTGTAAAGACAGAGATGTCAAAAATCGAAGACGAATCAGAAGGAAGATGTCAAAGCTTACCTGTTGATCAATAAGCCGGTACTGGGGCAAGCCGTCACCCTTGAAAAAATTCAAGATGGTATATTATAGTCCCACAAAATACCATGGAATGCATCTTCAGCATTACTACATGTAAGTTAAAATTTATTACAATTTTAACGCCAAGGTACGAACCTCTTCTTAAAATAAACTTTTTTTCTTTCAAATTTTTTATTCCTTTTATTTAATCAGAACCCGTACTAACTTAAGCATCGGAGGGGTGTTAGCCGAGCTAACACCCAATCCTGACATGTACCTGTGTTGCAAGATGGGGACCCCTCAGCCTTTGATAAGTAACATCAGAAAGCCACGTGACAGACGCCTTGAAGGGTGAAGCTTTTCTTGATGATATAAGGTACACAATTTCTTCATTCTCAGGAGCATTATAAAATGTACCTACAGAGCCATGATTATAGAACCGCCTGGGCGCATGTTTTTCACACTTGATTTAAAAAGCGGACTTAATTCACCTCGTCAGATGAATTATGTCCTCCATTTTAAATATAAGTTGTGAACTAAGGGTTGTAACATTAACATGTTACCTAAAGGACACCACAATATGACATTTCTACATGTCATCAACAACTTGGTTATAACATCGTTGCATGTTATCTTTACACCTTGGTTATAACATCGTTGCATGTTATCTTTACAACTTGGTTATAACATCATTGCATGTTATCTTTACAACTTGGTTATAACATCGTTGCATGTTAGCTTTACTTACTGGTTACAACACTGATACATGTTGCCTTCCGTACCTAGCATAAAAATACTCGAAGGGATAAAAACACCAAAAGTACCATTACAATAAACGAAAGTTTAACCAAAATATCAAGATGTTGGTTAAACCCAACACCATCAAAACAAATGTTTGGACTCTTATGAGCCACTTACAGAACCAAGAATTTAAAGATGTCTTAGGGGCACCCCCTATTTTTAAAACCCAAATTTACATGCCAACAGAGGCATGGTAAATAAAACGTAACCATTGTCCAAAAACTGAAAAAAGAAATTGTTTTTAACTTCATACTGCAGGTGCAGCTTCAGCTTCCTTACCCTCACCTTCTTTGGCAGACGTACCTATTTCTTTTTTATCCTTCTCTCTTGCTCCGCCCTGCTCGATCCCCTTGATCTCGTGCTAGTTCACCTCTCCTATATCCATGGCTTCGCACAAGAAGGCATTTAACATGGCTACCTCATCTTCGATTCTCCACGCAACATGTTTCCCAGCCTCAAATTCTTTTATCATATTGATTCTGCTTTCCATCACCAACTTAGTGGCATCTGCCATGAATTTCTTCTTCGTCTCCAATTCTTTTATATGATCCTCTTTCACCGCCTCTAGTTCCTTGATTTGCTCCTCATCCACCTTCAACATTCTGGCAGTAAGACTTTCCAACTCCTTCTTAGCTTGATCAGCCCTTAAACTCTCCATCTTAGCTTTCTGAGTCAAGATCTTGTTCTTATCTTCCCTCACCTCCACCTCTTTCAACATAAAATCTATAAACTTCATCATATGCAAGAAGACATGTTCTCATGTTAAGCATTTTATGCCTAGAAAATTCTAAGTACCTCCCAATCAGAAAGAGATTTTACCTTCTCAGAAGAGCTTTCTGCATTACTCTATCTTCAGATCGTCTTCCACCATGATCACCACATCATCCAGCTTTCTCTTCTTCCCTGCCTTGTTGATTGAGCTATAGGGGGCTTACCTCCTTCCAGCTTTATTCCCACCTTAGCTCTCAAGATTGACATTATGTCGTTTACATCAAATCCTACTTTAGAACGGGTCACTACATGATGAAAAGAAGGAGGGTCACATGAATAAACAAAAATTCAAGAAAACCATCTGCTATGAAGAAAATTTTACCCGAAGACATCTTGATTGGGCTAACACTAGCAGAAGCTCTACTGTCTTTTTCCTCTTCTCTTGAATCTTCTCCTACAAACTCAACAGGTAAAGGTCCGTACTTGTGCAAGGAATCAGGAAACAAGCTCAAAATCAAGTCCACATTAGCAGCAGTGTCATCTAATGGCGGGAACAACTCCTACAATGTATTAACTATACAAGAAGGAAGCAAGCACAACCTGTCAAAATGAAATCAAACAATATGGGAAGATGTAAGTGAAATACTAAGCAACCTCTACCTTGACAGTTCCAAGCGGACACCAACTCTTTACCTCCCTCCAGACTAGCCTTCTTCACATAAAAGTATTTGTGTTTTCACCCTCTATCCGCCGCATCTAAACCCAAAACTAGGGGGTCTCTACCCGGCTTAATCCTAAAATTGTATCTACCATTGCCAAATGCCCTAATGTCATAAACAAAGGCCAACTCTTCTAAACCGGCAACAACCCTGTGCTCAACAGAAATTTTATCCAGGGTATGCAAGGTGCGCTAACCGATAGGCATCAATTGGCAGTATGACAGTTGGGTGGCCTTAATGAAGCGGGTGATTAATGGAAAAAAAGGGAATTTTAAACCTATGGTAAATGGGTATTCGTAAAAGCCTACCCAATCCTCAGAAATACAATCAGTGCTGCAGGATTCACCAGGCACTAGGATCTCTGCGTTGGGAGGAAATGCATTGTTCCTCTTTAGAGCATCAATGTGGGACGCCCTGAAATTGCACCGTTCGTTCTCTTTCTTCTTAATAAACCCTAGACATTTAAACCCCTTAGGAAGAGATACCTCAACATCTATTACTCTTTTGCCTTTTCCCATAATGGCGATCGGAAGAGACGAAGAAACGAGAGAGAGAGAGAAAGAGGACTCACCGGATAAGTGGACGAGGACCTAGCGCCGGTAGGGTAGAGATTTTTTGAGGAGGAAATTTAGTTTCCTCCCTTAAAACCGAGTAAATATGAAAAGACTGCTACAGGCGCCTACTAAGAAGCCGATAATAGCCCTAATTTCTCACAAACCGGGCGAGCCAACCACCTCATCAATTCCCTTGAAAAATCAAGGCGCCACTTGGCAAAACATTAAGCCTTTCCATATTCAGCCTGGAAAGTCTCAATATTTTGGGGGCAATTGTTTCACCCTAAAAATTTCACTCAGCATGTTCTACATCTTAATCATCCATCTTGAGGTAACGTCTTGATTTACATCTTGGACTATCGCCTTGAAAATATTTATTGTATACTTTCTACTTTTCAGGAGATGAGTTATGGATAAATAATCTACCTTCATGACCATTTGGGACTCAGTCAAATGACGCCATAACAACTATATCATTAACCAAAGGAGTAACGGCTGCCCATCATCAACAAAAGGCGAGATTCTAGGTGAAAGAAGGGGGATTACATTTATGTTGTTACTTCCGTTATCTTTACAAATATATAAACCATCTAGAACGCACATGTATTCATGTTACACACTCTACTTTAAGCGCATACTGCACTTTGTACTCAAGAACTACTAAATTCAATAACACTTTTTTGGTTAAGGTAGGCTTTTCCTAAAGCCTCCCGAGATTTTTTTCCGGCGAACGACTGTTCAAAGGTTTTTCTCGTTACATCCTCGTGTTCGTCTTGATTTGAGAGTTATATTCCATTTATGCCCAAACATCCTAGATAGATAAATTTAATTGTTGAAATTTGTCCAAAACAGTACAACTCTTCAAGTTTTCAACCATTGGATGAGGTTGGTGAAGTTGGTACATCATGCAGCTTTGTAGTTTGGTCTCATAGATGAGGTTTGCAATTAGCAATGTGGTTTTCATGTGTGGTTTCATGGTGAGGTTTGCGCTCAGCAATGAGGTTTGCATGTGCAGTTTTATACATGAGGTTTGCACTTATCACTGCAGTTTTCATCTTTTCAAAACCTCTTGTCTTTAAACCATATGTCCAATGTAGTTGAGTCAGTATTCAAGCGTAAGTAAACCTATTCATTAAATTGGACTTGCACTAAAAAATTAAATTCTAAGCTTCATTACATATGGGTATAAAGTACAAAAAATATTGATGAGGTTATGGTATCAATAAAATTAAATCTAAGGCAAGGAGGGTTAAAGTATTTATACCCAACAATCTCCCCCTATTTGATTGATGTCATTACCTACTATAGCAAAGGCAAAACATTGTAATTGGTAAAAACATATCCATAATACTTAAAATGTTAAATCATACCACAAGTCAATCCACCCACTAGACTAAGTTATAGATTTCTATACCATTAAAAGAAATAAACTTTACAAAGTAAAAGTATAGAAATACATTCAGTGCATAAAAAGATATGCGTTTAAGTTCAAGTATTCAATTTAAACTGAATGTTTAAACATCAAACACAAAAATATGAGCAGTTAAATTCATGTGCATGAGGTTTGAAAAACAATGCATTCATTGTTATACAAACAATCGGTTTGAATGAACAAGGTTTTAGAATCAATAATGATGCATTCTTCTCATTAATACCTTTGAAAGGTTGTGAGTTATAAATTACAAGTATGAATGAGAAAATAACAGAAACAACAAATAAAAACAAAAAGATAAAAAAAATTACAAGTACTTATGCGGTTTTACTGAGGAGGTTGTTGGAATGGAATCATCTGCTGGGCATCCAAATCAACAAAGTTTTCAGCAGGCGGTCCATCCACAACTTCTTCTTAAATAGGGGCTCCAGTAAAATTTAAAGCAGAATTTTCAGCCCTTAGCGTCTTTCTTAGCCTCCTAACCTCTTCTGATGTCCTCCCTTCGGCAACTTTAACTCCTCTCAAGGCATTAACCACACTTATCACTATGGCATTGTTGGCTACAACCACTCTAGTATTTACTTCAGATTGGTCTCTAAGCTCATTCACCCTTGAGGTGTTCTCAGCAATCTTGTCATTAATTCCTTACAGAATCCCATTCAACTGCAGTTGGATAGATGCATTCAAAGTGTTGTAAAAAGTATCAATATATTCTTGAACCGCGTTGGAGTGTGCAGTTTGGGAAGTCTGCAGGTTGGGCTCAATATCAACAATTCTCCCCCTGAAACTAACATCTAACTCTGAATTTGTGAGTTATCTTAACCCTTATTCCTTCACTCAAGGCAACTAGCATCACCTTAACCTCATCAGCCAAGCTGGTTAACCTTGAGGTCAAACCATCTCCAACCGGGTCTACCTTTACTTTTAGCTCCTCCTTTAGCACTTCAGCATCATGCTATAAATTTACTTGCATAGAGTCAAGGATAGACCTTAAGCTAGCCTCATCTTGCGATCTTAAATTTCTGACCTCATCAATAACTTCATTTTTGAACCTTCCCAAGTTTAGCTTCAAGGAGTTGCAGAAGATATCTAACATTTGATGGAGGCACTCCTTGAGCTAGTCTGGAGTAACCACATCTCCTAATTCTTGAATGAACCCAGTTACTAAGCCATTTTTGAAATCAACAAAGCAAGCTTCAGCTGTGTCTTTCACCTCCTTTTCTATGTTTCTCTACCATTTAATGGCATCATCAAATGAGTTTTTAACTTTTGCCAATTTAGGTATGGGTATGGACTTGCTCCTGGAGAGTCCGATTTGAGGTTGGAAGTTTGATCATGTGGCCTTGGTTGGTATGGAGTAGGCCTTGGATAATATGGAGGGCATTTAGAAGTTGGGAGGAATCAGTTGGAGGGATTGAAGAAGATGTAATATTTGAGTAAGTAAAAGGAGGAGGTTGAGAATGAATGGTTTGGGGTGCAGTTGAGATTATGGGTGTGGTTTGGGTAGATTGAGAAGTCATGTTTTGGAAATTATGAGAATGGGAATTGTTTGAGGTTGAGGTTGAGTGGGAGGAATTTGGGTGGTAAGGGTAGGGATTGCGATTTGTGGTTGAGGTTGAGGAATAGTAGGGGTTGGAGGGACTGCGGTATGAGGAAGGGGTGAGGTATGAACCGTAGTGGGTTAGGGTTGGGATTGAGAAGGTGAGGTTGAGGGTGTGCAAGTATGAGGAGGTGGGAAAGGTTGAGGTTGGGGTTGCGATTGAGGAGAAGGTGGAGGAGTGATAGGTGAAGGTTCTCTTAGATTTGAAGTAGGGGATAGGTGTATTTGAGACCTTAGAGGGGGCTCAACAAAGAAAATTGTGTTCTCTATCCACTCCTCAAGTCTAGATCTAAGTGGAATTTGGGGTTGAGGTCTGGGTGGGTGTTTATCATCATCACTTGGACCTCTATTGGTAGAAGTGAAGATAATTGGTCCAGCTGATGGTTAAGGTGACCAATCTCTAAAAGTAACAGGTAGGGGGGTTTCATAGTCTTGGAAGGGGAGGTTTGGGTCATTTAGGTCAGTGGCAGAGGAGGAGGATGAGGATAAATCTTTGTTAAAGTAGGAGTCTATTTTCTCAGCCATTGGATTGATTAGATTTCCAAGTTTATCAAAACGCACAAAGTTCTGGGCCAACCGCTTTGAGATGTAGTTGAATTTTTGGACACCCCTTCTAGACATCTTCAATAGTCTTCTTATAAGGTTTCCCTTTTGTGGAAGACTTTCTGCAAGCCATCTTGAATCTTTTCTTTGGAATCTCCCCCAAACCTTAGTATCACCTTGCGGTCCTGTAAAGTGTTGTGGTTCAGGAGATGGCTGCGGTTTCAAAATCTGGCCTTCCAACCTCATCAGCATCTTCTTCAGCTTCAGCTTCAGCTTCATCTTCAACCTCTTTCTCAACCTCTTCTTCAATATCTTCTTCAACAATTGGCTCATCTTTAAGTACCAACTTTTTCTTCAACCTCTTAGCCATACTTGGCTCACCAACAGATGGACCTCTTTGCGGTTTTGGTGCAGGTGCGGTTTTGACTTTCTTCAGAGGAGGTTCCGCTTTACTCTTCCCTTTCCCGACTTTCTTCACAACCTTCCCAATTGCGTCTTTAGCAGTTTGTGGATTCATAGGGACATAAGGTTCTTTGGTGGGGAGGGTATATTTTTCCCAAAGTTCCTTATAGGTGTCATCCCCATTCTTATACCTTAATGCATAGCATACACTCAAACTCAAATATTCTTCACCTGAGCACTAGTCTACTATCTACTCAGGATTTTACTTCCTATGCTCCTCTAGATGAGCATAGTTCCCAAAAATAGCTGTAAGGAGCTTACAGAAAGGCCTCCACCTTTGATCAACTCCCCTAGTCTTATATTTGTAAAATCTATGTGGGCAGACAGCTCCTTCATCAATATCTTGGGCCAATGAAGTGGAATTTATGAGAATATGGTTGAGCAATACATCCACTTTGGCTAGTAATGTTGTTGTGGTTGCCATTGTCACAAATAGACTTGCCAGCGAGAAAGCATAAGTGGGACGTTAGCTCCCCAAAGTCTTTTCTTGGAACTGTCTTATATCTCCCAGTTAGAGTTGGCAGACCTGCGGTTGCATCTTGAACCATTTGAGAAATCCTTTCTTCAGCCTTTGGCACACGAAATTTGTAAGTGTCTCTTATATCCATGTAGTCTATATTGACATCCATCCCTTGAACATTTGCGGTCAAGCAGGTAATCAGCCTTCCATTTCCCAAATCTCTAACTCCAGCAGTTGCATTAGCATAGAACTGATCAACATAAGATGTGTAGTTCTACCTTTTGTTGAAGAGGGGAAGAATTTCAGAAGCTCTGATCTTTTATCAACTCCATGTCTAAGGCATCGTGCATCAATTTTTCTTCTCTTATTTCCCAGCCTGGTAAAAAGAAGTGTGGATTCTAAAGGAAACAAAATTAAGTTAGATTCTTATTTAAAATATACACAATCCACATGCGGTTTTAAGCACACATACGGTTTGGCAATAGTGTGGTTGAGAAATAAAAGTTTCTCAACTCCTAAGTGAACTATGTAGATTACACCGGCAATAAGAGAATAAGCACATAAAGTAGCATTCAGTTTAGATAATATGTGGTTTAAAATTAACATAGAAGACTAGTAGCATAAGATCTAACACTTAGAATAATTTGAAAAACAACACGTGGTTTCTAACATTGGCAACTTGCGGTTTTACTAACCAAGCAACATGCGGTTTATGACATGCAATTTATCCTAAGAGTAACATGCGGTTTCTAACAAGCTAATATGAGGTTTTAGAGAATGAGGTTCGAAAGTTTGTACAAAGTTAAAATTTTTCAAAAAAAATTCTAAGTATGGAAAAACGTGAATCATACAATGCAACATATAGAACATTTTCTGAAAATGACATTGAACGGAATAAAAGTGATGGGCCAGGCCAAATGAATGAAGCCCAACCTTTTATACATTATTAAGACCATATTATCAAATGGGCCGGTCCAATCGCTACAACACCAACAGCCCATCATAGATCAGTCGACCAAGTTCATTGTCCGACCATCACTACAAGAAAAAGGCTTATTTACGGCAGATTTTAACCGCCTATATAGAACGCGCCCCGCCGTATAAGTTATTTACGGCGGATTATCCGCCGTATATGGTGCACCATATAAAGCATCGCCGTATATTTTACATACGGCGGATATCCCGTCGTATATAGTATTTACGGCGGCATTACAACTACCATATATAATTGAGTACAAATACGGCGGCTTATGGACCACCGTATATAATGAAATACAAATACACCGTATGTATAACAGGCGTATTTGAGGAATCTTTTTACGGCGGTATATAACCGCCGTAAATAATGAAAATTTATATACGGCGTTGTTTATCCGTCGTATATAATAGACGAGTCATCCAATATAGCACGAGTCGTCCCATTTGCACCCCACCCAGATTCCCAACGTCCCCCCTTTGGGGACGAGTCGTCCATTATGCTTATATATGGCGGATGTAGGGATCCACCGTAAATAACAAGCTATGAGACGAGTCGTCCAACATTGCACGAGTCGTCCCATTTGCACCCCACCCAGATTCCCTCATCCCCCTTTGGGCACGAGTCATCTAGTGACCTATTTACGGCGGTTTTGAATAATCCCCTGTAGATAACTATATTTTTTTTCCTAGCAGCTTTATATAATTCATTTTCCCCAAAAATACACCCGCAAAAACCTAATTCAACCTGTATATAACCAAAAATACACCCGCAGAAACCAAATTCAACCTGTATATAAAATAACTAAGCTTCGTAAATATATATACAAACACAATATCAACATACTAACCATTAACACAAAAAAGATAGTTGAATGTATCCAAAACTCAACACAATACAACACAATATCAATGTTTACAATCCACAACTTTTAGAAAACATACCAATGCCTATGCATTGCCATTTCCACGTTGTTCCATAAAACAACGTTTCAGGGATACCGAGATGTATTGGGTTCTGGTGGAGCAGGCACGTATGTGTCTTTGTTGATGCTTGAGCTTGGGGCACGAGGGCCAGGAAATTGGCTTGTCTTTGAGGCGGGCACGTCGGGCTGCTTGGGCGATGCACAGTGGAGCTTTGAGCGAGAGCTGCTTTGCGTTGCTGGGATCTCGTAGCTTGGTGGAGGTGGGACCTGCTGATAGCTTTGAGGACCCGGGAGAACTGGTATTTCATCGTCTTCTATGAGGACGAAGGTCCCATCAGGTTGGGGAACAACAACGGTTCCTCGAAGGCACAGGGTGTCTACGATCCAGGCTTGCTCTTCTTGGCGCTATGGGGGAGTAGCCGACTGTTCGGACCGCTGAAACGGTAGGGCTATCAGACCTTGTGACCACGATACTGAAAAGGCGGCTCCTGGGTACTCTCAACCACTCTCGGTTCGCTGGAGGGGGGTGACGGGTAAGGTTTAGACATGGGAAGGCCTTTTGGATAAAAAGGGGGGAAAGCTCACGTGACATGCAGTTTCCGCTTTTTTTATGATTTTTTTGTTGTTTTAATTTACTTAAAACAGTGTTTTCTTAGAATCCTAGGTAGATTGGAAAAGATTGCTCTTCTTTTTCGCAACTATGCTAGATCCTGGGTCAGTGGAGACCATCTGTGCGACTATAAGCCCCTCGTTTTGCACCTGTATTTTGACATCCCAGGGTGGACAGCCCCGGGCGAGGGTCCTATAGGGCAAGCGGTTTCCACCGGCCTAAAAGAAAAATCGAACCTATGGACCGAGCCTGTCATGTTCATTTTAATGCGTTAGCTATGTGAATAGTGAGCCGAGCTGGCCCCTGAGTCAAGATATAGTCGAGGGTTCGGCATGACCTCTCTTTACCTTGCTTGCGCAAGGGATCTGTGACGTTAGGCGTTGGCTGGGTCATATCTTCATGGCTGACGTATTAAAGGCTTGATGACATGGTGTCATGTGGGCATGGATGTATATCGGGACGGAACATCGGCCCAGGTGTAGCCGGAAATCAAGATCGGGTCAAGATTTTAGCATGACCTTTCATCGCTTTGCTTGCGCGAGGATCTTGAGTTCCGAGCTTCGACTCGAAAATGGCGGCATGGGATATGTATCCGAGGCGTATGACACGGGACCGGAGTAAAAACCAGCCCAGTACGGACAGAGTGGGGCCTTGGCGTGCATGGTTGACACCGGCTAGGATGGGATGTTTAGAATGATCTGTGCGCATCCGAGAGGCGTAGGAAGGCCAAATGAGCTGGCCCGAGACCACCCGGGTTAAGGGTTGTAGTGTGCGGTGTATCCGAGCGGCGGTGCGCGTAGCGTGCGGTGTACCGAGGCAGCAGTGCGAGTAGTGTGCGGTCTCTAAAATTCTTTTTCTGAGTAAAACAGAAGTTTTTGAAGAATTTTAAATGCATGTACACCGATATATATTGATGCATTTTTTTGTATTTTTTTTTTGTAAAATAAATCGTAAAGCACATGCACACACACACAACAGTTAAAGAAAGGGGTAAAATGAAAGTTTGACCCTCATCATCGTTTTAAAAATCTTTTGTTTTGTTTAAAAGTTTTTAAAACAAAATGTCCCCAGCGGAGTCGCCAACTGAAATTACCCGGACTCGGCTCGCGCGCGGAGCCCCGGCATCTCGCATTGTTGGAAATTGCTCGGATCCGAGAGGCGCAGCGATTATGCCCCGACATCTAGCATACCGTTTTTGCGTTGGTCGGTGGAGGTGTCTCGCTGTGTTTTTGCTTGTAGAGTCACCACGCCGTTTTGATTAATCCCAAAACATTGAGAAAAGGCATCAGTTTAAAAACTATTTTTGCGTGATGAGATTTTTGAGTTCGGAGGTCAGGTTACTCCTCGGGAAGAGAATATTAGAATATTAGAGCTCACCCGAGTCGCCTCGTAAAAACGAGTCTTTCGACACCCCTTCGTTCTTTAAATGTTGTGTGTGTGTGTGTATGTGCTTTTAAAAATGCATGCTTTATCGGATGTCTACATTGTACACTACGTATTGAAATTTATTGAAATAGTAATGGAAGGAAGCCTTACCAATGTTGTTTCGTGTCTGTCTTCCGCTGGGGAATAGTGTTTGAGGATGGAATAGTGTTTCGGGATGGACCGGGATTGCTTCGGAATGTGCCGGTTGTTTGCGGACAGAGCTTCGGCGTGCCTCGGGATTGTCAGGTGTGCACTCGGGCAGAGTTTCGACGTGCGTTGGGATCACAGGGATCATTGGCTGGATTTGGGCAGAGGTTCGGCGTGCGTTGGAATCGTCGGATGCATTCAGACAGATTTCTGGCGTGCGTCGAAATCGTCGGTTTGGCTCAGAAAGGGCCGGGACGCCTCGGGAAAGACCAAGCAAAACTTTGGAGTACCACGAGGGGCCTCAAAATACCTCGAGAGTGCCTTGGGGCAGCGTGGGAGCATCTCGGGAGCACTCGATAGGGCTTCGGAGCACCGCGAGGGAGCTCAGAAGGCCCCGGAAGGAACCGAAAGGGACTAGGAGTGCCCCGAAGGGTCTTAGAGGGGCAGCCTGAAGGCTTAGGGAGAGAGGAGAAGAGGGAGATGTGTAAAATGAGGGAGGGGGAGCCCTCAATTTATAGTTTTTGAAAATGTGCAAGAAGGTCCGTACGGACCTTCCATGAAACCTAAAATTTTGGTTTTCCCGAATTTGAGGGAATAATGTGGACTTTAATAGGATTTTATAATAATTAAGTCTGGGTACAAAGTGGTCCGTACGGACCTTCTATCATGCAAAGAGGTCCGTACGGACCTTCCATGCCTTTGTAATTGTGATGGCAAGCTAGTTCTCGTCGAGAGCTTTCCAACCATATATGGCACGTCTCAATCGGAGTTCGTATGACGGAGTTATGACCTCCGGCAGTTCCCCCTTGGTTTTTTATAGTATGCTTGGATGGAGAGCGATCCATATTGGGGTACTTACAATAACTGATCATTGCCTCGGTTTGCGGTATGGAATTCAGAAGTTAACAGAAAATGGAAAACTCAAGCGTCCTGGCAGTCCGGCCAGCGAAGAGTAGTTAGGCTAGGGGTTACCTATCCTTAAACAAGATTAATAGATAAAATAGTCTCTCAATCAACTTTCGCTGGTTCTAGTACTTTCCTCTTTCAATCAAGTCCTCCTCGGGCGTTGTAGTTAATCTTAAATCTTCTATAAAAGAGTCTTTTTCTTTTCTTGCTAGACTTAAGACATTATTTGCACACCTACATTATATTTAATGAAATGGTTTTATTTTATATGATCACTTGCATTGCTCAACAAATAATCTCTCGAAATAATTCACGTTCTGATTAATCGGTGTGAGAAATTCAACCAATGCTATCCCTATACACTTTCCTTACCTCAAAAAGGCCTCCATCAAGCCATGCACTTCCCAAATCATGTCCCCACCATCACCTTGACCAAGTCAACGATGGCGGCAACATCAAGGAACAACAGAAGATCACTCAGTATCAAAAGGTTGACCCCATGTCGACAACAACCTAATAGATTGCCTTCGACCTCAAAGGCATCAAGAAAGTTCAAACAGGGGCTTGTCTTTGCCCTCATGTAATTAAAAAAAAAGCCCAAGTAGGAGCTTCAAAAAAAAAAAAAAAAAAAAAAAAAGAGGCCAAGGACCCAGCACCGCCAATCAAAACTTGACAGAGGGGGCAAAATCAAAGCTCGAAGAATGAAAGTTATCAATAACAATGGAGTGGTCAAAGCAAAGGCAGAAACATTTCATAAGTCCATAGGCTTGTGCAAATTCTTTCTTCCCCAATGAAAGACGAAAATCAGAAAGCAATTGAAGCAGATGTCCAAAATGACTTGGTCAAGGAATCATCCCAAGGCCCATGCCTCACCATCCAACCTTCTCATCCAAGCCTTCTCACCAAAGGAACCACAAATATTCATACCCTTTCCCAAAGCCAAACACAGTACCCTTTCCCAAAGCCAAACACAGTTTAGCTGAAGCCGAACTACGACAACCTGAGCTCCTCACAGTGGGGGGAACGTAGGAAACCAAAAATGGTCTGGTCATATGCATATTCAAATTCCAAAAAATCCGGTCTCATCAGTAGCCTCCTCCATCAACATATTCAAATTCCAGAAAATCCGGTCTCATCAGTGGCCTCTCCCATAAACATATTCAAATCCCAGAAAGCCCGGTCTCATCAATGACCTCCCTATACACAAACTTTTCTTTCACACCCAGCCAACCTTGCTCTGCAATACTGGTTGACTTTCTCCTCATAGTTAATCAAAATGTTTGTTCATATCGAGATTAGTGGTTGAATAACCCTAGCATTAGTAAAGGGTTTTAAGCAATCTTGTGATCATTGTAAATAAAACAAGTTTTCAGATGTCTTGACAAGTCTTCTTTTTCTACATCTTAGGAAAGATAGTGCTAAACACTAATTTTCTGTCAGCAGGGACTTTCATACACTATTACAAACCTTTCTACACTTATACTCTCTCAAAAGAGTCAAACCCAAAGTGAGTTCTTGTGCCTACGTCGAATGAGGCCATCAAAATGACACAAAATCGGGATCTATTCCCACCTTTCGAAAAAATATGCCCCTGCATGTATAAATTTCTAAAATTCTTCTCTTTCACATCTTCTTACGGTTGACTGATTGACTAAATAAAATAAAAAAAAGGATTGGTTCTCCTCTTCTGCTACAATTCCCATTAGGGCTGCCCTGAAACTCTTCAAGGTAGGGGCTTCGCCAAGCCATTTCTTTAGACTAGGCCTTCTTTAGTCATTTTTGGGTCCGCATCCGGTTCCTCACTATGTTACAAGATGGATTCAGTCTTGGTCAGATCAACCTCAGGATCAATTTTGCAGTACCAATCAGATTGGGACTTTTGCTAGGTCATAAGATTGGGGCTTTACCAAGTCACTTCTTCCAAATGTAGACTTTGCCTACTCAATTCATCAAATCGGGGCTTTGCCAAGCAAAGGGAAGTTTTGTTTGGTTGAAATCCTGCCATGAGCAAATTCTTTGGTGTCAGGATCAAGGCTTAATCATTGAAAGTCGAGTCTACCAGCCCCCCTTGCACTCACCAGAATGAGAATCTTTTTTTGGAATCCATGATGGGTTTCACGCTTCATAACGTAATGCTTTAACTGATTGGGGCTGCATTAAGTGCATTTTGAGATCAGTCATGGTCGACCAACCAGTTTGGTTTTATAATCAATGCATTCGGCCCTTCCCCACGATACTTTGTCAAGTCGTGAGCTTCACAAGTCATTTGGAGAAGTTTTCGTTCATGGATTCCTTGAGGTCGTTTCAAACACAACTCTATCTTTGGATGACCAGTCAGTCTGGTGTTTCGCCGTTATCTTGGATCAGACCATCAGTCGAAGCTCTACCAAGTCACCTCTTCGAGCCGGGGTTTTGCCAATAAAAGGATCTTTCCTTGCTTTAATAAAACCTGAGGCTTTGCAGATTTTTTTCCTCAGATCGGGGCTTTGATAAGTCGCATCCATCCTTAGAAGAGAGGTTTGGTCACTTTGACATTTGCTTTAGTCTTTGGTTCTAAAAGCCTGTAAGCGTCAGCTTCAAGTGCCAATCAAAACTCCAGGTTTAAACCCGATCTCAGCCCAAGAGGAAATTCTGGTCCAGATGATGCCTTTTGGCAGCATTGACAACATCTCATCAACAACAGCAGCTCAGTCCGCACCCAAGGGATACAACCCCACCTGCTCGTAACCTATCTCAAACAGTTCCCAAATACATCCCCAACACCTCCTTACATACATCAAATCCCTCACATTGCCTTCCCACAAAAGAGTCAGCACGTGGCTCATGTGACATTCACAAAGAGAAATAACCTCAGTAGGAAATACTTTTGCCCAAAAATTTCCCGTTATCTCCAAATGGAATAATGTTTTTCCCAAATCATTATCCGTAGCCCGAAAGGCTTTAAATTACCCGGTCCGGAAGACCGCATAAATTTTCCAAATCATTACCCGTAGCACGGAAGGCTTTAAATTACCCGGTCCGGAAGACCGTATAAATTTCTCAAATCGTATAAATTTCTCCCAAAATTCTCAGTTATCGCCAAATGGGATAACGTCTCTTATAAAAACTCCGTTATCGCCAAATGGGATAACATCTCTTATAACAAAATCTCCGTTATCGCCAAATGGGATAACGTCTCTTGTAAAAAATCTCCGTTATCGCCAGGGATAACATCTCTTGTAAAAAAAATCTCCGTTATCGCCAAATGGGATAACATCTCTTGTAAAAAATCTCCGTTATCGCCAAATGGGATAACGTCTCTTGTAAAAAAATCTCCGTTATCGCCAAATGGGATAACGTCTCTTGTAACAAAATCTCCGTTATCGCCAAATGGGATAACATCTCTTGTAAAAAATTTCCGTTATCGCCAAATGGGATAGCGTCTCTTGTAACAAAATCTCCGTTATCGCCAAATGGGATAACGTCTCTTGTAAAAAATCTCCGTTATCGCCAAATGGGATAACATCTCTTGTAAAAAAATCTCCGTTATCGCCAAATGGGATAACGTCTCCTCCGGGAAAACCTTCCGTTATCGCCAAATGGGATAACGTTTCCTCCGGGAAATCCATCTGTTATCGCCAAATGGGATAACGTTTCCTCCGAGAAACCCTTCCGTTATCGCCAAATGGGATAACGTCTCCTCTGGAAAATCCTCCGCTATCGCCAAATGGGATAACGTCTCCTCCGTGAAAACCTTTCGTTATCGCCAAATGGGATAACGTCTCCTCCTGAAAATCCTTCCGTTATCGCCAAATGGGATAACATTTCCTCCGAGAAATCCTTCCGTTATCGCCAAAATAGATAACGTGTCCTCCGGGAAATTTTTCGTTATCGCCAAATGGGATAATGTCTCCTCCGGGAAATTTTCCGTTATTGCCAAATGGGATAACGTCTCCTCCGGGAAATCTTCTGTTATCGCCAAATGGAATAACGTCTCCTCCAGGAAATTCTCCGTTATCGCCAAATGGGATAACGTCTCCTCCGGGAAATTCTCCGTTATCGCCAAATGGGATAACGTCTCCTCTGGGAAATCTCCGTTATCGCCAAATGGGATAACGTCAGGTGACAGCCTCCGAATTGTCAAATTTCAACTTTAGCTACCTCTACCTCCTCGATAGCGACATAAGCTTTAGTTTCTTAAAGGTGACTCCTCCATTAATCGTCAAGATTCCAAGGATCCTAGACTTGGTCCTAACTATCTAGTGAGCCTTGAACTACGATCACGGCTTGATTCCTCTGGGATATGTAGGTAGCCTTCCAAATGTTCAGCCACTCGACCTCCTTGGTCACCCAATTCGTCTCGGCTGTTCGCCAGATTGGATTCTTTTTATCGACAACCCCACTTGCCCTGCAAGTGCCGTTGCCGAGGGGCTTCTGTAAGTACCCAAATCTGGCCCATGCCTTCTGATTAAGTTTCCCGGCAATTCCCTGAACTTTCATAAAGTTCAGGGGCAATTCGGGAACTTTTCCAAGCTTTCCAAGGGAGGAAGGACCTGCTAGGAATTAAAATTCCAGGCAGGATCTCGCTGGAAAGGGCATTCTAGAATCTGCCACCTTGCATGTTTCTAGAAAGGAGGCTGTTATGGCTCGTAATGTCGTGTGACATATCAAGCCACTCCCATGCAGCTATAAAACAGAGGCTGCACCTCTCATTTTGGGATCCCTTTTCCACTCCTTAACGTCAGTCTGCAAAAATATGCCCAGAAACCTCCTCTCTCTCCTCCCATATACACAACCTATCTAAATCTCCTCCCTTTTCCTCTCCCAATCCTCTCACAATCCAACACAATCCAACACACACTTCTCATACACATTGGAGATCCAAAGTTACTCCTAATCTGAGAGTTCTAACCCCTCTCTAAAGCTGATTCGAAGGTTCCCTATACTGACTTGGTATAGAGAACGTGGACTACAATAGTAACAATTTTCTCTCCCTTTCTCTCTCTCTATTTTCCCCTACATGTGACCTCTATACTAAATGTGTTGATTATGATGCACCTTGATTAGGATTGCATGTTCTAAACTTAGATCATTTGAATCAGTAGTTGTTTTCATAGTATTGCATGTAATCGAATCGTCTTAATATTGTTTTGCATAAACACTCGAGATGAGTGTGGATCCCTTATATCCACACCCTCTCGAAGTGTTCATTGTTGATGTATGTGCTCTCTGAGATCCATTTGTCATGTAACTTGGATATATTGTTGCCTTGCTGTGTTTGTAAATGTTGTCTGTAAAAGTCTCTGCAAATGGCTAAAGGTGTCATGCGACACAACTTGCCATGCAAGTCCTGTGTCACGCGACAACATTGACCAGTCTCCAGAAACTTCCTCCTTTCAGTTGTAATCTGATTTTAATATTTTCCAGTTGTAATCTGATATCAATCTATACTTTAAATATCATTTCCCCCACACAAAGGATTCATTGGGGATCCTCTCTCAATGATGAACAAGGGTCCACACGTGGCTTGTTCTAGGGAAGATCCACCGCATGATGATGTGAAGTCCCTTTTCTTTGTACATAAAAATGCAATCTTTACTTTAAATGTTATTCCCCCATGTCCCTTTTGGTTGGATCACTCTCCAAGGATTATCTAGTGACCTTTCAAGGCATGAAAGACATAGGACAAGTATAAAGATCCAATCTTATACCCCTCCCCCTAGTCCCTTTGGTACTTGAAGCATCCCGTGGTGTGGACCGGTGTAAAGACCTCATATTTACATCGTTTCCGCCACTAAAAATGATATAGTCGTAGTCCCTTTAGAAGCAGATGAATCTTATACCCTACATCTCCGATCATCACTTGAGACAAGCATAAATGTCCCTACTAAGCTCAAATCATCTCAAGATGTAGTATTGATGGAAAAGGCTCTTCCTTTTCAAAAGAGTCTCATTCTTGGACTATAAAAAGGTGTCTCTCTCTCGATCACATATGACCAAGTCCCCAAAGAATGTTGGTTTAAGATACACCAAGGCTTTCATGCCTACTATGGTTAATTATTCCAACAGGAGGGTAAAAGGTCACATAATGATGATCACAAGTCCAAGATGAGCACGGGATCAAAATCCCGAACTCATCAAATCCAAGGAATCCCGAGCGATAACCTTCTTATATGGTTTATACGTCCGGCAGATAACTTGGCACATTTCCTCCTTTTTTCAAATCACATCTCACACACGAACGCACAAAACAAGCACAAACTTCGGGTCTAGGAAGACTTGCTTTCGCAAGGCTCCTTGGGTGAACGCGATCTGTTCTTCCCAAGGAGTAACTTAACCTCCGGACCCTTATCCTTTTTTTTTCAAAGTTTTGAGGAAATCAAAATGGCGTGGCGACTCCATTTTTTCAATAAAATCGGTGTCTTCAAACTGAGGCGGAACGGCGACCCTATATAAGAAACGGTTCGATCCGCGATGGGCCCACATTCACACCCACCTACAGTAAGTCGGACTGAGATTATGAATACAGTCGACCTAGGCCCTCCTGCCCCAATGAATGCCCAAAACAAATTCCAAAGTGATAATGGTAGGTACTGTGAGTACCACAAGGACACCAGGCATACCACAAAAGAGTGTATGAGTCTGAAGAGGATTATCCAGAAGTGGGTGAATAAAGGAAGGCTGGATAGGTTTGTAAGGGGAGATCGTCCTGCTGGTGGTGATCAACCTGCCAGAGGTGTGCCAGAGCTGAGGCAACCTATGCTGACTTTGGGAGTGATTGTTGAGGAGATAAGCAACACTGCCCTTAAACATAAAAAATTTCAGTTAAGTAAAGCTCCCTATGTGCCACCTAGGAGTTGTGTTAAAGATGAGGTGATCAATTTCTATCCCTAAGAGCTGGCTACCAGCATGACTGCTAGGGAACAAATTTTGGTGATTTCGGGGTTGATTGATGACTGCACGTCAAGTAGAATCTTGGTCGACACAGGGGCCTGCAAAGATATTCTCTACTACAAAACCTTCTTGCACATGGGACTGACAGATGCTAGATTGTCACCTTAGGCAAGTTGACTGGAGTATTTCACCAATCACAGGGTTGATGCCAAGGGACATATCGAGCTGGAGGTCGACATTCGACAGCATCCTTTGAGGATAGTGACCAAGGTAACATTTATAGTAATTGACGTTATAAGTGATTACCATGCTATATTGGGTATCCCTGGACAGGTCACTCTAGGGATGGTGCCTTCAATCCCCCCACCAAAGGATAAAATTCCCCACCATGATGAGTGTGGGGTGCGTTCTTAGTACGGCTAGAGAGTATTTAGATCACGTACTATGGTCCAAGAAGAAGAGGGATCTAGAAATTGACACTCCAAAGGCAAGCTTGAAGTTATCAAAGTCTGTCACCACTACTTCTAGACTATCAACGATCCGATGTGTTGAGGAGACGACCTATCCCTCACATGACCACGTCATGACTGAGCCGACATGTCTCTCTGAAAACACTTGGGACGCTACAAATTCAATTTTGGTCGACCAGATCATCATTGGCGGCCTGTGCCTCCCACTCAACCAAAACTCAGGGCCTCCAACGGGGAAATAGCTGTTGAGCTAGGTGACATGATCGATGTTGAAGCTCCACACTTGGGAGCTGAGGAAAGGAGAAGGGTCAGAGAGATCATTATTGAGACCCTACAGTTCAGAAAACCCAGAACTGGAACCTGTCGATGAGCTGGAAGAAATAGAAGCCAATCCCTCCTACCCCGACCAAAAAATCTGAATAGGGAGACAACTGTCACCAGAAGAAAGGGTGGAGACAGTTGACCTGTTGAAGGAATGCACAGATGTCTTTGCCTAGAGAGTAGAAGATATGAGGGGCATCAAGAAGGAGGTCGCAGTGCACCGCCTGGAGGTGATCCCCACCATAAAATTTAAAAGCCAAAAGGTACGGGTTTTTGCTATAGACAAGGAGGTGGCTATCAAGCAAGAGGTAAACAAACTCCTTAGTGCAGATATAATCAAGGACGCATCCTACACTACTTGGCTGGAAAACGTAGTGATGGTCAAGAAGGCCAAGGGAAAGTGGAGGATGTGTGTCGACTTCACCGACCTGAATGTAGCTTGCCCAAAAGACAGCTACCCACTTCCACGGATTGACAAGTTGGTTGACTCGATAGCTGGACATGCCATACTCAGTTTCCTCTATGCTTACTCGGGGTACCATTAGATCATAATGCATGAGGATGACATAGAAAAGACTATCTTCTAAGCTGCTGGAGGGGTATATTTCTACACAAAAAATGCCATTCAGGCTGAAGAATGCTGGAGCTACCTATCAAAGGATGGTGAATAGTGTCTTTAGGGTAGCTGCTGGCAATTTTCTAGGGTTTATGGTGTCACAAAGGGGCATTGAAGCTAATCCAAAAAAATAAAGGCTTTAGTAGAAATGCAGGAGCCTACGTGCATCAAGGAGGTGCAGGGGTTGAACAGAAGGGTTGCAACTTTAGATCGCTTCATAGCCAAGTTAGCAGAAAGGTCTCTCCCCTTCTTTAAAACTTTGAGGGGGACAAAAAACTATGAGTGGACGACCGAATGTTCCTCCTCGTTTCAACAACTCAAGGAGTACCTTGCCTCTCCCACATTGTTGAGTAAAATGGTCCAAGGAGAAAGCTTGTATGTCTATCTATCAACTGGAGATCGAGCTGTAGCAGCAGTGTTGGTCAGAGAGGAAAACGGGCTTCAAAAGCCAGTATATTATGTGAGCAAGTCTTTATCCGACGTGGAAGGAAGATACTTCAATGCTGAGAAGGTAGCCTATGCCTTGGTAGTTGCAGCCAGAAAATTACGAGCATATTTCTCAGCTCACTCCATTGTCGTGCTGACCAATACTCCATTGAAAAAGATATTGCATAAGCCAGAAGGTTCAGGTCGACTGCTCAACTGGTCCATTGAATTAACATAATTTGACATTGAGTACAGACCTCGAAAAGCTTTGCAAGCTCAGCCTTTGGTAGACTTCTTGGTCGAGCTTATGTTCACCAGGGAAGATACCCCAAAGGTAGGCTCGAAGGGGAAGGAACAGTCAAGCCAGCAGACAATGAGTTTGCCCGATGATTGCTGGAAGAATTACTCAGATTGGTCAGCTACTAAGAATTTCAGAGGAGCTGGGATTGTGTTGATCGAGCCAGAAACTTGAAAGGCCTTTGAGGAAGCTTTGAGGTTCAAATTCCAAGCCTCCAACAACCAAGCTGAGTATGAGGCCTTGATTGCAGCAATTAAATATGCCCAGTGGGTTGGGGCAACAAAAGTCATAGCCTATTGTGACACACAATTGATCGTGAGCCAAGTCAAGGGAGAATACGAGGTGATCAATCCAGTCCTGATCAAGTATTGCGAGCTGGTGAAGAAGCTGGTCCAAAACTTAGAATTTTGGGAGATACAAAGGGTAGGCAACAAAAAGAACGAATTGGCCGACCTACTTTCCAAACTGGCTACATCAGACGAGCAGCATGGAGAATCAGTCTCATACTTAGAGCATCCAGCATACGAAAGAGTGCAGGTTCTATGCTCGGTCTACGGCTCTAAGTGTTGGATTGACGAGATAAAGGCCTACATCAAAACAGGCAAGCTACTAGATGAAGAGCAAAGGGAAAGAATGATCAGGAAGAAGTACCCAAGGTTTTCTATACATGGGGAGGCATTATTCAAAAGATCGTTCGTAAAACCATTACCAAGGTGTGTTCATCCTACGGAGGTTCATCAACTGTTGCTCGAAGTGCATAGTGGGGTATGTGGTGGACACCTAGGGGCTAGAACTTTGGGGGACAAGATACATACATTGGGATACTATTGGCCTCACTTAAGGGAGGATGCTCATGAATTTGTGAGAAAATGTGACAAGTGTCAAAGATATGCCGACTCAGCACTAAGTAAGGGCCTCATTGATCGAGCTGGTAGATAGTTGGACGAACTGCCCCTTGCTCTTTAGGAAGTCCTCACAACCACTAGGGGGCCTACAGGGGAAACCCCATTTGCCTTTACTTTTGGGTTGGAAGCTATGGAACCTACAGAGTTACGACTTCCTACAACTAGGGTGGCTTTGTTTGACCAGAATCAGAATAACTCTAACATGTTTCTCGACTTGGACTTATTAGAAGAAAAATGGGTGACTGCTCAGCTTAGAATGGTAAACTACAAACAGAAAACCAAGGGCTATCGCGACAAGAAGGTCAAGAAAATGTCATTCAATGTTGGGGACTACGTGCTAAGGATGATCGAAGTAACGGGAAAGAAAGCTGAACAGAACAAGTTATCTCCGAATTGGGAAGGTCCCTACATCGTAACCAGAATTGTCAAGGAAGGGACCTACATGATCGGTCATCCAGGTGGTGACGAGAAGAAACATCTTTGGCATTCTAGCTACTTAGCTAGATATTACTTCTGATTAAGCATCAATGTAACGATCTACTTCATCAATGAAATAAAAGATCTGCTCACAAATGTTGTTAAACAGGTTCGGTTAGGGCAGTCTCCTTCCATAAACAGGCTCGACCAAAGTCTTAAGTCAACCTCGTTCTTAGACAGGTTTGACTGAAGACTTAGGTCTGTCTCTCTCCTTTAAACAAGCTCGACTAAAACCTTAGTCAGCTTCGTTATTGACCAACTGATCTGACTAAGACTTTGGTCGATCTCCTACTTGAACTAGTTCGACAAAAAACAGGAATATGGATCAGAGCAAAATGGTTTAATAGTCAACTAGCAGTAATAATAAAGTCCCCTAAAAGCGGGCTAAGACTTGTGCAAATCAAAGTTACGAGTTAAAGCCTCCCAAACTGGGCCAGGGAATTCATTACAAGAACAAATAAGTAAAATGTTTGGAACTTGTCCATTACAGAGATAAATCAAAATAAACAAATCAATCCTCTTAATCGTCATTAGCTGGGTCCTGCTCTTGCTCTTGCTGAGGATGCACTCATTGATCGACCTCCTCAAAGACTTGGTCTTGGGTGACCTCGTTGTCTTCATCCCTCTCTTCCGCCTCCTCTATCTCCTTGAGGATAACATTAAAGTTCCTTTGATCAATGGGAGGTGCGACCCAAGGCTCAAGCCCATCTTTCGCATCCTGTTGAGCAATGAGGGCTAAATCATTATCATTATAAGGCACAAGGGAATGACCACCATAGGCTTGCTCATTGTACTGTTCTTCAGAGGCCCATTCAGCTAATTTCTCAACAGCCAGGATGACTGAAGGATCTACTATTGCCCGACGAGCCATGTGTTGGCGCCCAACATCATAGAAAGCTTTGGATCGAGAGACTATAATATTGTAGCAATCATCACTACGCTTGAAGGCCTCCACCGCCGCCTTCTCTTCGTACATGGGCTTCATCCTCCCATCTAAGCCGAGCAGCTTTTTGGTCATCCAACATTTGGATCAAACGAGCATTGCGATCTTGGACCATCTTGGTCAGCTCCCCATTCTCTCCCTCAAGCTTGATTTTCTCGAGCTTGGCCATAGGTGCCTCACCCTCCAAAAGGCTCACCTGTTCTTGTAAAGGAGCAAGACACTCCCTTGCAGTATTTAGGTCGACCAATGCCTCATCTCTCTCCTTCACAACGTCAACATGAACAACTTCGAGATCTTGGTAGCCAGAGTTAGTGTCCACCAGCTTTTTTCTCAACTCAGCAGCTTCACTAGCCTTCCTAGCATACTGAGAGGAGGCAATCTTTTCCTTCTCAAGAGTGGCCCTCTAGAGGCTCTTAACTTGCTTAATAAGGGCAAGAGACTACACAATAAAAGGAAAGGAGTCAGTTCAGAAAGACAGCGACCAAAAAAGTATGACGACTAAACAGAAGGAAAAAATATTTTAAAAGACAAGGGTTACCTCAGAATGAATTAGGCTCAACCTGTCACTGTACTCTTCAGGAGTCAGAGCCCGCTGTTTGGGAGGTTCCAACTCCGTCATGACCTTGGTCAGCCCGCGATCATTTTCTTAGCCGGGTGAGGGGAAGGGTGTCCTCAACATCATCTTGCTCGACGTTGTCGAGCTCTAAGTCAACTACATCTAGGGGAGCTGCCCCAGTAGTCTCACATCGAGGATCGGAGTCCGACGCTAACTCGGTCTAAGTATCGACCTCCCCTTCATCTCCCCTAATCACTTATACCTCGGGGGCATTCTCTATCAGCTCCACAGACCCAGACCCGTCTATAAGGACCATCCCCACACCTGCCTTGGGAAGTAGCGTGTTTCTATTAATTGCCTCCTTCTTCCTGCTAGCTCAAGCATTAGCAGCTCCATGGGCCTTCCTACTCTTCCTCCTGTCATTCACAATAACAATGCGGTCCATGTTCGCTTCTTGGTCGGGGTTAAGAACTACACGGTCGAAGAGAAAACAGTTAGCAAAAGAAGTATGCGAGCAAAAATTTACAAGTCAAAAGGAAAAAAAGCGAGTAAACACTTAACCGCCATAATGAAAGATATTTCTGCTGTGGCCGGTCGTCTTCTTATAGTAATGATACTAGGACTGAAATCTTTCCTATTCATGGATAACCCAGTTGGGATACCTAAGACTGTGAACTATTGGCACTAGGGGGGCTATCTCTCCATCACTTCCCAGCATCATGCCGGCCTGAATAAAATAATCCTTATCTGACCCTAAGGTGGACTAGCTAATGGTACTCCTCCAAGCTACCAGTACCAACCTACGAACGAGCTCCTCACTCCACTCAGAGTCCCAATAGTCCTCCTCCTTCATTGGGTTTGTATCAACTTCGGGCAAACACATGGTGGCCTTAAAATGCTGCATGTGATTCAGTGTGTGGATCATACCAGCATATTTTTCCAGTATGGGCAACTTGAAACCAGCTTCAGGCGGACCTCTTTCTAGCATACTTTGGGCTAATGGTCGAAGATTACTATCATTTCATTCGCCCCTCCCGCCTGTCGTCTGCCGATCTGACTCCATATCATCCAGTCTTTTGTTTAGGTTCAGCAGCTCCCTAACATCTAGATCGTCTCTATAGTGAAGTACAAAATTGGATTTTTACCGTTCCTCTCTATGGTGTAGCCTCCTTGATGGCGATCTTTCCCTATCGTCCCTTGGGGGGGTCCTTTCTCTTCTGTCCCTCCTGGGGGTGATCGACCTCCTCTTGGGAGTGACCTGCCTCGAGCACAATCAGCCTTGAGCTGTCTCCTCTACACCGAGTCAGCTTCTTGCTCTTGTTTGCTATTGAGCCTATCCCTTAAGTCTCCAGTACAATCAATTGAATTGTGGGTCGAGCGAGGCCTGTCGTTCCTCCTTTCCCCTCCTGAAGGTCTAGGGGCCTCATTGTCACGTCGATGGGAGGTTTGTGGGGGAGCTACCATCTGCAATCTACGGTCGTCCTTCTTAGGATACACCTTTGCTCGCTCCAACAAAATATCCCTCCTACTAGGGTGAGTAGCTGAGGGACCAGTCATGTCGCTTGCATCTGTTCTACTCATTTGGAGCTTCTTATTTTGCTGGCCACCTACTTAGGTGACCATGGGCCTTTTCTCCCCCCTCTTACTTGAATCCCTACTACATCTGCCACACTATTGGACCGAGTGAGTCTTCTTGTGGGGTATCTAGGGGGAGAAAGGTTTGCAGTGCGGTTCCTAACACCAACATCTGTGCCTAGATTATTTCCGCCAGCTTGTTCGCGGACGGGTTCGCTTGAAGTAGTAGTGGTATGCTCGTCAGAAGCCATTCAACATGTAGGGAAGGTTTCGTGGTCTAGTTTTGAACGATTCCCGGCAATGGAACCAAACTGATGATTAATTAATCAATCTGAATCATCATTAGTAAATAAATAGGTTGATATTCAGTAACTAAAACCTAAAACCACGAACAAATGACTTGCCGAGATGGTATCCGGCTAATACCCTCCGGTGTGATGATAAGATATAGAGTTATAGAGTTGTATAAACTGTATGAAAATAATGTAATTTCAAAATAGTCAATATAACATTACTTTTTCACATAAATTGTGGTCTGATATATAGTGACGATGGGGGTTGTTTACGAATCCCTTATATCACAGAGATAATGAGGGTGTAACGTTATTCGAGATTATAGAAGACAGTTACAACTGACGACGTAGGTAGGCGAACATGTTGTTTGGTCAAGGTTGCCTGAGTGATCAAGGTCGACCTGAATTCGTGCCTTGGTTAGGTAGAGATTGCACAATGAGAGGATCGGATTTCGGACATAGGTAGGTCGGGACCAATAAATGTGGGACGATAAGCTTGGTCGACAGATATAGAATAATGAGTTGGTGGACTTGGGGCAGCTTGATAGTCCCTCTCTATTTGAATGACTTTTGGGCTGACTCGTTCATGGTGCCAATCCATTGATCTTGGCCATCACTTTTATTCCATTTATAACTTTGGTAAAAGTTTACTAGTACTTTGAAAAAATCCTGACACACACAGGGCAATGTTGCATAGAGGTAGAAGACCATAATCATATTGTCACGACCATAGAGAACCAAAAGTTTTAAATATACACCAGGAAGAAGTTGCGAAGAAGTTGTCGTGTGAAAATCCAACATTTCAGACTTCAAATATTCAAATGTACTAGTACTAACTAGGGTTAATGACAATTTAGGGCCTGTAGTATAGGGGCGGTACCACATTGGGGCCTGAAGTCTTAAAACTATCAATTTGGGGCCCGAATTTACAATTTTGATCAATTTGGGGCTTTTTGACGGAAAACGTTAAAAAACCCCGTTAAGTGACCATGTGTGAGACATGTTACATTCAGTGAGGGCATTTTGGTCATTTCGCATTCAGGCCCAGACTTCAGGCCCTAAATTGACATTTTTCCTATATCTCTCGCTCTCTCTCTCTCGAACTCCCTCTCCCTCACCGTAGGCAATGGCAATCCCCCTTCATAATCCCACCCTAAACCCTCCAGCTCCATCCCTTTCCCTCTCCCTCCTTCATTCCTCTCCCGCTTTACCTCTTCCATTTCTCCCTCTATCAACCAAAAATTAATTCCTCTTTTTAACCCAATCCCTAACCCAATTTTTTCTTGCAACCCGTTGCCACCTCTGCCTCCGGCAATAACACAACAAGATTCGGATTTTGAAATCAAATCTGGACATTCTCACTCTCTCTCTCTACCACTCTCGCCACCTCCATCCACCACACCATTCAAACCAAAACCCTCTACCTCTCCACCCCACAAAAGCCCCATTTTACAACAAACCCACCACCATACCCAACCCCATTCACGTTCCCCCATCACAGACCCCCATCAACAAGTCGACGTAGAACAGAAATGTAGGTCTGAATCGTCCTTCCACGTGGGAACAACTGGGTTTGGTTTAAAGAGAGAAATTGAAGGGAGAAGTAGCTGGTGGGTCTGAATCGTCCTTCCACTCCGTCTCCTTCCCCATGTCATCCTCCACACCCCCATTAATCCCTGCACCTCACTTCAGATTGTTGATAGGTTTCTTCAAATTTGGTTTGTTCAGATTTGTTCAAATTGGTGTGGGTGGTGGATGGTTGTTTTATTGGTAGTGTTGGTGAGTGATGGCAATGGGGGAAATTGGGGAATGGGATGAGGGGAGAGGCCGGAGGAGGAGGCCGGAGAAGGAGATGAAATGGGGAAGATTTTTCTTTTCTTTTTTTTTTTGGTAATAGTAGTATCTTTTATTTTTATTTTTATTTATTCATTATGTAATTTATTTTAACCAACTTATAATTGTAAAACTATAAAATGTAAAATTAAGCATTAAAACGAAATATTTAATTTTAGTTTAGGTATAATAACACTTACTACATTATTCCATCTTTAAATATATGATTAGTAATTTTTTTCTAAATAATTATTTTATTTAATCTATTTTTATTTATATATTTTATAAAGTATCCATTCTAAAATAATTAGTAATTTTTTTGAAGCAAAATAATTAGTAATTTAAATTATTAGAAAAAAAAACTAAATATTTTTATTTATTATTTTATAGGAAAATTGTCAATTTAGGGCCTGAAGCACTACAAGAAAAGGGGCTATTTACGGCGCTCATTTACGGCGGTGGACACGCGTCCGCCGTATATATCATATATATACGGCGGTTATGTATACCGCCGTAAATAAGTAATATATACGGCGGTCTAGACCGCCGTAAATAAGTAAATACGTATATTTGACATGAAGGCGTACGAGATCGAAGTTATATACGGCGGTGTATAAGTAGCCGCCGTATATAGTTAACTATTATCGGCGGTTTTGTACGCGTCCGCCGTAAATAGTTAACTATATACGGCGGTTTGTACGCGTCCGCCGTAAATGTCATTAAATACCGGGAAACCAAATTTCCCTATTCAGTTTCGCGGTATCTCTCCCTCTCTTTCTCTCCTCCGAAGCAGCCATAGCAGCTAGGGCACCGACGATCTCCATAGCTAGGGCACGAACGAAGATCTCTTTCTCTCCTCCAAATCAGCAGGTTGGTATTTACTTTTAATTTTTTGGTTTTTATTGTTCTTGGTCTTGGTCTTACTCGGTCTCTCTTTCTCTCCTCTAGTAGCGTATCTCAGTCTCTCTCTCCTCCAGCCGATTTCTTCAATCAACAACAATCAGGTATACATTTCTTTCCCCTTTTCTAATTTACTTTTAATTTCTGGGTTTTTTTTGTTCTTGGTGTTGTGAGTTATTGTTGATGTTGCTGTTGTTGTTGTTGTTGTTGTGCATTGTTGTGCCTAGAACATCTTTAATCTAAAGCTTGACTTTCTCGATTGACTATGGTTGATAAATTTCTTTATTTTGTGGGTAGGGGTTGGAGGTTGTTTAGTCACAGGTCGAGTTTCTATTATGAAGTAGTATTTTTTTAGCTGAATTGCTTATGTTTATGAACAATCTTAAATTGGTTTTATTTTATTCTCCGCCTTGTAATATGCAACCTGAGTTTGAACTCAATTTTTACGTGTTACGAGGTTCTTTTCCGTACTTTATCTTTCTACTAAGTTTGCTTAAAAACGCTTTAAAAATGTTCCGTATCATAATTTATAATAATTGCTTGATTAGAGATTTCACAATGTTTGTTACTGACATAAATGCGACTATGTAAGCTTTATATTGTATCTTTTTCTTATTCAAAAGGTTGACTTACTTTTTCTTATTCAAAAGGTTGACTTACTCTTTGATATATGTTGGTCTTTTAGCGTGTTTTTTCTTTGTGCTTAAGGCGATAATGCTATGTAAATTCAATCAATTATTGTTTTCCCTCAATGCTTGACTTTTTCTTATGCGTTTCAAGTTTTATCCTAGTTATTTGCATATATTTTCTTTGCATCTCAAAACTTTCCTACCTCAGATTTCTACTTATATGTTGATACTTCCTTTTCCTAGTGACATGATCATGAATCTTGATACCAATGATTCCTTCTTGCTTTACTAAGATACTAAGTTGCCTCCAACAAATAGACAATACCTAGTCGTGGACTTCTTGTTTGAAGGCAAACCTTGTAAATTCCCTTAACTCTAGTGTGCCCGTAATCTCAATCTATTAGTCCATATATTGGTGTTGCGCACTTCAAAAAATAATGTTGCGCACTTCAACCTAGTTCCTAAAAATAGTTTCAAATCTTTTGTTGCATGTGCATATTCTTTTGCACATCAACCTAGTTCCTTAAATTAGCTTCTCAATTAGGGGGGGGGCTTGTGAGAGAGAACGAATGATGTTGTCATAGGGTTATACTATATCATGGGCCCAAGTTCGACTAATAGGCTAGGCTCCAACAATGTATATTATCTATATCGAGCCAAAAGTTGTACATATTTAGACTATGTTTGTTTATGAGTTTATTTTTATTCTAAACTTTGTGTCTCTCGGTCTTATATATAGGTTGTATTTTAACGTTAAAAATATCAAGTCAAGTCATATATGGACAAAAGTTGGATTGATTTGGATAATCGAATTTCAAATGAGTATTTGTCTGGGGTTGACAACTTTCTCGATTTTGCATTCTCAAAAAAGTCTGTTGGTGTTAAAGAAATATATTGTCCTTAAGTTACAACAACAAATTGATGAATTGAAACGTTGGATGGAACGACGTGGAAATGACGGTAATGAATAGGTGTTCGTGGATTTTAGACATTGTATATTTTGGATACATTCAACAACTAACAACTTTTTTGTATAATGGTTATTATGTATGGATACATTCAACATTAATTGTGTTAATATGTAGATTGTAAATATTGATTGCATTTGTGTATTTTTTGTTATATTGTGTGTGTACAGGTTGAATTTGGTTTTTGTGAACGTATTTTTGGGGAAAATGAATTATACAAAGCTGGGAAAAAAAAAAAAATAGGATTATTTACGGCGGTGACCAAATCCGCCGTATAAACCTAGGGACGACTCGTGCCCAAAGGGGGGACGAGGGAACCAGTAGGGGGTGTAAATGGGACGACTCGTGCCATGTTGGACGAGTCGTCCCTATTTAGTTATTTACGGCGGATATAGTGACCGCCGTATAAAAGTCCCATGGACGACTCGTTTGGACGAGGGAACCTGGTGGGGGTGCAACTGGGACGACTCGTCACGGAGCGGACGACTCGTCTCTTATTTACGGCGGTTACACATTCCGCCGTATAAAGATCACTCAAATACGCCATTTTATACGTATGTATTCCATTTATATACGGCGGTGGTATATCCGCCGTATATAGTATATACGGCGGTTCCCCCGCCGTATATAGTATATACGGCGATAATTTATACGGGGATCTATTTACGGCGGCTAGTCCGCCGTAAATACTATATACGGCGGGGCGCGTATTATTTACGGCGGATTTTAACCGCCGTAAATAAGCCTGTTTCTTGTAGTGAAGTCTGGGTTGAACGCGTAATGACCAAAATGCCCTCACTGAATGTCACATGCCTCGCACATGGTCACTTAACGTGGTTTTTTAACGTTTCCGTTAAAAAGCCCCAAATTGATCAAAATTGTAAATTCGGGCCCCAAATTGATAGTTTTAAGACTTCAGGCCCCAATGTGGTACCGCCCCTATACTATAGGCCCTAAATTGTCATTAACCCTATTAACTACTACTCCCTCTATCCCTATTTTTTTTATTTCACATTTATTTATTTATCGAGGGACAGAGGAGTACCTAGCATTAGCAAAGACGGTCGAATCCAATCCATGAATTAGGGTGTGCTCGGTTCGGTTTGATTCGGTTTTAGGCTAAAATCGAAGCCAAACTGAAAGATATCGATTTTTGTATTTTAAAACCATTAATCTTCGATTTTATTCGATTTCGGTTTTATTCGATTTCGATTTGGTGTCGTTCGATTTCAACAAGATGAGAAGAATATGCATATATTGATATGGTTGGATTATGATAGTTACATTCAGCAAGATGAAATTTATTAATCCCTCATTAACAAAGCAAGATGAGAAGATGCAATACTAAAGTACATAAGATTTTCATGACAAATTTAATTGTTCCACCGGCCACTACAAATAACAGTTAAACTAGACATGGGCAAATCGGAACCGGAACTGGGCGGAACCGGAGAACCGAACCGGAACCGGAACCGACAGAATCGGAACCGGCAAGAACCGGAACCGGCGAGAACCGAAACCGGCCGGTTCACGGTTCAGTCTCGGTTCCTCTTTTCAGAAAACCGTGAACCGGCGGTTTTGGAACCGGAACCGGAACCGGGGAACCGGCGGTTCTTTGCTGAAAATTCAAAAAAATTCGAATTTTGCCCCTTTTTTTACAGCTTTTTCAGTCAAATTTGCCCCTTTTTTGACTTTTTACACCTTTTTCAGTTATTAAAAAAAATAAAAAAATACAACAATCCTTACCTTTCACCTATAAATACAAATTCACCTCATTACATTTTATTTTCACAAAACTCTCTTCTCTCTTAAGTCTTTTACTCTCTCTTAACTCTCTCTTAACTCTCAAGCTCAAAGCCTCAAATCACTCACCAACATTCATATTTTCAGCCATTATTCCATAATTCATCCTCATTTTCCATATTTTCATCCATTTTCATAGTCATACACACCAATACACCATCATGTCTTCTTTCCTCAGAAACTTAACAAAAAAAACGGGTAGCAAGAGCAAAAACAACCAACCTTCTTCATCTTCTCGACTACCACCACCACCACCACCAAATGATATTCCCTTTTATGATGGGGGAATGTCGGGGAGAAATCAATGGGAAAATAATGAAGATGAGGAGGAGGTTCAAGTTGGAGACCAACAATTTCCAATACCGCCTTTCATGTCACAACAACCACAATTTGTAGGAACTCCAAGTACTGAAGAAAGTGATGCACATAACCTACCACCAGTACCACCACCAACTGCACCAAGAGGAAGGGGTCGCGGTCTTCGTGGAGGCGGTCGACAAGGTCAACCGCATGAACCTAAAATTCGTGAACCGAAGTCCCCAATTTTTATTCGTCACTTTAGGAAGGAGCTCGGAGTGGACAAACATGGTGAGGAGGTTTGGAAAGTGATATGTAACTATTGTGAAAATGTTTATACTTGGAGGGATGGCAATGGATACGGCACTTATACCAAGCATGTTCGAGTTCATCATCCTACCGAATTTGGCATAGATCCAACTCAAACACAACTGCAAGGAGTTTCGACTTCTTCGATGGGCGCTTTAGGTACGTCTTCTTCTTCCACCACTACATTTCATTATAGTGAACACAACCATAGAATAGGTATGGCAAAATTTGTTTGTGGTAAATGTCTTTGTTAGAACATGGATTAATAATATGTGTTATTTAATTCCATATGTTATAATCATTTAATAATGTTAAAGTATAGACCAAATATGTAGAATTCCATTAGGTGTAAGTACCATTAAATGATGGGCATAATGGTAACTTCTCACCGCCTTCTTTACGAAAGGGTGTAGTCCCTAAATGAAGTGCCCCTTCTCTATCTATATAAAGGCTATCCATCAGCCATTTAGAGACACTTATTCATTCACTAAATTCAGTCACAAATCTTCTCTTTATTCACTAAGAAGATCAAGTGTGGGCACTATCATTTAGAAGATCTACTATTCCCTACTTCGAAGTACTATCTCCCTACTTCCTTCTTCTACTCAAGAACAAAACTAAGAACAATCATGGAATCACAAGGTACACGCTTCCGTCTTCTTCTTCTTCATCTCCTTCTCTTCTTAATCTAGTTGTGAGTCGGTTTATGGTTAATGGATCGTTTATGTTCCAACAATTGGTATCAGAGCCTGCTCATATACTAGATTGAGTTTGAGTTTCTTGTAAAGCCTTATGCTTTTATTTCTTGAAAAGATTCCATGTTCATCATGTGTTCTTGAATTATTTTCATACTCTAATTAAGATTCTAGAGTATTATGTTACTTCTAAATTATAAATTTACTCAAAAGGCTTTCAATTCTTAATGTAAGATTATCCCATTTTGAACATAGCCACCATCATTGGATGCGTTGTGAGTTTGTTCAAATGCATAGCCACGCATTTAAAAATGTGATGTGAGTATGCGGATCTACTTACTTTGGTTGAATATTGATTCACCATTAAGTTAAGAATTGATAGTCTAATTGGGTGTTATGGCTCGTTGTTCTGGCAAAGGGCCCGGCGCCCTCCGAGGGCGCGGGCCTAGCCGTCATGTAGACTGGTATCGAGCATGAAAGGGGGGTGCGGGGGGCGTAGCCCCCCGCGGTATGGTATGCCTCTCTAATTGATTCAAACCTGTTCATAAAATGATGACTTTTCACCAATCTGGACAGTGGGCACGAGTCGTGCTATTGGGCACGAGTCGTGCCCTTTGATTCCTGTCGTTTAAATGGTGAATTTTCATGTTTCTGGGCATTGAGCACGAGTCGTGCCTTTTGGCACGAGTCGTGCCCGTTTGGTCATTCATGCCCACGACTCGTTACTAAGCTTCCAAGTCGTTCTGATTAAAATCAAGCACTTCATTTCCACTCGTGCCCCATTCGTGCTCGTGGGCACGAGTCGTGCTCTGGCTGGGAAGAGAGATTTTGGGGTTATTTTGCCCAGAATTTGTGAAAATTTGTTAATAAATTATAGTATCTGGACACCAGTCGCGCTTCGGTGGTTCTTAGAGTTATCAAACTTTAGGAATGGACGGGTAGAACAAAAGGATTACTATCTTTTATTAATAAATTTCATTAATTACCTTAAGGCCCTTTTGTTTCTGATTAATTATATCCTTAACATTTTGGATAAAATTAACATGTTTGTTTCCCAAAGGAGACCTTGTTGATTAAATTCAAACTTGTTAAAAGATGAATGTAAATATTGATACGTGATAACATGCTTTTTTCCCAAAGGAGACCTTGTTGTTGACTAAGTATTTACATTCATGGGGTAATAATTGAACTAAACTTTTGGTCATTTTAAATGCTGTGAACCATCCCAAAGGAAGGCGGGTGTTTAAAGTGAATTGTTTATATTCTTTATTGCCGGGGAACAAGTACCTTAAACTTTAGGACACTTTTGTACTTGATCCGGCCCAATGGAAGGCAAGTATTTAAAGTGTATTGTTTAAGATATTTGTTTACCCTAAGATAAATCAAATTGTGAGTCAATTCGCAATCCAAAGATTAGTCTTGATGTCATATTGATTATCTTTTATGTTGATGGAATTCATTTGATATAATTAATCATTGTGTAGTTTCTTATATATGTTTTGTTTCATTCTTGTTCTTCTCCTTCAGATTTGATTAATGCTTCATCCGTAACTACTGCTATAAATGATGTACCTTTGCTTACTGGGACTAAACATAAAACTTGGAAAAATAATATAACGATGATCTTAGGCAATATGGACATCGATCACGCATTTGGGGAATCAAGTCCCGCTGCTCTCACTAAAGGAAATACCGTTATAGAACGGAAAAATGTTGAGCAATGGGAACGGTCCAACCGCGTGAGTCTAATGATCATGGAAAATTCAGTTTCAGAGACATTTTTGGACAATGTCTCTGAGATCGAAAATGCTGAGATTTTTCTTGAATTCTTGTGGAAACTTGTTTCCATTCGGTACAAGGGTGACGAAAATCTTCGGGAGTACATTATCGAATTATTTCATCTTTCGATCAAACTAAAAGCACTTAAGTTAGAGATTTCGGAAGATTTGCTCGTGCACTTAGTTTTGATCTATCTTCCTCCTCAGTTTGGTCCTTTTGAAGTGACCTATAAATGTCAAAAGAAAAAGTGGAATATTAATGGATTACTTTCACATATGACATTAGAGGAAGATAGGATGAAATATCTCAAATTAGAAAGTACTCACTCAGCATTTACTTCTTCTCGTGGGATTAAGAGAAGAGGGAAGGAAATTGCGGTTGCAAGTAAGAAGCATAAGGGATCATTTAAAGATCATAAAGTCAAGAAATTCTTCTTTTGCAAGGACCTTACTCGCATGAAGAATGACTACCATAAGTATCGCGAATGGCGAATTCAGAATGGTATGTCATTTGGTCTTGTTTGTACTAAGGCAAATTTGGTTTCAATTCCTTAATATACATAGTGGTTGTATTTGGTGCAACAACTCACATTAGTTCATGTATGCAGGGTTGCCTGAATTACCGAATCCCCAGTGAAGATGAGAAATACATCTATATGGAAGCTGGAAATCCGGTTGAAGTTATAGGCATAGGGACTTTTAGATTAATGATAAGTACTGGCTATTATTTTGTATTAAATAATACATTCATTGTACCATCTTTTGATGGAATTTAATATCTATCACAATTTTGGACAAGGAAGGTTACTCTTGTTCTTTTGGGAATAATAAATGTGATCTTTATTTTAAATTCCAAATTTGTCGGTACTAGTACTTTGTCATATATCGATAATCTTAATTTACTTGACACAGTCAAGAAAATGAATGAGTCCCATAATAATGAAACCAAAACTAAAGACACTAAGCAAAAGTTATCAAGTGAAAATTATTGTATTCTATGGCATAGGCGTTTGGGTCATATCTCCAAAGGGAGAATTGATAAAGCTTATGTCGGAGAGAATCCTAAAACAACTTGATACTCCGGATAAAACTTTTGCATTAAGTGTTTTAAAGAATAAATTTACAAACATTAAAGGAAATAGAACTTTGAGAGTATCAAACGTCTTGGAACTAATTCATATGGACATTTGTAGACCATTCATTAATCCTTCATGGAATGGTCAACAATATTTCATTACGTTCATGGATGATTACTCTCGTTATGGATACATTATATTCTTCATGTAAAGTTTCAATCATTTTACGTTTTCAAGTCTTTTAAGGCATAAGAAAGACTATTAAGAACGTTAAAACCGATCATGGTAGTGAAAACTACGGACGGTATAACGTATTAGGTGAATAACGTCCGGGTCCTTTATAATCGCTATTTTGAAGAGTGTAGGATTGTCCCTCTCTACGCCATGCCGGGCAAACCTAGCATAGTATAGTGGAGAGACATAATAGAATCCTTAAGGATATGGTAAGAAGTATGTTTTCTTGTACTTCTTTACCTCACTCATTATGGGCGAAGCATTAAAAACCGCAGCTTATATTCTCAATAGAGCACCTTCAAAAGCTACCGACAAAACCCCTTATGAGTTATGGACGAATAAGAAACCGTCCTTAAATCATCTTCATGTATGGGGGTGTCCATCAAAAGCTAGACCTTATAGGCCTAATGAGGGCAAACTGGACCTTAATACTGTTAGTAGCTATTTTATAGGGTATGCCGAGAGATCTAGGGGATATAAATTTTATGACCCGAAAACTAGAACATTTTTCGAGACTGGCAATGTTAGGTTCCTTAAGGATGTTGAATTTAGTGGGAGAAATAGTAATGTTTTTGAATTTGAAGAGTTAGAGGAACCACTCTATGTTCCTCAAACTTTAGTTCCTGTTGGAAATCAAGTAATTGTACCTGAAATTCAACAAAGAACATACAATTCAAATTAATATAGAGACTCCCGTAAATAACGGACAACATGGAAATGTTGGACATGAGGAAATTCAACAACCTCAAAATGAGGATGAACCAGTGCTCTTGAGGAGATCTACTAGAGAAAGAAGAAGTAATATTCCGGATATTTATGATATGTATCTTGCGGAGAATAAGGACACCTTAAGTTTAGTGGGAGATGATCTAATCACCTTCCATGAAGCCATTAATAGTCCTAATTCTCATAAGTGAATCAATGCCATTAATGAGGAGTTAAAATCAATGAAAGACAATGACATTTGGGATCTTGTCCCATTACCTGAAGGTGTAAAACCTATTGGTTATAAATTGATATTTAAAACCAAAAGGGATTAGCAAGGTAATATGGAAAGATATAAGGCACGTCTTGTTGTTAATGGATTTACTCAAAAAGAAGGCATTGATTATAAAGAAACATTTTTTCCGATATCTTCTAAAACCTCTGTTATGATCATTATGACATTAGTGGCACATTATGATCTTGAGCTTCATCAAATGGATATTAAAACAGCTTTTCTCAATGGCGACATTGAGGAAACTATCTATATGAAGAAACCAGAAATGGTGACTAATTTGGATCAAACTAGTCAACTGGTTTGTAAACTTGAAAAATCCATTTATGGGCTTAAGCAAGCATCTCGTCAATGGTACTTAAAATTTAACCAAATTATTCTTTCATTTGGCTTTGAAATGAATCTTGGTGAAGATTGTGTGTATCATAAGTTCAGTGGGAGTAGATTTATTATTTTGGTCTTATATGTGGATGATATTTGAATGATATTTTTCTTGCTAGTAATGATGAGGACCTTCTAAAAACTAAGAAATTTCTCAAACAAATTTGAGATGAAAGATCTTGGTAAAGCATCTTTTGTATTGGGAATCCAAATTCATCGTGATCATTCACGAGGTATTTTGGGATTATCACAAAAGAGCTATATAGAGAAGGTATTACAAAGGTTTAGCATGGAAAATTGTAAACCACATGACACCCCTGTCTCTAAGGGAGATAAATTCAGTTTAAAGTAAATGTCCTAAAGATTAATTTTAAATCCAAGTATACGGAAAATATCCCTTATGCACCGGCAGTAGGAAGCTTAATGTATGTGCAAGTCTGTACTCGTACAGACCTTGTATTTATTATTGGGATGCTTGGTCAATACCAAAGCAATTCGGAAAGAAGAACATTAAGTCGCATCCAAAAGAATGATGAAGTACCTATAAAACATTAAACTACATGCTTATGTATATAAAATCGGATCATTTTGAGATCATTAAGTATTCCGATTATGTTTTAGTGGATGCAAAGATGTCGAAAGACATCCTATGGTTATGTCTCTTGTTGAAGAGAAATAAGTATAAAATGAACAAATAGATATACAACTTATAGGATCAAACTCCATGTTATTGGATCCATTTTGTAAAGTGTAATCTCTTTTGATGTTTCACGAGCATACTGCTCATATGGGTGAAACAACTTTTGATAATGCTTAAATCAGTGGGAGTTTGTGTTGTTATCTATTTCTTTGTGTTGTTATTATTTATATTGATCTCATTTGATTAAGTAGGACTAGTTGGAGAATATATATATGCGTTCTTCATATATATTCATTAATATTCCATGCTACATATCTATACTTAATCTATGTCGTTTAGTTGGATATATATATGTGATTAATGTGGGTTTAGTTGCGAATCAATTACAACGACTGCCCCTTTAGTCCCTATACTTATAAGACTAATGGACGGGATTGTGTTGGATGACAATAAACGTGCACATAAGGGTTGTCATTCATGTTATAAATGATTAAGGAATTTATTTAGTAAAAGATACATATTAATATTAATCCAAGTGGGAGATTGTTAGAACATGGATTAATAATATGTGTTATTTAATTCCATATGTTATAATCATTTAATAATGTTAAAGTATAGACCAAATATGTAGAATTCCATTAGGTGTAAGTACCATTAAATGATGGGCATAATGGTAACTTCTCACCGCCTTCTTTACGAAAGGGTGTAGTCCCTAAATGAAGTGCCCCTTCTCTATCTATATAAAGGCTATCCATCAGCCATTTAGAGACACTTATTCATTCACTAAATTCAGTCACAAATCTTCTCTTTATTCACTAAGAAGATCAAGTGTGGGCACTATCATTTAGAAGATCTACTATTCCCTACTTCGAAGTACTATCTCCCTACTTCCTTCTTCTACTCAAGAACAAAACTAAGAACAATCATGGAATCACAAGGTACACGCTTCCGTCTTCTTCTTCTTCATCTCCTTCTCTTCTTAATCTAGTTGTGAGTCGGTTTATGGTTAATGGATCGTTTATGTTCCAACAGTCTTTCCTTTAGTTTTGCCGATGATGCATTCTATGAAGATTTTGCTAAACTCTCTCTTAACCCCGCTGCAAATAGAATACCACGTAGAACTCTCACACGTGATATTGCAAAAATAGTCGGGGAATATAAATATGGTTTAATACAAACATTTGCTAATTTATCTCAACAAGTTTCTATTTGTTCGGATATATGGAGTGATAACCGTTGTGAACATTTTTATATGGGAGTAACTTGTCATTGGATTGACAATTCTTGGACCATTCAAAAGAGATTGATTGCATATAGAGATTTTGATGATGAGCATACCGCACACAATATTGCACTTAAACTACAAAGTATTTTACAAGAATATAATTTAGTTACTAAAATTTTTTCAATGTCTTTTGATAATGCTAGCTCTAATACTGCAAGTTTACCGGAACTAATTGGTATTTGTAAACCGGTATTAGGTGGAAAATTTTTTCATATTAGATATTTTTGTCATATTTTAAATTTATGTGTGCAAGATGGTCTATCTGTTTTACAAGATTCAATTATTCCTATTAAACGAGGCATACAGTTTATTATGAGAAAAAGTTCCAATCAAAGAAAATGGAGAGACTATTGCAAGGCAAATGATATCCGTCCCAAAAAATTTTCAAATGATGTTACAACTAGGTGGAATTCTACCTATAAACTTTTAGCGGATTCTTTTCTTTATAAGGAACAAATTTGCTTGTTTTTGTCTTCCGTTGGTTACAAATACACCCTATTTCCTCATCAATGGAATGCTTGTGGAAGCATGATCAAATTATTGAAAAATTTTAAGGATGCCACTGTCATGTTATCCGGTACGTATTATCCTACTTCTAACTTAGTTGTTGATCATAGTACCATTATTTCGGGTACATTTTGTGAATTTAAAGATGATCCCATAATTGGTCCAGCCATTGTTAGCATGAAGGAAAAATGGTTGAAATATTTTGAGACAATTCCAAGTATTTTTTTAATTGCAAAAATTTTAGATCCAAGGGTTAGAATGGATGGTTTGGAACAACTTCTTACATATTACTATCTCAACTTGTTTGATGCAAATGATCCCCGTTTTCCAAATATTGATCAAATATTGTCCGATGCGAAAAATGAATTTTTAAATGTTTTTAAAGAGTACAACTCAATTTATGGTGGTGCTAGTACAAGTGAGGCTCCTCCTCGTCAAACTAGCGAAACGGACAACTCTTTTTTTGACTTATTTTTATGGAAATAGAAAGCGCTCTAGAGGAAGCGGTTCTAATGCGGAATTTGAAAAATATTTGAACACGGAATTTGAATATGATGATTAGGTTGAATTTAACATTTTACATTGGTGGGCCAAGAGGGCGAGTTCTTATCCTATTGTTTCTAGGATAGCAAGAGAAATATTTGCTTCTCCCGCATCAACAGTTTCGGTTGAACACGCTTTTAGCATTGGTGGAAATATTGTGGATCCGCAACGTACAAATTTAACTGTTGAAAATTTAGAAAATCAAAATTTGTTGAATGATTGGGTCAAAGCGGAGAAAAGAGATCAAGAGCCAAAGTTTTCCTCATCCGAAGAAGATTTCTTTGATACAACATCGGGAAGTGACGAGAACAATGACACAATCCCAATGGCCCAAATGTAAGTTGATGTAATTTATATAGTTTAATTTGTATAATTTAATTTGTTGCTTTGTTTTATTTTATATATTAGGTTTTTTTTTGTTTAGATTAGATTGTTATAATTTAAATAAATTTTGTAAAATACTAAGAACGAGGTTAAGGCTCCTTATGTCCTCCCTTACTTATAAAAAGGCAAGATTGGTTGTCCCCCTCATTGTAACATTTTACCAATTATTAATAAAATTTAAGGGTACCGTCACTTTTTCTTTTATAAAATATGTTAAAATAATTTGTTTATTATTCATCTTCATCCAAATTCGTTAGAATCTTAACAGTTTTGATGGCTTAAAAGAGAAGAAAAGGAAAAGGAAGTGATCAAAGTGCACTGACCAAACTTTGGGGTTGCTTGAATTTGGCTATGGGCGGTCGCCCACCTCTCTTGGGCGGTCGCCCATGTGTGCAGAGCCTTTTTACATAGCTTGAAATTGGCTATGGGCGGTCGCCCACCTCTCTTGGGCGGTCGCCCATGTGTGCAGAGCCTTTTAAACATTGCTTGAATTTGGCTATGGGCGGTCGCCCACCTCTCTTGGGCGGTCGCCCACCTGGACAGTTTTCAAAAAAAAAAAAAAAGGACAAAAAAAGAACCGAGAAACCGTGGAACCGGAACCGGCATCAAGGAACCGGAACCAGGAACCGGATTTTGGCGGTTTCGTCTCGGTTCTCCCCTTCCCCGAAACCGGAACCGGCGGTTCGGAATCGGAACCGGAACCGGGAACCGGATGCCCATGCCTGAGTTAAACTACCGTAAGCATAATTTTAACTTCAAAGCAAGATGAGAAGATTAAATTTATATATACTAGTGAGTAACCCGTCGAAATTCAACGGGCATAGTTAGGCTTTAGCCATTAAGCGAAATGTTATAATTTCTCTTGTGGGTCATTTTCTGATTAGGAAAAATTAGTCAGAACATCTTTAATTAAACAGCAGAATATTCAAAGATTAGGCACTAAGAATAATATTATGTAAACATTTAACATGACATCTATTCTTTGTTAAACAATTCAGAGATCAAATTTTTGTGATTCCATAAATCCACTAAAAATTAAAATGATAAATAGGAATATCTTTAGCTAAAATAGCTTACATCATAGTAAAACATTGTCCCTGAAACAAAAAAAAAGTAAAAAAAAAAGAAAGAAAACACAACTAAGAGATCAAATAGGTCAAGAAAAAGAAAGAAGATGAGAGCGAGCAATAACGGAGAATGATTTTGCCGAATTCTTTTTTCAGCGACCTACTCAAAATAAACTCACGGCTGAATATTTTTTTTAACCAAGTTATATTTACGCAAAAAATTTAAAATAATTAACAAATAATTATTTTATTTAATACGCTTATTAGGTATTGAATGTTTTAAATGGATATGTATATAGTGATTTATGATATATAAAGATTTTATCTTTTAGCAAGAATTACAATCCTAATTTATTCTAACTCTTCTCTTTCCTATCAATATCTTGATTCCTATCAACGCTAGGGTTTTTCGTTTTTTTTTTTTTTTTTTTTTTTTGAAGAACCAGAAGGCCGGGTATGGGGATTTTATTTCATTAAAAATAATAAAGCCTAATAATTAAAACTGAATAAGGTCAAGGCGGCCGCGGCCAAGGCAAGCCCAAGCCCATCCAATGCCGGCCATGGCCAAGGCCAAGGCCGAACGCCCTATACCAGCCAAGCACCGGTCGAGCCACAATTACCATTATGGACGACTCATCCTGTGGGGCACGAGTCGTGCCTTGTAAATTTGAGAAATCCTCAACCGCACCAGATAGGGTCGTGACATTGTCGTCCAGGTCATGCCAAGGTGGGGAAGACTCGTCCCATGTAAGCAATTTCCAGTCGTGCCCACTACTCCCAAAAAACTCCGGAAGCTGCCGAATGATCCATGTGCCTCGGCCATGACCCCAATTGGCCAGCCAAACACTACCAGAATAGGCCAAAACCAGAGGCCAAAACCAAAATTACCAAAGCCATTGTGAATTTGTCCAATCCAAAACCAAAATATTATCTCCGTAAAGCATAGTAACCACTCTCATCAAACCTTAGAGCATCCAAACATTTTAATATCATTCTTTATCTTCTTCACAGAACCTCTATGAAAGAGATGAAGCAACTGATGTCATCCAGTTACTAAAAAACTAAAAGATTTAGATCAAAAGTATACTTTCTTTTTGGATGAGCAATGGAAAATAAAGAGATCAAGGGGTATAATTGTGTTGAATTTGAAGTAAAGTAATGAGATAAAATATTGCTAAAACAGCATGGACTTTACTAAAAAAGAAGTAAAAGACACCATTAGAAACAGTAATAATTGTCATGTACCTTCTTTTGAGTTGATGAGCATAGCAAGCATTATTAGTTATGACTTTATGACAAACATATAATATAATCACTCATTTCTATTTCTATACTGGTATTTCAAATGGCTTTATCCTGTTCTGAATCCTCACTCAAATGGAAATATGATTGAAAATTACTGAAAGTTACACCTTTATAAGATCAAGATGAACCAACCATGGAAATGACAATCAATTTAAATTTGAATTGAACATCTTCAAAATGTATTAATGTGAAAGCGTGAGTTTTAGGGAACAAATGTTGTTTCCTTATTTTCGAAATTACATCAAATACGGTAAGTTGATTTTGAGACTTTCATGAAAGATTTATTGTGTCCTACTTTGACAAGGACTTTGTTAATATAGTAAATATCTTTTATTTATGTACATAGTTGTTAAATTAGGACTAACCTACTAACAATCTTTTTCCATGTGAGTGTGCTTTATGTTTCCTTGTAGGAATTGGAAGACTCACATAAGGAAAGCATTGGATACGTGAAGATCTTCTCCAAGGTGCCTATAAATTCAAGGAATCAGCACAAGAGAAGACACGGCTTGAAGAGAGAAAAATTCTTTGTCATTCACGCTTTCAATATTGTTGTTTTAGGTTGTGAGTGAAGGTTGTGACATACATCCGAACTCACATCTAGGTTTTTAATCGAGTTATTTGTTTTACTTCTGACTAGAATAGGATCTACTTGGGAAAGGGAAACTGTTCTTATCATAGAAGGTGATTAGAACTCATTTAGTATTTTTGTCTCTTAGTTTTCACTTATTCATATTTGTGTAAGCAACAAAAGTTTTAATAGTGAAAAGTTTTTGGGCGTAAGCCTAGTTTGCTGATCTCAAGATCAGTGAGTGTATATAACTATTGTGCTATTCTTTTATTACGCTGCATTATTTGTTGATGTGTGGATAGTTGTGAGACACATCTGTCCTCACATCCGTGCACTGTTGTGTTGTTTGAAGCTTCCTAGCTACACTAAACTTTCAATTGGTATCAGAGCCAACTCTCGATATATTACTGAGTAGTGATCCAAAAAGTGTAGTCATTATGGAATGCCAAAATCATCAAAACAGGCCTCCTGTCTTGGATGGCACAAATTATTCTCTTTGGAAGTCTGAGATGCGTAATTACATCAAAGGTATTGATGAAAGGGATTGGATGTGTATCCGTGTTGCATGGCAACCTCCTACTGTGGAGAAGAAGCCTGCTTCTGGTGTTGGTGAGTCTATTTTTGAAAAGAAATCTGAAGAGCAATGGACTCTTGAAGAAATACATTCTGCTAATTATAATTCGAAAGCAATGGGTGCTATTTTCAGCCATGTTTCTGGGAATATGTACAAGCTTATCACTAAAAAGCCAAAACCTAGTGTAAGTACCCAAATCCGGATTGTCAAAATCCGTCAGAAAGTTAACCGAAATCCGTTAACTGGCCCGCTCCAGGTTAACCGGAACTCGTTAACTCCCCGTTGCCATGCCAACAAGACGTCCTGGGACTGCCCCGTGCATCCCTACGTCGAAGCGTACTTGACACACGTCATCACACGTAAAAGTACGGATTTCCCTGAAAAACGCACTTTCCGGCACTTTCCGGGGGCGTTTCGGATATTTTCCGGACTGTTATTTAAAAAACGGACAAAACCGGGACCCGGGAACGAACTCCCACACATTTGGTGACTCACAGGGACACTTGGCACGCATGCCACCTCCCTCTAGTCACCCTTCAATCAAATACAAAGTGAAAAGACTAAATTACCCTGGTATACAGTCTCAGTCCGGCCGGACTTCCTCTGCAGATTTTCAGATATTGCCAGCAAGCCCCTCCAATTTCCAAAGTTTCACAAAACCCCCTGGATTTCAGTCTAAGTCCGGCCGGACTCCTACTGAAAATTCACCTATAAATAGAAGTTTCTGTCAAAGCCAAAAAGAGAACATTTTTCACTCCCAAAAATCACTCTACCCCACGGCCCAACTGAGTTTCACCCCCTCCCGAGCTCCCATTTGTCTCGATTTGCGTGAAACTTCCGTATTTCGATCAAATACGCCCCTCGCCACTCAAAAACACCGTTCCAAACCAATTTTCGTTTCCCGTATACACCTCCCGAGCCAAAGGAGTCGACCCTAGCCATAGGTATAACTCCCTCTCTCTAATATCTCATTTTGTCTCGGTTTACGCGCCAGTCGCTACAACCGTTTCGAACCACGTTATTGAAATGTAGACGCCTCCGTCTAACGGGGTCCGATATGTTTTAGCCCCTCGATCCTCTTCTCTTCCCGTAAGAGAAGTAATCACGGGTTAAAACGGCGTTCCGACCCCGTTCCGTTTACTTTTTTATGTCATTTACCATTCCGGATCTATCGATTCGTCGATTGTCATTTACTTTTCTGTCATTTACCATTCCGGACCATTTGATCCGTCGAACGTCATTTACAACTCCGAGCCGTTTTGGCTCGTCGATCGTCATTTACAATTCCGAGCCGTTTTGGCTCGTCGATCGTCATTTACGATTCCGGATCGTTTGATTCCATCGATACCGCATTTAAATACTGTCATTTACCAGTCCGACCCGTTTGGATCGTGATAGTATTTACTTTTCAAAGTCCGAATCGCAACCGATTCGTTGATCGCAAAAATCATTTAATACGCTTTTTCCCGTAAAAATCGTTAACAATGTAATGCCCGGTTCAAAACTGGAGTTCATCCTTCGAACTCTCTTTCAAAATGCGCGAAATGACGTTTGGCATCCAAACGCTCATCTACAAACTAAAAGCCGCCATTTGACACTCAAAATCATTTAATACGCTTTTTCCCGTAAAAATTGTTAACAATGACTCGCCCGGTTCAAAACCGGAGTTCGTCCTTCGAACTCCCTTTCAAAAAGCTCAAAATCGACGTTTGCCATGCAAACGCTCATTTCCGTCTCAAAACCGACGTTTGCCACGCAAACGCTCATTTCAAACTCAAAACCGACGTTTGTCATTCAAACGCTCGCCTTTTCAAACAAAGTCACCTAATCAACGTTTGACATTCAAACCAAGATTAAGCTTGTCATTCAAGCCCCCATTTCAAAACACACACACACACGCACACGATTTTCGAGAAAGGTAGAAAGACTCGTCATACGAGGCATTTCGGGTGATCTTGTAATACTCTTCCCGAAACGTAACGTGACCTCCGAACCTAACAATCTCTGGTACTCAAAACTTTTTACTCATTTTTGCTACCAATAAAAATGACTCCCCGTTTTCAAAGCCTTTTCCTATGTTTTTGCTACCAATAAAAACGACACCTTTTCACTAAAGCCGTTTCTCAACATTTTGGGCTCAAAATACAAAAACCGCGTGGCGACTCCTCATTTCCTTCCCATGAAGCGAGGTCTCAGACATCAACACCCCGCGAAAGACAACTGCTTTCGCATCGTGCGAAATCCGGGTAATTTCAGTTGGCGACTCCGCTGGGGAGGAGTGATACTTTTTTCAAAACTGCCGATGTTTTCAAAAAAGCCTTCCGTGGGTCAAACTTTCGTTTACCCTTCCTCGTTTTTCGTGTGCGCGTGTTACTTTAAACCTCGAACGGTTTTTTTCAAAGGCATTACATTGTCAACTTTTCAAAATCATGCCATGTTTGTGCATCCCCATTCATGTTTGATTTTCATTGCTGTCTTTTGAACTGCGCATCATAATGCTTTAAGACACATTCTGAAAAATCTCTGTTTTACTCAGAAAAAGAATTTTAGTGACCGCACACTACTCGCACCTGCTGCCTCGGTACACCGCACTTCACGAGCACTTGCTACCTCGGTACACTACACACTACAACCCGTAACCCGGGATTGCCTTATCAGTTGCACCCCGATTGGTCTGCCAGACACCTTTCGGGGGCGCACGGGGTCGTCCCAAACATTCCATCCTAGCCCGTGTAAGCCATGCACTCTTTGTGTCACACTTTGTCCAAGACCCCGGTTGGTTTTTGGCTTAGCTCGTGTCATAAAGCCTAAGTGTATATTTTTTACGCCGGGTCCCGCCACGAGTCAAGCTCGAGAGGTTGAGACCGAAGGTCGTTCCCGACCCGAAGTCTTGAGCTTTTCAGCCTTGACTTTGACGCAGAGCTCTGCCGAAAAATATACCCGAAGGTTCAATGTGACGCCGTGTCACCAAACCTCACCGTGTGTACCGTGCCAGCCACAACTTGGCCAACGCCAAAAGCTAAGGTCCCACGCACAAGCGAGTCAGGAGAGGTCATGCCGAAATTTTGGCACGATCCCCGCCTTAACTTAAGGACGTTGACTTCGACTGTGGCCCGTACGTCACATACGTTGGAAGTTTGCGTGATCAGCTAGCATTAAGTTCACTTTTTCCTTTGTCGGTGGAACTCGCTTGCCTTATAGGACCTCGCTCGGGATAGTTCGTCCCGAGAAAGATGATCTACAAATGGAAACGAGGGGCTTATAAGCATAGTGACGAGATCCACTGATTAGAGCTCTAGGATTAGTTGCGAAAAAGAAGACTCGCTCTTTTCCAACCGATTAGGACTCGAGAAAACGCGCTTTAAGTAAACATTAATCGGTAATCGCACATTGCACGAGCCCGAAACCTTGAGCCAAATACCCCTTTTCCGAAGCCTAAACCCTTCCTTTCGTTCCTGCAGCGAGCGTAAAGTGCTTCAGATTTCCGGCCGGCGCCTCCGTAATCACCGTTACACGGCGTCGACGCTTCTTCTGCTACTCAGTTCCCTCAGCCAGAATTTCCGACATGTCTAGCTCACTGAGAAATCGTGACGGAGAAGGACCCCCGCCACCGGTAACATATATGACATTGGAAGAAGCCATCCGGGCTTGTGAGGTTCACAAGAGGCAGAAAGAAGATCAGCAGAATTTCGTGGTACGCCTTTCGAATGAGCGAGGTATAGCGGCCTATCCCCGCCGACGGTACTTTTGTCTTGGTTGAGGATGACGATTCCTCGAAACCAGTTCCTCAAACCTTCAATCAGGTTCCTCCCCTGCCAACTTACGGAATGCCTTCGAACCAAGGAAACAGCCGACCCAGGCTCCACGTTGCCACCTCTCAGGGCAACCCTGTCATATTTGGCCAAGCCAGTGCTACTCCTATCACTCAATACCACCGGCGCCTACTGGACCATCTCGCATGCATGCTAATATCCTTCAATACCCTCCCCGGGTTCATCCCATTGCCTATACACGAATCCCAAAACACCGAGGACAAACCCCCGATACTGCATCCGGAAAAGGCCCCCATATATCCACATATATCAAACCTTCCACCTCCAAATACTACCACTCACATGGTAGCACCCGGCGCCGAGCCTCACACCACCACCGGACCCAAACTTAGCCTCGGATGGTCGAACGGATGAAAGACCTGAAAGCCACCATGAGCAGCTCAAAGCAGGAAATGCTCAAATCCACAGATCCGGGAATGGTCACGCCTCTCTCTGCCAAGTTCAGAATGCCGGAGATGGACCGATTCAACGGAATCGAATGTCCTCAAATGCATGTCGACACCTACGTTCTCGGTATGAGAGCGAAAGGAGCAACCCTCCAGCAAATGGCCGACCACTTCAAGCATACGCTCAAAAGTTCAGCGTTACGATGGTTTCTAAGGGTCAAGCCTGCGGATCGCCACACCTGGGATCAGATCAGTAACATCTTCCTGGAACGGTACCGATCCAACTTAGAGTGGGAAAAGAGTCGCGAGGACTTAATCACCACTGAGCAGAAAGCGGATGAAAGCGTCGGAGAATTCTACAAGAGGTGGAGTTGGAAACTCTCCGAGATCATGGAGCCACTCTCCAAGGATGAACAGATGCGGATCTTCAAGTCCTGCTTAAGACCGTCCATCAGAACTCTCATCGCTCATCATTTCTTCCTGCATCTCCGGGCCATGGTCAATGCCGGCTCACGGTTCGAGAAGGATCTCAAGGAAAAGTTGGCTACCGCACGCCCATACAGATACCGCTCAGCAGTTGCATTCAATCTCGCACCGGCCCCCGACAAAGGGAAAGATACGTCTGTCAACTATATCCATCAGGGACAGTAGTCGGGCAACAGAAACCCAGTCCCACAAAGTAACAACTCCACTTCGAAGTAGTCTGTCGTGCACTTCGACAAGTTGGATATGCCACTGAGCAAGATGCTAGAAGGGTTAATCAAGGAAGGTCTCCTTAAACCCGTTGCAAATTACAAACCCAAGAATCCCGTAGTCAACGCTGACAAGAGCAAGTACTGCGCCTTCCATCAGTATCACGGCCATACCACCGACAACTGCGTGGGGTTACGATACGATGATTTCGGGATTTCCGGGAAAGGTCAGATGCTGTGTGGATTTCCGGGATCTCAACAAGGCCAGCCCTAAAGATGATTTCCCACTGCCTAATATCGACTTGCTAGTCGACACCACGGCAAATTTCGAAGTAAAATCCTTCGTGGACGGGTTCGCTGGATACAACCAGATCAAAATGTCCGAGGAGGATCAAGCCAAGACTGCTTTCACTACTCCGTGGGGGACATACTGCTACACGGTCATGCCGTTCGGCTCCGAAGAACGCTGGGGCTACTTACTCGGGCCGCAATGGCCCTCTTTCCATGACATGATTCACAAGGAAATCGAAGTATATGTCGACGACATGATCATCCACTCCAGAGGATCAGACATGCATTACATGACAGATCTGAGAAAGTTCTTCAACAGACTCATAAAGCATTCCATGAGATTGAACCCTGCGAAGTGCACCTTCGGCGTCAAGCGCGGCAAGGTACTGGGGTACATGGTCACAGAAAGAGGTATCGAAGCCGATCCCAAGAAAATCAAGGCCATCATCGACATGAAGCCGCCTCAGACTTTGACTGTAAGTAAAGAGTTTTATGGGAAGACTTCAAGACATCGGGCCGCTTCATCAACCGCTTGACATCTCTCTGCGAGCCCATGTTCAAACTGATGAAGAAGAATGAAGACATCAAATGGGACTCCGAGTGCCAAACAACTTTCGAGAAAATCAAGACCTACTTGGTGAATCCCCCAATTCTGTGCCCGCCACATGAAGACAAGCCACTACTCCTGTATTCGACTGCAAGTACACGTCAATCGGAGCAATGCTGGCACAAGAACAGAAAGATTCCAAGTTGAGCATGCAATCTACTTCGTAAGCCGGAAGCTTCAAGGAAGTGAACTCAGCTACTCAGCATTAGAGAAAACTTGTACCGCCTTGGTATGGGTAGTCGGGAAACTGAAACACTACATGCAGTCACATTCAGTGCTCATGGTCTCCAAAATGGACCTTGTTCGATACCTCTTTGACAAGCCATCCCTATCAATGCGACTAGCCAAGTGGTCATTCTTCCTGGCTGAGTTCGACATCAAGTACATGGTCGAAAATCAACGAAGGGCGTAGAGTCATGGCAGATCACCGCGCACTTCCCGAGCAGTGAACCTAAGAGTCCTGATCCGCAGTTTCCGGACGACGGAATTTTTTCACTCGACAGCGCAAACCGCTGGCAACTCTTCTTCGATGGGGCAACCAACAATAAGGGGAATGGTATTGGAATGCTCTTTTTCAATCCCAAGGACGAGCACACTCCCATAGCCATCAAGCTGAATTTTGAAATGACCAACAATGCAGCAGAATACGAAGCCTGTGCAGCTGGTCTGGAAGCCACCCTCGAGCGCAACATCTCAGAACTGGATGTATACGGAGACTCAGCATTGATCATCAATCAAGTGTCCAACAAATGGAAGACGGTAGATTCTGGCCTCCATAAGTACCACGCGTACATGGAGGAGCTCATTGCTCAGTTCAAGGACAAGAACCGCTTCGCATACGCCCTGGCAACTCTCGCCTCTCTTGTCGAAATTCCCGATGGAAAAGCAGTAAAACCCTTCAGAATAGGCAAACGGGAAACACCCGCCTATTGCTATGAGATCGAAATAAAAAAGGAAACGATCGACGAACCCTGGTACAATCAAATTTACCAGTACCTCCAAAACGGAGAAGCTTCCTTCACAAATGAAGATGGAAAATACAAAGAAGGGATCAAAGCCAAAAACATGATGGCATTAAAACGCCTGGAATCCCATTTCGTCATTCTGGGGGGTATGTTATACAAGAAGCGCCACCAAGGGCCACTCCTTCGGTGTGTAAACAAAGAAAAAGCCAGCGAGCTAATGAACGAAGTTCACAACGGAACATGCGGTCCGCACATGAACGCCCGAGCATTGACACAAATCATTCTCCGTATGGGACACTATTGGATATCAATGGAAACATCGCATCCAAGCCTGTCCGAAGCTGCAACAAATGTCAACGGTTCTCCAACCTCAATCACATCCCTCCTCATGAACTCTATTGCATGACTACACCATGGCCTTTTGCCACACGGGGAATCGACGACATCGGTAAGATCACTCCACCAGGGAGCAATGGTCACAAGTTCATTTTAGTCGCAGTCGACTACTTCACCAAATGGGTAGAAGCTAGTTCGTACAAGGTACTGAATTCTAAGAAGGTGGCCGAGTTCATCCGAGAGAACATCATGTGCCGATACGGAGTGCCCAACGAGATCATCTCCGACAACGGGACTCACTTCGAAGGAGATTGTGACCAACCGTCGACCGACCCGTAGTCACGCGCCACAAGTCTTCTCCCTACAGACCATAAACCAATGGTGCAGTAGAGGCAGCCAACAAGACTCTTGCCATGATAATCAAGAAGATGACCACCAAAGGTCGGGACTGACCCAAAAATCTACATCTAGCCCTCTGGGGATACCGAACATCAGTCAGAACCACCACAGGGGAGACTCCGTTCGCGCTTACCTACGGAATGGAAGCGATATTGCCCGTGGAATTGGAAATTCCATCCCTTCGAGTTCTCTTGGAAAACGGGATCAATGAGGTCGAATGGCTACAGAGACGTCACGACGAACTTGCTCTACTCGACGAGCGCAAATTGAAAGCCATGGAACACACTCGAGCCTACCAAAGTAGAATGGCCCGAGCATTCGACAAGAAGTCAAGATCCGAGACATCAGAGAAGGCGACTTGGTGCTAAAGGAAAAGCCTCCTACGCAGACCAATCCCCTCGGAAAGTGGGAGCCTACGTGGATAGGACCGTTCGTGGTATAAAGAATCTTCTCCGGAGGAGCCATGAAGTTAGCAGACTTGGACGGGAACCCTTTCGTTAACCCCGTGAACGGAAGCAAGCTCCGCAGATACTTCGTTTGAGGAAGAGCACGAGTCAACTCTCCTTCCCTATACACCGTTGCAAGTACCCAAATCTGGCTCATGCCTTTCGGTTAAACTTTCCGGCAATTTCGGTAAGTTTTTTGGTAATTCCCCGAACCTTCCTAGTGTTCCGGAAATATTCCGAAACTGTTCCAAATCATATAGGGACTGAAAGGGAAGCTTCCCAATTAAGAAACACGTTTTTCTTAATTTGGGAAAACTTCTAGAATTTGCCACCTTGCATGGTTCTAGAAACATGGTGAGTCACAAGGGATAATGCCGCACGGCTGCATTAGCCCAAGGTCTCTGGCCGCACGGCTTCATTGGCCTTATCCAGACTGCCTATAAATAGAGCCCTCCTCTACCCATTTTAACAATACCAACAATACCATCAATCACACATAATACGAAGAAGACACTCCCAAGAGCTGCTGGAAGTCCAAGAAGGTGAAGAAGAAGGCCAAGAAGCCACCACCCTTCTCCTTGAAGATCCCAAGATCAACCTTTCCACCTAGCTCAATCCTAAGAAGAAGAGGAAGCCAAGATCAACCTTTCCACCTAGCACAATCCTAATTGCTCTATGTGATTCTAATTGCTCATTGCATTTCATATAATTGCTAATATCTTGTTTGGGACTTGGTAGATTAAAGATCATATCTTTATACCCCCTTTTCCCCTTTGCATGCATTAGGCATCCTTTGCCATTAAAGATGTAATCTTTTGAATCAAAGGTGCATCCTTTGCACCTAAAAACCCCTATTTTTACATAAAAATATCGTCTCCATGCATCCTTTGCATATAAAAACCCAATCTTTATGATAAAAATCCATCCTTTGCATATGAAATCCTTTTTCAAGCATCCTATGCATTAAAGATCATATCTTTATCCTAAATTAGCATCCTATGCTTTTCAAAATACAATCTTCATGCATCCTTTGCATATTTAAATCCCAATCTCTTTCATAAAAATGCATCCTTTGCATAAAAATCATGTCTTTATGCATCCTTTGCAAATAAAGATCATTTCTTTAAATCAAATGCATCCTTTGCAACCCAAAAATGTCATCTTTTCACTAAAAATGTCATTTTTACATGCATTCCCCATGTCCCCATTAGCAACCTTGGAACGGACCGGTGTAAAAGATCCTATCTTTACATCGTTCCTTCCATAAAGGTTTCATAATTTCTTTAGAAAGGGACAACCTTGAACCCTATATCTCCGATTATCACTTAAGATGAGTATGAAGCATCTATATGAGCTCGACCGTCTTAAAGTGTAGGATTGATGGGCTAAGGACCCTCCTTTTCTAAAGAACCTCATCTTTGACTATAAAGAGAGTCATTCTCTCGATCACGCAAGTCCCGAGGTCCAAAAATGCGATGATCACAAGTCCAAGATGAGGACGGGATCATAATCCCGAATACATAAAATCCAAGAAATCCCGAGCGACAACCAATAAATGGTTTGTACGTCCGGAAGACGACTTGGGACATTCCCCCCCCCCTTTTATTTTCAAACACATGCACACAAGAAAGCACGCAAGCAAGCACGATTAATGGGATCTTGGGAGACTTGCTCCGGCAAGGCACCTTGGGTGAACGACGATCCGTTCTTCCCAAGGGGTAACTTAACCTCCGAACCCATAAAAATCCTTTTTTCAAAGTTTTGAGGTAATCAAAATGGCGTGGCGACTCCGTTTTTCAAATTAAACCGGATGTCTTCAAACTCGCGTGAATTTCCAAAACAAACAAAAATTTGGGGCACACATTCACAGTTTGGCGACTCCGCTGGGGACATCCCAAAGGAGAAAAGCTTTTATTTTCAAAATAAAAAAATCGATACTCGGTATATAGGTGGAAACCACTTACCCTTCATGTACACTCCCTGATGTGGGAGTTGGGATAACCGGTGGTTTAACAATCCCACGTACCAAGATCCCTTTTCGAAAAAGAAATTTTTGAAAAAATATAGAAGAAAGCTTTTCCCTTTGAGCGGGTTAGACTCCCGTTGCCGATTTCATTAATCGTGCTTGCTTTATTTACCTTGCATTGCATCATTTGCATCTTGGAATCTGTGCATACTTTGAACGGGAAACAACCCGAAAATATAGCAAAGGAGGAACCCGGAAAATTGATCCATGCACCGTACGGCTCAATCCTCCTTGGATTCTCGACCGGGCGACCTCCGGCAATTCCACCAGAAAATCATGGTTAATCTGGGAGCCCTAGCACTTGGGGCTACTCACTCCATGATCCGATCGGGGCTCCTTAAAATTTACGTGCTTACGTGTTGCATTTTCCCCGTCCCGAAAATCATTCCTTTAAAACACATTTCATGAAAATCTCGTTTTAACTCAAAAGGAACATTTTTAGGAGACCGCACACTACGCGCACTCCGATATATCCCGTACACTTTGCACGCACGTCCTTCAAACCCGAGGGTGGTTCCACTCAGCCACGACAGCTTTACGATGCTCCCGGGCGCGCACGGAATCATCCCAACCTCCCCATGGCAGCCAAAGTGTCGACCAATGCACACTCCGTGTCACACGTTTCAAAAACCGTGACTTTTTGGTTGGTTTTTGGTCTAGTCCGTGTCATATAGCCCAGCTTGCATACTCCTCGTAAAGGTCAAGCCTTAGTTCATAACGGAAGCCAAGATTTTGCTCAAGCGGAATTCGCCAAAATTCCGACAAGGAAAAATTGGCGAGATCTTGACTCCGACATTGACTTTGACATTGACCTGCACGGAATGCGTAAGAGTCAAGACCGAGTCTTTGCCAACAAATCAAAAGATCTTTCGCTCAAGCGAAGCTCTGCCAAAATTCCGACAAGGAAAAATTGGCAAGATCTTGACCCGGCATTGACTTCGATTCTGACTCACGCCCGGCGTATGCAACGAAGTTCAATGTGACACCGTGTCATCCGGCTTTTGCCACCCGACCCATGCCTATTATCTTCTCGACATTACCGACAGTCAAACGTCATTCGCTCAAGCGAAATTCTGCCAAAATTCTATCAAGGCAGAAAGACGAGACTTTCCCGGTATTGCCTTGACTATAATCCGCATCGCTCGTGCGTTGAAAGTTCCTATGACCCGCTAGACCCGTTAGGAGCGTTTCTTTACTGGCCGGTGGGATCCGCGTGCCCTATAGGACCCTCGCCCGGGCTGTCCACCCCGGGAGGTCGAAATACAGTGGAATACGAGGGGCTTATAGACGTAGTGACGGAACCCACTGATCCAGGATCTAGAGTAGTTGCGAAAAAGAAGGGCAAATCCCCTTTTCCAACCAAATAGATATTAATAAAAGACACTGTTTTAAGTAAACTGGAAGATTCTAATTTGCATATTGCCCGAGCTCTTCACCTAAACACCTACCCCGAGTCTAAACCTTTCCTATCCCTTTCCCGCAGCCGAGAAAGAAGTGGGTGAGAACACCGGGTCGCGACTTGTTAGCGCAGTAATTCTCGCACGCCGCTGAATCCTCGCCTTGGTCACCCAGAGTCGAATGTCCGATTCGACAGAGAACAAAGACTGGTTTGGGTAACCAGATGACTAGGGAAGAAGAGCTAGCCTTAGCCCCGGAAAATGTAAGGCCCATGAGGAGCAAAGCAGCCATGCTCATTGATGCGCTACGCCGTCATGGGTCCAGATAGTGGTAGAGCCTAACGGTTCCTTGGTTATGGTAGAAGATGAAACTCCGTATAACCATCTCAAATTTCCTAGCCTATAACCAATGCCCTCCTCCATCCACATATGATCCTTTGCCAAAGATTGTCCCTTTTCAGCCTTTTCCAGTATCCCAAGCCATCAGGATCCCGACACCCTCTCCTCCTCAGATAAGACCCAGCTTTGTTCCCTACCAGCAGAGAACAAACGCCACAGCCTATTCTCGCAACGCAGCCTCGCACTACCCTACGGGATTCGCTCCTCTCCCCAAAAGCATGGGCCATCCTGCACAACTTCCGTGCCTCGTAATCAATCAAGTGACCTTTTCAACTCCCCGCCCGCCACAGCAGATCTTCCACCTCCAACCTTGCCAATAGGATCCCACGAGGCTCCTTTTTCCTACTTCGCAACTACGAGCCTAATTCCTATGCCTCCGGTCGCCTCGTGGAAACACAGACCAGGCCAAGTTTACACCTACTTCCCTTCCAAAGACTCCCAAGCCATGGTACCAGCTACCACCGTGCCACCCACACCCCGCCACTCAAATCCGACAATCCTCGCTTCGTAATCGAAACCGTCCCCGACCCCAACATGACTTGGTTGATGGAACAAGTTAAGTCCATGCAAGAGAGGTTCGGAGAACTGAATACCAAAAAGGCGGCATACCAGATTACTGACCCCAGCAAAATTGTCCCTCTTCCTCCAAAATTCCGAATGCCAGAAATTGAAAAGTTCAACGGCACCGATTGTCCCCGGACTCATATTGAAAGCTACCTTCTTGCCATGAGAGCCAAGGACTGTACACATCAACAAAATGGCCGACCATTTTCACCGTCATTAAAGGGTTCAGCTCTTAGATGGTTCATGCATGTAAAACCAGAGGCCCGAGCCACCTGGGACCAAATTAAGGAAGCATTTCTCGGAGAAGTATAAGGCTAACTTGAATTGGGAAACCAGCAGAATGACCTACAAGGCACTCTACAGCGCCTGATGAGCCAGTGAGTGAATTTTACAGAGATGGAATTGGAAGCTTAGTGAAATGATGACCCCATCGAATGAAGAGGAACAGATGGAGATCTTCCAATCCTGCTTAAAGCCTCAACTAAGGGTTCCAATTGGCAATTCCTATTATCCTGACCTTCGGTCAATGTTCACTGCTGTTCCTAAGTTTGAAAATGCCTTCAACATGGCCCCGCCACAGATCGCCAATTCCCTTATCCGCTACAAAGCACCGTCCAAATGCCGCTACTGTCCACTATAAAAGGAAAAGAAACGGCCTGGCCGTCAATTACATCCGTAATGAGAAAGTGGACAAAATTCAAGCCAAGTAATTGCAAAGCCAAGACCTCGCTTCTATACCGCAGAAGATTTTGGAATGCCACTGGAGAAGGTCTTTGACGGTTTGGTAGCCGAAGGACTCATCAGACCTTTGGAAAACTGGAAACCCAAAAACCCTAGTGTCAGAATGGACGAAACCAAGCATTGCCGCTTCCACAAATATCATGGGCATAACACCAATGATTGCACCTACCTAAAGCTCCTGATCTCTCGCCTAATTGAAGAAGGCAAGCTAGAACCACCTCTGGGTCCTAATGTGGTCAAGAACCCTTTTCCTGCTAACAATCAGGTTAACATGATCGAGTTCGGGGAGACAAATGCAGTCAACTTTGGAAATCCAGAGATCATAGACATTCTGAAATTCAATGTTCCTTATGCTGAATTACAAGGAAAGTGGAAAGATTTGATTAATGCCGCCGCCATGGAAGGACAGTTTGGGCCCATAGTCGGAACTGATTTTGTTAATGTTGTCAGAGCTCGGCCTCTTTTCTATGATATCGAACCAGTAACCATGGTCAAGATTACAGAAGAAAGGCTCACTTATGAAGACTGCGAGTTTGAAGTGAAACAAGCCATGTTAATGAAAGTTTCTTCAGAGCCCTTCATCACCCATGATGAGCATAATGTATTTGTAATGGCTCTTACTACTCCCGAGGATCAGCCCCCACTGCTTGGGAAAAGGTGGAAAGAAGAGTGAACCAGCCAGTAAGACTTTTGGGATGAAGAAAGTTGTATCTCGTATGCCGAAAGCACAACCGGTCCTACCGCCCTGAGGTACGCAGATAAAGTTAAGTTCAGTAAAGGAGATTCCGCCGTATCGCCAGGTATTCCCATGGAAATGGTGTCAACAAAGGCAATTATGATCCACAGGATGCACAAAAACGGGAACGCTCGACAAGACCGCTACTCCCTGTGGCAACAAAGAAGAAGGAGTGAGATCCCGGTCCAACCCTTGTCAAGCCACCCTCGAGTCAATAAGTAGTGTAGGGTCCAGAGTCAGTAGCGTCTATTTAGTCGAGTCAGGAATCTTTGAATTCCAGTCCTCTGAGTCATCCGAAGGCCTCACGCCCGAGGACTATCAAAATGTAATCGATGTCATCTTTCCCCTTATTTTGAATGAAATGACAGATCTTTCTGAGTATCCTCTTATTGCCAACTTAACAAATGATAAATTAACTCAAAACTTAACAAATGTTAATAATGAATCATTTGAACAAGATGCAAACACACTAAATGAACAATACATTAAAAAAATCTTTAAGCAGGTTTCAGAAAAAGAGAAAAACCGGACCCAAGCTGCCGAGGAGGTTTTGACAAGTGTGAACTTGGGTACTGCCGAGGAACCTAAAGAGACACAGATCGGAAACTTCTTCCAGGGGGTTGAACGGGACAGATCGATCGATCCGCTCGCAGAATACGTCGACGTGTTTGCATGGTCATACAGTGGATATGCCGGGCTAGACAGCTCAATAGTAGAGCACGTAATCCCTCTAGCACCGTATGCTAAGCCGCAAAACAGAAATTGAGGAAGATCAAGCCAGAGTGGTCTCTACAGTGTCAAAGAAGAGATTGAGAAGCTACCGCGGGTAGGATTCATCGTAGTCATCGAATATCCGACATGGTTATCCAATATTGTGACCGTCACCAAGGCCAATGGGAAGGTGCGCCGCCGTGTGGATTTCCGAGATCCGAACAAGGCCAGCCCCAAGGACGATTACCCTTTGCCAAACATAGACATCCTGGTGGACTCCACCGCCAACTACGAAGTCAAATCCTTCGTTGATGGCTTTGCAGCTACAACCAGATCAAGATGGCCGAGGAAGACCAAGAAAAGACAGCCTTCACCACACCGTGGGGAACTTATCGTTATACAGCTGATGCCATTTGGGCTTAAGAACGCCGGGGCTACTTACCAAAGGGCAGCGACCGCGCTTTTTCATGACATGATCCACAAGGAGATTGAGGTCTATGTAGACGACATGATAATCCACTCCAAAGGCGAGGATGGGCGGCACTTTGTTGACCTCGCGGAAGTTCTTTGAGAGGCCGAGACAACATTCCATGAGACTAAACCCCGCCAAATGCACCTTCGGAGTGACAAGGGGAAAAGTGCTTGGGTATATGGTCACTGAGCGAGGTATTGAAGTTGACCCCAAAAGATCAAAGCCATTATGGATATGAGGCCACCTCAAACCCGCATTTAAGTCAAGAGCTTTATGGGAAAACCGCAAGACATCGCCCGTTTCACAATCGCTGACCACTATGTGCGAGCCCATCTTCAAGCTCATGAAGAAGAACGTAGACACAGAATGGACCGAAGAATGCCAGGATGCTTTTGACCAGATTAAGGCATACTTGGTACATCCTCCAAGTGCTATGCCCCCACATAGACGTAAAACCTCTTCTCGCTCTATCTCACCGTCACCGATACGGCAAGCTGGGGCTATGCTTGCTCAGAGAAGAAAGACTCTCGTGTAGAGAATGCCATTTACTTTGTCACCGGAAGCCGCAGGAAGTGAGCTCAATTACTCAAGATGTGAAAAGACTCCGTGCAGGATCGGTCCGGGTAGTCGGCAAGTTGAAGCATTATATGCAAGCCCACCCCGTGAATTTGGTCTCAAAAATGGACCCCATCAAATACATCTTTGATAAGCCTTCCTCTCGATGCGTCTAGCAAAGTGGTCCTTCTTCTTAGCGGAATACGACATCAACTATGTGACCGTAAAGGCCATCAAGGGTCAAGCATTGTCGACCACCCGGCGAACTTCCCCAAGAATGAGGACAGAGGGCCCGAACCCCAATTCCTGCATGAAGGGATCTTCGCAGCCGAGCCCGAAACCGATGGCAATTATTCTTTGACGGAGCCGCTAACAAAAGAGGAAACGGCATCGGGATGCTACCGGTCGATCCGAAAGATGAGCATACACCCATAGCCCTCAAGTTGAACTTCCCCGCCACGAACAATGTTGCCGAGTACGAAGCCTCGCATTGCCGGTTTGGAAGCCGCCTTAGAAAGGAATGTCAAGGAGCTCGAAGTTTATGGAGACTCACCCGATCATCAACCAGGTTTCCAACAAATGGAAGACTCGTGGACCCTAATCTGCAGCGGTATCATGCCCATATGGAGGAGTTGGATCGACAGCTCGTAGAAGTGACCTTCCACTACTTGCCGAGGGAAAAGAACAGATTCGCAGATGCCTTAGCTACTCTAGCCTCATTGGTAGAGATCCCCGAGGGGAAAGCCATAAAACCCTTCAGAGCGGGTAGAAGAGAAGCCCCACCTTCCGTTGTGAAGTAGACCTGGGACCCGAGCCTATAAAGGAACCCCGGTACAATCAAATTTACCAGCTCCTCAAAGATGGAGAGTCGCCTTTCAGACGAAGAAGGTAGACCGAAAGAAGGTGTCGAGACAAGAGCTTGCAAGCCTTGAAAAGGTTGGCCTCCCATTATGTCATTCTAGGAGGCAACCTGTACAAGAAGCGGTACCAAGGACCACTCCTCTTGTGCGTCACTCAAGAAAGGGCCAAAGAGTTGATGACCGAAGTCCACAATGGTCCCTGCGGTCCTCATATGAATGCCAGAGCCCTGATGCAAGTCATCCTCATAATGGTTTACTACTGGATTTCCATGGAAACAGATCGTGTCCAAGACGTCCGAGCATGCGACAAGTGCCAGCGGTTTGCCAACCTCAACCATCTCCTGCCTCATGACCTGTACTGCATGACGACTCCCTGGCCGTTCGCAACCTGGGGTATTGACGTGATAGGGAAAATAGCCCCTGCAGGAAGCAATGGGCATGAATTTGTGCTAGTAGCCATCGACTACTTCACCAAGTGGGTAGAGGCCAAGTCCTACAAGGTCCTCACTTCCAGAAAAGTGGCCCAATTCATCAAAGAAAACATAATGTGCAGATATGGGGTGCCCAACGAGATCATTTCCGATAATGGGTCGCACTTTGAAGGGGACTGCGATAGATTGCCGTCGTAATTCGTAATCACTCGCCACAAGTCGTCTCCGTATAGACCTCGACTAATGGAGCCGTGGAAGCCGCTAATAAGACGCTCGAACGGATCATCCGGAAAATGGCCACCCGTGGTCGTGATTGGCCCGAAAAGCCGCACTTGGCACTCGGGGCTACGTAACGTCTGTCGAATAGCTACAGGAGAAACTCCTTTTGCCCTAACCTACGGGATGGAAGCAGTGTTACCAGTGGAGTTGGAAATCCCGTCATTAAGGGTCCTCCTGGAAAACAGTGTCAATGAAGTAGAATGGTTGCGTAGCCGGCATGATGAGTTGGCCCTGCTTGATGAGAGAAGGCTAAAAGCCATGGAACACACCCGAGCCTACCAGAGGCGAATGGCTAGAGCGTTTGACAAAAAGGTTAAGGCCAGAGACATCAAAGAGGGTGACTTAGTGTTGAAAGTGAAGCCCCCTACCGCAGACAACCCCGGGAAAATGGGAACCCGTTTGGATCGGCCCTTATGTGGTGCGTAAGATACTATCGGGAGGAGCCATGAAGCTTGCAGACTGACGGCAATCCCTTTGTCCACCCGGTCCAACGGTGATAAGCTCAAAAGATACTATGTCTAAATAATAAAAATATATATAAAAAAAAAAAAGAAAGTGCAAAAAGAGTAATACCCACTAGGCCGAAAACCCCAAAAAGGGCGGTCTAGGCAAAAGACAGTGGTGCACACATAAAAAAAAAAAAGAAAAAAAAATCTTAGTGCAAAAAGAGTAATGCCCACTAGGCCGAAAACCCCAAAAAGGGCGGTCTAGGCAAAAACAAATGGCCGCACATAAAAAATATATAGTTCACCGTAATGAACTACGAAGACCTGAGCCCCTTAGTCTTTCTTGTAAAAGGGGAACGTAGGCAGCCATATATGGTTCGGTCTAAACAATAAAAAGGGCAGTCAAGCTTCCATGAAGTGCGTCCTAAAAAATAAAGGGTATTTACGTTTTCATAAAATGGGTCCCAATCAATAAAGACATTTGAATTTCTATGAAATGTGTCTTGATTAATTTCTAAGATAATATTTCTTGTTCATTACAAGTTAAAAACTTCTTGATGAGTTCAAGCACGGTCTACTCTTGACTCTGCTAACCTGCTACAAAGATCTAAAATACAAAAAAATGCCTAAATAAACTAATGTGTTTGCAAAATGGCAATAAGGGAATCCTAAGAAAAGATCCGTGCCGTCATTCGCCGAGTCTTCTTTGGTCTTCTTCCCTTTACCTCGACCCCGTCGAGTTTTCTTTCTCTTCTTCTCTATAAGGTCGGTATCCCTCATCCCGATCTCCGGTATCCTCACTGGAGCCTCTACCAAACCCGTGTCAATAAGTGCCCTCTCTACACGAGCACGAGTCCGCACTTCCTCCCTCTGAGTCTCGCCAAAGGAGCGACCTGACAATCTCTTGTATCGAGCCTCCATATCTCTCGATCGTGTCACCCGACCGGTTATGGCGACTCGCCTTAGCCTCGCCTCCTCGTAGTCCTACTCGAGTCCGCGCCGGCCCCCAATAAAGCCTCGACGTCTCTCCCCGTAATGACCCGAGTCGCTCCCATTTCCCTCTCGTACTACCCAAGTAGACAGTGGTCAAGATGGTGCTCTTCCCGCTCCCGAAGATAGCCCCGGGTGGGAAAGCAAGATATGTCCAAGCCCTCGAGAAGAATGAGAAGCCGGGCCGGATCTCTCATATCCAATGGCATCACCTCCATGGTCCGGATGTCCTCCCAATCGCTCAATGGCTCCCGTAAAGCCCCGAACCGCTCGGATACCAAGCAGGAATGTAGAAGGACGACCAGCGTAACCCCGGAACCCTCACAAAGATAAGACTCTGAAATATCCTCTTGGTCCGCAACCTCCAAAGTGAGGTATCCACCAACGGATGTCCGAAGTGGATAGCCTAGCCATCGTCGCCTCCTGCCTACTCCCGGTCCCGTTGCCTCGGTGCACCTCTCCGAGAAATCACCCAAGGGCACCGAGTCGGCAAAGCCCCCGGCAAAGCCCCGAGCCTCTCCTCGCAGCCCACAAAGTCGCACACAAACTGACTCCTGCACCTCATGAAATGGTCTCCCTAGCCATCCCGTCAATGCCATGCAATGTCTCTCCCAAAACCAAGTGGGACAATGTCTTTCCCACTCGCAGCCTCTCGACCATGTCCAAGAGACCACCATGACAGCATCCCCACGGACTCGCCGGTGAACAAAGCGTAAAATATGCAAAGAATAAAGGCATCCATAGCCACCGTGGTCGCAGCCATAGCCGGAGACCCAAACTCCGCCCGGATATCGTAAAGGTCAATCCCGTCCGGGCTATCATCATCCCCTCAGCCTCTCCTGAGAAATCGCGTAAAAGATGCAAGCTTTACCGCCACCGGCACGTCTCCGATCAGCGGAATAGATATAGCCTCAATCTCGGGACCCCAATCAAGGCTCGGAAGTCTTCATGCGTTGGGACAATCTCGTTGTAAGAAAAGCAAGAACGTGTCTCCTGACGTCCCAAAACCTTGCCGTCGCTTCCTCAAAAGGTCCCAATCGGGCGGGAGATCCTCAAATGCCATAAAGACTTGATCTTGAAGGAAGAATCAAGCATCCCCTTGTGAGATTGAAAGTTGTGCTTCACCCAAGATTGAAGATCGGATGTAAAACGGTCTCGCTTCCCTTTGCAATCCGACGGGCTTCTCCATCGCAAAATGACCAAAGATGGTGTCTTTAAGTCCAAAATGTGCTCGGGAACAATTGGGACAAGTCTAAGTTGAAAATGAAATGAAATGGCCAAGCCTTGCTTTTATTCGTAAAATAACCAGCCTGCATGTAACCGTGAGCCGCACGGCTTCATTTGCCCTCAGACCAAACCGCACGGCCTCATTTGCCATCTCGCAGAAAAATCTGCAGCAACCAAAGTTGCTGCCCAAGGGAGTTTTCACCCCACTTTCTCAACCAAGACCTGTACAAAAACATGTCCAAAGCCATTCAAGCATTTATATATCATCATAAATCATTTTGGCCCGCTTTCAGCCCCAATTCCAAGCAAAAACTGCCCGAGGCTCGATAATATGCAAATTTAAAAAGCATAAATTAGAAAAGTAAATAAAGCATTACTACAATGTCTTCGCCCCATCGGCGCCCAAATAAAGCAAAAAATAAACAAAGTGTGCATAAAAATGTGTTCATTGTTTGTTTTGTTCCTAAATCCATTCTAGAGACCTCCTAGGCCTCCGATCCTTCCTCTTCTTCATCAATGCTTAGCTCGTAGACGCTAGCCTCCCTCATCAAGTCCTCCTGGTCGCTCACATCGCGATGGACATTATCGTGCCCGTACTCGCCACCGCTCCAAAATGTCGCATTGGGTCCCCGCCCCCGAGGCATGGCACCGGAAGAGTACTCCGAGGCCGATGAGGTAGACGCCGTGCCCCGACATGCCTTCTCTTGCGCCCGGTGCTCCCGTGCGTCCGCCGCCGCCTTTGAAGTGCAGCGCCTTCCTCGAAGGGACCGGCACATGTCTTTCCAGCCCCGTTCGCCCGACCAATCTGTCATAGGTGCGAGCCGGAACCCGAGAAAAAGAGGAGAAAATCTCGTAAAAATCTCGTAAAATCTCGTAATTGCAAAAAGCAAAGAAAGCCGAAAAGGGAAAGACCCTAAAAGTATACTTACAAAGGTTGTCCGGCGGCAAGGTATACCGGGGCTCCCTAGTGTCGGGGACAGAATCCTCATCCTCCTTGGAACTCCGTGGACCACATAAGACAAAGTGCGCAGGAGGGATCGGCGGGTCAAGAGGCTCATCCTCCCCATATCCCCGAGTGACCGCCGCCTTCACTAGCTTCGTGGCGTCCTCAGCGCCGCTCCACAAACACAAACAGTAGGGGTATCCATGTCAAAGTACTCCTCGGCGGCCACGCCCGCTCGGTACCTAGCTATCTCATCTCGCCCGCCAATCCCCGGGCCGTAGCATCCGTGCCGGGAGGATCATGGGGAGTAATGGCGTCCAATGGAGGGACATGGCCATGCCGCTCGAGAAACGGTCCCCCAAATATATGACATCACATGTCAGCCCCCGCAAGCCATCTCCTCTCGCCTCGTCGCCTCAATGGCCTCTCCTAGCAAAATCTCCTGATACCGCCCCAAGGGTAGAAGTCCACTCCGTCGTGTCCATCCCTCGTTGATGACCGGCCTCACCATCTTATAATCAAAAGTGATCCGGGTCTTTCCCGTGAACTTATCCTCGCATCTCCCTCCAATGATCATAGCAGGTGGAAGATGGTGATATCGCTCCGTTGGTTCCACGGAAAGAACCCGATCACCTCACGTAACTGCACTCGCATGTTCAAAACATCAAAAAAAGGGTCATTTTTCTCTCATAAAAGTCTCAAGACAAGAAAAGAAAGAGCAAAGAAAGAGGGACTACCTCAAGGGCACATGAAAGGCAGCCCATGGAAGCAGCCTTATTCCGGCTGTACATGTCCAGAGAGAAGTAGAGCTCTGCCAATCCGGCCTCTCCCCAAGAGACCGTCCCTATCCCATCTACATCCTCCAGAGAGCCGAGGAGGCTAGTCATGGCCGTGTCCCGTAATTAGCAAAAATGGTGACCGACAAAGCATCAACCACACGAAGGCTCTAGCCAAGCCGGGGCCACACATCGCTAACGGCAAAGTCCCGTATGCAGCTTCCGGGATCGCCACCTCGACATTCCGTGTCTCCATCCCTAGCCCTCGGGAATCAACTCAAACCCGACCAAAGCTCGGAACTCCTCACCGTGATGTGGTCCCTCCAAGTCACGGGCCTCCCAAGAACCGTAGACCAGTGATAGCCGTGAAATCACAGGAGTCACCGTCAACTCTCCCCACTCGATGAAAGCTATGAGTGCTATCCCACCAAAACTCGATAGGGCCCGGACCAAGCCCTTGCTCTTAGAGGTGATATGGATCCCCGCCGATAGCCTCAATGAAAAGATCTAGGACGGTAGCCCGCACCAGCCGCTTGGGATTCGCCCCATTCTTCTCGAAATCGGCATCCTCTCCCAAAGCCCGACCGCTATCTCGTATGGTCCTCTAGACTTGTTCTCCCGTAGACAAGCACAACAAAGAAATGTGTCGCTCTTCATCATTTTCAAAAGCATGCAAAAAAGTGCACATGTTTTCAAAAGAAAAGCATTCATAAAATTTTTCTAGCATCCTTTGCATGAAAAACACGTCTTTCATCACTTGAAACACGTCATGTCAAGTCCCATTGCTTTCCTAAAGCACAAAATCACAATTTTCAAAATTCTTTGCACATAAGCATTATTCTTTCAAAAATGGCATGCATGAATCCTTTTCATCTTCCAAAATCTTGTTTTCTCATTGATAATCAAAATTTTGACCTAGTTCTAGCACATGCAAGAACTCCGTCTCACTTTAGACAATTATCATTCTTACTTTATTTTTGAGAAAAAGTGGGTCATTCCCATTATTTTTATCAAATAAATTGCACATGCATGTTCTTAGCCTCATAGGTTAATCATCAATGTCTCAAAATCATTCAAAAATCCTAGGAAAATCCTAGAAAATTCCTAAAATTCGGGTCAAGCCCTAAATCAATCAAAATTCAATTAAAATCGACGGAATCGAGCCAAATAAGAACGCTTACCCCAACCGATCGCGGGTTCGTCGATTTGTGCTCTCTTCTCCCCGGATAAAGCTCCGATGGAGGCGTAAGAAAGTCATACTTTCTCTCTGTTCGAACGAGCTCTTTCCTCCTCCTCCGAGCGGCTTCCGAGATGTTTCTTCTTGCTTGCCTTGGTATAGGATTGCCCTCCGGATCCATTCTTGATCAAAGGAAGCAAGGGAATTGAAGAATTTTGAAGAAATTCTCTCCTCTCTCTCTCTCTTCCTCGGCTGGAATGGGCGGCAGTAATGCCCAATTGCCCGTTCAAATCTGTTTTAAATAATCTGGAAAAAACAGACTTCTAGCCGTACGGCTTCTTTTTCCTCCATCTCATGCCGGGCGGCCTCATTTGCTCTGAGCAGAAATTACAATTTTGCCCCTGGACTTTCCACTTGGGCCTACAATTCCCGTTATCCTTTAACTAAGATAACATCCTTTTCAGAAGATATCCCTTATCTCCTAAGCAATTAAGCTCTCTTCCCCAGTCGCCTCCGTTAATTCCGTTATAACGGGATAACGCTAGGTGACAACCTCCGAATTGTCAAAACTCTAAACTTAGCTACCTCTATCCCGGATAGTGAAGTATGCTAAGTTCTCTAAACTTAGCTTACCTCTATCACGAATAGTGAAGTATGCTAAAGTTTATCTAAACTCAAGATACCTCTATCACGAATAGTGAAGTATGCTCGAGTTCTTCTTAACTTTAGATACCTCTATCACGAATAGTGAAGTATGCTCGAGTTCTTCTTAACTTTAGATACCTCTATCACGAATAGTGAAGTATGCTAAAGTTTATCTAAACTCAAGATACCTCTATCACGAATAGTGAAGTATGCTCGAGTTCTTCTTAACTTAAGCTACCTCTATCCCGGATAGTGACGTATGCTAAGTTCTCTAAACTTAAGCTACCTCTATCCCGGATAGTGACGTATGCTAAGTTCTCTAAACTTAAGCTACCTCTATCCCGAATAGTGACGTACGCTCAAGTTATCCTAAATTAAGCTACCTCTATCCCAGATAGTGACGTACGCTCAAGTTCTTCTAACTTAAGATACCTCTATCACGAATAGTGAAGTATGCTTAAGTTCTCTCAACTTTAGCTACCTCTATCTCCTCGATAGTGACGTAAGCTCTAGTTTCTTCAGGTGACAACCTCCATTAATTGTCAATCAGGTGACAACCTCCATTAATTGTCAATCAGGTGACAACCTCCATTAATTGTCAACCAGGTGACAACCTCCATTAATTGTCAAAACCTTCAAGGATCCTAGACATCGTTCCTAACTATCTAGTGATGCTTGAACTACGATCAAGGCTTGATTCCTCCGGGATACGTAGGTAGCCTTTCATAAAAGGTCCAGCCATCCGACCACTTTGGTCACCCTGTTCCTTCATTACTCCTCAGTGATGAAGTAACCCCTCATAGAGGTTTAGATATCTGACCACATTGGTCACTTCTAGCATATCCCCAGTAGGATCAATTGCTTAACCTCTTAGGTCATTTTCTCTGCTATTTCCTCAGCAAGAGACCAGTTTTCTCTTCACCATTCCCCTGCGGATCTTGTTCCGAACTACGGCCTGGCTTGATTCCCACTCGGGATACGTAGGTAGCCTACCTTAGGTTCAGCCAACTCGTCACATAAGACACCCCATTCCCCATCGGATCTTTTCCGAACTACATCCTGGCTTGATTCCCACTCGGGATACGTAGGTAGCCTTCCAGAGGTTCAGCCACTCGACCACCACGGTCTCTCAATCCGTCTTGGCATTCGCCAGATTGGATCCTTTTCTATCGACAACCCCACTCGCCTTGCAAGTGACGTTGCCGAGGGGCTTCTGTAAGTACCCAAATCTGGCTCATGCCTCCCGATTAAATTTCCCGGCAGTTTCGGTAAGTTTCCCGATAATTCCCCGGACCTTCCTAGTGTTCCGGAAATATTCCGGAACTGTTCCAAATTAATTAGGGACTGAAAGGGAAGCTTCCCAATTAAGAAACACGTTTTTCTTAATTGGGAGGAAACTTCTAGAATTTGCCACCTTGCATGTTTCTAGAAATGCTGAGTCACAAGGGATAATGCCGCACGGCTGCATTAGCTCAAGGTCTCTGGCCGCACGGCTTCATTAGCCTTATCCAGACTGCCTATAAATAGAGCCCTCCTCTACCCATTTTAATCATCAACAAAAAGCATAATACTCTCATAATACGAAGAAGGTCCTCCCAAGAGCTGCTGGAAGTCCAAGAAGGTGAAGAAGAAGGCCAAGAAGCCACCTCCCTCCTCCTTGAAGATCCCAAGATCAATTCCTCCTCCTAGCTCCATCCAAAAAAGAAGATGAAGCCATTGGTAACCTCGCACGCCCTAACCTTGCATCCTAATTGCCCTATGTGATCCTAATTGCTCATTGCATTTCATATAATTGCATTTATCTTGCTTGGGACTTGGTAGTTTATCATAAAGATCATATCTTTATACCCCCTTTCCCCCTTTGCATGCATTAGGCATCCTTTGCCATTAAAGATGTAATCTTTGAATCAAAGGTGCATCCTTTGCACCTAAAAAACCCATTTTTCAATAAAAATGCCATCTTCATGCATCCTTTGCATGTAAAAATTCAATCTTTACAATAAAAATGCATCCTTTGCATTCAAATCCTCTTTCAAGCATCCTAGGCATTAAAGATCATATCTTTATCCTAAATTAGCATCCTATGCTTTTCAAAACACAATCTTCATGCATCCTTTGCATATTCAAATCTCAATTTCTTCATAAAAATGCATCCTTTGCATAAAAATCATGTCTTTATGCATCCTTTGCAAATAAAGATCATTTCTTTAAATCAAATGCATCCTTTGCAACCCAAAAAATGTCATCTTTTCATTAAAAATGTCATTTTTACATGCATTCCCCCATGTCCCCATTAGCAACCTCGGAACGGACCGGTGTAAAAGATCCTATCTTTACATCATTCCTTCCATAAAGGTTTCATAATTTCTTTAGAAAGGGACAACCTTGAACCCTATATCTCCGATTATCACTTAAGATGAGTATGAAGCATCCATACGAGCTCGACCGTCTTAAAGTGTAGGATTGATGGGCTAAGGACCCTCCTTTTCTAAAGAACCTCATCTTTGACTATAAAGAAAGTCATTCTCTCGATCACGCAAGTCCCGAGGTCTAAAAATGCGATGATCACAAGTCCAAGATGAGGACGGGATCATAATCCCGAATACATAAAATCCAAGAAATCCCGAGCGACAACCAATAAATGGTTTGTACGTCCGGAAGACGACTTGGGACATTCCCTCCCTTATTTTCAAACACATGCACACAAGAAAGCACGCAAGCAAGCACGATTAATGGGATCTTCGGAGACTTGCTCCGGCAAGGCACCTTGGGTGAACGACGATCCGTTCTTCCCAAGGGGTAACTTAACCTCCGAACCCATAAAACCTTTTTTTCAAAGTTTTGAGGTAATCAAAATGGCGTGGCGACTCCGTTTTTCAAATTAAACCGGATGTCTTCAAACTCGCGTGAATTTCCAAAACAAACAAAAATTTGGGGCACACATTCACAGCAGTGTGGATATACAACTCCAGGCATCAGACCAAAATGGTCATATCCTATCCCCAGCAGAGTTTCTTTCAGCAATCGACTGCAAAACTCGCTCAATAGTCAATCCTCGGGTGACTTCCCTAAAATAGTCAAAATTCGGGCGACTTCCCTAAAATGGTCAATCTTTGGGCGACTTCCCTAAAATAGTCAATCTTCGGGTGACTTCCCTAAAATAGTCAATCCTCGGGCGACTTCCCTAAAATAGTCAATCCTCGAGCGACTTCCCTAAAATAGTCAAAATTCGGGCGACTTCCCTAAAATAGTCAATCTTCGGGTGACTTCCCTAAAATAGTCAATCCTCGGGCGACTTCCCTAAAATAGTCAATCCTAGGGCGACTTCCCTAAAATAGTCAAAATTCGAGCGGCTTCCCTAAAATAGTCAATCTTCGAGTGACTTCCCTAAAATAGTCAATCCTCGGGCGACTTCCCTAAAATAGTCAATCCTTGGGCGACTTTCCTAAAATAGTCAAAATTCGGGCGACTTCCCTAAAATAGTCAATCTTCGGTTGACTTTCCTAAAATAGTCAATCCTCGGGCGACTTGCCTAAAATAGTCAATCCTCGGGCGACTTCCCTAAAATAGTCAAAATTTGAGTGACTTCCTTAAAATAGTCAATCTTCGGGTGACTTCCCTAAAACAATCAAATCCTCGGGTGACTCCCAAATACAGTCAAACCTTGGGTACAAAGCCCGTGGCCTCTCATTAGCGCCACCTCTTTGTTGAACTACGATTCGGCTTGATTCCCTCACGGGATACGTAGGTAGCCTACCATTAGGTTCAGCCACCAGATCAAAATGGTCTTTCCTTTCCTGAGCGGTCCGACCAAAATGGTCACCCTCTTTTCCCCAACAGATTGGGACCTCACTTTTATCGACGACCCCACTTCCCCTGGAAGTACCGTCGCCGAGGGGCTACTGTAAGTGTCCCAATCTGAACCGCCAATGTTTCGTCAGCCCAAATTAATGATCTAGGGGCATTTTGGACATTATTTTGACAATTTAAATGAGGAAGGGCATTTTAGGATTAAAAAATAGACAAAATCTCACGGATATTTGTCATTTCCAATAAAAAAAGGAATATTGACCAAAGACAAAATGCCAAAACTGCTTTTCTGGAGAAAGCAGTCACGCCTTCATTCCCATCCGCGCGGATGAAAAGGAGGACCTCAGTACTATCCGCGCGTACATGAGTGTAACCCTAATCCAGCCTATAAATTCAACCCTTCTCTCTCAGTTTAGACATCAACAATTCACTACTGTTACATTGCCGAAATACTCTCTCAATACAGCCTTCAAACACCCAACAAATACTCATCCAAACACTCATCTAAACACAAATCCAAACACCAAATCTTGATACTCCTCAAGTCAAACTCTAACCAAAGAAGATAAGGTGTCACCATTGGTAAAACCCTCCTTCTTTTGATACCAAACTTATCTTTGTTCAAGCAAACATTTTCATTAAATCTTGTTAATCTCTCTATATTTGTCTAGATCTTGTTTATCTACTTGTTGAATCTTCATTATTTTGTGCTTTACTTATTAATTGTTGATCTTCTTGCATATTGTCCTTGGATCTAGGAAGATCTCCATGGAGCTCATCTCCATGGATGATATTCCATGAAGATCTACATCTTTCCTTATGTTACTCCCTAATGTTCCTTATCTTTACATAAATTTGCTTTACTTGACCTTAGAATGTTCACCTTGGGGTAAAATCTCCATGGATGGCCATCTTAGATGGTCCAAATTGTTTACTTCCTTTTAAATGTTTTTCTTTAAGCCTAAGATCTTCACCTTGGAACAATTTCCATGGATGAAGATCATCAGGGTTCCTAGGTTACAAAAAGGGTGAAGTTGATACATTGAGTTCAAAGATCTCAAGGATGGTCATCTTAATAACCACCTTAGAAATCCACTCTAAAGTTGATACACCCTTAACCTAAAGTCAATTTTCATACATTAATCTTTGTTTTATGTTAAATCTCCCCATCCCAAGCAAATGAAATGCTTTCAAGTCCTAATGTACCCTAAGGATGGCTTGATATAGTAGATCACCACTAATCATGTTTAGTGATCACTAATCAAAGCCTAAGGAAAGTGGGGACAAGCATGAATGCAAATCCCAAAAATGTTTTTATTTAACACTTTCAGTTGCAAAAACTCCAGTTCTGATTCTGTAACTCCAGTTTACATTCTGGAATTTACAGAATCAGACTGGAAAGCTGCGGAAAAGGAATATTACTGTCTCATCCGCGCGGACAGAATTGAACCTCGCTCTGGTCCGCGCGGACAGAAATGTAAGGGACAGACATTTTGTTTTTCCAGTCATTTTTCACTCACAGAAGCACACTGTTTTGGTAAATTTCAGTCCAGTCCAGTCAAAACTTTATTTCCAGAAAATTCCTTTTGCAAAACACACACACACACACACAAATGGTTTTAAATTAGGAAGACTCGTTTTACGAGGCATTCCGGGTGAACCCTAACGTTCTTCCCGGAATGTAACGTGACCTCTGAACCCATTTTTCTCTAATTTTGGGCATTTTTCAAAGTTTTGGCCCTTAAACTAAAAACGGCGTGGCGACTCCGTTTGATTTTTCAAAAAATGAAAATCAGGTACATCACACACCCTCAATCAATTCATGTTGTGTTCCTCAACAAGACTACTAATGGAACACATTGATTGAACCACAAACACACTCTAGAGAAATCAGCTCAATTTGTGAGCACATCTCTAGAAAACACCTGGTCTTTATTTTAGCACAATCCATTAGTGGTCACTTTACATTTAGCAGCCTTCAATCATTGGGCTTGCAATTTGTAATAGTTAGGAATCATTAATAGCAGTGCACCTTCACAAATCCAAGTTCTGACCAAACTTGGTAGAGGACGTAGCAGTTATTTAACACTGTGAACCTCTTCAAACAACGTGTCATTTCTTGTTGTGTTTGTTTATTATTTATGTTGTTGTAACCGGTTGACAATCTCTCAACTGGTCACAACCTGTTGATTCTGGTTACTGCATACTTGTTTGTCTTTATTGGAAAAATAAACCATGGCATGAGATTCTCACTTACTCCTTGAAAATCACTTCTCCAACCGATTTGTCTAACCGATTGGAGTGAGTTTCCTAACCGACATAATTTCCGCTGTGCAATCCTTTTCTTCGGTTAGTCAGTGCAAATTGAGACTTAAACATTTTCAAAGGTTTTAAAGAGTTTCTTGAAAAAGTTTTAACAGGCTATTCACCCCCCCTCTAGCCTGATTCCTACCATTTGGGACCTAACACTCTGGCATGTGTGATACATCAAAAAACTTATAATCATCATAAACCTTCAAATCATAAAAAAGAAACTTCAACCAAAACATATATACGCACACATAATCAGATACATATAGGGACAGAGGATAACCTTGAAAGACTGAATTGGAGAAGGCACAATTGCAAGGAAGAGGGGGGCTATGGATTTATCACCTTTGGAAAGAGTAGAAAAATAATTAGCAATGTTGCACATTTGGGTTTTAGATTGAGCAAAATATATGCAAAAAACAAGTAGATCAGAGGGAGATATTACAGATATCTGTAACAAAAAGATGCCCACCAACCAAATAAACCACCTTCTGTATACAGATAAACATGACAGTCCTTCAACTAAGTTCAAGCCTATTAAATATTACTATGAATAAACCCAGGAGACATATGAACAAGCTTTAACAAGCAAGTAAGCAGAAAAAAAAAAGAGTACATTAAAAAGACTAAGACAAAGGTAGACTTCAATCAAAAAATGGCATAGAAGAGGAGACCCACCATTAATAAAATTACACCCGAGCAATATTATTTCATTTTCTCAATTAACATTCATACACAAATCAATAATACCACTACCACCATTATAACATTAAAACTAAACACAATAACCATCGGCGACAAGCGAAAGAAATATAAAATACAGTTATAACCATCCTTGGATAATAGTTGCACAAAAGGAGCATATAATCTGAACCATTATTATAGCATCAATTAAAATAAGTTTCTAATAAAGCCAATATAGCAAATTCCATGCCCTAAATTGCATAAACAAAATTAGAAACAAAATTCAAACCATAAAATTGAATTTTATAAGTACAAATCCACCACAATCCCCCAAATAGGCACGAAAAAAACCATGTAAAAACCTTAGTAAAATAAATAAATATATTGCCTAGAACAAATTAAAGCAAGAAACCATAGCTTTACAAAATCGGAAAGCGATAATGATTTGGGGCATGCGAAAATTGAAAACAAAAACAAAATCAGATGAAGGGATAAAGGAGAAAGGAAAAAGGATCTAAAAATATTAATTTGACCCAGAAATTAGACTTGACAGCAGAAGACAAGATATGCAAAAGAGCATAGAGAAAGAGAGATGCATAGAGATAAGAAGAAGAAGAAAGTGGGATGGAGAATTACCTGCTAGTTGCCGAAGGGGAGAAAGGGTTATTGAGAAAAGAGATTTGCCAAAGGGGAGAAAGGGTATAGACAAGATTTGTAGAGAGAAGGGGAAGACGGGATTTGGAGGAAGAGAGAGAAGGGGAAAGGATACGTTTGATATTTCTATAGGGTTAAAAAGTAATACCAAAATTATCATTTTCTTCTGCGATGGGGAGTTTATCGCTTTATGTTAAAAAAATAAAAATTCAATTTTTAATAAAAATAAAATATATTTAATTTATGTGACTAAAAATGCCATCACGTAATTACTAGGGCAGTCGCGTAAATAAATAAATATATCTAGCGCGAGTTATTTTTCCAGAGACCGCCAAAATTTTGGAGACGCGGCAAGGAAAAAATATTGAAGAGGCGATTAAATATTTTGCGACTGCTTTTATGTTCGCATATAGGTGGTCTATTGTGACGGACGCGACAGCCGTCACAAAAATCCGTCGCAAAATATCATTTTTCTTGTAGTGAATTGAAAACGGCAATTGGTCACCACTTCTACCCCGATTTGCGTGCAGTGGTGAACGTGGGGTCAAAGTTTGAGAGTTTTATGCATGCATAAGGTGGTCCTGCAGGTTCGGGTAGCTCTCATCGTTATTGAGCTTTTTCAACGAATACAATTGCAAACTTAGGAAAAGGGAAAGACACCGTGGGTTCGATAAATTACATTCAGAATGGTAATCAAAGGAATGTTCAGGGCTCGTACCAAGGAGCAACAAGAAATAATTTCTCTCCAAGGCAGCTATAACGACCCTAAAACTCCAACAATATAAATAATCATTAACCATAAATAAATTCCCAAAAATGAGTATCTCAAACGTCAACCCTAATCATACTTCATTACATAATAAATGTCATTCAATGCTAACGGCCAGTACAACCCACTAGCTCCAATTCAACTCTTTGATTATTTAATAACCCTAACTCTTCATAATATTGTCGCCAACCTTGCGACCAATCCTTTCTCCTACTCTTTACCTAGGAGGGAAAAAGAAAGAAGGGGTGAGCGAACAATGCTCAGTAAGTTCATACGGGATATCTCTGGTACTAAGGAAGAGATGACCGAAACGAACGGAGCCAATCGAACACTCAACGAGTGGATAGTTATAACAATTTAAAGTACAATTATGAGTACGATAAAGAAAGATACTTCTCAAGTAAACAAGTTGTGGCCACTACAAGATAATACACTATTTATGACGGTTAAAATCCGTCGTATATATTAATCGGGGGCGCCGTAAATAATATAAACGGCGGCTGCTCGGCGGTGTATTTGGCTGCGTATAAAGTCGCGCAGCATATAGTATTTACGGCGGATGTTACCGCCGTATATAGTATTTACGGATGATAAAGGGCCGTCGTATATAATCAAGGGCAAATACGGCGAATAAATTACCGCCGTACTCAGATTCACTCGTCCCCCTTTGAGGACGAGTCGTCCAATTGATCTTATTTACGGCGGATATATAGCAGCCGCAGTAAATAACTAGACTTTTACGGTGGATATGGAGCAGCCGCCGTAAATAACTAGACTATTCTTTCCAGTCCTGTATAATTAATTTACGCCAAAAACATTTAGCACCAAAACATACAACAGCAACAACAACATAGAACACAAGCCAAAAGTTATCCTTTGACAAGCCAAAAGTATCTTTCATAGCACATTCTTTTCAATTAACAGTTACATCAAACAAGAAAATAAAAAGAAAGTTGGGTAAAATCAATAACTTGCCTCCACTCTTCTCCGGATGAAATAAAGGGGAAAAACAGCGCTCGGAGTCAGAGAGCAAGAGACAACTAAAAAGAGAAAGTGAATGAAATCTGACAGCAAACCTCCGCTATAACATCCTTTATCAGTTTCTCAGCCTTGATTATACTTTCTAGAGACCCTATCAGTTCCACATGCCTGGTATCTGAACTTGGATCACCATCAGAATCCCTGGTGATTGGATTCTTGCTCCAGAGTTGTTCTTCAATGTCCTTATAGTATCTCCAGCCTTGCCTATCAGAACACCAACCTAAACCAGGAAAAATAATCAAACGACAATATAGAAACCCTAGTCAATTGTGTTAGTTTCACTATTAATGGGGGAAAATTGTATGAAATTTGAGTAACTACACATATTTTTTGTTACAATATTCAGATAGCAAGAAGAAAATACATAATGCATATGTATGAAACCTACAAAGAATGTCAATTATCCACAAAGCTAAAAGAGAAACCAATAAAGGTGTAATAGTGTAAGGCTCATCAAATGAATGATTATAATAAGCAATTACAAGAAAAGGATGCAAAAGTCTAGGTGATACATGTTGATGCCACTGATCAGCTTCAACTATAAGACTGAACCAAAGATGTCAAAAACTATTTGAAGATTCATCTAGTACATAAAGAAGAAAATGTATCATATTTTGATCTGATTTGCACATTCCTAGAAAACAGGAAACTTCTACACACATTGCGAAGACAAATGTGTATCATGTTCTCAACAAAATCATAAATTAGCTAAAAGCACATCAACAGAAAACAAATGTATATTACGTCAGAAAGTGCAACTCAAAATACGTTGTAAAAAGTTAATCAGAATAAAACAGATAAGTTACCAAGAGAATTGCAATCCTAAGAGGATATGCTCAAAGGAAATTTAATCTGCTTGCACAAACATATGAGAAGAACTAGAATAACGACCTGAACTGCCTGATGTTACGATTATCGTGGATCTATTAATGCTAGGAGTTGCAGCTCCTCCTGCAGACTGTTAACCTGTTAGAAGTAATTATTAAGTCAATACTTGAATGGAAGAAATATCACATTAAACTCTCACTAATGTTAACCAAAAAGCAGACTCTTTTTTTGCAAGAACCAATTTGAGTGTAACAAAGGAGTGTCTAGAGCACAGTAAACCATAAAACAAATTATCAAAGTTAATTGTCCATCGAGTCCACGGAGGAATATCTGTAGCACATCTAACAAATCTCAAGCAGAAAATGATACATAAGTAAATAACCAAGATTCGCAAATGATACATAAGTAATAACCAAGATTCAGTTGATATGAACCAAGATAACCAGAAAATCTAACATGACAAAAGTCAGTCGCGGAAAAAAACCATCACTAAGTCAGCAAAAGTGTAAATTGCTGATCAGTCATTTATAATCTTCAGATAGAGATGCCTTGTTTTGGCTTAAGTAATATGTAGAAGCATCTCAAATACTAGAGCAATAAAAAGTGACAAGCTTCAAACAAAGTCAGATAAAATGCACATAAAGAGTGGGAGCAAGTACCTCTTAAAGATTTGACTGAGCCTGCATGCCGATCGCCATAAAGCAACTGCTGCCTCTTTCAAGGTTGTGTTTTTCATCATCTCCCGAGAGTCTTTCACCAGATCGACCTATGTGAGAAGATCAACCATACAACCACAGTGCTCAGTTTTTGGCTCAATCTTTTAAACTAGAAACACAAGCTCGAAGTACCCCATCCCTTCAATATGCAAATTTCCCACCTTCCCCTCCTCCTTTATCCGGGCTTGGGACCGGCAATGCAATGCAATATACAACAATTGCATTGGCGGAGTTAAAAAGGGGTTAGTTAATAGGTCGTGCATGCATCTCCAAAAAAACAAGTAATACCAAGTTCTAAATGTAAACTATCAATAAAAAACATGAGAAGCTATACATATACCAAGTAACATCAACGTGAAGCATAAGTCACAAATTAATATAGTTGTTTGGTGCATTATAACTCCGACTATTAACTTTTAAGAAATTACTGGTTTCGGCAGTATCTTGGGCATGTCATTCTTTACAAATGACCTTCAACTCTTTCTTCTTTCCTGTGGCATCCATCCCTAACTGAACATTGAAGCTCTCAAATGCCATGCTCTGCAAAACACCCAACCACAACTTCAATTCAAATGAGAGAGGAGTATAGACCATTATTTAGTAATTCCACACTTAAGTATCATAAACTACTTGCCAAATATTACGTTGAGAAAACATATCACTGCCCATTACTGCCATTTCCTTGTAGTTGCATATAATTACATTGCAAAGCTTCATTCAGTTTTTGTTGAGCCTCAATTTGCTTTAAAAATTCAGCTTCTTGGGCCTCTTGACCTTGAAAATTCAGCTTGTTGGGCCTCTTGACGCTTTGAAAAATCAGCTTCCATGGATGACATCTCCTCCTCAAATTCAGCACGGACTGCAGAAACACTTTAAGATGTTGAGGCTTTACCAAACACCCTAGACTTGGTAAGACCTTGTCCCATACAACGCACTCTCCCATGGCCATCGTTTCCTATAATATCTGTGAATATTTGTTCTCGCTTTCTTGGAGAGTTTTGATCCTCCTCTGGTAGTTCTTCAATTGCATCATTGAGCGTTAACTGTAACAAAAAACAACATGTTCAATATAATTGTTTTAACTTTAATTAATATTATGAAAATGATGTTAGAAATGGAAAAAGTATTCTATACAAGAACAATACTAGGTAAAAATAAAACTAAAACAGAAAAGGTTGAAACTTTAACTTACGATCATATGAGATGTGGTTTGGTCTGCAGCTTGACCATCTTTGTCGATGCGCGTAGCTATAAATATGCTTACTCGATCAGTGGGTAATCCCTCATCTTCTCTCTATCATTTATAATAGAATCATTTGACAAAAAAAACTATATTTATATACGATACAAAAAGAAGCATTAATTGACAACTGATAACTAAATTGAACGATGACAAACCTCTTTTCTGATTTGACTATGCGACTTTTTTCCAGTCCTATTAAGACCCGATTGCTTTGATAGATTCAATTGGTTTATTTGAGATACTTCCTGGAAAAAAAGATAGTATTAGTATTAATTTGAAACATATAAGACATTCACGATAATAGATTGAGATTAATTTGAAATATACCTTAGGCTTTTCTGAACTCCACGTATGAACAAGTTCAACCCATTGATCCAAATCAACACACGCATTAGGTTTGTTAGCCAATCGCTCCTCGTCTGTTTCATACTTATTATATGCTTGTCTCACCGAATATTTCCAATCTCTCCATTGTTTATTAAGAGTTGCATAGCATATTTGCTCATTCTCGGGAGGTGCATTGGTATTATCCTATATACAATTAAACAAAGAAAAAGAAAAATTGTTAGAGAATCATAAGACTTTTGACTACTTACTAGAATACAAAACTAAAACCAAGAAAAAATAATCAAGTAAACATGAGATTTATGTAAGGAATATGGATTACAACTTACTTGAACATCTTTCCATATGTTCTCTAGAACTGTTTGTTCCATCTCATACCAATCTTTAGTTAATGGGAAATTATTCCCATTTCACACAAAATACCTGAGCTGAGTAGCTAGTTGAGCCTTTTCGCCACCACAGGGTTGTCCAAATTCATTAAATATAACATTAAGCTTTTCTTTGCCCCATTTCTTTGTTTTTTTTTTTTTGCCAACCCTCCTCCTTTCCTTGAGCCCTCACCTATTTGCATCCTCCTTGGCAGCATAACTGGCTAAAAAAATTTAAGAAACATAAAAATACATATTACAAAGTCATAATCATAAATATGAGTAAAATTGCATAGTAAGCAAATGAGATCTAAACAAATACATATTACAAGTAACAATATTAATATTCAACTATACAAAATAACAAGTTTGATTGAAACATAAAACATAAGTCATAACATTGTCTTAGTAATAGTAAGTGTTAGTGTAATCTGCAGGTGATATCGCAGATGATTTCCCAAAAGTCCAGGTGATATCGCAGATGATTTCCTGGACTGAAAATTATATAGTTGTATATTTATTGTTTGTTATTTAATGGACTAACGTGCTAATATGGTCTGTATAGTCTATGGTTTATGGTTATATTTCAGGGTGCAATAGAATCAAAGAAGGAGCTAGACACGTGTGGAAATTGGAAGAAAAGAATTAATACATTTTATGTATTAATTCGTAACTTTGGCAAACAACAACAAATCTTATGGAGACTTTGTCAAAGGTTGTTGCTGAGTTATAGAAGAAGTACAAGGATGATAAAGCAAAGGAGTACAAGGCGTGGAAGCATGGCTTGAGGATTAAACAACTCGGTTGCTACAAAATAGGAAGTGGGAGCTAGAATTGTGGAAACAAATTAACCCACTCTCCCTATACTTCCTCCACGTGCAAGACCAGCCCCAAGGCTGTTATTGGAGTAGCCTTCAAGTAATTGAAGACTATAAATAAGCTTGGAAGGTTTATTTGAAGACATGCCAATTATTTCATCACATTCACACCTTCGAAAAGCTTAGAGATAGAGTTCTTTGTTTGGTTCTTTTTAATCCTTTCTCCCTTGTAATTTCGCACTTGATTACCTTGGTGTCAAGGTGTGTGAAGGCTAGGATAGGATTCTGTTCTTTATCTCTTGTTCCATAGAGCTTAAAATAGATATAGCTATAGGGAACTTTCGGCTTTGTAACTTCGTTCATAGTGATTATAAAGTCTTGCCTAAGAGGCACTCTCAAGTTATATTTATATAACTTGAGAAAACAATTTTGGTGTTTTTATTCCGCCGCAAACTCTTTTACAAAATTGTTTTATTTTCGAAGTGTGTGTGTGTGCCATCCCAAGTGCTATCGTTGGTGCTGTTATCACCTTGGATATCACTTGTGATTCAAGCCGTGACAATTTCAATTGGTATCAGAGCCTCTCACTTGACGATACTAAGTGTTTGGTCCTTTTTATCATGGCTTTTGATCCTGCAAATCCAAACCAAAAACGTCTTCCTGTTTTAGATGGTTCGAATTATGCATATTGGAAAATTCGCCTTCGCCGCATATCAAATCAATTGATCTTCGAGCATGGCGATCTATAGTTCATGGGTACTCTCTTCCACTATTACCTCCTGATGAGGATGGTGATGTTCAGGTTAAACCTGAAGGTGAGTGGACTAATGAAGAGATCACCCTAGCTAACTATAATGAGAAAGCTCTTAATGCTATCTTTGAGTGGGTTGACATGCATATTTTTAAACTTGTTCAAAATAGTTCCACAGCTCAAGAAGCTTGGGATATTTTACAAAGGTTTTGTGAAGGTGATTCTAGTGTGCGTGAAAACAAACTTAGAGGTCTTACTGGCAAATTTGAAAGGTTGAGAATGGGTGAAAGTGATACCATTTCCTCTTATTTTGAAAAATTGTTTGACATTGCTAATGAGTGTCAACTTTTAGGTGAACCTTTTACAAACAAACAATTGGTTTCAAAGGCTATTAGAACTCTCCCTGAGCGTTTTAATATTAAGGTTTCATCTATAGAAGAGGCTCACAATCTTTCTACTATGAACATCAATTCCTTAATGAGCATCTTAAAAAATTTTGAGTCAAACCTTGCTGAGCAAAGTGAAGCTTCTAAAGGCAAGAGTGTTGCTTTAAAAGTTCAATCCTCTAGTGGTTCAACTAATGAGGATGACGAAATTTTTGAGGAATTAGGTGAAGATGCCAGTGTTGCCTTACTTACCAGGAAATATAACTCAATGGTGAGAAAATTTAACAAAGAAAATGTGCAGGTAAAGGCTAAAGAGCAACAAGCCAAGGTGTACAATTCAATGCCCAAGAGGACATTTCCATCTACTCAGAAAGGTGGTCCCATAAGGAGAGCATCATCAGGATCAATCCAGATCGATCCAAAATACCTTGAATCAATCCAATGTCATGCTTGCTCTGGATGGGGTCATTACTCAAATGAGTGTGCTAACACTCTAAGGAAGATGGGAAAGAACCTATGGGTTTCTCTCAGTGACAATGAGGATGAAGAGACCAATCAATCAAGATTCAGATCAAACAAGAATGATGGTCACAAACCGTGACTCGGATTCTGTCGTTGATACCCCGTGTGATATCCAAAATGGGATAACACCCGAGATATCATCCAACAGTATACGCATTTAAATTTGATAAATGCCGTTTGTTTTGTGGGTTGTTAATATGGATGCAGGTTGTTCACAAGATGAGAAGGAGTTCAGCAAGGATGAACTCATTTGTGGTCTTAAGAACCTTTGCAAAGAATTGTTGGATGAATGGAAGAAAGAGAACAAGAAGGTGATCTCTCTGTCCAAAGAGGTTTAAGACCTAACTGATGGCTTGACTAGATTGGAAGTTCAACTCACAAAGAAGGATGTGGAGCTGGACAAAGTCAAGAGCAAACTTACTCTTGCCGAGACAACATTCAAGAAACTCAATACGAGTTCTACCAAGTTAGATGCAATTCTTGGGTTGTCCAAACCACTCAAGGCAGGTATGGGTTTTCAAGAGTCTTTAAATGCTATTACATCTACTTTGTCTAATACAGAAGATAAGTTAATTTTTGTTAAAGAAAGAGATCATGTTGAACCAATATCTTCTGATAAGTCTTCTGACAAGGTAAAAATATGTAACTACTGTTACTCTACTGGACATTTGAAAAATGATTGCAAAACTCTCTTAAAGAAACAGTCCAGTTCCTGTGTGATACCTGAAGTGCTACCTAGCATGTCAGATATCACTGTCAGACAGAAGAAAAATTATCAAAGTAGGAAAGTGTGGAAACCTAAGTCTAATCTGATATGTGATGTTGTATGTGTAAGTGCTCCAATTTGAGCTTGTTAGAATTTTCGTTAGAAAATTAACGGAAGTTATAACATTTCTAACAATTCCTAACTATCCTAACTTTCCTAACAAAGTGAGGGTAAAATGGGCATTGTTATTTAAGGTTAAACCTTAAAAAGAATCTTAAAAAGAAAAACAAAAGAATAAAACCACAAATAGAAATGCTGGAAACATAATCTGGCTGGTCAATTTGAATTTTGAAAAAGATTATTCTTCTTGTCCAAAGCTGGAGCTGCATTTAATGAACAGTGCACGCCTACTGGACCTGTCCGCGCGGATAAGTATGTAAAATTCAGAGGGCTATAAATTGAGCCCTCCAGTCACAAAAATAAGGAGGAAGAACACATTTTGCACCGAACCTCTGGCGAAATATAGAGAGAAAACAGTGAGAATTCACTTGAATTGTCACCATTTTCTCTCCAATCTTTCCCAACTCATACTCATCCACTCACTCTCATATTAAAGCCCTAAACACTCATACACTCAAGCCAAACACTCAAGAACACAAGGAAGATTGGTAAACCCTCCTCTTCCTAACCCTAAATCTCATCCATGCATGCATCTTCAAACTACAAAATGTAGTTCTTTCATCTTCTTGCTCTAGATCTAAGAAGATCACCATGGAAGACCATCTCCATGGATGATCTTCTACAAAGATCAAAATTATTTTTAAGCTTTCTTACTTTCTTGCAAAGAAAACTCATTTTCAAAACCCTAAAAACCATTTTCAAGCATAAAATCTTGATTTCAAAGGATAAAATTCCCCTTCCCAAGCAAATGAAATGCTTAGTCCTAATGTACCCCAAGGATGGTTTGGTATAGTTGATTCACCACTAAAATGTCTAGTGATCACTAACCAAAACCTAGGGAAATGGAGACAAGCATGGATGCAAAACCCCCCTTTAAAATCATATTTTCTTTCTTGAGAAGTTGCTGTCCAGTAGCAATTTTCTCAGACCTCAGTCCATGGTATTAATTTTTGGACACAGATGAACTTGGAATTTGGTGTTGACTACAAAATACTTTTTGTAGCCAACATCCAGAGCTTTCCATACATATTTTTATTTTATTTTTTGGGTGAGTAAAACTCCTCTTTTCAAATTTTCTTTCAGAGGCTAGTTCATCAGCTTCTGGGAATCCAGATCTCATATCTGAGGTTTCCAGAAGGTTTTGACCCCTCAAATCTTCTCCAAAATGGAAAATTCCTTCGCACAAACTTTATTTAAGGTGTCTAGAACAACTTTCATTCTCTGAGTTTATCCAGATTATGAAGTTTTAAGACCCTTGAATCCCTTTCAAAATCAAAGGTCCACTGCCTTTTTCATTCTGGCAGAAATGGCTCTCAACTTCAAAAGGTCTTTTGAGTACCAAATCTCAATCCAAAAATCTTCCAAAAAATCATGGGATCAGTTTGAAGTCTTAAAAAGATATCCCAATTTTTACTTTTCTGAGTTTCAACTTATTTTGGCCAAAACACACACACACACACACACACAAATGATTTTCAGCTTGGAAGACTCGTTTTACGAGGCGCGTCGGGTGCACACTAACGTCCTTCCCGACGCGTAACATGACCTCCGAACCTAAATCTCTGATCTCGGGCTTTTTTCAAAGTTTTGGCCCTCAAAATTAAAATGGCGTGGCAACTCCGTTTTCGTTGATTTTTTCAAACACCAAAAAATGGGAAAATTTTCGAATGACACATTCATCACAGTGGCGACTCCGCTGGGGACTAAGCTTTTTTTAAAAAAAAAATGGTATTTGGTATATTGGTGGAAACCACTAAATTTCCCGTTATCGCCTCCTAACACGAGTCGGGGATAAATTGTGGTCTAACAATCCCACGTACCGGTATCACCGTTTTCAAAAAAAAAAAAGGGCTTTTGAGGGTCAAGCTTCCGTCCCGGCTTTGAAAATCATTTTTGCGTGTGTGTTGATTTTTTGCACAGTTTTCATGTTGTTTTGGCCGCCTCGGAGAAAGTCAAAATTTTGACTGTCGGAATAATGTCCCTAACTGTCGGAATTTTCGTGCTTACGTGCTTATGTGCTCATAAAAAAAAATCAAAAAAAAAAGATTTTCAAAAAAAAAAGAAAAAGAAATTTTCCAAAAAAATCATGCATCATGCCTTTTTAAGACACATAAAAAATTTCTATTTTTCTCAGAAAAAGAAGATAGACTGCTTGCACACTACGCGCACGTGACCTTACACTGCACACTACGTCCTTAACCCGGGGAAATCCTTGTCGCGGTCCGTTTGGTCTTATTACGCCTCTCGGATGAGCACATGACTACCCAAACATCCCATGGAGCCTCGTGTCGACCATGCACTTGTCCGTGACACACTTTGTCCTAGACCCGGTTGGTTTTTAGTCTGGTCTGTGTCATGCCCTGTCCGTGTATAGACCTTTCCTTTCAAGCCTTTGTCGGCATACCGACTCAATATCTTTCGGGTCCCTAATCGCCGAAGTTCTCGCCGGTTTTCCGCCGCAGACTTTGACCAAGATATTGACCGGCGCCTTGACTTCGGCTCGACCGGCACAAATTATACACCGACTCCCAAAGATTGACACCGAGTCATCAAGGATTAATGACTATTCCATGCCTAATTACGGCTTAACCGAAGACAAGTCAAGATCAATCGTGGACGCTTATCGGCTCCAAATCATGCCGACTTTTTGTCGAGCCCTCGGACATGATCTTGACTTTCGACGTCGCCTTTGTCCGTAATTTACATCGAATGCTCGTTAAGACTCGATTACCCGCCGACTTTTAGGATCGTTTTCTTTCTGGTCGGTGGGACCCGCTTGCCCTATAGGACCCTCGCCCGGGCCGTCCACCCCGGGAGGTCGAAATACAGGTGGAATACGAGGGGCTTATAGACGTAGTGACGGGGCCCACCGATCCAGAATCGTGAGTAGTTCGCGAAAAGAAGAGCAATCTTTTCCAACCGATTAGGTTAATAAAACATGTTTTAAGTAAACGTGAACAAATAACCGCATGTTGCATGAGCCTAAAGCCCAAACACCTACCCTCCTTCCATTCCTGCACATCTCGAACCTTTCATGTCCTTTCCGCAGCCTCCGCACAAAGCTTGGTTTCGGCACCGGGTCACCGTTTGATCAGTTGGGAAGAGTCAAGCGCGTCATCAACCTCGCCGTTTGTTCCGACTCCGGTTTCGTAATGTCTCGCATCGCCCGGTAATGATGGGGATAACGTCACTCCGCCTCCCGGACCCTCGACAGAGCAACAAAGGGAATCCGCTTAGCGTAACGTATGAGGTTACGACAGAAGCACAGCCTAAACAAACTTTTATGGAGGCCATTAAGAGTCACGGTCCTCGGCCGCCACCTCAATCCAGATGGCACCTTCACCGTGGAAGAAGACGAGGATGCCAACCCCACTCTCGCCGCCTCGACTACACCAGATGCCGCCACCCACCTCCTATGGTGCCGCTACCGTAACCCATGCTCCTCGATTTTCGGGTCACCGCCCAGCCTCCCAACCACGTACCACCGGATCCATGCAGCTCGACGGCACAAATCACTGGGGGCAGAATCGCACGGAATATCTTCTCATGGTTGGGGCTATCTCGGAATGCCACAGCTAATCGGGATCCCTCCTCGCCCGGAACCGATCAATCCGAACCCTCACAAGAACCACGCTTCGGAATGCCGCCACAACTTGGTTCTCGGGCCACAGGAGCCCCTCCTCGTAACAAGACTAGTTCGGCCCGCTCCTCACACAAATCCATTCCTCACTCAGACTTCTACGGGTTACCAAGCCTCCATCCCTGTGTCATCTCGAATCACCAGACCGCAGCATTCCCCCGGTGTTACACACCTTCACCACAAGCCCATGCAATTCAACAATCCGGACAGCCACTCCCGCACTCAAGCCTACTTACGTGCCCCACTCTGGAAATCCAAGTTATCCGGCCACATCGGGGCTGCCCCCACCTACTTTGCCGCTTGAAAATCAACAAAGAAGCCGCAAGGTTCTACCCTTTTGCTCAGGCTCCTACTCATGCTCCCTGTGGTAACTCGCCCCAGTGTCGTTTTCACCTACGTCCCCGGATCGGTCGTTCCCTCCACCCGCTCCCCGCTCCGGTGGTAGCTCCTCTCTCTAGCTCGGCCCACTAGCTTGAATGCCATGGTCCCGCCACAAGACCCTCATCCGGCCCGGTTCATGGAACAACACAAGGAAATGAAAGCGCGTATCGCCGAACCGATCGCCAAGAAGCTCCGCCTTCCGCCTACTGCACCCGACTCCATTGTTCCTCCGCCCCACAAATTCGTGATGCCAAATCTGGATCTCTTTGATGGGACCGCATGTCCGAAAACCCATTTGGACACGTATACCTTGGCGATGAAAGCCAAAGGATGTACCAATCGCCAGTGGGCCGACTATTTCGCCTATCCTTGAAGTCCAATGCCTTAAAGTGGTTCTTCCGTTTGAAACCCGGGCCGTGGCTACATGGGACCAGATTACCAATGCCTTCACGTAAAAAATATAAGGCCAACTTGGAATGGGAAACAAATAGGGTTGATCTACAAACAACAACAGCAAATGGCCCCGATGAGAATGTTGGGGACTTTTACAAGCGGTGGAATCTCGAAACTCATGAAATGGACATCCCTCCTTCCGAAGAGGAACAACCGGACATCTTCCACCATGCTTGAAACCACATCCGAGAGCCTCCCTCGCCACTTCCCATACTCGACTTACGGGCCATGGTTAACTCGCAGCCTAAGTTTGAAAAGGCCTACACCGCAACCGGCCGCCGCACTCGCCTACGATATCGGGCTCCTCCCCGCAAACACCGCCCGCCCTCGCTAAAGGCAAAGAAATGATTAACTATGCGGGACAGAATGCAATAACACGACTCCTTTTGCTCCCAGAAAACAAATGAGCCCAAACCGCGGGTCATAAATCTCGAAAACTTTGGAATGCCCCCGAATGACATCTTTAGGGACTCGGTGAAAGAAGGCTTGTCGCGCCTTTGGAAAATTTCCAACCCAGAAATCCGAATGCTCCCGTGGATACTACAAAGTATTGTGCTTTTCATCAAGCTCACGGACATCTGACTGACAGCTGCTTCACTCTGAAAAAGGCAATCCAGGGGCTAATAGAGCAAGGAAGGTTGGAAGGCCCCGAAGGGCCTAACACAGTCAAAAATCCTCTACCAAGGAACCATAATCAGGTGAATATGATTGAATGCGGAGAATCTTCGCATGACCATGAAGATGCTGATGAAGGTCCCCAAATACCCGTGGCCAACCTCGTCGAAGATCCTGAATTCGGATTCCCCCTCAGCCTTGAGGATATTGAACGAATCAACCCATCTTGGTCTCATGTCAGAGACTCCTTGCAAGAATACGAGGCCCGCTATTTCTCGGATGAAGGGAAGGCCGATACCGAAGAACTGGGGCTGTTCCGTTCAAAATATGAGAGGACCATTTACACAAGATGGTTAGAACAATCGAGAAGAATCGAACAAGAAAGCCTACGGGCGGCGCTCAGACGGGGCTTATCAAAGAAAGAGGCCGAAGAGCATCCGGAGCTAGTGCACTTCTGCAAATTGGCTTGGGAGAGCCCGAATATGATCCCGAGAACAGCTGAAGAATCGGAAGAGGAGGATTCCTTCTATATCCTACCCGGTGTCAAATACGTGCCACCCCCTCTCACTCTTCCCCCGCAATTTCGGGAGGAGAAGCCGAGTCACAATTACCGCTTCCGGAATGGGAACATATGACAATTTCTCGCGGTTGCACGCACCCATATTCCCCAACGGGTTTGATCGACGTTCCTCTCACCCGAAATCCCGTAGTATGGGAAGAAGATTCCGACGACGCCGATGATGATGATGATGATGACGAGAGCGAAGAGTCAACCGAGGCCCCGCATCCGGAAACAACTGGAACAATCATGCCGGAAATGAGCCCACGGGAGCCAGGCACAATGGCCGGTTATCGCAAGTTTACCACGAAGAAACTTCGGAAGACGAATATGAGACCGAGGACATGAAGGCCATGAAGTTTCATGGATCCGAGCACGTGGATATCTTAGAATTCAACACCGCATACCATGCTTTGGGGGAAAGGGTTTTCGTGTGTCCGATCCAGCCGATAGTCGAAGATCTCGATCGAAAGAGGAAAATTAACTCCCATCCGCCTAAATGAGAAAATAACCATGGTTAGATCAAATCCACCCTTAACAAAGTAACACTCCTTGTCGTGGTTACCCAAGAAGAGGTCACCTTTCCCCGAATGTATGTCGCCTTTCGAGAAGTCCTAGAAACCGGCATGATACCGGATGCGCCTCCCACGCAAAACGCTATAATCATCTCCAACTCGAGTATTACGTAAGGGAATCGTAATGGCCGCACTATACCGGGACGAGATCGAAAGCCGCCGAGTCCCGACAATAGCGACTTTGTTGCATGATCACAATGAGCAAGGCCGGCCATGAGAATGAATCGAGGACGCCCTAGCTCTCGGGCCATCCAAGGGGCAACAACACAACCCCAAACCCGAAAGCCTCGTGACTTGGGAAGCGCTTATAAGGGCCGCCCAGAAGAAGCCAAGACAGCCAAATTTCTCACCGTCACTAGACTCCGTCGTAACCAGGGCCAATAGCCAAAAGGGCTCCCCATCGACCTTAGCAAAGATTGAAGAAATCCACCAAGAGACGATCGATGAGGAAGTTAACTGTTGACCCGATCTCGGCGCATCTTCCAAGGAAATCCCAAGACGTATAAGAAGGCCTGCATCAAGCACCAAAAGAAGATCGCCGCCCTACGCTAAGACAAGAAAACTCCAAACTCCGAAAAAGAGGATCCCGTGCTCACCCGCTTGAAGCAAACACAGCCAACATTTCCTCTCGGTCTCTACTCACTTCGTCTTATCCCCATAAGCCGAAGCCGGAAGAAAGCCCGGCTCGCACTCTCGTGCCTATTGATGCTACTCCCGATGATGTGGTACTGATTGGAAACATCCACTACGGGAACATAATCACTTTCACGTATCTCGACCTCCCTCAATTTGGGGCCGATCATAATGAGCCTCTCTTCATCACACCACTGGATGAACGACGCTCCTCGGGTCCCGTTGATAATGGGTCCTAATGAACATTCTTCCAAAGAAAGATCATGAGCTTGCTTGATATCAAGACTACGACTTGAAGCCTTCTTCTCACAAATCAAAGCTTACGACTCAACATCCCGAGCAAGCCCTGAGTTGCTACTTTAGACCTCCGGTTTGGACAGTAAATTGATACCGTGGAATTCCGTGTTATCGACATCCCGATTACTTTCAACGCCCGCTGGGAAGACCTTGGCCGCACCAAGTCAAAGTGGGTCGCCTCAAGCCTCCACCAAAGGTGTGAAATTGCCTCGAATGGGGATCTCGACGACCATTTACGAAGATTTAGTCACTTTAGAAGGCACAGATACTGCGGAATACCTATTCGAAATCAAACATGACGAGGAAGGTCACATGCTAACGGGCTTCACTGGCCGAGCCTCCCAAGGCCCAAGTGTGCAACATAGATCCGACGGTCACTGGGATAAAATCCCACCGGTCTTGAAAATGATGAGAAAAATGAGCTATCTACCCGGCCTCTGGCCTGGGAAGCACCAACAAGGAACTCACAAACTCATCGAAGTGAAAGGACGTAATACTCGCCACGGCCCGGGGATATGAGGCCTCCCCAAATGACACCGCAAAGTGGAAAAAGATTTGAAGTCGCCACAGAAAGGTCCCGCCGACAACCCTAAATCTCTCCCCTTCACCCTAATTTGGCCGACTACTTTGTAAAGGGTCCCACACAACCAGAAACATCACAGAGCCCACTCCTACGGCAGATGGCTAAAGCTACAGGATAGCCTCAACAAGTTCGTAGGAACCAAGGCTAACCCGGTCCGTAGAATGTTCCCCGGACCTACCCAAGATACCTGGGGCTACCACCGCCATGAAAAGTGAGTATACCTTCGTAGGCGTGCCTCGACTCCGGTGGAACAGCTTCGAGAAGCTCACAACCACTATTCCTACCGCCCAGAAGATCCGAAACCCGAATTCGAATTGACAAGCCGCCAAAAGCTAAGGCCACGGAATTTCCTCGATGATTGGGATGGTCTCGTTATGCAAAGAATTGTTCGAAGAAGAAGTCCAGTGCCAGACCCGATTGATCTCGGCTCGGTCCAAGAGATGATAGCAGCAATTGAGAAAGGAAAACAAAAACAAGACAGCTTCCCGAGTCATGAGGCCACCAACAACGATGCCGCTAAAGAATTGGGAAACTCTCTCGAAAGCCCGTCCGCGACCAAGGAGGAAATGATCACCAAGCTTGGATTGGTCCCCCGTCCCTTTGTGTCAATCTAGGACAAGTCCTCCCAGCCTCTCTTTGTTAAGATCGAGTCTCTAGGGTCGTCCGACGGCCTTACGCCCGAAGACTACGAGTCCCGTAGCAAGCGCCGTATTCCCTTTCGTTTTCAATGAAATGACGAATCTTTCCGAGTATCCCTTGATTGCCACTTTAACTAATGACAAAATTAAAAAAACACTTAATAATAACTCATTAGATAAAGAAGCGTACACATTAAACGAAAAAAAATCAAACAACAAAAAAAAAAATCTTTAAGCAGTTGTCCTAGAAGAGGAAAATCGAGCCCAAGCCGCCGAAGAGATTTTGTCGAGTGTGAATTTGGGAACTCGCGAAGAGCCTAAAGAGACGCAGATTGGTGATTTCTTTGAAGGAATCGAAAAGGATGCTCGCAAAGTCCTACAAAATCCTCAATTCAAAGAAAGTTGCCCTCTTCATCAAAGAAAACATCATGTGCAGTATACGGGTCACACCGAAATCATCTCGTATAATGGATCCCACTTCGAAGGGGAATGTGAAAAATTGCCGGGGAATTCCGAATAACCCGTCACAAGTCATCTCCCTACAGCCCCAAACCAACGGAGCCGTCAAGCAAAGAAACAAGACTCGGAAAATATCATCCTAAAATGGCCGTCCAAGGCGTAGATTGGCCCGAGAAGTTACACTCGGCACTCGGGGCTCCGTAACATCGCCGAACGGCAACCGGGGAAACACCTTTTGCTCCTCACATACGGAATGGAAGCCGTACTCCCAATCGAGCTAGAGATCCCCTCGCTCCGTATACCGCCGGAAAGCGATCAACGAGGTCGAATGGCTCCAAAGTCGCCATGACGAATCGGCCCTACTAGACGAACGCCGACCGAAGGCCATGGAACACATCCGAGCCTACCAAGGAAGAATGGCTAGAGCCTTCGACAAGAAAGTAAAGCATCGGGAGATCCGAGAAGGTGATCTCGTTCTAAAAGAAAAGCCCCCACCGTATCAACCCCTCGGCAAATGGGAGCCTCGTATGGGTCGGGCCATATGTCGTCCGTAAGATCTTCTCCTGAGGAGCCATGCAACTTGCAGACCTCGACGGGAATCCCTTTGTACACCCAAGAATGGTGACAAGCCGCGCAGATACTACGCGTAAAAAACAAAAAAAGAGTGCTAAAAGAGTAATACCCAACTAGGTTAGAAACCCGAAAAGGGCGCCTAGGTAAAAACAAAAAAAAAAACAAAAAAACAAAAACAAAAAAAAAAAAAAAAACAAAAAAAAAAAAAAAAAAGAGTGCTAAAAGAGTAATACCCAACTAGGTTAGAAACCCGAAAAGGGCGCCTAGGTAAAAACAGGTTGCACCAAAAAACAAACAAAAAAAAAAAACAAAAAAAAAAAACAAAAAAAAAGAGTTCACCAGGTTGAACTACGAAGACCCGAGCTCCTCAAAATGAGGGGAACGTAGGGCAAATGGAAACGGTTCGGCTCTAAAGCACAAATAAAAGCCATACTTTGGCATCAATACAATTGATCGTACCATGAAAGCGTCTCGAAAAACTCTAAAGCAATTCAAATATTCATTACAAGTTAAAAGCTCTTTGATGAGTCTAAGCCCGATTCATTCCTACAACCGGCAACCTCGCTAAAAGAAAACTAAGATACATAATCAAACATAATGTGTCTCGCTATGACAAGAAAGGGATACTGTAAACCTCGTAGTCACTCCAAGCCACTGCATCGGCCTCTCCCTTTTTCTTCCCCCTCCGAGTCTTCTTTTTCTCGAACAGAAAATGTCGTTGTTCCTCCTACCAAGCTCGGTATAGGAACAGGGTCTATCAAACCAGCCTCCGTCGTGGCCTTAGTAGCCCTAGCGTCATCCCTCATCTCCTCGTAGCCTAGCCGGTAGCATAGGAGCCCTCCTCTCCCCGTCTCTTGACGTAAGCCTCATAATCGGCCGCGCTGTCTCCGCTCCCCGTCATGAGGGTTGGCCTCGCCTCGGCCCTCCTCCTCTCGAAAAGCCAGACCTCCGCACCCACAATGGCCTCACGCCGTCTCAAAATAGCCACCCGAGTCTCTCCTGCATGCCTCTCATACCAATCCAGGTACCAAGTGGTCGTGAACACCGGTCTCGACGCCGAGAATGACCCGAGGAGGAAAGGCATCATACCTCCATGCTCGGGAAAGAAATGGAAACACCGAGGGATCATCCATGGAAACAGAGCCACCACCCCGGTGGCTACATCATCAAAGCCCTCCAAAGGAACTCCGCTTCCAAGCCAAACCGCCAAGACCCAAAGCCGGAATGTAGAAATCGGACCGAGAAAGCCCCTAAGCATAACCACATGGGACCCGTCCTCAAGCACTCGCGAGTCTCCACCCGCCAACGAGGCACCAACCATTCGATATCTTCTGGGCCCGGCGACCCGCCATCCAACGCTCCCACGAGCCCCGATCATCAAAATCTACATCAACACCTCTCCCGGCAAAAGTCCAAGGCCCGATCATACGAGGTTTCCCGAAGAACCCCCAAACGCTCCATCGCCCATGTGGTCAAGCAGGAACGGGCTGCCCCTCGTGCATATACCGCCGTCCGGTAGCTAATCTGTCCGAGAGCATGAAAAGTCTCCCCGTAATCAAAGGAACGACATCTCTCGCCTGTGCGACAAAGGGAACGACAACATCCAAGAAGAGACCGATGGGCAGATCCCAAAGGAATAGACCATGAACAGGTGCCAAACATACAAAGTGCAAAGGCATCCCCAATAGGCATCATCCACCAAAGCCTATGCCCCTAAATCTGTCGGGAAGACCGGAAATATCGAGATGATCGGAACCGCGGATCATACCTTGCGCTTCCTCCGGAAAGATGAAGGAGGACGCACACCGTCACAAAAGAAGCCCCTCCGGCAAAGGGAACCGCTATCTCTTCCACCTCCGACCTCCAAGTAAGGCCCAAAATTCTTCGACAGATGCGCCCATCCGCGCGGATGGGATTGCTTTCCCAAAAAAATCTCGCAATACCCAAGCCGCTACGCCAAAAGAGGAATATTCCGTCCCGTTGCTCGAAACTTGTGCAAAAACCTCCCAAACCACCCATATACCAAACACCCTTGCAAAAAAAAAAAAAAAAAAAACCAAGGCTCATGCAACACTCGCATTCATATTGCATTGCATTCATAAAATAAAATCCTAAATTATTACATTCCAAAAAAAAAAAGAGTGTGCATAAAAAAAACAAGCAAACATAAATAAAATCCTAAATTATTACATCAAAAAAAATGTGCATAAGCCGTACAAATCTAAATCTCAATCTCAAATCTCAAAAAAATCAATCGGAGTCTCCACGCCCGATGTCTCCCCGCCCTCTTGCGACTCGGGCCCGCTCCTCAGAGCCCCGAAAATCTCGGCTGGGAATCGTCCTCGTCTCCGTGAGAGAGGCTCGTCAGACCAACCGGCACGCTCCGATAGGGGCAAGCCGAGATCTGCGAAAAAGTCGTATCCGAAGGTGAAGGCGTCTGACTCCCGCACGTACGAAGCACGACCCGCCATGCCGCCAAACGTGTCCCCGCCCGTGTGGATCCCCGAGAAATGACGTGATCCGAAGCGCGCACTGCGCGGGGATCAAGGGGAGAGGAGACAAAGGAGTCTCGAAGAAGTCTCCGAGCGAATAGGGGAAGCCTCCCGTCCGACAGTGCGCCGCCGTGGTCGCTCGCTCTAGCTCTGAGGGAGCCCCGAAGCGACCATCCTCCCGATGAATCTCTTGGCTCCCGATCACTTGCTTCGTCGGGCCTTCTCGACGACCACCTCCGAAAACCGCACAAAAGCAAAAGCGTCAAAAAAAAAAAAAAAGAGGTGATGCTAAAGATGATGAAACAAAGGAAAGAAAAGAAGTGGGAAAAAGGTGAAACCATACCTTCATACCCGACGAGGCCGGAAAGCTCGTGGAAGCCGCTCGGGCCGAGGGATCTCGCACCCTCAATCGGACCCCATCCTCGGGATATAGGAAAAATCCGTCCGAGGGTACCGCGGGATCCCAAGCCCTCCCTATCCAAAACCCGAGGCATCCCGCCTCCTCAAGACGAATGTCGCATACGGCTCAATCGCCACGAAGTCCGAGAAGTGCCGGCCCGGCTTCCTAATCATCCCAGTGTCACGGACCGATCGCTCGGTGTGCATCATATCGGCGGGAGGCTCCACCTGTGTCCTCAAAGGCGAAGTTCACGCTGGCGCCGGCGCGTCACCCTCTCTCCCAGATAATAGGCATCGCAGTCGAGACCCTCAAAATCCTCCGCCGCACTGCCCCGCATCTCGCCGCCCTTCACCGCGCCACCTCAAAGCGATCCTGTGGGAAGAATATCATCCCTCATCTCGTCTCGGCCTCCGTCAAAGGAAGGCAATCCGCGCACTCCGAGAGTCGTACGCCCCGGAGCTTATCTTCTCCCGGCATGCTTCGGGACCAAGATCGCATGGCCGGATACGCCCGACGTACTCCGCCGGCTGCCGCCACACCGTGACGTGGAAAACATCCAACGCCCATACCTGCGAAAGGTAAAAATCCAATCAATCCAGGGCAAAAGAAAAGTGCGTGCTCAAAAAAAAAGAGGAACAGCAAAAAGAGAGCTTATACCTCTAGGGCAAACTCAAAGCAAGACAGAGCTCACAGCCTTCCTGGCTGTACCTATCAAGAGCAAAATAAAGCTCGCACAGCCCGGCCTCTCCCACGAGACATCTCCGGCCGTCTCCATGTCCCCTCCAAGGACCTCAGCAAGGCAAAGACCGCCGTCCTCAAAGCATGTCCAAAGAGCGTGCTCGAGAAAGCAAACCACAAGAAGGCCCCGGCAATCTGATCGGCGCCTATCCTCTCCTCCCCGCCTCATAGCTCGCTATGGTCTCCACAATCTTGCCGTAGACCACTAAGCATACTCCATCCCCATCCCCTTTTGGGAATAGGGAAAATCCCGTAAGAGCCTCGTAGATCAAGATCGGCCGTAGCCATCCCGCCACTCAATGCCGCGTCCATCAAAGGACAGCCCGTAATCTAGCATAATCGGAGGGCGAACCGTAGCCTCGCCCCGTAAGAAGTGGAAGGTGCGGGTCGCGCCCCACCAAGGTTGCCGCGCCGAGCAAACATCAAGCCTTGCTCTTAGGGAACTCGACCACCCCTCAAGCACTCGACGAACTCCCAGCCCCGTCTCCCCAACAACAATCCGTCTCTGACTCGGCAAAGCTCCTCGGCCCGCATCCCGAAGCCGGTCCCACAAGTCAATCACGTACTCCACCGATCCTCGAGTCTTCATTTTGTTCACCAAGCCCGTCACAAAACGGTGTCCGCCCGTAAAAAAAAAAAAAGAGAGAGAAAATGTCAAAAAAAAATTTGCATTTGCATTTACAAAAAAAAAAGAGAAAGCATACACATACATTAAAAAAAAAAAAAGAAATTTCGACAAAGATGACAAAGATACAATGAGCATAGCCCCATTTTTCTCGCATGAAAGAAAACAAGCTTTTCAAAGCAAGTCCCAATGCATTCATCAAAAAAAAAAAAAAGATGCATTCCTACGGGAAGTAAAAAACTCCGTCCCATTTTCAACAAAAAAAATGCATACATTCATATCATCCATCTTACATGCAACGGGAGGAAAAATCCGTCCCACTTTTCAAAAAAAAAAATCCTAAACATACATACATCTCATATTGGCAAAATGCCCATTCTTTCCAAACAAAATGCATGCATTGCATCATCATTTATCAATATCAAAATTCAATTTCAAAAAAAAAAAAATCATCATCATCATCAACATGCAAAATTCAATTTCAAAAAAAAAATCATCATCATCATCAACATGCAAAATTCAATTTCAAAGAAAAAATCACAATTCTTCGAATTTTCACATGTAATTTTCGAATTGAAAAAAAAAATGTGGCAAAAATGCCAATTCTTTTTCCCAAGCAAAGTGCACATTTTGGGTTACTCATATACTCATTACAACATGCAAAGCATCAAAATCAAGATTCAAAGCCAAGAACATCAATCATTCGAATTTTCAAAAAAAAAAATTCAAAAATCACCCAAAAATTTTCAAACAAGAAATCAACAAAGGGATCAAAGGGTTTCAAAGTATACCGTTCGGAGATGCGGATCCGAAGCCCAATGTTGCCAAGCATCGGGGTAATGCTCCTCCTCAACCGATTGCGAAAGATTGTAATGCCTCCTCATCCGGACGAGCTCCAATCGCCTCTCCGCTATCGGGCCACGTCCTTGACCTTGAAAAGCGCCTTCCCCGTGTTCCATGGCTCGAAAATCGAAGAAAATCGGAAGATTTCGGAGCTCCAAAGGCCAAAAATGGCGGATTTGCGACTTTCTCTCTCTTTCCTCTCGTAAAATTCAAAAAAGCTGGATCGAGGAAGAAGAAGGGCGTTGGCCCTAATTAATACCCCCGACTTTCCATCCCTATCCGCGCGGATAGGATTGCAAGGGTCAAAATGACCCTTTGCCCCTTAAAATTCCGGAGACTCGCAACTTGACAAAGTTAACCTTCAGTTAACCAAAGATTCACTCTCGCCAAGAAAATTCTCCCGCAAAGAAACGTAAGAAAGTCGGCCCTTGTCGAAATTTCTCGCGGCGGGTAAGCGTGGAAGGCGGGTGCCAGGAGATAACGAAGATCCCGTATCTTTCATCAAAATTACCCCTATAGGTAGAAAGCGTAAGACCGAGGTGCCCCGAGAGAGATAACGAGATCCCGTATCTTTCATCAAAAGAAATTACCCCCTGATCGAAACAGTAAACGGTCCAGAAGACCGAGTGCCCCTGCAGAAAGATAACGAGATCCCGTGATCTTCATCGCCAAAAATCAACCCCTAAGTGAAGCAAATTTCATCGAACGTAAGACCGAGTGACCTGAGAAAAGATAACGAGATCCTGTATCTTTCATCAAAATCTTCCCCTGCAGCTCAAACGTAAGACCGGAAAAGTGCCCCGAGAAAGATAACGAGATCCCGTATCTTTCATCAAAATCAACCCCGTGAGCCAATAAACGTGAAAGAGGCCAAGTAGTGCTGCCCGAGAAAGATAATGCGAGATCCCGTATCTTTCATCAAAATTAACCCCTAGCACACAATTGACGTAAGACCGAAGTGCCCCGAGAAAGATAACGAGATCCCGTATCTTTCATCAAAATCTACTCCCCGGCGATCGAAACGTGAAGACCAAGGTGACCCGAGAAAGATAACGGATCCCGTGATCTTTCATCAAAATCTTCCCTAAGAGGCAAACCAGTCGAACGTAAGAATGAGTGACCCGAGAAAGATAACGTGATCCCCAGTATCTTTCATCAAAATCTTTC